>JAIQXY010000003.1:857103-2057103 GCA_021018855.1 Cladosporium oxysporum | reverse complement strand
GGTGCGAGAGTCTAGGGAGGTCCGGGTGTCGTATTTTGTCTTTTTTTATCTTGGCTCATTACTAGGCGGACATGTTGGTTAAAAAACACCGCCTGCGTGCGGATGTCGAGGAAAGGGTTTTATTGAAACTAGCGAGATTAGCGTTTGGTTTTTCTTTTTCTTTTTCTTTTTAGTTGGGTTTGGTTTGGGTTCCGAGAGACTACGGTCTTCTCTCTTGCGTGTTATGGGATAGAAGTAAACATCAATATTGGATCTTCCTGTGAGACTGTGGGACGCGGTGGTTCTGTCGTCAGTCGCGATATGCGTATATCTCCCACATCGGTTCCGTCATTTTTGGTACAGCGCTGCCACATAGCCATCCCAAATCCCATTGAATATACATACACAACCACAACACACAGGTACAACCTGCAAAAAAAGAAAAGAAAGAGAAGAAAAAAGCCTTCCCTCAAGAAGGCACGCCCTCATAATCCCACCCATCGTCAACCCTCTTCCGTCGCCTCCTGGTATTCCTTCTGTTCGACGCACACTTGATGAAAATTGTCAAGATCGCCAGCACAAACACTATCACCGCCGCCACCACCGGCACCACCACCCGCCGCCCCTCGCCCACCTGCTGGTCCTGGTACGGACACGTCGAGTTCTGCCCGATGACCCAGCAGCCCGCGATGTCGAGGTCGTTGAAGTCCACCCACAGCAGCTCGTCGTCGACGCCGTGCTCAGCGCGATACGCGCGCCACGCGCGCGCGAGGAAAGCGTTCTCGAGCGCGCTGCGCGCCGCCGCGAAGGCGGCGCCGTTGCGGCAGGCGGCTTCGGCTTTGGCGTAGGCGGCGCTCGAGTCCGAGATGCGGAAGGCGTAGGGCCCGGCGTCGTCGACGCGGCAGGCGGCGTGGTGGGAGGCGATGCAGTCTTGAGATTGCCAGTGCGAGGAGGTGGCGTTGAGGACGGCGCAGCGGTAGGCTATGTTGGCGGCGTCGGGGTCGTCGGGGTCTGGTTCTTGGGCGTTGGCGTCGAGGTTTTGGGGCTCGTTGGCGGCCCAGGACCAGATTGTGCTTTGGACGTAGGATTTGTAAGGGAGGGGGTTGGTGTCTGCGGTTGCGTCGGAGAGGGTGGTGTTGAGGATGGGGGTGATGCCGCAGTTGATAATGTTGGCTGCTTGTGCTAGGGAGATGTCTAGAGATGCGTCTTGAGCTGCGTTCTGAGCGAAATTTCCGGGCGTTGCCCATGATGAATTGGCGTTTGCGACTGAGGGTTCATCTTCGTCTGAGTTGAAGAAGCAGCCACTTGTTACGCTCCCGTTGCTTGCGAGCGTGACGTCGCGGGCGTCTTGCAAGTACCCAGGCGCAAATATGGTGGAGGCATCGCGAGATAAATCGTAGCCTTGCATCTCAGAATCTATGCTACCGAAGCCAGCCAGCATACGTCTCGCTCGTGCAAACTCGACGACACTCTCGCTGGGCCAGCCATCGGGAGTCGAGACGATGTTGTTACTGCTTCTATCTACTTGGTAGAATGTCGAGTCGGGCGTGATGGATTGCCTAACGGTGAACCAGCTGGTCGGCTTATTCAAGTCGGATCGCTGGTCAGCTAAAAGCTGAGGCGTGTACAAATATTGCGAATTATTTGCAGAGATAAGGCTGCTGAGCAGATTATTGCCCTGCGGCAAATTATCCTGGGAGGGAGTGGTATCAGAGTCCGAGTCTGCATAGACTGAAGCTGCTGCATGAATATTCAGAATGATGTATTTGGTCGTGGCATTAAGATTATCTTCGGTATTGACGAAGTGGCCGTAAAGGACGTTGAGGAATTGGTGGAAGTCCAGTTGTGTTGAGCAGACGTACTCGCCGACTCGCAGGAGAGTTCCATCATCGGGGGCATCACTGCTCTCTGGATTGGCTCCTGCGACGACAGCTGTTGAACTGCCATCAGGCAAGGCTGCAGTTTGTGTGGTTGTCGCAGAAGGAAGGGTAGAGGCAGACGCTGACGATCGGCTACTTTGTGTCAACACAGAAGTACCGCCTGTCTGTCTGGGCTTCAGCCTGCCATCTGCTGGCACCGATGTAGTGCTGGTCAAGTCGCGACCCCCCAAATCGTTGCTGGCAAGGCTGGCGCTCGTTGAACGCGCTTGCGAGGTCGTGGAGTCTTGCGTCACGCTGAGCTGAGGCTCAACTTCGCCAAGCTGTACAGGACAAAAGCTCCACGACGTCCGACTGACATCCCAGTATAGGTCAACTTCCAGTCTCCGGAAGCCGGCGGCAAGCAAGTTCGAGACGCATTTCGTCGCGGAAGCGCTGTCGTAACGCTTGCGTGGGAAGCATGCCGCTGAAAGAGATACTCCAGGCACAGTCACAAAGTTGATAGGTATTGTGGAAGAGAGGTCTCGTTGGGACTATATGGATGGTCAACGTGGTGTAAAGTGGTTGCAAGTTTGTATATTGCGCACCAGTAGTTTCAGGTAGTCGAGACCATCGGGCACTGCATCAGCATCCGGGTCATACAGCGACGTCGACATGCTGGAGTCACGCGTTTTGAGGTGCTAATCAAGCATGTCGCTCGATGGTGATCAGGTCCAGGTCACGTGTTTGGCGCGTCCAGTGGCTCGACGACGACGTGCTGCAAGGCTGAGCGACATGTGAGGTGAACGTTGTCGGGCGTTGGCTGCCGCACGTGATCCGTTGTTCCTGCGCATGGCGGAGCCGAGCCAATCATCGTTCATCACACATATAACGGCCCAGCGCAACTCCTACTAGACTGCCAAACTGCTCTGCGAGCCCTATCTGCGAGGGTCTGCATGCATGCTCGTAGCGGATGCAAAGGATGCGTAGGATTTCCGCTATAGTACACGTTGCAGCTGATATCAACTCGGCGGAAGGGAGCTTGCAGGCCATCTTACTGTACACCGCTGTGCCGCGGAGACACGGTATGCAAGCATCTGTAAGAGTTGTCTCGGATGAACCATCCAGACCATGAGGTGTTACTCTCATGACTCTGAAAGGTCTTCCACACGGCGCTGCTGCTGCATACGGCATGCATATCCAACACGTGAAACGATAAACCATCACGCTCCCGAATGTATGTGGAGTCAGGAACTAGGTTGAACGCAAACGCTCATCAGTCATCACAACGCCACCTTTGAAGAAGGCGTCATCCGCATGTCCATCACGCACCTTCAGGCCCTCCATGATCAGCAGCCTTCATCTAAGTGTTGATCAAGGCTTGCATCGAAAAAGGCAATCATGACAAGCAATACCAACGCCACATGTAGCAAATCGTATGTACGCCTGATTTTCCCAATAGTCAAGCCGAACTCGAGCTAGTGCGCATCGCTGCCCCTGAGCCAGCCGGTACCAGAAGAAGCCAGTCCAAACCTTCGACTCCATGATCGTAGCGGTCAAGGTCTGAACAGGTACAAACGGTACCCACAAATCCACCAGACTCGACTCGCATGAAATGGATCTGCAAGGCCCTCTCCACCCGCAACCACGAAGGCTGCAACAGCCACGGCTCCACCAACGTGAAACCCCTGCTCCATCCTTTCGTTGCGTCGCCGACCCGTCCCACGCGCGACCTCAACCGTGCATCTCGTGAGCAAGAATGCACGCGTAGAGCAAGTGCCCCGGCACCAACCCAGCCAGCACCCAAGCGTCCCAAAACATCCCACGCCAGAGAGACGAGGGAGGAAAGAAACAGCCCGGCGCCCCGAGCGCGCAAACGCAACGCTCGTGCGCGACTGTTGACATCAGTGCAGGATCCCAAGAACGGCACTAAACCATCCAAAGGCCCTGCAAGCAAAGGAAAATAATATCCAATAGCCTCTGCGAAAGCCGAACCGTGCCCTCGAATGAATGAATGATCCCAGAGTATGTCAAGTTCAGTAGTAGCAGCAAGGCCATCCAGTAGCCACAGCAAAAGCCGGCCGAAAAAAACCTAGCCGTCCGCTAGCGCCATTCCCTACCGTTCCTGACAGCTCGCTCTCCAAAACAGAGCCAAAACCCTTTTCTGGGCAACGGCCGGTCGGCGGCAGCAGGGCAGGAAAAAACTCAGAGTGTGTTTGTTAGGTTATCGGAATTCCTCTGGTACCTTTGTCTGGCGCACCGTAACCTTGTTTCGCCAGGCGCGCCCTGTCTCGCCTTTTTCACTCAAGGTTCGCGTGAGCGTCAACGGTCTCCACGCGGGTTTCCGACTAGTCCGGACAGATAATGCGCTTGCAAGCTTGTGTGTGTGTGTGGCCGTGCAACCCTCAAAAAGAAGGGGCGCTGAACCGAGCAAACCTGACTAGCCAGGCAGGAAGAAAAAGTGTACCATCGTACCAGTCCGGGCCAGCGAAGGTGGGTGCAATCTCCCGCGTAGCTGGGTGGGAGCAGAAAATAGTGGAGATGCGTGAGCTCATTTCACGTTTTTTCTGTTGTCCTCGTGGCATGCCAGCAGGGAGGGAAAAGGAGGTAAAGATAGCGCAATCAGCACTGGTAGTGCAGATCGGTTGTGCTGTTCCGCGGCCGTTGGCAAGTGTCAGATGGTGAGGAAGGGGGCGAGAGGAAAATCTGATAATCGGTGGGCTATCCTCATCACCACCGCTATCGGGGGGTTGATGCTGGTGGGTCCTTGGAGAGTGATGAGCGGTGAAGACGTCGCTGCATCGTGTTATCAGATCGGTGGCTATAGAGGTTGAGCAAGACGTGAGTCGATAATGGCCTTAATGTTAAGGATAGCACACGGAAGGTGGTTGGAAACGGTGAAGGATAATGTTATAAAATGTTTTGTTATTATCAATGTTCGGTACTATGGCTACGCGTTTGTTTCCATCCTGGGTATCTCCTATGCCGCCGCCAACTGCATGCTCTCGAGTCGCTCACCACTAACCAGGTGAACATGCGCGTGTGTAAAAATCAAATAATGTTATAAACCCTGCCTTTGTGAAGAAAAGCCAAAAGCGAGCGCTGTGTGGGTATATGCAGAAGAATAAGGAAATACAATCAAGCCCCGACGACATCCTCCCGTCAGTCCCTTGCCTCGATCGATGTGATCATCATACAGAAGAGTAAGTTGCTCTTGTCCAAGAGATTATAATTACAAGCGAGTGGTGTGATGTAGTGATGTTTTTGTGTTTGCGTTGCGTTGCGTGGGTGCCATCAAGGTCGTCTTCATAGTGTAATGTTGGAAAGGCTCATCTTGTCCTTCGGTGATCCTTCGGGGGTGTGGATGGAAGGCACGGGCGTGCCACGGGCCTGCATGAGTGCCGGGTCGATCGCCAGATGCATAGGCGACTTGCGGAGTTCTTGGTGGCCATCGAGCGTGGGCACGGCGAGGTCAGGAATGCGAGGCAACTGAACGCTCTGGTCGGTAGGCGACGGCTGCATCGAGTAGCTGCCGTGGCTACGCTGAGGAGTGAACACCGAAGCCTGTTGGAACTGCGGTTGCTGTTGCATCTGGTACTGCTGCATAGGTGATGGCTGGCGGGACATGTTCTGCATCTGTTGCATGGGCTGGATGAATTGCCTCTGCTGAGCGTGGTACATTTGAGGCTGAGCAGGGAGGAAAGGCTCCTGAAGCATCTGTGGCTGCTTGTGCTGCTCCTCATAGCGGGTGATTTGCATGGTCGGGACCTGGAAGTCGGCTTCACTGGCGAAGACATTGGGAGTTCCGAGGCTAAGCTGCTGAGCAGCAGAGTGGCGGCGGTCGTTGCGGTTGCCCGAAAGCGGAGGAAGCTCAATTGGCGAGCCATTGTGGTGAGGGGAACGACCAGAGATGGAAGAACGGTCAGACATCATTGATGGGGCACCCTCTGCGGACATCTGAGAGTAGGTTGACGGCGAAGGCAGAGGGGTCTCGGCAAGTGAGTGGTGCCTCATGGCCTGAACGTTGGATGGCAGCATGTGCTGAGGGAACTGCATCTGAGGTTGCTGCTGGTACATGGGCTGCTGGAAGAACTGCTGAGGCATCTGTTGCTGCATTTGCTGGGGCATCTGGGGTGCCTGGAAGCCGGCGGGCATCTGAGGGTGCTGAAGAGTGGGGACAGTCTGCTGTTGAACTGGCTGGCGAACGCTGACTTCCTGGCGACGGTGGTTGTTGCTGCGACGGCGGCGGTTCATTCCACCGTTCCACCAGTTCTTGACGGCATTGTCACTGCGGCCTCGCAGACGACGTGCGATCTCAGCCCAGCGCTTACCCATCTCGGCGACCATCTGCTCGATGAGAACGCCCTCTTCGGGAGTGATGGGATCATGGTTGAGGTTAGGCTTGAGGTTCTGGTGGAAACGCTCGCGGCACTGTTTGGGAGAGCGAGTGCCAATGGTCGATGAAATGCGAACCCAGTTATGGGCACCGTGAAGGTTGACCAAGTGAAGCAGGTACTGGTCCTCAGTGGCGGACCAGGGTCCTCTCTTGTGCTGAGGCATGATTGCTAAAGCCGTTGAGGTGTAGTGGTAATAGTGTGGTGGAAAGAATGGCAGACTTGGAGGGCAAGTCAGCAACGGTGTCGTTGAGTTGAACTGGCAACGAGGCGGATGGGTCTCGAAGTCGTTGGTAGTGTAGAGAGCGTGGGTGAGAGGTGAGGTGCGGTGAATGAAGCAGATGCAAACGGGCAGCGTACCTTTTGACAGTTGAAGTGTTGTTAGACAGGTCGGAGGCGTTTGGCTGGCCGTTATAATCCAACGAATGGCAGGCGCAACGGGACTTCAAATGCTGGTGGTATGACTCCTGGATTGGCTAGAGAAACGGTGCATGTGAACACTTTCGCGCGCGAGGTGAATCAGGGCGAGGAGGAGCCAAGCGGGCGTTGTAGCGGTAATTTGGATTGGCTCCGGAGTGAACGTAGGTATGTCGTGAGAGCTTCGGGCGCTATATCGTCAGGCCGGTAGATCCAACTCTAAGCGCACAACCGGTGGAGTCTATGAGGGGCTGACCCAAGACAGCCAGCGAACTCACGGACGCCAGTGCGAGTCAACGGCGCGGGTAGTGCGCGGTGAGCTTGCGGTGGGTGGTGTGGGCACGCCCCGAGTAGCGGACTGAGGGACGACGAGCAGAGGGCAGCAGGCTGGGAGGACGGCCGTGCGGACGCGATTTGCTGGTATATGGAGATGGAGTGTATGGGCTCGTGGCAGGCTGGCAGACAGAGCAGGGCGATCTGGACGACCGTTTCCTCGGATGCAGTCGCCGGGCGCGCGTGTGGTATACATAGCATAGTAGGTAGTGAGCATGCTTGATACACCGCGCACCCCCGTCCACAGCCAGTCGCGCGCAGTACCGTGGATGCTGCTGCCAGGCCTTCGCTCCAGTGTACAGTGCATACCTTACCGCACGCCGGCAGCGCAGTCAATCAAGGTCTGCTCGCACGCCCACCCGCGCGCGCCGTCCGTGCAGGCGATCCGGCGCTGTGGGAGAAGATGCGAGCAGGGGTGCCTGCGTTGGTATGGGCCCGTCATGCATGCACCGGGCGTGGGCGTGGGAGGAGGTGTGTGGCGCGTCGCATGACAAGGCTCATCCATGCCTGGCAGCGCGACAGCGTCCAGCAGGCTGGCATAGGACAGGGCCCGGACTGCGCGCAGGCGCCGCATGCGACTCCAAGCATCGTCACCCCGGGCCCACTGCTTGCCGCTGCGTCTCTGCTCGGTACAGAGCGAAGTCGCCGACACGCCTGTCCTGGCCTCATTTCTGCATGATCGCCAGCAAGGCCTTCCGCATGTGGCGAGTACACCGCCTGGTGAGGCATAGCGCGATCTGAATCTGAGAGCCTAAACTACCGAGCCTTCCCCAATGCGTGCGGTACTCGTGGTACTCGCTGCTGGCGATACACAGCGACCTCCCACGGATCGTGGGCCGAGAGTGAGCGCCTTACACGCGACATGCGCCTGGCCGCCTGCTTTGTGTTGCCTGGCCGTGTGTCCGCGAGTCTGCGATCGCCCCTACGATTCGTGCTGTTTCCGTTTTGGTGTGCCTGACGAAATGCGTGCTCGCTCCACACCTCCACAGGGCGCCTGTCTGTGTGTGTACCGTACCCGTCTACGAAAACGTCCGCGCCCTCAGCCGCTACCGTCTGCCGATCTCGAAGAGGCAGGCAGGGGCGTAGCAGTAGCCGGCTGTGGCTGGTCAGCCTGCCAGCGAGCGTCTCGTGAGTGCTGGCCGTGCTGTAGGACGTGCCGTGAGCGCGATGTCGTATCGTCTAAACATAGGAGGCGGAATATGTCTTGCATTCTGCAAGACAGCAGGCGCCATAGCCAACGTCTTCTATCATACATAGATGCAGCAGAGCGAGACACCGTAATTCGGCAGGCCGTGTAAGGGTATGTTGCGGCAATGGCAGCCGTTGCACGTAACCTCATAGCGCAGGGGCAGCGTTCGCCCGTTGAAGTCGTGAAATGACTCCGAGGATCCTCATTGTGTAGATCATCCGGCGCCGTTGCCGCCCTGCTGGCGCTCCTGTCCTCCGCCACAGCGGTGGGTTCGGTAGCTCCCAGGCAAACCAAAGAGTGCAGAACGGCGAAGGATTGGATGCGCGCGAGCAGCCTCGACGCCAGCGGCCGGTGACAATGCAAGATCTCGCCTACATTCACACCACCCTCGACCGAATGCCTGCCAGCTGCAGAGTGGCCCAGCAGGCTCGATATGCATTCTCGACGTCAATCGTCAGAGCCGGACTGCATCGGAGACGACTGCGAGGAACGTGCGTAGTCAGCTGGGCCAGGATGAAAAGGCTAGTATTTGGAATGAAACCCCGGTCGACTGCATTTCACGCATAGGGCTAGGAGCAGAGATGTCGTGAGTCGCGCACGCGTCTCATCAGGCGGTCTGAAAAGCAACCCATCGGCACTACTCGAGCTACTACATGCTGCTACTACTACTGTCTGCGCTGTTAGCTCGCTCGAGAGTGAGACTCGAACGTTGTTGTGGGCGCGGTGGTACGGGCGTTTTTCCAAAGCGCCCGCCACAACTCTCCACTCCACTATACCACACTACGTACTTGACATGTCAACGGTTATCCAACGTCCCTCCTTTGCCTCCTCGCTCGCCGCATCCGGACGCGTTCGGCGGTCATGCGTGCTGCAATCCTCCGTGCAGGGTCACGATCGCCGTTTGTCCTGCCCTATAGTCCAGCCACGTCGACGTAGTAATGCCATATTCGATCTCCCTAATGCATATCTGCAAAAATGCCCTAGCCGCTCCACGGCCCATGTCTTCGACTCCGTCTGCACACTTCTATGGTTCTGCCATTTCAGAGCGAGACAAAACGCGGAGCCGCTTCCTACGTGCATACCGCTGCCTCTCCCTTCAACCGCTGACCGCGACTCGCAATTTGGCGCGTCTCGACAGGGGTCGGTAAACACATACCAGGGGTTCAACAAAACTGCCAGTAGTCCGTCGCAGTTTTTCCCTCGAGACGTGCCACGCTTTAGTCACTTAGCCTCTCTTCTCCGAACTACGTCCACAGAACAGACCCAGACGCACGCCATCCCCATGTCCGCAGATCACAAACAGCGCGCTGCCGCCCACGACTCGCAAGTCTGCAGTACGCGAGTCGCCAACATCACCACTCCCACGCAGGCAGTCTGGCTCCCATCTTCCGACTGGCTCGACTGCCTCGACTAGGCACGTCTGTTGTGTGCCACACTTCGCGCCGCTCCTCCGCCGCCAGCACCCTGATGGCCATGCAAGCGGCTGATCACAACAGCGACCCTTGCCTGCGAGCGAATCTCGCAGCAAACGGCGCGGCCTGCCCCGGATCTCTAGTACCCACAACTTCGGGATTCGACAAGCAGCCCTGCAGTCCCGCCCTGGCACTCCATCTCAGTTGCTGCAGCTAATATATGTATAGAGTGAAGCACTCTCCAATCATTGCCCGCGGCCGGGGTGAGAAGTGCGCAGGCCCGATGGTTGAGCCTTTCGCGGTCGTCGCGATAATACTGTAATGTCGACAGAACGACGCCGTGCCACCGTCGACTAGGCGAGTCATTGTCGCAATCCACTAACCATCACGTGGACATGCCTTTCATCAGTGCGCAGGAACAACGCCGGACTATTTGCTGACGTAGTTCGGATTTTTCGCCGGGGAGCCTTGCTTTTCCTGCACTCTCTTCACAGCCTAAGCCGAAGGAACTCGAACTCGAACCTAGATTGTGCGCTATCTTTACACACCGTTGCGCATCCTGCTTGGCGCCCACCGAGAAAAGTGTGACAAGCGGACATCCTGCGACAGCTCGGGCCGTTTGACCCTGGTCGCTGAGGAGCGAACGGCCTCCATGGTTCCCAGGGCTCTGTCACTACTGCAGACAAGGATTGTATCTCAAATCATACTTTGAACCACTCTGGCAGGAAACGCAGGTGAAACGTGCCTTGCCGCGCAGCGAGGGTAGATTGCATGATGGCAAAAAAAAAATCGTCACGAGTAATATGTGGATCTCTGTCCTACCCAACGCTTTGGCAACTCTGCCCGAATATTTTTTTCCGACTACTGTGCAATCCCCATCCCCTTGTCTGCATGCATGCACGCTTCCGTTCAATCATCGATCGTGGGATGAGGATACAGCGTATGCGGAGTCGCTTGGCCTGCATCGATTGCTGCCCAGCGTGTTGTCACCATCACCACTCTTGCAGCGGTCCGGCGATCACCTTTACAGACGGGCGGGCGGCGCGGTCGCACCGCTCTACTGGTAATTCATCCTGGTCGATAACTCTCTCGCGATAATGATTTCATTAATGTAGGCAGTGCTATGCTGCAAAGTGCCCAGCGCTGAGGGAGTTGCAGGACAGCCGTTTCTTCGGGCGCGATAGTCAATGTGATGCCGACTTCACAGCCCCGAAGACGCAGCAACGCAGCGCAGCTCCTCCACCTCCTCACGCTCTTCTGAAAACTAAACCGCTGACCGCACGCAAGTACTACCTACTGTCACAAAGAACCACCCCCGGCACCTTCAGACGTCGGCATGCCGAGGCGGCCCATCAAGCAAGCGACGCCCAAAAGCCGCCTCAGGTCCAGACCGTCGGGAAAACTGCCAAAGCCCACGACGCCACCTTCACCGCCAGCTGCAAAAGCCCCCAGCACCCAGTACCACAGCACACGTAAATCCTGAATCTCGATCTCGGTGCCGGAACGCATTGCATACATACATACATGGGCATGCACGCATGCACGTCAAGTAGAGATCACAGCCTACATACAAGGCGTCCCGCCCGACAGGGCCCCCTCTTCAAAATGCTCCCTCGATGATTTGACTATCTATGCTGTATATCCCGTCACACTGCAGTCGGTAGCGGGCCGGGGCAACCGGGCGTGAAGGCCCGGCTTGGGGTCGCATTGCATTGGCGTTCTGAGGCGAGGCGCAGACGCAAGCAGGCATGCAGTTCGCGTTTGCGAGCGAATGGTTTGGCATTTGCTTGTTCGAGCCATGGTGGGACTGTGACCTTTTCTTGGGGCCTGCAAAGAGCGTGGGGTTGGTGGATTCTTCTTCTTGGGAGAATGGATGGAATTGGGGACAAACGCTATACGTCGCGCGGACGACGACGTAAACGTGTACATGGGTCATTAGGGGGTGGGTCCGTGGATTTGTGTGGATTTGTTTGTTTCTTTAATTGGGATCTGTCTTCTTTTCGTGGCGGCGTGCTTCAACCTACAATTTTGATTATATTGCGATTTTCGGCACAGAGCGACGATGTTATTTCTGGAATGTATTCGCGCTCGTTCGGCCTCAATATAAATCCTTGTCGCTGGAGATTTTGGTGTTCTTTCGTGCGCTGCCCTAATCCGGTCGGGTACACTGCACTTGTTGTATACGTTCTCTCTCGGTGGCGAGAGCAGGAGTGGCCCATCAAAGCCGCGCGGTCATGATGCTTGGGTGTTGCCGTGTATATCATCATGCAGGGCAACGATAGCAGCTAGGGCATTCGCTTGTCGCCTACCGAAACCAAATGTACATGTACAAACGTGGAGTTGAGGTGGGGTGTGGTATGCACACTGTGAATCCATGGAGTTGGCGTTTGAGATAATCAGGCAGCTGGAAGATGTGCAGGTAGCACCGTGGACTACCAACACATGCCAGCTCTATCATGATGACTACATGGATTGTGTCGACCACTGTAGATGTCATAAATTTACTATTTAATGCATATATCGTGCAATCCTGGTCAATATCGTGGACCATGAAGTATGGTTTAGGGTAAGGGTTGGGGTTGCTTAGATGAGCACTTTTTTGCGTAAGTGCAGAGCGTGATCAAACGGAAGGCGTGTGATGTTCTAAATGTATGATCAGAGGCCGTCCAGACAACTAAGCGTATATGGCGACCGTGGAGGTCCGATTGGAATAACACTGATGCCTAATCGACGCGGTAATTCTTGAACTCCCTCGTCTTCACACCCCGTGCAAACATGACGTCCAACTCCTCGTACGTCCGACCTTTAGTCTCAGGAACTCGAAACCACGCCCACACCAACGAGATCAGAGAAAGTCCACCAAAGAAGAAACCAATCTTGCCTCGACCATTGGCCTGGTCCGGGTTAATCAGATATGGAATGGCAACAGTCATGGCGATTGCAACCGTTGCCTGAGCAGCGGTCGCCAACGCAATCGTCTTGCTACGCACGCGTGTCGCGCTCGTTTCACAGATCAGGACGAAGCACACGGGTCCGATCGATATGTCATAGGTGAAGTTCCAAAGGAGCATGAGACTGCTTTGCGTCCAGGCCAGAGCCGGGCGGGCGGAGTAGTTGGGCACACAGTCGAGGATTCCGATGATCAACAGGAGTACAATGAGCGCTGACAAACCGACGTTGTAGATGCGGCGGCGGCCGAAATAGCTGAGTAAGATCCATGAGCAGCATGTGCCCAAGAAGCCGAGAGCGAGGAAGCCAACGCCCATGGCGAACGCGTGTGATGTTTCGAGGCCTGCAAGTTCGAAGAAGTATGTCGCGTAGCCGACGAGGTAGATACCCGAAAGGACTTGGATCGTGTAGACGCCGATACTGATCTCGGTACGACGCAAGTTGATGGACTTGAAGCAATCCATGTACGTGCTTCCGGCTTCGAGAGCGTGCTCAAGCTTGTCCGTCTCGATGATCATGGCGAGAGTGGGCTTGACATCGACTGTCTTCGACGCCAATTGACGCAGAGAACGCTCAGCATCATCAAGGCGCTCCTTGCGTACAAGCCACCAAGGAGACTCTGGTGCAAAAGGCCAAAGGATCAGGATGATGAGCGGCCAGACCCATTGTGCGGCGAATGGAGCTGAATATGCCCAGTGGTTGTCTAGCCGACTAGTACCAGCGATAACTCCATTGGCTATCAGCTGCCCCGTAACGAACGCAATATTCGTCACCGAAGTCAATATGCCTCTCAGCGCAATCGGGCAAACCTCAGAAGCGTACGCAGGCGCAACAACAACATACGTCCCGAGTATCTGCAACCAGTCAGTTTTCTAAACTCTGATCAATCATATCGGAAGCAATAATACCAAGCCGCCGAGTAGTTCCCCAGCCAAAAGCACAGGCAGAGATCTCGCAAAGAACTGTATGAAAGTGAATCCCGAAGAGATGACGACACACGCTCCGAAAGTCTTCTTGCGGCCGAACCACTCCATAGGGTAGGAAGCGCAAAAGGCGCCGACGACTTGCCCGATGGGGCTGCCCATCGAAAGGCCGGTCTGCCAGGGTGCTGAGATGATCCATTCGCCATTGTATTGATACCCGAAATCTCGCTGGAAAGCTGGTGTGGCGTATAGATTGCCTAGAAGCTGAGGATCGAAACTGTCGATGTGTTAGAGGATCGCTCACCATCATCTATCACTTCAACCTGGATGGTCAGACGACACACCTTGCCATGATAACCTAAAAGGCCCCCACGTCAGCACATATCACAACGTCCTCGAGGAGAATCTATCCTTACACCAAGCGAGAAGTAAATCGACCACCCAACTGCAGTCGGATAAAGCTTCACGGCCTCCAACAGCGACAGCGAATGCTCCCGCTCCGTCGCCAGACGAGCCTCATCGCCCGCAATGGCACCGATAGTCACGTTGCCCGCTTTCGCGAAATCCGAGCGGTCTTCTTCGTCCACGCTGGCACCCATATTGACTGGCCGTGAGAGATCTTGAGCCTGATCCTGAGCCGTCTCAGACGTGTCACCAGTGTCTGTTTGTGAAAGTCGTGGCTGTCGTTACCAAGTCAGCATCAACCATCCAAAGGAGAAACACCGCGCAGACCCACAGAAGTAGCAGCAGTATCCCCAAAAGTACCATACAAACTCGTCGCAACAGAGACAGTAGTAGCCGTATCACGAGGCGGGGTCATGGCTCAATGATATGCCAGTCGTCAGCACCCAGCAATCATTCATTTGCCGAGCCGGCGATAGCACGAACAGGCGATAGCACAAACAGGCGACCGTAACACAGTAGAACAACCTTATCTCTCGCTCCACCCAACAAGACCCTCGTACTTCGCAGTAGTGCAGGTGTAACGGTAGCAGTCAAACAGCGCAACCTATCAAGGTGCAGGACCAATAGAGACGCGGCGCAATGTTGCCAGGGAGGCCGATACGGCTGTGGATATTGCTTGTCGAGCAGCCAAGCTCTCAGCCCCGCTTTGGCGGAGGGAGCTTGTTCGGATGGGGACTGGGGAGCGCAGATAGAGGGCAGCCGAGGGTAAGTTAGAGAGATAGAGACACAGAGAGAAAGGGAAGATAGGCGATGCAATGAAGATTACGATTGATTAGGAGGGCTCGCCGTGCAAGGTGTGATAAGCAATGGGGTAAGTAGCGTCTTGGTTGATAGTATCTGAAGATACGTGAGGCAAGCGATGCTCCAAGTGTCCCCAAGAATCCACACGGTGTGGATGTCCTGCGAACAAATGTCCCAGAAGCGGTGGGAGGTCACGGGACGAGAAGAAAGCGAAGTGAAGCCAATCAATCAATCTCACATCAATTGCTGAAAGTAAGTCGGTATATGACACTTCGGAGCCCCATCTCATTTATCCAGAAGGTTCGCTATTCATTCCCTCCCAGAAGTTCAATTGGCCTTCAAAATCCTGCTTGCAATCTCGTGTCGTGGGAATCAAAAGCGCGAGTTCAAAAAGAGTCTCCCATCCCAACGAATGCAGAGTTGGGGAAATGCTTGAAGAAAAGAAAAGAAAAATGCCCAGAACTAGCCGCCGCTTTGGGCTGGCGGCGCGATGCGAATGCGCATGCAATGAAACATCGTGACTGGACCGGATGATAGCCCTATGCAAATGCGGGCGCTCACTCATCGTCGTCATCGTCTTCGCCGAAGACAGCATCACCCAGCTCCAGCAGCGCCTGCACTGCGGTGCGTTGCGCGAGCATATCGCTCATTTCCCTCTCGATGCTGCTGGGCCGCATGATGGTAGGAGCGAAGACGACTGCAAGGTTGAGAGAAGTCATGAGGTTCTTGTCCTGCATGCTCATGACGCGGCGCAAGTGCTGGCACAAGTACTCGAGACAATTGCGGTGGTGCTCAGGAAGATCGTTGACGGCGCTGCGAAGCGCAAGGGTCTGCTTCTCTGCCCTGCTGTTGGCAGCAGAGTTGTTCTCGCCATCAGTGGCGCCGATATTAGACAGCTGGCCAGCTTCAAGGAGAGAGTCGTAGACATCGTAAGTGATCAGTGGCGTGGGCAGCTTGCGGAAGTACTGTTTTAGGGCACTTGTGACGGCGTGAATGTCAAGATCTGGGTCAGAGATATCGTAGCTGCTGTAGTCCTTTTCGAAGCCGGCTTGGATGGATTTCACTTGCCCGCTGCCGCCAGATTTGCGATAGACACCTTCCATGTCCATGCCGCGCTCTTCGACTTCTTCGATGCAGCGGCTGACGATGGCGGGAATTAGGCGTTTTTCGTAATCGCAACGTAGCTCGAGGTCGGTGCCGAAAAGAACTGTTGCTGAAGTTAGAAAATGCTCATGAGTGATGGTATTATGGGAGGCAATCATCAACTTACCAGAAGGATCATTGGATGGTGCCACGAGGTTTGTCGTGCTGTTGCTCTTCATGCTGGCAGCCTGTCCGTTCTTCAAACCACCGTTCTTCTGTCCGAAGAATCCGAAGCCTGCACCACCAGGACCGGGAGCACTTTGCTTAGAAGTGAAAGAGCCCGCTTCACCTCCACCAACTGCTTGCTGGGTCATGCCGTAAGGCGTTCCAATTTCCAGACCTTCTCTTGTTTGCACGCGCTCACCTGCAAATGCGCCCTTGAGACCCTTGGTCACATTCTTGGCCATTTTCTCGCCTCCCTTGCGCCAGTTGAACTTCTTGGGCTGTCCCTTGCGGATGTTGACAACCTGAGGTGCCGTGAGAACAGTCGCCGGTTCGGCCTCGGTCTCATGAAGGAGATGTGGCATGGAGGCATCTGTGTGCACAAGGTTGAGGTTGCGCACATCGTCTTGCTTTTCTCCCTTGGCGCCCGAATTGTATATCCCTAGGCCGTTCGCGCCGCCATTCTTGCCGGACTCGTTGCCACGGTTTGACTTGTACGTGCCTTGAATATTCTGCAGCAAGCTGTTGTTCAATTCCAGCAGTTGTGCGTTCTTACTCGACAAGGACTCGTACTCCTGGAAGCCTCTGTCCTTCATTTGTATCAAGTTGCCAATCTCGTCCGTGAGCTCGGTTCGCTTGCGTATGAGGTCTTCGATTTGGCCTCCCATGTGGTCCTTGAGCTTCTGGAGCGAATCTGAGAGATCGCGGAAGATGGACTCTTGCAGCGCCGGCAGATCCAGCGGCTGGTTCTTATCCTTAACCTTGCCGAGGTGGTCCGTCATGACTTCCAGCTCTCTCACAACCATCTCCCGTTGAGTGTCGAGGAATGCCATCGTAGTGCGCTTCTCACGCAGCTCACTATTGACTTGTTTGATATCAGATGACCCGCTGACCCGCTCTTCAAGTAGAGCGTTTTGAGTCTCAAGCTCCGCAATCTTCGCTTGCGCACGTCGTAACGCTGCTCGCATTGAGTCCGGAGTGTCCTTCGCAGAAGGCGAGCCCATGATGGGGCTACTGATCATCATTGGTGAAGTCAAAGTGGGCTCAATCGGTGCTCCATTCTTGGGCACTCCGCGGTCACTGAAGCTGCGACCGTGCTTGACAGCGTTGGACACGCGCCGCAGCATCGAAGCTTCACCTCTGTCGCCTTGCGATTTGTCACCTCGCATAATCCTTGCCATTTCTTCCTCCATGGAGAACGCGCCATCTGCACTATGCTTGGGCAGACCAGCACTACGCAATGCAGGTGAAAGCTGGCCTTCGGATCTGGTGTCGGTGCTGTATTGTGTGCTGCTTACAGACTCTTGTCCTTTGTGACGCTCAGCTGGAGGTGGAGGTGGTGGAAGTCGTGGCGTGACAAAGTCGCCAGTGTTGCTAACCGACTTGCCTGGTGCTGATGGACGGCTACTTGCTCGAGGCGGGATTGCGTCAAAGCTGCTCCGAACAGGAGGAGATTCTATTCCCTTGCGTCCATTGTCGCGAGAAATAATGCTCTGTGCATCGACGAACGAGCTGTGTATGGAAGAAGCACTCTCCTGGCGGCCATGTGACGGCTTGAGCGAGGTTGCAAGAGTGGTTGGGGTAGGTGGTTCAGGTGACGATCGTATTGAGTTCGGCTTTATCGAAGACGCAGCAAGCGAGTCGCCACGGGCTGGTCTGTCCGGGAATCTTGATAATGAGGAGGCTTGCGCCGAAGGGTGGCCTTCCTTTCGCCTAGGATCGTCGAATGGATTCACACCTGACTGGGGCGATTCCGCAGATACTGGCGATTTGGAAAGAGTCCTGTCCAATTCGCGACCCTTGTCCTCAGCATCGATTGGCGATACCAGGCTTGGAGACTTGTTCTCCTTGCCCAAATCACTTCGCGAACTAGATTTTTTCGCCTTAGGTACTTCTTGCAGCTTGAAGCCGTCGCTCCGTCCAAGCGTGTAAGAGCTGGTATCGAGCGTCGTCATTTTCGGCCGTTCCGGCCTCTCTTGAGCACCGCCTATTGCAGGAGAGGCAGAGGAACCGGGCGTGCTCTGACCAGAGGTAAGGCGCTTGGGTGCGCGACCCTTCTCTTGATAGGCAATATGTGGGCTGGCTTTGGGCTGACCCGCAGACTGAGGCGCCATATTGGATTCACGCTCCGCGGATTCCGATCTTGAGGAAGACGGTCGGTCGTCACGCATGACATCTCTATGCGGCTTCGAGGAAGGTCTGCCAGTGAAGTAGTCTCGTGGTGGTGGAGGATCAATTGGCGACACTTCATTTGCTTGAGGCACTCGCTTTCGTGGAATGACTGACGGACGTCGAGCGGGGTTGGGGTCGAAAGCCATTGGGAGGAAGCCCTCGTTCTCACCATCGTCTGATATGGAGGACATGCGAGAGCGGCTGCCTTCTTTGTATGTGCTCGCCGGCAGTGTTTGAGCATCTAAAGAGAAGTGTGTCAGCCATATTCAGGTACGGTTTCAGCCACTGAGCGCATGTGAACCCACCTCTGCGTATCTCGTCCGACATGGGCGAGACATCTCTCTTGAAGTTGCTCATGGGCGCATCTTTTTCAGAGCGCAAGGTCCTCTGCGCTGACGATCGGCCTCCAGGTGTGCCCGAATACTGGTCCACAGGTGGCGTCTCGCCTTCAGGAGAAAAGGCGCTCTCGGTAGCAGCGCCGGGCGGCAGTGAGGGGAGAGCCTTCTCTACCGTTGTTGATGTTGTTGTTGATCCAGGCCCACTTGTCCCGCCTGTTGCCGACCTTGTCCCTTTTGCTTTCTTCCGCCGTCTTGCCATTAAGCTTTCGTGGCAGCTCATGCAGAAGATGCCCTGTGAGGTGCGCGCATAACGCAAGTTCTCGATCTTCCTCTTGCAGTTGCGACATCTGAAGCAGCTGGCGCAGAAGGCCTGGTCGCCGGTCAAGATTGCCAGATCTTCGATCTTGTTGCCGCAGGCGTTGCAGCTGTACGTGCAGTTGTTGCAAATGAGGGAGCCGTCGCCGAGCAGGAGCAGATTGGCGTCGGAGTCGAGCAGAGTGCCGCATGTGTTACAGCGGAAACAGTCGATGTGCCATCGGTTACCGGCTGCGAGGATGTTAGAAGGATGTCTCGATGCGGATTGGCAGACATTTCAGATGCATACCAAGCTCGAAGGCCTTGCCCTCCTCCAATATCTGCGCAACAGGTCGGGTCAGCAATCGTGCCCTATGTAGAATGCGAACGTGACGATGCATACCTCGCCGCAGCCCTTGCATGGGTAGACGGCATCCTCGCCATCCATGGGCGACTCGGGCGCGGGTGAGTCCATGGCTGGGTGTGTTGTGTGTGCGGGTGGATGGCTGCTTCTCCAAGCAGTGACAATGCCTCCCGGCGCGCCTCAGACGGACATGCAGAGGCCGCGCTCGCCCGTAAGTGTACAGTCCGCGTTTGGGGAGGGCGAGGAGAGTCGAGTTTGGAAGCGCAGGCAGCACCACGCGAGGGGTGGTGGAGTCGTGGGCGGTGTTGGTGGTGAGTGAGGGTTGTGAGTTGCAGCGGGTGTGGTATGCTTGAGCAGCGGCCCTGAGGAGACAGCACAGAGACAGAGAGACACAAGGGCAGTGCGGCAGAGAGCTCTAGCGCCTACAGCACGCCGATCTTACCAGAGCGAGAGCCCTAAGTACTGTAAGTTCGGTGACGAAGACGCCACCTCTTTTGATTACAACGTGCAATGTGCGCATTCTGTTAATTATGTCTATGCAATACCCGGAATTGCCATACATTCTATCTATGCAACCATTCATGTCATCCTGCAATAACAATCCCACTCATTGCAGCTCGCGTCAGGAGGCTGCTGAATGCGCATGCCTATTCTGCTCTCTCCTTAAATAGATAGTATCAACGGTACACTAGCCACTCGTCTGCACACTACGTCCGTTCCCCTTGGACAGCAGCGATGAAGAGTGCTGCTCTCCTTGTTTCTATCCAAAAGTCCTCGCGTCCTCACGCTCTCGCCTCACTCACTCTATATTAATCCCTGCAGGCATCGCTGATGACACCCAAACACCCCTGCCCGACCTGAAACACCAACCTGCCTCACACTCACATTAATGCCTGCGTAGCACGCAACTGTATTATCGCGATCGTTATTACCGTCCTTTCCATGCTACGTTTCTTCTTCACACCACCACCCGCGAAAGCCTTCTGCTCTACTCGTCAGCGCACACGCGCACACGCGCCATAGCCGCCCATCAAACCCCCTACCCTTCCCTCCCCTCATCACATCACACAATCAACTGTGCTCCCACCCCAGTTCGCGTCCCACCATGTCATCCTCGTGGCCTTCCTCCAGCACACCCACACCTCGCACGAGGAAGCATGGCTAAAGACGCAGTGCCACCCCGGCTTCCCAGCTCTGAAACTCCCGACTCGTCTAGCTCCGCTGTTGCTGCTCTAGCAGTAGCAGTGGTAGTAGCAGTCAATAGTTCGCGCGAGAGAACCAGCCCAACCCAGAACGAACCTCATCGTCCGTCCGCTACGAGACCCAAAGAACCAAACAATCCGGTTCCAATCGTTTCACGCACACACACGCACGCCGTGCGAGTCGCGGTCGTTCGTTCCACAATTCGAGACAAGCGAGGTGGCAGGGCGAGCAGCATGGCAGGGCAGGGCAAGATCCGGGTTCTAGCCCAGCCAGGCAGGGCTAACGACCGCTACGGCACATGCTCGCGCGAGCAAAAAGAAAACGATGGCATGGAAAGGGTGTGGCTTGACGATCAAACCGTTGCCTCGAAATCGGGGAGCCTCAACCTGCCGCTGGCTCGAGCGTGGGCGGTGGAAAGGGGTCCGGGTCCAGCAGGAGGATAACGAATAACGCTCTCGCGACCCTAACCCTACACCGGCCGAGTGGTAGGTTGTCTCACCAAAAGTTATTATTACAGTATTGTCGATTCGATAGCTCGATTTTTGGGTTGCTTAATCTATCTGTTGCGTGTGGCTTCCTGTTAGCAGGTTCGATCAAAACCGCTTGGGAGTTCGTGAGGCGAGCGAGGAAGTTTCTTTCATTCTCGGCAAGTAGCTTTCTTGCTGGAAAGACGGGGAGAGTTCGAGTTCGATGTTTCTTTGCGGCCACCCACGAAGCAGTAGTGACGGTTGCGAACGGTTATTCGATAGAGTTGTGATTGGGTCGGACATAAAGGACGTTGCGCCGCGTTCTAAAGATATCCCACGTCCATGCGAGCAAGAACCTCCACGCAACGTAACGTAACGTCTTCATCAAAGGCGCCAGTTGCAAACGCGTGAGCGCGTCGTCCACACTCAACAGAACAGCAGGACGCAATCCGAACCGATCAAATGTACATGTGTGGAACAAATAGAAATACCATATTACACGAAACCCTCACATCTATCCTCTTTTAGCCCTCTTTCCACCGCCGCCAGCGCCCTCCTCTCTGCCTCTCTTCTTGCCTTCCCTACGCCAGAACTCATCCCTCTCCCTCTTCTCCCTAGCCCTCCTGTTCTCCTCATTCTCTGCAACCTTCGCCTTGTACGGCTGCTTGCGCTCCTCTTGCTTCAGTCGTCTCTTCTCCACCTTCTCGTTGCGCAGAAGTTGCACCTGCTGCATCAGCCTGCGAGCCTTCTTCTCATCGCCGTTGGCGACGACCGCGCGCTTGGCAACATAGCCCTCCTTCTTCTGCGGCTTCATCTGTACGATCTGCGACTTGAACGGCAGCTCGGCCTGCAGCTTGCGCGGCACACGCAGCGGGTTGAAGTGGCGTTCCTGGCGCTCGATGTTGCGGTATGCAGAGTTCTCGTCCTTGGGCGTCGGGATGTTCATGTCCGCGCGCACTTGGCCGGTCAGGCGCATGCCGCCCCAGTTGTCGGCGTCGCCACCCTCGAGCAGGTTGGTGACGGGGTTGTAGAAGCGGTGCGGGCGCACGGGGTACCAGGCGCGCAGGAAGACGATGTCGCTCATGAGGATCTTGTCCTCGAAGGTTGCACGGTAATGGCCTTCGGGCTTGCTGAGGGCTTTCTTGATCTGACCCCTGATGCCGGAGACGGTGCGGATGGAGGCGCCTTCGAACTTGGCGATTTCGAGAGACGTGCTGAACATGTCCTTGATGAATGCCGTGTTCTTGAAGATTTTGTATGGGTGGCCGGTGAGCTTGAGCTTCTTGACAATCTCGGTGCCTTCGTCGACGTTAAGAACGACACCAGTGGCAGCGAGGCGGAAACCAGGGTTCTTGTTAGAGAATGACTGGACGGCGCAGAAACCAGTGTTGGGCGCCGCCAGGGGACCGTAGAACGTGCCCATGCAGTGCATGTGTTCGGGGGTGTATTTCAGCATACGGTGACGCATTCTGTTTTCGTGAATACTGTACACGGGGGTGGTTTGGAACCTGCGCCATCCCAAGCTGATGATAAGAGGATCGTTGGTTTTCAGGATCTTCTTGTGCCATCTGTGTCGCTTGATGCGCACTTGAACGAAGCCCATGCGCTCTTCTGTGGGCTGGAGTCCACCAACGAGCAGGGGGTATCTTGGGTTGAAGTGCTCGATGAATTCGGAGGGAACGTTGTGCAGAACAAGTCGCGCGTACGTGCCAGCTTTGTAACCCTCAGCGCGTACTCGAGATGCCTCGTCCAGCTCATCGAATTCCTTTCTGTTGATGTCTTGTTGCTTTTGTAGCAGCGCTTTCTGTGCGTCATACCACTCGTCTTCTCCAAACTCTCGCTCGGCATTCTCGCCGTTGGCGTCGCGGTTGGCATTCTTCGGGTTCAAGAAACCGTCCCTGTCTTCCTCTTCGAACCGGAGCTTCAGTTCTTCCTTGCGACGAGCGTTCTTCTCACGCTCCGTCTCGAGATCTTCAGCCTCCTCCTCGCCGTCCTTGTCACCAGCATCATTGTCGCCAGCCTCCAGGTCCTCAAACTCGCCATCGCCCTCATCGTCGTCATCACCTTCACCGTCAAATCCTTCGAAGCTTTCACCGAGACCCTCTGCATTAACGCCTGTTGGTGTCCTTGCAGCGAAGCGCTTCTTCAGGGCGTCGATGTGCTCCTCGTTCGTCCACTTATCTTCGAGTGCTTTGTCGTCGAATGCAGGTACCATGCGGTCCTCTTCGTCTGACTGTCCAGGCATCTTCCTCTCGAACAGCTCGTCCTCCTCCTCATCGTCTTTGTCGGCCTCATCCGTATCTTCGCCGCGCCACTTGCGGACGACTTCAACAGCAGACAGCATGTCATCATACATCATCCTTGCGAGCTCAGCCACGCGGTATGGCTGCTTGCGGGAGTGCTTGAGATGCGCATGTTCCGCCAATTTGCTCTTCCAGCGAGTCTCGCCATCATCGTCATCGTCGGAATACTCTTCGTCCAGCTCGTCACCATCCTCCAGCTCCTGGTCAGAAACTGAGGAAATGCTTCCGAGATCACTGTCTGAATCGGCAAAGGCAATGTCGCCCTCAACTTCCTTGTCCTTGTTCTTGCGGGCGCTTCCCAATTTCTCAGGAGCTTGTTGCAGACGCTCAAGATCAGCGTCGTCGTCAGAATCAGCGCTGTCAAAGCCTTCGTCGTCCCCAGACTCGCCGGCATCGCCATCACCTCCTTCGGCAAATCTGGCAGTGCGGCGACCTTTTCGGCCAGTATCTTGAACATCATCCTCCTCTTCGACGTCCTGAATCCGCTGCCCCTTTCCGAAAAGACTGATGCCTTGGTTGTCCTCGCCCAGCATCTTCTTTCCTCCTTGTAGACCAACCATCATCTGCTCGCCAAATCCACGCTCGCCCTCATCGTCCGAGTCGAGGTCGAAGTTGTTGCTCTTCACGTCGATGTACACTGCATCCTTGTCCATGAGAACGCCACCTACATCGCTCATCGGCGCATAAATGACTTTTTGCTTCTGGTCAAGCTTTCTGCGCTTCTTGATAATGCCGGCCTTCTCTTGTGCCTGTTCAAATGCTGGCGTAGGGCAAGGATCGGGCAGGGATTCGATCTGGCTCACCTCGAGGTCACCGATACCAGGAACGTGAACGCGAGCGTTTTGTGAGGGGAAGTTTGTTCCTCTGAGATAACCGTAGAGAGCGACTGTTCGGTCACACTTGGCGTCCTGCTCAATAGCAGTTGGTGGTGTGAGGTCCAGCATGCGGTCTGCGAGCGCGTAAGGGTGGCTGTTGCGCCACACGAGAGGTCGAGGGTTCTTCATGACACTGAGGAAACGGGACAAGTTGAGAATCTCGCGGTCCGGGTATCTTCCATTGATCACACCAGACAGGTAGAACAGTTTTGCGCCCTGGTAGAGTTCGCTCCAGAAACGGTGCTTCAGTCTCTTCTTCTGCGCCTTGAGCGCATCCTGTTTCCTGAACAAGTCCAGATGGGTGAGAATACCAAAGATGTTACCAGGCATACCGGAGCTCGACAAAACGTTCAAGAATTCCATGGTCTCCATCTCGAAACCGAAGTTACCGTCAATCATGAGCAAGACAATGTCCACCACCTTCGCAGTGTCGATAGCGGAAGCCAGACTGTCGGAAGGCACCTCGAAGAATGTCAAGCGCCTCTTCTTGCTGGTGACAATCGTGATCGGACCTTGTGGCTGAGAAATGGTCTGTTTCGTGTACTTCTTCACCAAGCTCTTGATCAAAGTCGTCTTGCCCACTCCCGGCGGTCCAACTACACCCACGACAAGCGGCGGCGCCTCCTCTGGCAGCCTGTCCACGAGCGGGACGTGCAGTCTCTTTTCCTTGACATCGCCGCTGCGCGCTGCGTTCTTCAGCAGCTTTCCTGGTGCATTGAAAGCGAAAGCCTTCGGGTTAGGCTGTCCAGATGTTTTCGCCTTCTCCTTCTTCGCCGGGCGATGCGCCGTGTGGCTCTGGTCGTCTCCCGCCATGGTGATGTTCGGTGGAGTGGAGAGCAAGAGCAGACGACTCGGCAGCGTTCAAACAACAGCGGCGAGCGAGAAAGTCGAGAAAAGTTCAAATGCGGTTAGCGCCGATCAAATCAATCTTATCTCGCCGAGGATCAGCTCAGCCAGCCGGGACCCTTGAAGCTGCTCGGTGGATTGAAGTCGTGCTTTCAAGCGCACGTCATTCTGCAGGTGGGGGCGCTGATAGTGGGACAACATCGAGGTCAGGCGACAGCATTGTTTACTGCCCTTATCATCGTCATCTTCTTCTTTATATTCTCGTCGTTTAAAGACTCCAACTCACCTCCTCAATACTTTCCACACCTTCGCAACCACGTATCGAACTACTCGCCTCATCAGCACCACTACCAGATCCAAAATGCCTCAGATCAACGTACGGAGCAAATGTCCCTGTCTCACCGAAGCAAGTATGCTGACAACATTCAGGTCTCACTCAAGGACGGTGCCAGCGCCGATCAGCTGGAGTCGTAAGTTTACTCTTACGATGAACCTAAATGATGCAATGAGACTGACAAGCCACAGCGCTAAGAAGCAGGTCACCGACCAGGGCGGCAAGATCGAGCACGAGTTCAAGCTCGTCAAGGGTTTCACGTATGTCATTCACTCGAAGATACCATCTTTGTATACCGAACACAGACTGACATGCACAGTGCCTCATTCCCCGAAGACAAGGTCCACACTCTGTCCTCCAACGAGCACATCAACGTCGAGAACGACGGCAAGGTCACCACCCAGTAAGAGTCGCAAGACATGAGACCGGGGATGGGTTGAACAGAGTTGTAACGACTTTTAATGATACCGACGAAGCATCACGGTAGATATATAGAGACAAGCATGGAACGTTGATGCACATACTCCTACTTCGCGACACGGATGCCGCCAATATACTGGTGATTCATGACAATTCGGTCTGCGCTCAATACATACTGTGCTTGCGCACGAAGTACGTGAATGGCTTCGCCTGTTCTGTTGATTGTCTGGAGATTAATGTCACTCTGATAATGTCCCCCAGCCATGATATTGATATGTCGAGACTAGAAAGATACAAGGACCATCATACAATGCTTTTAAAATTACATGTTCACCCACCGCATCACTTACTTCTGCAGACTCTCCAACAATCCACCTTCTCCATCCTTCTTCGTCTGCACAGCCTTGAAAGCATCACCAACAACATCCAAACCTTTCTCTGCCCGCTCAAACGCCTCCACGCTACGATCTGTCAAGATCGCCAAATCCTCATCGCTCAATAGCTTTTTGCCCTCCGCAACATCGATCGTCTCGCCGTCAGCCTGGCCCAGAAGTCTTTGCAGCTCAGCAAAATCCGCTCCGCCGCCGTCGCCGCGCATGGACTTGAACCGGCCTTTGGAAATGACCAGCTTCTCCAGCCGACGCTTGCTATCCGCTTTCTCCAGCAGCATCTGCTCCACAGTGCCCTTTGTGGCAAAGCGGTAGACGATGACGGGCCGCGTCTGGCCAATGCGGTGAGCGCGGTCTTGCGCTTGCAGGTCTTGCTGTGGGTTCCAGTCGCTGTCGAAGAGCAGGACAGTGTCGGCGGCTGCGAGATTGATTCCTTGGCCGCCGGCTCGGGTGGAGAGCAGGAAGATTCTAGTATCACTGTCGGGTTCGTTGAACGATTGGATCTGCGCTTGTCGGTCCGACTGTGCTATTGAACCATCGATACGGCAAGTGGGCCACTGGCGAAGTTCGTCGCAGTAGGTTTCCAGGAGATCGAGCTGAGTTTTGAATTGGGAAAAGATGAGGACTTTGTGACCTTTCTTCAGGAGTTCTGGAAGCAGTCGGTCTAGAAGGAGCATCTTGCCGCTTTCTGTGACTAGAGTCTCGTCCACTGGCGTGTTGTCATCCAAGTCGAACGGATAATAGAAGTTATGTGGTGAGTTGCAACATTGTCGTAGTTGCATGACGGGATTGAGGAGTTTCTTCTGAGCGATTTCACGCTTTGCTAATGCGAGCGTCTTTGATCGTTCGGCCTCCTCCTCGTCTTCCTCCTCTTCTTCTGACATGGGTGATTCAGGCTCATCCTCGAGCTGCTGGAAGTACTTGGTGTCGGACAACTCCTCATATTGCTGGTTCTTTTTTGCCTTCCTTGATCGAGGCCCAGTGGTACCCGTAGTAGCTGGGGTGGACGCACGACTTGTTTTCGTGCTCTTCGACGGTGTAGCGTTCTCACTGGGTGCCTTGCGTTTGCGGCTGCTGCTGCGTGTACTACCGGGCGTTCCAGCACGACTGATACTCTCTACAAGCTTGTTCTCCAAGAAAGCCCTGCTGTTACCGTCCAAAATCTCCTGGTACAAGTCCCGTTGCGTCTGCGTTAGCGGGGCATACAGCACGTATTCTCGCTTCTTTGGCAACGAAGTCTCGACGTCAGCCTTTATTCTTCGTAGAAGAAAAGGTTTGAGCACAGCGTGCAAGCTGGTGACCAAGGTCTTCTGGCGTTCTTCCGACAAGAGCTGCTCGGCGCCACCCTTCTCTTTCAACGCGCTGAAGTCGAACCAAGATTCGAACGATTCGTAGTTGTTGAAGATGCTAGGCATCAAGAAGTGCAGGAGTGCCCACAGCTCAGCCAAATTGTTCTGTAGCGGCGTACCAGTGATCAAGAGACGATTGGCCGACTGATATGATTGCAGCTCGCGGATGAGCTTGCAGTTCATGTTCTTGATACGGTGTCCCTCATCAATAATGATGAACTTCCATCCGAAGTGAGAGAGATGCTTGCGGTCGTTCATGCATATCTCGTAGCTGGTGCAGATCACAGGGAAGTTCTTGCTGCTGGGGTTCCGCAGCCGCTTCGTGCGGATCTCTTCGCGCTCTTGTTTGCTTCCGTGATAGAGCACGACTGGGATATCCGGCGTCCACTTCTTGAACTCGGCTACCCAGTTGCTCGTTGTGCTCAACGGTGCAGCGATAAGGAACGGGCCATTGATACCCTTTTCTCTCAGGAATGCAATGAACGAGATTGTCTGGATTGTCTTTCCAAGACCCATCTCGTCTGCAAGGATGCCGTTCAATCCGTTTTCGTACAATGATTGTAGCCACTCAAGCCCTTCCAATTGATACGTGCGCATCAAACCGCCTGTGACCAACTCTGGCTGCTTGGCTGATCGCAAATTCTGCATACCAATGTCACTGGCTTTTACTTCTCCTTTAGATTCCTCTGCCAGGGCTTCTGAGATTGAAGCCTTACCGGCTTTTGCTTCTAGATCTTCTTTCTTGAGATAGTCTGAAATCTTGCCTGACTTTCCAGTCTTCGCATTCTTGGGAGGGCGTCCGCGCCCGCGCTTGGGCAGTTCATTTGTGTCGGCCTCTTCAGCCTGGTCGGCTGCTGCTCCTCTTCTCGTGCTGCGTTTCTGGCTGGCGACAGCTGCTTGCTCGGCTTTTTCTTCGCGTTTCACAGCACGCTGCTTGCTCTTCTCGTCCTTTGCTGTCTCAGCATCCTCTTGCTGGGTCATCTGCTGGAGCATGATGGTCGAGTAGAGCTTGCTCTGGCTCAACAAGTATTCCAAAGCTTTATACTTTGTTTCCAGTGCACCCGAACCTTCATTCATATCCTTTTTGCGCTCCGCTGCAAGTTTGCGCTCATGCTTCGCGTCCTCTTTCTCTCTCGCCTTGGCCATCTGCTCCTCCTCTCTCTGCATAGCCTCTGTGAGCCCATTGTCGCGAGTCTCGGGGGATGTTGGAGGTGTCGTCTCTGCCGATGCGACAGGTTCTGAAGACATAGTGGTGGCGCACGCAGGCAAGATCGCCTGGTAGGTTGATCCAGTAACTTTTTCAGCAATGCGCGTGTGGACTTCCTGTACGATAAAGGTTCTGAGAATACTACAAAAATCAAACAAGACTGGAAGCAAACCGTACAAACGAGACCAGATTATGCGTCTTCAAGTACAACAAATCAATGTCATCATATTTCGGCGCACGAGCCTCGAATTCAGATCACGACGCGTTGATTGAAACGCCACGAACGCGATCGCTGTGAGATCGCTTCCCTGCCAGATCGACGTGGAGATGTGCTAACTCGAAGAAGATAGCGCGCAATCGGCGTTCAGGTACCGAATCGCAACTCACACGAAGCCGCCTTCCCTCCTTTACACTTCACTTGTATTTTCTGACCTCAACACTGATGTGCGATATACGGCCAATGAAAATCCACAGTGTATGTTAGTCAGCCATGAAAAGGGAGTTGCTTACTGTTCATATCTCATCTTCGTAATACAAACCCAACATCTTCATGATGGCCAGGAGAATGCAATCTCTCTTTCGGGTATCCCTACCATCGTGCCTTCATCTCGATATATGCGGTTGCCATGTCGAGAGATGTTCCTGCTCCGAGTTACGCTTGAATTGCTGACCTAGTGACTGTCGCTTAACATGACCAGTAGAACCACATTAACATAGCGGCGACAGCTTCCATCAACACAGCAAAGTCAAAAGCATAATTTTACGCATCATGCTACCATGGCGCCGGGATCACCAACGGAAGGCTATGGACGCGGAATGCGACAGACTCGTCGTAGTCAGCGCGCAAAAGAAGCCGATTTGAACCTCACTGGCCTACAAATCTCCCCTCAGCCTGGCACTTCTGACGATCTACCAATAACTCACAATCCATTCTCGCCAGTGCCTAACTCGAAGGCTACGCCCAACAATCCTACCACAGCCATAGCTTCGCTCGATGATAACGCAAAATCGTTAGACCCTACTGCCGCCGCACAAACATTATTCGACAGATTATATCCGCAGTCGACGCAAATTGACGCGATGTCGCAACAAGTTATTCCCAGCATAGAGGATGCTCACAAAACCCATGATTCAAATGCGCCCAACGCTTTCGAATTGACTACTGACAATGTCGGCGCCCTCGCGCAACCCCGAAAGGCTTCGAGTCACACTCCGATCAAACAAGAACAGCCAGACCATCGGCCCAGAAAAATTGCAGACCCAGCACAAAGACAGCGTGTCACCAAACCTCAGAAGTCTCGCAAGAAGAAGTCAGCGACTGGAAGGCTTCCAACCGAGGCGCCGTCTAAGAGAAAACGACCTGCGACTCCGGAAGATAAGATCCAGCGATTCATGACTGAGGATAAGCTTCTGCAGCCTGGGAAGCTTAGAATCTACAATTGGGACTATCCGTTACCGAAAGACTTCCTCAACCTGCCAGAGGCGCTGAAGGCCGCGAAAGCGCGCACTGACGCCGCTGAGGGAGAAATGGACCAGGATCCTGAGCTCGATGATTGGCATGAGTTCTGCGGTCTTGAATCAGATCTTTTCTCTGACCTCCCACTCAAGACTTCGATTGGGCTCAATTTCGTCAGCCGGGCAAAGCGTGCATACCGAGCAGGCAGGTCTTGGACAAGTTTCGAGCTTGAGGAGCTGGCAATCGACAGCAGAGCGGGAGCGCGAGCTCTCAAAGATCCACGCGAGAGAAATATAGCTCTGAGCAGTTCGCTAAGCAACTCTCTCCGCCTTTATGTCTTTGATCAGATAAAAGGACGTTTATGCAATGAGATTTGGCTACAGCCGTACCCGGAGGACGACGCGGCGTCCATGAGAGACAGCGCCATTGGTACGGCTGCCGCGACACCCGCTGCCTCGGATAAGACTGCTTTGGAACATGCGATGAAGCGTATGGATTCGCTTCCTGACAGACTGCGAACTATGCTCCCTGGGACTGCTCCGCAGGTCCGTACACGACCCGAGCTGCCTGGCAGAGATCGCGAGCTCCATCAGCCTGAGGGACCGCCAATCCGTGCCACACAAGCGAACCTGAAGGGCCTTGGCGTGTATGGCGGAGCGCGTGAACGGGGTGCTCATCTAGACATGGAGACGAGTGAAGAGGAAAAGTGAGCTGGTGGCTGTTGAAGTGAAATGCAGTTGGATGGGTTGTGTTCAGGTCGAAACATTGCGTCCGGCATTGCAGTGCGCGGTTCAAATGGCACAATGCGCTAGTGTCGGGATTGCGACCAGGAAGGAGTTGTGAGAAAAGTTTTCGTATTGTTCGGATGGTCATGCAAAGCAGGGATGATGGGATGCTCAGCCAGGCGAATGAAGGCCTTGGTCACGTCCAAGTAACATTGTATGAGTACTACATTGTAATTGCGGCCATCAGATCGTTCAACTCGAGTCTCGGAAGTCCTGAAGTAAGGTAAGAGTACAGATCACAGTTACGATGGTCATACTGGTGAATATCCACGCATCACATGCAGAACCAACCACAATGGACACATCCCATGTTGAAGATCATGATTAATATTTCTTTTTACGTGATGGTATTGGTCAGATTCGGGCACACAAATCGATATATCAGGAAGCCTTGACACAGCTATTGATCTTTTATGCTTTCCAGTAGTTGACTAAACAATGCTTGAGGTCAGGACAATGCCGCCGAAGACGGAGACAAGACACGCCCTTCGCATCACCGTGCACGATAGTCGGCAAGGCATGCCGAACTGGGCTTGAACCGCTCAGGCCCGAGCTGTGGGGAAGCTGGAGTTGTCCCGCGTTATCGTCGATAGGCCGCTCGCCTCTCGAGCTATCCGTGCTATCTTGCCCGAGGTTGCACGGTCTTAGACGGAGATGCCAGTGGGAGACGATCCCTTGAGCCGCTCTGGCGATTAATCTTCTCATCCGTCACATACCACTCATACCACTCCTCTCCCCCATACCGTTCCCCAACAAGCTGCAAATCGACTGCGTCTGTCCCCACGCACGTTGACCAGCTGACGCAATGGCCGCCCGCCGAGCATTGTCGACGAGGACACTCCAGACGCTGTCTCTCCGCCCAGCAGCAGCAAACACAGCACGTCGCGTTGCCAGAATGCCTCAAGCGGTGGACGCTGGCAAGATTGCCGTGCGCAGACTCCACGCCACCACCTCCCACCTCCAGGCCGCTACGGCAAGCCTGCCCACCGAGATCCCTACCTCCCACGAGCAGGTCTCCCAGCCCATCAACACCGCCAACTTCCTTGACAACAAGTTTGTACCCTCCCAGGCAACCCAATGGATCGATCTGCACGATCCTGCGACCAACAACCTCGTTACAAGAGTACCGCAGAGCACAGATGCCGAGCTGAAGGCCGCCGTGGACAGCGCTGAGGCGGCCTTCCCGGCATGGAGGGCAACCAGCATCATGCACAGACAGCAGGTCATGTTCAAGTACACTGCTTTGATCAGGGAGAACTGGGACCGTCTCGCTGCGAGCATCACTCTCGAGCAGGGCAAGACTCTCGCCGACGCAAAGGGTGACGTCCTGCGCGGTCTGCAGGTCGCCGAGACCGCCTGTGGCATCACCACACAGCTCACTGGTGAGGTGCTTGAGGTCGCAAAGGACATGGAGACCAGGTCCTACCGCGAGCCTCTTGGTGTTGTTGCAGCTATCTGCCCTTTCAACTTCCCTGCCATGATCCCTCTCTGGACGATTCCCATCGCCACTATCACCGGCAACACTTGCGTTATCAAGCCCTCTGAGCGTGACCCTGGTGCTACCATGATCCTGGCCGAGCTTGCCGAGAAGGCTGGCTTCCCTCCAGGTGTCATCAACATTATTCACGGCGCAGCCAAGACAGTCGACTTCATCATTGACGAGCCCAGGATCAAGGCCATCTCCTTCGTCGGCTCCAACAAGGCTGGTGAATACATCTACACCCGTGGCTCCGCCAACGGCAAGCGTGTCCAGGCCAACTTGGGTGCAAAGAACCACGCTGCTGTCCTCCCCGACTGCAACAAGAACCACGCACTCAATGCCATCACGGGTGCCGCCTTCGGTGCTGCTGGCCAGCGCTGCATGGCTCTCAGCACACTCGTCCTCGTTGGCGAGACCAAAGACTGGACTGCCGAAATTGCCGAACGTGCAAAGGAGCTTTCCATGAACGGTGGCTTCGAGGAGGGTGCCGACCTCGGTCCCGTCATCTCACCTCAAGCCAAGGAGCGCATCGAGAGCCTTATTGGTACAGCTGAGAAGGAGGGTGCCACCATTCTGCTTGACGGCCGTGGCCAAAAGCCTGCTAAATACCCCAACGGCAACTGGGTAAGTCAATTGGATGCTACGAGTTTCACAAGAAGTCACAATTACTTACATATTCGTCTCAGGTCGGCCCCACTATCATCACAAACGTGACCCCCGAGATGACCTGCTACAAGGAGGAAATCTTCGGCCCTGTCCTTGTCTGCCTCAACGTTCCCACTCTCGACGACGCCATCTCCCTTATCAACGCCAACGAATACGGCAACGGCACCGCTATCTTCACACGCTCTGGCGCAACCGCGACTCGCTTCCAGAAGGAGATCGAGGCCGGCCAGGTTGGAATCAACGTCCCCATCCCCGTCCCCCTTCCCATGTTCTCCTTCACCGGCAACAAGAAGTCCATCGCTGGTGGTGGAGCCAACACTTTCTACGGCAAGCCTGGCGTGCAGTTCTACACTCAGCAGAAGACTGTGACCAGCTTCTGGAAGGCGGACGATGCCGTCAGCACCAAGGCGGACGTCATCATGCCCACGAACAAGTAGGAGGTTGGAGAAATGTACATAACGCCTGGCGTGGACGAGAATGTAACAAAGGGAAAAAAGTAATGACATATTTCGGCAACAAGCTATGTGGACTTTGTTACGACGCGATACGATCCTGTATGCAAGCACACATCTTCCTGCCAGTTTGCGTCCACTCTCCTGTACCCGTAATGTATGCATACCAAGATCCGTGTTTGACGCTCCACTCGCGGTTCATCGTGAGTGGTGAGCGACAAGAGTAGCATTGGGCATATTACAAGTCTGTGCGCGGGATAACGTCTTTTGCATTGGTAGAAAGAGCGCTCACCAAACAACGATGCCTTGTATGACAGCAAAGACGCCGTCGACCTTTTGAAGTTGTGCCGTGCACAGAAAGACAAGAGTCTCAGTACCTTTGCGAGGAGATGAAATGACCTACATCATTCTCAGCTTTGCAGCAAAAGTGTGACTCGACTGCTTGGAATATGTAAGTTCAGGTTTGAGTTTGGACATCGTCTTGTGTGGCCGCTGTGGCTTTGGGTCTAGATCTTGTTCACTGACCTATTTTATGTCTTGATCCCCGCATTGTCGACTATCTCGCACTCGGAACTACATTGTTTCGCATCCAAGTCGCACGTACTACAGAATTCTCGCCAGAGGTTTCAGCACGCCGTCTCGAACGAATGTCATAGTAGAACAATCACCTCACTTAATTCACACACGATAACATGACTACATAGATCAGTGACTGTAACCATTCGAGTCATACGAATCAAGTGACCGGGTAAGGGTAATCTACCACTGGCCGGATGAGTCCTGGACATCAACACTGACAAAGATCTAGTGAGACAACCTGAAAAAGAATGTACAGACGCTCCAGAGCACAATGGGTAAAGATTGTCGCCATTATCATGCTGGCCTCGCTGTTCCTCACGTGGAAAGACAATGCACGTAACGCTGCACCAAGATGATGTTGTAGTCCGATATTGTTGACACTCAGCAGCCATACACAAGGTCCCAAACCATCATTGGCAAGATTCCAGGCGGCAAGGACGAAGTATTCTCTCGGCAATCAACACCAAAGGGCTTTGAGTCGTTCGATGTGCAAGGTTTTGTCAATACCGGCAAGCTCGGAGCAGTACCGTGCGACTCATTACGCCACGACGGTCAGCTGTATGCTGAAAAGCACCAAGACATCGACGATGATATCTATGAAATCTCTGAACTATTGGAACACCATCCGATGGTAGACTATTCTACTCAAGACAACACACTATCTCACAACGAGATCATTGAAAAGACTTGGCTGCGTATGGCTCAATCCAGCGTTTGGCTCGAACGTTACAGTGTATTCTTCACTGTTACTCGTGTCGCATTTTACACAAAAGGAGTCCGACACTGGCCAGTCATCAGTTTCTTGCGAGCCCAGGTCCATGATCGGGATTGGCAGGAACTTCGCGACTACGACATCCACTGGCACGGCAAGACGACTCGTTTCCCTCGTATACTGGATATCGCAGCACCATATGTCATTGGAGAAGCATTCTTTGGCCCCGAAGATCCCCGAATCATTCTCGAAGACCATCCCGAGGCCGAGCCTATCATCGTTTTCAACATGCTGTACAACGTTGAAAAGTTGAGCCGCGCGATGTTTATTACGCGTCCTTTCTCGAATGATACGAAGATGCTGCGAATTTCCGGCGGACACGTAGAGCAAGCGGAGAAGAATTGGATGCCTTTTCTGTACAAGGAATCCCCGGCAAGCATTGCTCCCACTGGACTTGATGGCGCGCACAACAACCAGTCAGTGCCGATGGACTATCTCCATTTGATCTATGATCTTATGCCTCTTCGTATACTCAAGTGTCATCTACTTGATGGCTTGTGTAACTGGGTGTACCAACAGAAAGATTTCAGCTCTCTCAGAGGTGATCCTAATGACAACGGCGGTACGCTCCGCGGAGGCACGAATCTCGTCGCGTTTAGCGCTGAGGATGGCGTACAGACCTTTGTCGGGTTCCCGAAATCAAATGTCCATCTCGGCTGCAAAGATCACTTCTATCGCCCATCAATGCTCGTCCTCACCGTGGCTTCGCCGAACCTTTTTCGTGTCGATTACATGTCCAGCTCAATCGAATATGGCGACCAAGCTCTGAGTCCGAACGCGAAAATGGACCCTTGCGGTAGAGGTCGCATCATGATGGCCAACAGCATCGCTGATTGGGAACGCTCTGCCGGCAAAGACCTGATGACAATCACTTACACGGTCGACGATGTCACCACGCAGGTTCTGCGTATACACGGCGTCGAGGTCTTTGTTGATTCGGTCCTGGATCACAGTAGATTTGGCCATGGCACACCTAAGTCTACGGCACGTGTCACCCTCGATCCAGCGGACTCGCAGTGGTCGGAAGCTGGATACAATGTCCTTGCATGCTCAGTACAAGCAGCAGAGGACTATGCGCTGCTTTTGTTCAAGAATGTTAGCAGCACTGATTATCCGTATATATAAAAAACAAAGGCAGTCCGACGTCGTAAGCGTACGTACGAAACTAAAGCCTCGATACTATAAGTCTTTATATCGATAACTGCGGTCTTCTAGCTAATAAACGAGTCGCTATCGATATGAATCTTGTTAACTTAATTATTAGTACTAGTTATAAACCTTTGAGCGATCTTTTATAATAACCTATAGTAGAAGAGAGGATTACTATCGTTATTATATTTGGCTCCTATATGAATCAATATCTCTCTTAAGAATGTTTCGCGACGTTCGCCGACGATTACTGATCTGAGACCTTCGGCCGTCCATAAAGGTAGTAGGATCTATAAAGTATTGTCGATACTTGTGCCAAAGCCTGGAACCCATGCGGGCATTTCTGAAATCACAGTTGAAGGCCTCAGGTTCTTGATGAAGGCGGGAAAAAAGAACAGTGCGAAGCGTCGGCGCATCGTTGTCAAACGCAGCAGTAGGGAAGCAGGCGTGAGCCGTGTATAGTAATCATCGCTTACGGCAAGGTGCAATTCTTCAACGGAGAATGCCGGGACTAGCCATCGAAGACTCGTTGCAAGCTGTTTGCGAATACGTTGACGACCATGAGGTATTCAATCCCGATACCAAACGACCAGGTCGTCCAATCACGCCTTGGGCTCAGCTGGTCAAATGATATTTTCCGTCTATGAAAACTGTGGGAAGAGATCCGGCAGCTCGTGTAGACTTCCGACTCGATACTTCACCACATCCTTACCCTCCACCGTGACCTGCGACGACGACGACGACGACGACGACGACGACGACTCGCACAGATGAACAACCGTCCACCCTCTGCTCTCCGCCGCAACGCAGTTCTGCACAGAATTGTCTACGAAGAAGCAGTTCTCCACACCGCCAACGTCGGCATCCCGCTCCGCAACAGCGTACATCTTCTGACTCGGCTTCAGCACGAGCTCCCCCGAAGCATAGTCGCAGAAAGTGATCCCTTCGAAGTATCGCTCGACGCCTAGGATTCGGACTACGCGTTGGGCGTGCGTGACGTGAGCGTTGGTTAAGAGCCAGAGTTTGACTTTCGTTCTGTCGAATCGAGCAAGCGTTCGTTGCAGTTTGACGTCTTCTTCGAGCAGGTCTTCGAGTGGTAGTGCGTCGTCGACTTGCTTGTTGAAGAACATGGGATCTACTTGATGGTGGTGGATCAAGCCCTCAATCGTGGAGCCGAATTCGCGCAAGTACTGTTGGTGCAGCGCGGCCGCTTGCTCGGGTGGCATATTTAGGCTGTTCACCATGAACTCGGACGTGTTAGCTTATGGAGTCCGGGCTCGACCGAATAGATGGAGCATAGCGCACCTGCTCGGTCTTGTTGTACATCATTTTGTCAACTCCTCTGTCTCTGGTGTACAGACAGTCGTCGATGTCCTTAGGGTATAAATCAGTAACGATAATAGAACCTTCGAACGCGGGTGCTTACGAAGAAAACGGTTGGACGCTCGTCGGGCTCTGGTAGTGATCCCATCCTGATATGCTTTGTTTTGTGTTGAGGTTTCTAAAGTCCTCGCTCACGTCGAAGTTGACAGAACCCGAAAGGATGGTTTTGGTGATGCAGTTGCCATGACGAATTGATCGATCTCCCAGCTGCAACTCAATGCAGTTGCTCGTATCTTGGGTGTCATCCTGTAGTCTTTCATCATATCACCTCTTGCATTGTCCAGATAAGGCTCGTTCCTGCGCTAGCGCGCTGCCGATCAACGTTGACGTGCATATCTGATCTATATTATGCCGTGGCAGTCAGGCGACCGTCTGTTCCGTCTGAAACTGCGGCGGTGTGTACATCAGTGCCGTGGTTCATTCGTGGAGCATGCATCAGTACGCGTATTGTGGCTGCTTGGCTTCCAGCTCATACCGCCATAAGAGACTGCATGTTGTGCTGTTATCAGATGGACCAGTGCAACATCCGGTCCTTCGAAATCCTACCATCGTGAAATCATACGAGCCATACCTCCGCTTTTGAAAGGAACTAGCAGTGCACGTTAATCCGGGCTTTGCAAAGATCATGGCTACTGGACTTCGATATGTCATCGCCATGCCTTGCGGAGGTGGCAAGACTACCACCTGCAACGACGAATATTACCTCGATGTCGACGCATTGTATACTCTCCATGAAGCGCAGACGACATACGACCGGATGAACAAACGTCTCCAGGCCATGGCCAGGGGTCATACGAAGTTACCAATGGACGTGATCTCAGAGCACCAGGAGCGCCTCAGAAATTACGAAGGAGATGCGGAGTGTTTATTGGTTCACTCTCTGGACGTGGCGAAACTTGGCGGACTGCACCTGAAGGCAGTATTGATACCTTGGGAGGAATTGCACGAGCAGTCGATTGCCAATAGAGCGGAGCTGTCGAAATGGATCGCCAGGAAGAATCGCGCGACATTGATTTCTCAGTGTGCTCACTATGGCGAGTCATTCAGGATGTACGACACTTGGGCAGCGCTGGAGGCGATCCTGAAAGATCTGAAAGACGAAGAACGTGCTATGGGGAGCCTTTCAAGAAAGGACTCACACGTTTCGACCGAGCCCACGATGAAGCCTTCGGGAGTCAGGAAAGCGCGGGGAGATGAGGAATTACTTCTCCATCTCGTGGCATCAGGTTTGGGATGCAGGTTTGAGGACTCGAGTGACCAAGTTTCCCAACACAGAGAGGCTGGGAAGCACTCATGGCTTAGACTCACGCATGCCTGATGGAGGTTGCTTGCGATCGGTGGATTTATGTTAAGCGCGCGCTTCCCAGATTATGTCACCAACAGGTAGAGATATCGTAACGAGCAAATGTCATGTCGTCCTGAGTAAGGGACAGTAGTAAGGCGCATCGAGTAAGTCGAGTTTTTCAAAGCAACAGCGGCACCGTCGGCATCGGCACCGGCACTGGTCATCGGCTGATGCCCAAAGCGTTGCGGTAGAAGGATGGAAAAGTCTTCGAGATGCCTACAAACGGCAAGGTTGATGCCCGGTGCAGGAGATGAAGTCGACGCCGCTCTGTCCGGTGGGTGGCGGGTTCCCAAGATAGTAGCGGCGACTAGGTGATTGTTAGCGTCTGGGCCCTCGATTTCTCGCCTGTCAGTTGAAGAGGTTCCCCCCTCATCGCACTGCGTCATCGCAACACCTTGTAAGCCTTGAATACGCTGTATACGCTTGCGAACAAGTTGCCTGATTTTTATTGTCGTCGTTCGCCGTGAGAGTCACGAGATCGGGCAGCAAACTCTCTCCTTGCAGTCATCACGTCTTCACCGGAGGAAAACTCCTGGACAGCCCTCTTCCCAGCTGCAACGCGCGCGCCGACCAGCTACCCTGCCCACGACAAATCTGTCCAGCACATCCCACCTCCACCTCGTCATTCGCAAACTTTTGTCTTGACGTATACCTTACCACCACCAGCCCGTATTCTTGCGTAGTCAGCACTCACTAGCGGACGCGCTTCTGGAGAACATTCGGCACGACAGGGAAGGGAACCTCGTAGATTCCCTTAGCGCAGGCGACTCCGATCGGAGAGCCCTCAATCATGGCCTACAACCAGCGATACAACCCAGATGCTCTGCCAGCGTACGTCTTGCCCTCCTCCTTCTCTTCACTTTCACCTGCCTTCAAGCTCTCACGTGCGCGCCTTACAAATCCATGGCGCGTCACCCGCACGTCCACTGGCCGCGCGACGAAAGGCTGACTCGATACTCGCCCTCCAGACACGCCGAACCCGAGCAGGCTGCCCAACTCATGAACAACAATCGCCCGCCTCCAGGAGCTCAGTACAACAAACCCATGCCTCCACCACCGCAGCAGGCGCAGAACGCGCGCCCCGACGACCGCTACAACAGCAGGCCTCCGCCTAGCCAAGGCTTCCAGTCGCCTGGCCCTATACCAGGCTCCTACGGATCCTCGAGTCCTGCGCCGCCGCAATCGCAGAACTGGGACCAGCAGACTCGCTACAACACAAATTACAATGCCAATCCACAGCCGCCGCCTGCTCGCTACAGCAGCCAGCAGCAGCAGCCTTACTCCCAGGCTCCACCTCCTCAACAGCAGCGTCCATCATTCACCTCGCCGCCTCCTCCTGCGAACTATGGCCAAGGACCTCCGCCTTCCGGCTCGCACAATCGCCCTCCAATTCCTCAACAACAGCGTCCTCCTACTGTAGGCCCGCCACCTCGAGACCAGAACGACCGTGATGGTCTTTGGTCGCTCTTTTTGCAGGTCGACAAGGACCGTTCAGGCCAGCTCACCGAGAACGAGCTTCGCCGCGCTCTTGTCAACGGAGACTACACAGCATTCGACCCTCACACTGTCAAAATGATGATTCGCATGTTCGACACAGACCGCAGCGGCACGGTCAACTTCGAGGAGTTCTGCGGCCTTTGGGGTTTCCTTGCAGCATGGCGTGGGCTTTTCGATCGCTTCGACACAGACAGGAGCGGGAACATCAGTCTGCAGGAGTTCACGGACGCGCTAGTGGCTTTCGGATACCGCTTGAGCCCGCAGTTCGTGCAGCTGCTGTTCAACACCTACGCCAAGACCTCGAGAGGACGAGGCGATGAGGGTCACAGGGAGAAGGGATTGAGCTTCGACTTGTTTGTACAGGCTTGCATTAGTTTGAAGCGCATGACAGATGTCTTCAAGCGGTACGACGAGGACCGGGACGGATACATCACACTGAGCTTGTAAGTTTCCCAAAGCACAGCAGTCGCTGCGTCTTTCTTCTTTTAAGAAAGCAACCGGCTAACACTTTTTCACAGCGAGGAGTTCCTCACAGGTGCGCAAAGCCTTTTCCTCTTCAACTCGATCTCGTCAACGACGGATACGGGCCTCTATTGAGAAAATCTCGAGGCGATCACGTTCTAGGAGCAAACAAAACTAACGAATATCTCTACGAAGAAATCTTGCGCCAGAAAGATTAAACTTCCGCTTGGCTTGGCCCACGTCTAGCCGACTCGAATCCGCCTGGACCTGTACCATAAGCACATTTGGGTTGGGCAAAGTAAGCGGAGATTTCTTTCAGCTATGCGACAAGTGCAAGAAAAGATGAGAGGCTGCATACACCAGCGAAGAGCTCTTGGAACGAGTGGAAGAAGGCAATGGTCGACTATTAATTGCACTCTGCCTCCACCGGAGCATCCAGGCTCTTGCATACTTTGTTGCTCGCAGAATTGGGCTCGTAGCTCGGCAAGATAATGGCATCCACATGGGTCTTGATTTTGGTGAGATGGCAACGGATGAACGAGGGTTGGCGAGAGGAGAAAAGCGGATGATACCCAAGGCATAAGAAGTAGGCGAGACAGGGGGGTCCGCATCATGAATTTGCGTTTTTGTCTTCGACTCGTGTTGTTTACAGCTATACAGATACATTCTATGATACTGACATGATACTATCCTCGAGCATACTCTCGCGTGATACTCCCTAGACTATGTTCTCAACCCTAGAAACGACCCAACTTCTCCGAGACGAACAGTTCAGATCGCCCTTGGCATCTCTCATTGTACTCGGAGCTGAATCTACTATTAACCATGAGGAGAGATGTGCGTGGCTTGTTGACGACCATTCGACTGGAAAGGTAATGCCAGTTCCTCAGGTCGTCGTAATGGTCGAGCTGGATGTCCTGATCGAGAATTTCAGGCTGATCGTAAATCTTGACTCAAAGTTCAGACGGCAGACCGAAGGAGTCGAAGTAGCTGGGAGCTTGGATGGTTTGCTAACCACGCGTTGTATCGTCGCCACTCGAACTCGTTTCATCCGAATCCTCGCTGGAGTCCTGGTCCGCATGCTCTGCATTCTCATCATCGCCGTTGTCCGCGTCGACATGAGAGCCGTTTCCAGCTCCGCTTCTTTCGTCATCGCTTTCGAAGTCACCAACGCTCTCCTCGCTGTCATTGCCATCGCCGGAGTGACTGCTTGAATCATCAGAATCACCGTGGTAGGGATCGAGATATTCGCAGCAGCAGGTCTCTGCGTATGATTGTGGACAATCAATCAGTGTCGGTTCGCGAGCATCGCTAGGTGTCCAATGTACCAAAAGCCTCTTCGACTTCCGGCCGCGCTCATATGCTTGCCAGTCCATGGCATCGTCCATCCCCACCACTTTAAGCTCCTTTAGTTTCGGAACAGAGACGAAATCCCGCAGAGTATCTTCGAGATTCTTCCGTTCCACAGTTAGGTCTAAGCCATTCAAGCTCAGGTAGATGCTGACAGTAATGCTATCCAAGCTTGGCGTTCGAGAGTCCCAGTGTGCAAGCCAATCCTTTAGGGAGCTCAGAGTCCACTGCGGAGCAATCCACTGATGACGGTTCATCCAGTCACCGACATGCATGTGTATGAAGGAATTGGCGTCCCATGGTTGTATTGTTTCTTCAAACTCAGATCCTAGGACGAGGTGATCCATGTAAGACGAGACAATTACTCCAGACCGCTTCCAACAAGTGTCTTTGTATTCCGAGCTGATCTGTTTGTTCACCAACAGTAGAGCAGTGATCGGCTTGGTCCTGACTGGTTGGGACACCATGAGTCTAGGCTGACCAGGCCCAGTGAACATTGGGGTGTCGAGGTGAAGTCTGTGGAACTGATCGTAAATCATGTCCCGAAGCTCCCGAGGAAGGGCAAAGAAGTCGAAGTAGCGAGTGCCGTGGGTCGTGGCGGTATCTGCGGAAGAAGGCATGGCAGGATGGAGGTCCTTCGAGTTGCCTTCAGCCGTCTTTCGGGTGCTTGCTTGGACTGTGGAATTCTGGTCCATGGTGCCGTTGCGGTATGCTCCAAAGATTCTGTTGGCGTCAGTATGTCGCGGCGCGCTCTCGGAGCACGAGTGTCAGCTCACCTGTAAGCGTGACTGCTAGGTTGAGTGGAGGGTTTTTGCGACGGTCCGAGTCTGAATACGAACGTGTGCTGGTGTGCTGTTGTATCCGAGTGCGATTCCAGTGGAGTGTTTGGTCGGCAAACAATAACTGATGGATGGCGCGTGACTGCAGCTGAGCAAAGGTGGCGGCAATTCTCATCTATGGAAGGCGCGACTCGGCGAATGCACGTGATAGTGACAAAGCTTCTTGTGTTCAGTGAATCAAGCTTTCAATACCCTTCACTTACGATCGCTTGCTAGCAATTCTCGATTCGACGCGGGGATGACGATGTTATATTTGCAACTCTCACTCTTCCTTCTTGACCTACATTCTCATGTACTCGTGGAAAATGCAAATTTAAAAAAGCCTAGTACCAACCTCAAATGCTCGGCAGCTCCTTGTACTCTGTGGATCTCAACTAACTGTACATTACTACTCGCTGCCTTTGAAATGCCGTCTAACGCGGAGAAAACATCATGTCTGAGAGCCCGCAGACCAGAATGAAAATCAAGACCGCAAGCAATTCGAGACAGATAATTCGCAGCAACCTATCCTCACGCGTGTAGTCTTGCGGCGGCGGGCGGGATGTTAAAGTCGCAGCGGTGGTGTCGACGATCAAGGCTTCCGTATGATGCGACATCTGGGATGGGACACTGATGCTAGGCGAAGCGAATAGCACATTAGGGATCCTGCTGGGGCCAGTGTGGTCCTTGTAAGGACCTAGGTAAGGATTGCGGTCCTCGTCGTTGCCATGGTCGTCTGTCTCCTCGCCGCTCATAGTATCTTCAAATGCGCAAAGGGTGCTGTTTCGATCTTGGAGCATTCCGGTTTGGCCGTAGATGGGCTCGAGAATCCCGCCTGGCGACTTGAGTAAGTCGAAGTTGCTTGAGGTGTTGTTTGCATGCTTGGTGTGGGGGTGCTCGTCTCCAGCGACTCGACCAGCATCCTCGCCCGAGTCAATGTCAACTGAGTAAACGCCATTTCCAAAATCGTTGTCGCTCTCTTCAGCGCTTTCATGGTATTTCTGGTTGAGTAGCTCTTCGTCCAAACAGAATTTCTCACCGTATCCGTCATCACCGTCCTGATCATCGTCAGCTTGGCTCCCTTGGTCAGCGCCGCCGTCGTCTTTGTCATCTGACCAAGAATCAGAAGAAAAAGGAGAAGAAGAAGAAGAAGGAGAAGAACAAGTAGAACAGTCGGCCTCGAGGTCGAACCCTTCGAAATGCTCCCATTCACTACCCTCAGAGTCGGGCGCCAGTCCCAATGAGATGGTGGCTTCGGGTTCATCCCGACGCCACCGTGCAAGCAGTCTTCGGGACCAGCTTGCCCTTTTGTGGCGTCGGGCTGGCTTGGTCATATAGACCTCCAACTTGGCGATTTTCCTGAATGAAGCGATGTCTGCAATTGTACTTTGCATATGATCGAAGACATACGGGGCACAGTCTTCCAAATCACTCTGGTAATTGAGGTACAGTACGATGTTCACAGCGTGAAGATCATGGTACCAACGGGCGCAGATTCCAAGGTAGGGTTCGAGCCTGCGTGGCGCTGTGGGCTGTGCAGAAGAATCGACTATACAAATGGAAAGTGCCCAAGACTTTAGCTCATCGAGTACGTTCAATACACCGATGGTGTCGGAAAAGTCGAGGTAATCCCTCAGGCAGAGTGTTGATTGATCCGAGCACCTCTCGGTATACTCGTCTCTGAACTGGTGATTGACCAAGAGCAAAGATGTGCTCAGTTTCTCTCCTTGAGTGTAGCGGTCGTGGCCGTGGTGATTGAGCATGAGCGAGGGTATATGCCAATGCTCCATGAGGACTGGCTGCTCATAGATCTTGTCGCGCAGCTCACGTGGCAGGTCAAAGAACCTGAAGATATGAGCACTGTCTTCGCGGGACTTCGTCGCCGAGTATATGACGGCCTCGCTCGGCACGCTTTCAGCCGTGTGAGGATGAGTGCCAAATCGGCTGTTGAGATTGGTGGCCATGGTGGAGTTGTCGATCGTGGGCGTAGAAATATTCCAGGTTTACGACCTGGCCAAAGGTGCCGATTTTGATTGCGCTCGTAGCTCTGGCAGGTTCGAGAGTGGATCGTGAAGGTGGATGAATGGGTGCCAATATGTTTTTGTTGACTCGGTGTTTGTGGCGATATCGAGCGTATCTGTATGAGCGCTCAGTATGTGGCAGAGGAGTGGGTATTTGCGGGTGATCTTGTGTTGGGCGTACGACCTTTTGTGGGAAGAGCGATGTGGTGGCGCACCCGCCAATTGCGCATTCAGTGAAGCGCATTCATCTCAATTCACTTCCTTTGAGTATCTGAGGTCATTGCCAGTTAAATTCTTCAAGGTGGGGCTACGAAAACACTTTCACTCACATTCGCAGGCTTGTGCACCACCTTCACAGTCACTCCTTGATACCTGCTTCCAAGCCTCCCCACAATCTTCGTGTTCGCATGGTCACATCCATTAGCCTTCTCGGAGGTCTAGTGGGAGCATCACTAGTTCCTCGACATTTCCGAGATGCCCTTCATCGTTTCGCAGACCCTCGTCATCTATCATGATGCATAGTTCTCGCCTTCGTGTCCGTCAACGTTCTTAGGGCCATCGTTGCCACGTTCGTCGTTTCCCTCTCCACCCTGGTTGTCAACTCCGCCATTATCCTCACTGTCGCTTTCTCCATCCTCGCCCTCGCTGTTCTTGGGGGGATCACAGCAAGCCGGATTGGTGTCGCTCGGATGACCCCACTCACTTCCCGTGTCATAGATCTCCATTGCTGGTGTCAAGAAACGGATATTCATGTCGTCGCTGCGATCCCAACGTGCGATCAGGAATTTGGGTTTACCCGAGACTTTGTAATCCCAGACCTCGTTGACAAGGTAAACCCTCATGGAAGCTACCTTTCCGCAAGCCAGGAGGTCGGATAATGCGCGTCGCACAGAGTCACTCTCGATCTCTTCTCTGGGTGTATCCTCGAAAAGAAGCTTGATGCTGATTGAACGTACAGTCATATTCGGGCCAGTTTGCAGATCCAGAAAGGCTTTGAGCATCTTCAAGTCATCATATGTGTGTCCAGACACGACGAAGGACTCGATAGCCCAAAATTGGGCTCTGTTTGACGGTGGTTAAACGGGCCTGTCGCCATAGGTCCCACAATGATCTCGCATGCAAAGAACCTGCTGTCCAGCACATCTTTCGGTATATTCGTCGCGGAACTGACGGCTCACTGAGAGCAGAGATGTAAGTAGCTTCTTAGCTTTGGTGATCAAATCTTCCCTACTACTCGCGGGTAAGTGCTCATATTCGGAGAGCACAGGCTGTTCGTAGATCTTGTCACGCAGTTCGCGCGGCAGGCCAAAAACGTCGAAGAACCGAGTGGAATCGTTCGCAAACGCCGGTTTGAAGGATCCAGTGGAGATTGACTCGCCTGATGCACTTTTGACTGTGGGCTGGGCAGTAGCTTTGTCGGTCTCTTCGGCGGCCATGGTTCTGCTGTTTGTGGCTGGAGGACGAGGTTTCGAGCTTGTTGCGTGCTCTCGAATACCGAGCTGTGGATATAGTTGCAGTTTTGAGGTTTGTCGAGTCCGTATCGTGACAAGCCAAAGGTGTTTGGTGGACTGTTCGCCTTAGTGTTCCGGTGTTGAATTGGTGTTGGGGTCGCAAACACTGGTTCAATGATGGAGAGACGAGTGTTGATGAGCGTGACCGGTAGTAGATGTGGTGCCTTGAGTGTCCGGGCCGCGGTCCTTAGATAGCCTTCACTGATGAAGCCGCGGTGTGAAATGTGCATGTGAAAGTGCCCTTGGAGAAATAAAGAACTCATCTTCTCAAGTCACGTCACTTACGATCACAGGATCTGACATAAGCCTTAATCCTCATCAGCGTGGGATGATTATTTTTTACTCACATGTAGCAAAGACTTACACCCTACCTGTATCATCCTGGTAGGTGCAACTGAAGGGAACTGCATCCAGGTCTCTTTGGGCTCAGTATCATGCCACTTCATGAAGCCGACGTTTCCAGAAACCAGGTTCCCCATCACTTGATCGCAGGGTTTATGGATCTCCAATGTTCACTGATCTTGAGGACTCACCTCAATACAGTGTCTGAATCGCTGACTCTGATGCGATGTCGCATAGCCTGGAAGCTCTTTCCAGTACGCTCAAAGTACAAATAAGATACAACAGAGGCTGCAACAGTGTACAGTAATTACCTTTGAAGGCTCTGCAAACCATCGCCACCCAGTTGAGCGAGATTAATGTTGATGCCTGAAACGGCTTGCGTGTCGTGTGAAGCCAGAAGGCTGGATAGCCGACATTTGCGCAGCCATGTGGCGCAGCGGTAACTCCGGAAGTCGCTCTTGGCTTGCTACACTGACGTGGAGGTACAGTAGCCCCAAGTTCCAAGTATCACTGTACCCATCCCGCTGAGACTCTACTCTTTTTGCCATTGCGCTCCACGATCTCACACCCCACCATACTCGTCTTTGCGCACTGTCTTTGTCGCCTTTACAAGCCACCTTCGTGACACACCATCCCGCGAGAACACTACACATCTCCAGCAGCCAGCCGCCTGGTGGGCTGTCAACACCTGGCCCAGTAAGCGGGCAGTAGTCACCTGAGACATACCCAAGCATGGTAAAGAAACACAAACTCGCGCAAGGCCTAGTCAACATGCTGATACCTAGATAGGCTATCTCAAAACGTGCCGGCCGCAGCAAGGGCGCCGCGCAACAAACCCAAGCCGCTGGCGGTCAACCTCAGATTAGGAAGGCCGCATACGAGACGAGTAAAAAGAAGGAAGTCGGTGTCTCAGACTTGACGCTCATCAGTAAAATCTCCAACGAGGCGATCAACGACAACTTGAAGAAGAGGTTCGAAAATGGCGAGATCTACACTTACATCGGCCACGTGCTGGTGTCAGTCAACCCTTTCCGAGATCTTGGTATCTACACCGACCAGGTCTTGCACAGCTACCAAGGCAAGAACAGACTCGAGGTGCCTCCTCATGTCTTTGCGATCGCCGAGAGCACATACTACAACATGAAGGCGTACAAGGAGAACCAGTGTGTCATTATCTCTGGTGAGTCTGGTGCTGGTAAGACGGAGGCGGCGAAGCGCATTATGCAGTACATTGCGAACGTTTCGGGCGGAAGCAGCAGCTCAATTCAAGAGACTAAGGACATGGTGCTGGCCACAAACCCTCTACTTGAGTCTTTCGGAAATGCAAAGACACTGCGTAATAACAACAGTTCGCGATTCGGCAAATACCTCGAAATTCAGTTCAATGCGCAAGACGAGCCGGCAGGCGCAAACATCAGGAACTACCTATTGGAGAAGAGCAGAGTTGTCGGCCAGGTCAAGGACGAGAGGAATTTCCACATTTTCTACCAGTTCACCAAAGCGGCCAGCGAGACCCACAGGACAAACTTTGGTGTCCAGCCGCCGACAGGATATTCATACACTAGCAGGAGTAAGTGTTATGATGTCCAGGGCATTGATGATATTGCGGATTTCAAGGAGACCGTAAATGCCATGAAGGTCATCGGTCTGGCACAGGGCGAGCAAGACGAGATCTTCCGCATGCTGGCTGCGATTCTCTGGATCGGAAACATCTCATACCGCGAGAACGACGAAGGAAATGCAGAGGTTGCAGATCAGTCAGTGATTGACTTTGTCGCATACTTGCTCGAGGTGGACTCTGGAGCCGTCAACAAGGCCATGACAACCCGCACAATCGAGACTTCAAGAGGTGGTCGCAGAGGATCAGCATACGATGTTCCGCTCAACATTGCACAAGCAACCGCCTCGCGCGACGCTCTGAGCATGGGCATTTACACTAGGATGTTCGATTGGATTGTCGAGCGCGTCAATCTGTCGTTGAAGGCTCGCCAAGCTGTCACGCATAGTATCGGTATTCTCGATATCTATGGTTTTGAGATCTTCGAGCGCAACTCTTTCGAACAGCTTTGCATCAACTACGTCAACGAGAAGCTTCAGCAGATTTTCATCCAATTGACTCTGAAGACTGAGCAAGAAGAATATGCCAAGGAGCAGATCCAATGGACACCCATCAAGTACTTCGACAACAAGGTTGTTTGTGAATTGATCGAGGAAAAGCGCCCGCCTGGAGTGTTCGCTGCACTCAATGATGCTTGCGCTACTGCGCACGCTGATCCCAGCGCAGCCGATGGCACATTCGCGCAGAGACTGAATGCGCTTAGCAACCCTAACTTCGCGCCCAGGCAAGGCCAGTTCGTTATCAAGCACTACGCTGGTGATGTCAACTACGCAATCGACGGCATGACCGACAAGAACAAGGATCAGCTGCTCAAGGATCTGCTCAACCTTGCTGGCCAGAGCTCGAACAACTTCGTCCACACTCTCTTCCCCGACAACGTGAACCAAGATGACAAGCGCCGTCCGCCCACCGCTGGCGATAAGATCAAGGCTTCCGCGAACGACCTTGTCACGACTCTCATGCAGAGCAAGCCCAGTTACATCCGTACTATCAAGCCCAACGAGAACAAGAGCCCGACCGAGTACAACGACAGCAACGTCATGCACCAGATCAAATACCTCGGTCTGCAGGAGAACGTCCGCATTCGTCGCGCTGGTTTCGCCTACCGTCAGACCTTCGACAAGTTCGTCGAGCGCTTCTACTTGCTTTCGCCTAAGTGCAGCTATGCTGGTGAATATACCTGGACTGGTGATGCCAAATCTGGTGTCAAGCAGATCTTCAAGGATACCTCTATCCCGGCTGAGGAGTGGCAGATGGGTGTTTCCAAAGCTTTCATCAAGACACCTGAGACTCTGTTCGCGCTCGAGACGATGAGAGACCGCTACTGGCACAACATGGCCATCCGTATTCAGAGGGCTTGGAGGAATTACCTGAGGTACCGTGCCGAGGCTGCAACTCGTATCCAACGATTCTGGAAGAAGAACAGGAAGGGCGGTGACCCTGCCTTGGATCTTCGTGACAAAGGCACGGCGCTCCTTGCGCAGCGTAAAGAACGTAGAAGGTTCTCAATCATTGGCTACCGAAGATTCATGGGAGACTACCTTGCCATGAATACCAAAGGCAGCTCAGGTGAGCTTCTCAAAAACAGTGCTGGCATCAGCGAGACAGTTGTGTTCTCTGTCCCCTGTGAGATACTGGTGTCTAAGCTTGGCAGATCCAGTAAGCAAGAGCCGCGAACGCTGGTCCTCACTGGCTCGAGCATTTACATCGTCAAGAAAGCTATGGTGAACAAGCAGTTCACGATTATGACTGAGCGCACAATCCCGGTGCGCTCAGTCAAGTTCATCAGTGCCAGTAAGCTCAAGGACGATTGGTTTTCCATTGGCGCAGGAAGTCCGCAAGAACCCGATCCCTTGATCAACTGTGTCTTCAAGACTGAGTTTTTTACACACTTGAACGAGCTCTCTAGTGGTAAGCTACAAATCGGCGAAAATATCAAGTACAACAAGAAGCCCGGCAAAGAAGTGATTGTCAAAGTCATCAAAGACCCGCAAGTACAAAGAGATGACACATACAAGAGTAGTCAAATCCATACCGGCCCTGGCGAACCTCCAAACTCGGTCTCTAGAAAGACGCCCCAGGGCAAGCCTGTTGCAGCGAAGCCTATCAGCAGTGGCAAGCTCCTCAAGAAAAGCGGTGGCAAACTTTCGCAACAAGCTGCACAGAGAAAGGCGCCTCCTCAAGCTCGACCTCTTCCTGGCGGCGGCTATGCAGAGGCTCCAAGACAACAAGAGAGAATTGTGCCGCAACCGCAGGCTGTACCGCATCCCGTCGCTGCGCTTCGCACCGAGCCTGTATCTCATACACGAACCTCTTCGTCAGCATCAGGGCGCGTACCGCCGCCACCGCCTCCTTCGCATCCTGCGCCGCCGAAGGACCCACAGTTCAAGGCTCTCTACGATTTTGCTGGTCAAACGAGTGGTGAGCTTAGCTTGAGGAAGGATGAAGTCATTTTGGTCACACAGAAAGAGAATAATGGTATGAAACGCGAATCGCAGATCAAGTTGTACGGTACTAACAGCGTCACAGGATGGTGGCTGGCGAAACGCCTCGATCACTCCGCCTCCGGCTGGGCACCTGCAGCCTACCTTGAAGAAGTCAAGCAAGCACCACCTCCACCTCCACCAGCAGCTGCGCGACCTCCACCGCCACCCGCGCCAGCTGCTGCGAAAGCGAAGCCTACTCCTCCTGCTCCTCCTGCAAAGCGCCCTGCAGGACGCAAGCCTGGACTTGACACACCGCCGAGGGACAGCGGATATGCCAACGGGAATAGTGGCACAGCGACGCCATCCAGCCAAAACGGTCCTGCTTCCGGCGGTCTAGCTGGTGGTCTCGCCGAGGCGCTGAAAGCAAGACAGAAGGCTATGAGTGGTGGTCAAAACGACGACTGGTAGCCAATGCACTTGCATCGACTCTTTGGATTACGGAACTGATGCTCTGACAGTATGTGGTATGTGAGAAAATGACTTGTTCGAGTTTTGATTATCATCCATATTATATGCATGTTCCTTCGTATCGTCGAGTAAAGTGCTTCAGCCAATCAGCCATTTCCCGGCGCTTATTTTGCGGCACAGCTTGTTTCAAACAAGGCAGAAGCGGCAAGCGACATGCATTCGTATCACTCCCAAGAATTTACCGAACCACTCACGCGGTTTGATCAACGCGCTTCGAGTCCGATTCGGGCTCGTCGTGATAGTAAAACGAGGCAGTGCCCAATTTGCTTCGCCCACGTCAAAGTATACTTTGTAGTTTGTAGGGACCGCCCTGCTCCCTCATCTCAGTACCAAAACTTTATTTGCATTAGATTTACGGTTCATCACTAACATGGGCACGACTTGTCTGGATGCATCGAAACTTTACGCAACCGACAGCGCGCCATATCTACAGTACCTGAACTCTGTCCGAGAAGACTGGCAGGAGGCAGAAGTGCTTTCAAAGCATCTGACGCTGGCGGCGACACTCATACCAACAGGATCAGATGAATACTTTCTCCAAGGAGGACGTCTGGCGGTTGCTCAGATCCTCGACATCTCAGTCTCGACTGACGAACGAGGTAACGCCACCTACGGAACGACTAACACTTTTACCCTACGCAAACGCCTTGATCGACCGCCTACGGACAAAGTCGAGGAATTTCTTCAGCATCTCCGGTCTTGTGAGCCTAATGTCGACACGAGAGTCGTGGTCCTACATCGAGAATGGAGTTTCCCTCCTGATGACAATGGAGCTTCCAAGGCCGCTGATACTTTGCTCTTCTGCCACATTCTAGGAATGGAGTTGGATCTTCGACCTTCAGATGTTAGTATACTCGCGCGTATTGTCGATTTTGAGGGTAAGGTCGAGTCGTTCCGTCGACGTCCACAACGTGCGGGTTACGTATCTTTTGGAAGCTTGCATAGGTTCCACTACAATAGCGTTGCTGCATCGCTGGGCGTTCGAAAATTTCAAGCAGGCTCGGCTAATCTTGGTACTGCCAAACAACCCTGACTAGATTGAACGCAGCTAACGATTTGTAGTGGTGATGTGTCTGCACGAGCGCCGCTCTCCCTGGGCTGGCTCAGCGTTTCCACGCTCCGATGAACCGTTGCAGCCACTGCTACCATCCTCATGGGCTTCGGAAGGCTCGAGAAGTGTTACAAGGATCCCAAGTACAAGCAAAATCTTTGCGCGTGCTCTCAAGTGTAGCCTAGGGACTATCCCAGTTTCAAAGGACGATGCACTAGACGGTCATTGGCTAGCTGCTCTCATACACCTGGAAACAATCAACTGTGCTGCCTGGCTCGACTATGTCGACGCCCTGCGATCAAGCGTACGCAACCATGTCTCCAAGGAGCAGCAGCAGCTCTCAGAGGAAATATCGAACCTTTGTAAGACTCTCCAGTCCGATGTTAGCCAACTAGTCGCCTTTTCGCGGACTCCCAGCGTGAAAATACGATTTTCGGACTATGAAGAGCAGTTGCTCATGCTTGAGCGGCTTCTGGGGGAGGCCAAGGTGATTGCGACAGAGATTAGGGAATCGCTTGACATGCAGCACCGGATCAAGAGCACCCAAGTTGCCGAGCTTGCGATAAACGAGAGTCGCAGTGCAATTGCTGGTACGTTCATCCTTGTAAAATTACAGTACAATCGAACCGTATTGACGACTTGCAGTCACGGTGCTTGCATTCGTCTTCATACCTATCAATCTAGCTTCGTCCATATACGGCATGAACGTACAAGAGATCAACGAAACCGGTCACAGCATCTGGGGGTTTCTGGTGACAGCTTCGGTGTTGCTGACAATGTCCGGACTTGCGTGGATGGGGTGGCGCGCCTCTCGTAATTGGGGTGTCATACTCGACGACGCCCGGCAAGCGCATCTGGCATTTCCTGGTACATACCATGAAACGCTTGGAAATCTGTATTGGAGGATGCGCGAAGCGAGCGAGCGCTTCAAAATGTGTGACTTTGCGGTCTACATTGGACTGCGCTCGGTGGAGAAACGAAAGCAGTCAGCGGTTGGGGTATGAAGACATCGATCATGGAGCCTGTCCCAAGCGGCTGTACCTAGAGGCTTGCTCAGGCGCTCAGGCTAGGCAGATGGTTATGAACGGTGACTGAAATGGCGATCAAGAGGTAAAGCGGGATGGCTGTTGGGACAACAGATATATGTCTACAGCGGTATGTGTCATATAAGAAGATGGGTTGTCCGACCTTTTTAGTCCCCACTACCCGTGTCTTTGGGAAGGCTTCGTAGTGGTTCTTGTCAATCCTGAAGGTAGTTGACAGTACATGCACGCCGCTCATCAGCACATAAGTTTTTGGCTTATAACTAAAGCTGGAATTGAAGGCCCGCTGTTTTCGATTCCCGGGTGAACCATTCGGGACTCCAGCATTTAGGAGAACATCGAAATATTTGCTAGTATCTCCGCTGCGTGGCGACGAGTTCTAGCGTTGGCGTTCTCCCACGTGTATTGAGTGGCCTCTTCAGTGGTTGGAAGCTGTATCACTGACCTCGAAAGCTTTTCCGAACAGCTGTTTCCCTTGCGTTCTGCAGAATAGGCAGCTGCATACATGTAGCTTTCGCCTCGGTTGCCCCGAATAGTTCCGTCAGCATCATTTCCATGTGCACAACGCGTAGCTGTCGGTGGACAGTTGCTTCGTCGCCACCGAAACAGATCTTTGCCGTCACCAGAGAAGAACGGTCTCGTTCAGATATTGGTTTCCGTAGGCGCCTCTTTACACTTTTACGGCATGTTCGACTTCGGCCCACGTGAGGATGAGCAGCTATGCGATGCAATTCGATCACGAGACATGCTCGCCACTGAACGCGCGACCGAGGAGTTGCACGCAAAGCATCCTTCTGCCGGCCTTTCTTATGCCGCGAAGATCGCCATCGATGAACGCAATATTGAAGCTCTGGAATATCTACTTGACCGCAGCGAGGTCAATCAAGATGTAGCATACGCTGCAGCTGCGAGCGAGGACAGACGAGCGGTCCGAATTATACTCGATCATGGCTGGGACATCAATCAATCTCTGGGCGGTGGCAGTATTCCGTCAATGCTAAGGTATTTGCCCGCCCGCATAAGCATGAGTAAATTATTGACTCTGTCGAGCTTGGCCGTATGCAACCACAATTACTTGGATTGGCTGCTTGCCTCAGGTGCAGATCCGAATGCGATCTCCAACCTCAATGAGACGGCGCTATCCTTTGCCATCCGAGAGGGCACCATGAACGCTGTCAACAGGTTGTTTAATTTGGGAATCATGGATACGTCTCGGGGTGACTTGCTCCATTGCGCTGTGCAGAGAGAAGAATCTGAAGATACCGTTGAGCTTATCGACAAATTGGTCCTTGAAAAAGGTGCGCAAGTCGATGCTTACGAGTTCGACAACGACATTGCCTATCAGATGAGGTACGGCTACCGTTTGGGCACTGCTCTGCATATTGCTTGCCGAACAGAGAATACCGCGGCTGTCAAAGCACTGCTTCGACATGGCGCCCGCGTGGATCAACTCATGAAGCAGTGTGACGAGTTGGTACAACCGACACCTCTGGAACTTACAAGCGACAAACCAGCCTTACGAGCAGTCTTGCGTGCATCTATAGGGAAGTAAGGAATATGAATACTAGAAAAATTATAGCTCAGCCATACTGGACATGTCTTCCCACACATAATTTTTCACTGGACCAGGAGAGCGACCTTGAACAGAGAACCAGGGAAGTATGCTGAGTACACTCAACCAAGTGGACATTCTCGGTTTCCAGCCGTTTGCAATGATAGCCTTGTGCATCGCTCCCGCCTCCTCTTCGCCGAACAGCTCTTTCAACATCCACCGCACTGAGAAGGAGGAATATTGATCGGACTGTTCCCGTTGCACCTCAACGACATCGTCATGGTGGTTTGAACGCGGTCCAAGCCTGTAGTCAACACTCCAGATTCGATCTTGGGTGGGCTTCGCACCATGATCAATCAAGAGCCAGGCGATCTTTCGGTGATATTCATCCCCCAGACTGTTGTCAAACATGAAGTAGACATATGAATCCCAAACGGTGCGGCCTCCATGAATGTCGACCTTCTGGTTCACGTCAAGCTTGTACTTGAGCAGCATCTGGACCATAGCATAAGCTGACTCAAGCTCTTCTGGGCACTTCGGCTCCGTACGAGCACCTGTCTTGTAACGAAGCGCATAGTCCAGATAAGGCCGTCCTTGCTTCTTTTCCAATTGACCTCGATCGGCTTTGAGAAGCTATTCGACGTGTTGGGTCATCCCAAACTCGATCAAATGGCCGAGTAAATCCCTGCTTCTATGTTCAGTAACATCAAGATCGTGCAATTCCCGTGGACGTAAATAGGATGATCGACCTTCGACTGTATGGTTCGACCAATGGCAATCGCCGTAGATTTGAGCGTACACAGCCTCCATACCGTCATCTAACGCCGTGAGCAGACTTGCGCATGGTGGCCCAGGTGAAATGCTTCGCATGTGGAAAAATGCTTCATTGCTCCAGTTGTGTGCAGCTTTTTGAAAAGCAATGCTCGTCCAGTCGTCGGTGTAATGGTGACCACCGGAGAGAGAGCAGAAATCCTCAACTATGATCATTTTATGTGCCCTCTTTATGAGGAAAACATAGCATGCAAACAGAGTAAGGTGGGCGTCGAATTCTGCAAGACCGGCGTACTGGTCGAGGCGTTCTTGCATCTTCGACTCGTTCAAAAAGTCCTGCACAGAGCGATGCAGGAACTCGATACGGCACAGGTATTCTGGGTCAGTGGAGTCGCAGTCATCGATGTCTTCCGGGCCAATGACGGCCAACAGGTCTCGGCAGCGGCCGTTCACCATTGCCCTCAGCTCCTTGATCTCCGTTGGGGTGTCCCAAATACGGTCGTATTCGATTGCCGTCTTTGTAGCCAGTGTGGCTGGGTCCTTGCTAATCATGACGTGAAAGGCAGCCATTGGAAGAGGACGTCTTGCCATCATGCATGACCTGAACATCCTGGCAATATGCTCTCGGTATTTGACATCGGCCCAGATTCGATCGAAAATTTGGTTGAGGTAGCCATCGAGATCTTGCAGGCTGTTAATAATGTAGCATGGGCGTTGAGCCGGTAGACGATGGAGCAAAAGACTTACCACGAGGCACTGCACCGAGTCTCTCTTTCAAGAAATCAATATCCTCTCTATTCTCCAGACACGGGATCAGTTCCTGCTTGAGTACCAGAGTCACCCAGAGGAAAACTCCCTCAGCGCGATCGATGACTTCCTGTACTAGGGACTTCCATTCTTCACCCGTTCGATCAATTCTATCCAACTTGGCACCAAGCTCTCCTTCGACCACCTTCGCTATGTCGGGTTTAGTGTGGTGGTGCAACTCAAGAAATCTATCACGTTGCCTGCTCACAACAAAGGCATCTTCGAATTGGTTCCAAGGTCGACTCGAGGCACAGATCTTTGCGCGATCTGTACTGGCCAGAGAAACAAGAAATTTTGGAAGGTCTGGGTTACCGTGGTACTCATCCAGTCCATCGACAAAAATGCAGAAACACGTCGTCACCGCCTGACCTTCAACCTCTAGGTCGCTGGTAATCAGTGCTTTCGCGCATTCTTGAAGCTCAGTGTCCGTCCATGGCATGGACTTGACATCTTTACCTCGAAGAGCTCCAGCCCAGCGAATACCACAGACGGGCTTGATCAAGGCAGGGTGGCTTCTGAAGATGTCGTACAGAAGTGACCGGAGTAGTCCGGAATAGGACTGTTCCATCGACGACCCGGGGGACCAAAAATAGTGGGATGCAACAACGATCTCTCGGTCGGCTGCCCAGTGTTTCAATGCTGCATGTGTTCGTTCGTCGTTACATATGTGTTTCATCAAAGTCGACTTGCCACTTCCTGCTTTCCCGGTGATCCAAAAGATACCTTCGTCATTGTGCAACCAAGACATGAAGTTCACTGGCTCCGGAGTCGTGTTCGTCGTTTCAAATATCCAATCGTAGGTACGGTGTTCGGGTGAAATTATCATGTCCTGTCGGTTGGCCATTCCAGAGTACGCTAGACTCGACATTATGCTTTCTTGTGGCAGGTCGACCGTGGTCAATCTGTGAGCCGCGAACAACAATTTCGTGAGCTCAGCGCTTCCGGATCGGGTGGTCTGCACCAAATTTGTATGGATCTCGCTTGCCAATCGAGTAAGCTGTTGTTCAAGTCTGGAGTCACGGCTCTCCTGATCATGCTTCATAAGACTGAATGTTTCGGCGAGAGTGTATAGTTGGCCACTTAATCCACCGATTAATTAGTGTGATTCTTCTCGTCATTTCACATGATTCGGAACTCACTTGATGACCACGCTCAGCTGGTCGTGGCATTCCTTGCGCAAACTCGTAAGCACCTGCTGCTTGGCGAATATGTCCTTCTTTCTTCGCTCGATCTCCAAGGTTACCTTTAAGGCATTCATCTTGCTCTTCTCGTTGTCTTGCAGTGTCAGTCGATCTAGCGTGCTGAGGAGATCGTCTGCCGTCTGACGACATTTTTCTGCAGTTTTGTTGAGAAGTGCTTCGGGCGAGTTTGGATTTGGCACACGAAGATGCAGATTTGTTTGGAACTCTTCATTCTGCTGCCGGTATTCGCGTATCGATTTGTGCAAGTCCGCAAGCTCGCCGCGACCTTTGTACACCGCAACAACTTTTTTGCTGAAGCTGATACCATACTCGACGAATTGTATTATTGTCGCGAAAGCACCCAGGATCTCGAATCCACTCATGTCGGCTGAGGATTGCAGAGTGTTGTATGTGATTTAGATCACTTTGGGGAGAAAAGCAACCACAGTGAGGCTGTTATTCTTATGTGCTCTGTGTTCTGGGGCTTATGATCAGTCCAGCTTCAGCCTTGCATTGTAAAGCGTCACGCGGCCATGAGGCGCACGCGAAGGCAAAGGCGCATATGCAAACCTCAGCGCCTTGGGCATGCGAATTACAATGTATATGGCGCATGTAGCAGAGTCGTACGATGGCTTTGACACCTCGGATAGTCATGGTTTGCAGCTGCTTATGAGAGTGTGTTAGGTAATGTTTGCTCTTGGAATATACCGGTTGAGGTGTTTAGCAAACGAAAACTCGTGCTCTCCGAACACTTCGCTCACAAATAAGGAAGACAGCATTGAGATCATACTTCCCCTCGCTACATGTACCTTCCTCTGCGACCGTTTACAGTAAAACCCACCGGCTGTCTTCCGGGAAATCCACGCCTGATCGCCGGTTTGTCGCTGTGTGCTGTGACAGTAGTTTTGTGACGTGGTGAGTCGCGAGAAGGGAGCAACTAGCACTCAACGGCTGAAGAGGCTTATCCATCCATCCAGTCGAACCGCTGTGACTTGGTACATGTGTACAGACTCGCCCATTAGCCCTTGAAACCAAAGATATACTACTCGGGCTGAAGGGAGTAGGATCTCTCCGCGCTGGGTGCAGCTACAGTAAGAGACCAGAGTCTGCTTTCCATCATGACTGAGGCTCTTCGACACGGTGCAGTTTCCCATCCGTTCGCTGTGCCACGTGTTGGTACACAGCCTGGAGGAAGCAAACAGTGTTGGTGCTTTGTTATCAGTCCACCGCGAGCATGGCGCAGTCATCGTATCATCAACCAACCGAAATCACCAACACGTCGGCTAGCCGAGCGGGGAGCCAGCGCTAAGGATTGATGCGAGTCAGCCGCTCCCCAAAATAGCTCTATACCTCACACATGCAGTAATCCTAGTCCTTTTCGTGATCCTACACCAACATTGCTGTGCATCTGGCTCCGACTCAGTGGTCCTCCAAGGTGGTATTTCAGAACATTCCCCGGGTACATGCTGCGGATCGTAGGCGATAGTGCAGTGTGGCGTCAAAATCCAAGGCTTGTTCGCAGCCCTCCGGCAGACATGTCTTGTGGTACTGCCTCAGTGCATTGCCGTAAGGTTGCAAGTATGACAATCAGCCTTCCTCGCCATTCTCGTAATCCTTTCTCTTTTCCAAGTAGCTTTCTGCTAGCTATGGTCAAAGTTTGACACGCTGTAGTTGAAACACCCAACTGCAAGTTACTGTGCTGACATCAGAACCTACGAGCATTCCTGCCGGGAACACGCGGCTTGACCAGTTCTACTTGCACTGGACGCTGGCCAACTCTTGGAAGACCGGTGTCAGCATACTGTTGGGAGACACGTACACTCGAGATCACGGTCGAGCGACTTGGTCATCATAGCCTCGGACAATCGACACTCCTGCCCTCCATGGCAGACATAGAATATGGCTCTCTCTCCGGTGCCGTCCAGACCCAAGCAGAACCTGGACGAATCCCCGATGCATCCAACATCGCTAGGCGTAGCATCTCTATCTTCTCAAGGCGAGGTGCAGATACAACAGAGCCAAAAGGGACCTCACTCTCACAAGTAGCCATGACGACCTGCCCAACTAAGAAGATGAGCGAGCGCCAACACACATGGCTACGACGCAAAAGCATGGATGCCCGGAAGACGCACGAGAAGGGCACCATACTGAACGCCGTACCTCCTGCTGAGAGGATACAGATGTCTCGACTGGAACGCGAGATGGCCACGAGCCCCAACGAAGAGATTATGAGCGCTATCGGTGCACAACGGCCAGTTCAGAACTCATGGAACATGACACCGGATCATATAATGGAGTCACAGCAGCTATCACCCTCAGGTCAATCGCATTCCGGTAGCATTTGGGACACGGACGATGTGCACAGGACGGACAGTGTAAAGAGACGAGAAACGAATACCCGCATAGGCGTCTGGGTCGACGGAGTCGCACACTGGGATGAGACCATCGAGCAGCAGGAGTCTCGACAAAATGCTGAAGGAGGTTACACACCCGATCTACCCCAGGGCTTGGTGCCAGCTTCGAACGCAACCACAAGACCGAACTTGAAAGTAACGATACCCGGCAACGAACGCGTTATTCCGAAAATATTGTTGCCAGCTTGTTACCAAGGGACAGGCATGATTGCCCCTGCGAACATGGTCAGCAAGTTCGAGCATCTACCACCTCCGATGTCAGTGGATGACACCATCACGGAAACACAAGAGCCGACGATCGCCGAGCAGAAAAGTGTTACGCACTACGATACTGCTCAAGAACTCCAACCAGATAGCCGACGCGTATCGTCATCCACGACAAGCTCGACGGTGGATCAAAGCGAGGCGTCTGTCTACTCCAAACGCAGCTCTGCCACCTCCGTAGATCCTGCTCCAGCCACATCATGTCGACCTGATCATATGATGGATATGAACAAGCCTCTACCTCGAGTTCCCTTACCGCATAACATGCGTACAGCTCCAGCACCGCCATCAAGCCCCATTGCCGACTTGAGACGTCGCAGCGAACATGTCACGAGAAGTGCTCCCGGCACTACAAAGCGCGACCGTTACTCACTCGACTCCATTCAGACGATGAGGAGACCTGGCGTTCGCAGCCTCTTGGATCTGGACGTGATAGATGCCGAATTTATACGCGCGTCTCCATATGCGCCAAGCCCGTCAGACACAGTCTCCGAAGCTGACAGTCCGACGCTGAGTCAGGCTGAGTATGACCTGCAAGCACAGTTGGGCACCATCGATGAAGTCCTCGGTCACGAAGAAGCTGCCGACGTGCCCGCTGCCATAACCTCCTACAGACACGGTATCACCCAAGACGACGACATCGATGTCACTCCTGTTGGTGTGACCAGCACTTGCGATATTCACCGATCAGACAGTGTGCACAGCGTAATGCAGCCGCCTGCAAGAGCTCCCACTTTACCGAAGCGCAGCAGGAAGCGTGATTGGCGAAACTCTACTTATGTCGACACTAGTACCCCTCAAGTGATCCAGCCACCTCCCAAGGCTCCAGGAAGGCGGAAGTCCGAGTCCACTCTGCCTCATGGCTTGGCAACACAGCATAATGGTCTGAATACTGCCACCCACGTCCACCGCAGCGAAAGCGAGAAAGTGTTCATAGGCGTCAATCGTCGTTATGGCCGGGGCTTGGTATACAAGCGAAGTCCTGGCAGTGCAGAGCCTGCAGAGACATCACCAGAGATCATCGTGGATCCCTACCAGGAGGCACATGACGCTGTGATTGCTCATGTTGTGCCTGCTGAGCAGGTCCTCTTACACATCTTGAGTTCGCTCACGTCATTGAGAGATCTGTTCAACATGGCCATCATCAACAAGGGCATGTACCGCGTCTTCAAAGAGAACGAGCTTCATCTCATCAAGACTGTAACACGCAATGGATCTGCTGCGGCCTTGGAGCTGAGAGAGTGGCGAGCACATGTCGATGACGAGAACGACAACGAGAATTTGTTCGCAATTAGTCACGCACCGCTCACCTTCTGCCGGGCTTTGCGTTGCGATGAAGACACAGTCAAGCAGCTGAAGCAGATCATCTTGGACAACTGCCAAACTTTCATGCGCAGAGAAACCGCGCTATCTTTTGCTCATCCCAATCACCCAGGCTCTCAACGTTTCACTGACGCTTTCTGGCGGGTATGGACTTTCTGCACCATCTTCGGCTCACGCAAAGGTCGCGAAGAGGACATCACTGGCCAGCTCGATTGGCTAAAGGGCGGCACCGAAGCAAACAACCAGTCGTTCTCCGCTACTGTGAACACAAACCTCGACTTTGACATGGGCTCCATCCTCCTCAATGCTCCTGACCACTTTGCCCAAGGCAACAAGGGCGGTCTCTCAGCTACTCAGCTCTATGATATGACTGAGTTGTGGAACTGCTTGAGCGCTCTTCTGACCGGTTACCAAGGCGAGATCGACGAGGCAAGGCGCTTTGGCGTCTTCGCCTACTGTGGGATCAAAGAGGGTGATATTGAACTAGAGGAGCACATGCTTGAGGAGTGGCTCGCTTTTGTATTGACCTTGGGCCTCGATGTTGTTCTGGAGCTTGCAAAACATGCAGTCCTCAACCCATCTGCAGGCTTCGAGCTTGCTAAATCCAATGGCTGGACAGAATGGTCTCCTTCCGTCACCGGCAGCCGTTCGACATTCCTAAGGGAGCCTGCAGCACGATTGTATGAAGAGCGAATCTCGCTGGCGGCAATGCAGATGCAAAGCCCAGATGAGATGGAGAAGAAGGAGACCGCGCGCAAGCGTGTCGCCGCTCTCGCCCAGGAAATCCGCCTCCGTCGTCAGACAAGCGGATACAAACGCCTCCCACTGATCGACATGCACAGCGAGCGAGCAATGAGCATGATCAGCCGTCGCTCAAGCGCCGTGCCAAAACGATCACCACAAATGGTACAGACTTCAAACCTTCCCCCTGCTACCAGATACCACGCATATTCAGCCCACACCGCTAGACCTAGACCCCAGCCCTCGCACGACAGTCTCGTCTCGCCGCTGAGCCACGTGCCCAGTACTGCTTCCGCGCGGCCATCGAGCCCTGGGAGCCTCTGGTCTTCTCGGCACATCTCGCCCATCATCGAAGGCCGAGTCGAAGCTTTCAATCGCTTGTCATTGGCGAACCTGGATGGCATCGCGGAGAGCACTGTTGAGCTTGCGGTGCAGAAGATCACTGAGATGGGATTCACAGAGGCGCAAGCTACACGTGCTCTGAGGATGACTGATATGGGCGACGGCCTGAGGATCGACCGCGCTGTTGATATGTTGCTGAGAAACTGATCATGAGTGTATCGGCCATTATGAATACGGATAGTTGAGAAGATTGGCGATTGAAGTTGGAGAGGCTTTGACAAGACACTTCCGTTTGTTATTTTTTTTTTTCTTTTTTCATTCGACTAATTCGAGATACCCTTTTCAGTATAGCTATTTGCTAGCGGCATAGACCAGAATCTAAATCCATTACATCTAACAGCATTATTAAATGTCCTCACAGTCTCAAAACTTCCCCTGACCCAACTGCCCAACAACACCTGCAGCAGCAAGGCCACCCATCGCCATAGCCTGAGCGACTGACTTGATCGGAGTCGCACAATCACCCACCGCGAACACACCAGACACACTGCTCTCGTAGAAAGGCGGACGAACCACAATATTCTCTTGCGCGTCGACCTCAAGACCAAGCTGCGCAGCGAAAGGTCCGTTCAGCTTCGTGGCTGGCGCGGCAGCCTATTAGAAAAAGTTCGTCAGATTACGCGGAATGCTCGTACGGGGTTGGATCTTGCTCACCAGGAAAGTTTCCATCCTTGACTTTCCGTCTTCGAAATTGACTAAGATCTCTGAGTGGCCTGGGTCTTTACGCTTCAAGGATACGATCTTCCTTGGCTCGACGGTAACACGTCTGCCCTTCGCAGCCGCTTCAATCGTTTCGGTTACACTCGCGTCGCCATCGGTGTACACCACGATATCTCTGGCCAAAGGCGCCACCATACCAGCCACATGCAACACCCTTTGAGGATCCACGACTGCTCCAGTGGCGAGGATGCCCGCGGACTGGCCGCCTGCTTCCTCGTAGCCGTGGCAAAAGAGGCAATGGAATCTACGCAAGCATTAGCAAATCTATTTTCTTGCTTCGTGGTATGCTTTGTGAAAGGATACTGACATGGACTTCCCCCAAAGCTCCTCAAACCCCTCGATATCCGGCATCACATCGCTAACGCCAGTGGCAAGCACGACTTTCTTGCCGACAGTCCTGTCTCCTCGCTCGTCGGTGACCTGGAAAGAGTCGTCCTCGAGCTTCACGATGTCGTCGATCCGCGACTCGCGGAAAACGATACCATTGTATCGCGAAAGAATATTTTCTCTGGCGCTCGCCCTGAAGTCGGCGGGCGATGTGTGGTCCCACGTCAAGACGTTGTGCATGTGGCTTGCTGGGTAGTTGCGGTACTTCTGGGAGTCGAAGACGACGACTGAGTAAAGTTGCCTTGCGAGGCCGAGGGCTGTAGACAGACCTGCTGGGCCACCCCCGAGTACGAGCGCATCGTAGATCATGTTTACGGGTGGCTGGCTTGGGAAGAACGATGAGTTGAGGCGGAAGTGAATATTCGTCTCCAGCGTTCCTTTGACATACTTATATTCTGCATTTCATTGTCAACATTTAGATCAATCCCGGCCACACGTATCTCATCGGAACGATTACGACCTGTCAGCACACTCAACTCTGCCTCTCAAAGGGCTTCGGAAGCTTTTGAGGCAGGCGGAGACTTTTGAAAGACGCAGGCTGCGCTTAACAATTCATCCTCCGATGCCCTTCGCGGGGATATACTATTCTCACCGTGCTCAGGCATCGCATCATACTTCCTATATATCGTGGGTTGCTCGCAAACAAGTGGTTTTCTTCTAGAGGTCAGGCCATCTCAGACCATGGGTGCGATTCCACGCTTCGACGCCGATGTTTCCGGCAGACATGCACGCTAAGGAGTGACTCCATGTGGCTGCCAAACCAGACGCATAGATAGCCATTCCTGAGTCGAACATCATAGTCCCATGTTCTTTAGACCTGACAGTGCCAATCTTTACTCAAACACATGATCATAATTATTTCTCCATTTTCAATGCAGATCGTCTAAAGTGTAACCGCGAAAATTATGCTACCCAATGCCCGCCTTTCATGAACCCTGCTTTTTTTTGCAACAACAAGACATTTCATAGCCCTAAAGCTTCTCGATAACCATAGCACTGGCTCCACCGCCGCCGTTGCAGATACCGACGCAGCCGACCTTGCCGTTCTTCTCCTTGAGCACGCCGAGGAGGGTGGTGATGATCCTGGCGCCGGAACCGCCGAGAGGGTGGCCGAGAGCGACGGCACCGCCGTGGAGGTTGACCTTCTCCTCGTTGATGTTGAGGAGCTTCATGTTGGCGAGAGCGACGACGGAGAAGGCCTCGTTGATCTCGTAGGCGTCGATCTGGGACTCGGTCACGCCGGCGTGCTTGAGAGCCTTAGGGATGGCGAGAGCGGGAGCGGTGGTGAACTTGGCGGGTGAGTGGGCGGCGTCAGCCCAGCCGAGGATCTTAGCGATGGGCTTGAGGTTGTTCTTCTGGACGTACTCCTCGCTGGCGAGGACAAGGGCGGCGGCGCCGTCAGAGAGAGGGGAGGCGTTGGCGGCGGTGACGGTGCCGTCCTTCTTGAATGAGGAGCGGAGAGTCTTGGTCTTGGCCTCGTTGAAGTTGCTGGGCTCGTCGTCCTTGTCGACAACAGTGTCGGGCTTGCCACGGACACCAGGGATGGTGTAGGGAGCGATCTCCTCGCCGAACCAGCCGTTGGCCTGCGCAGCCTGTGCCTTCTTGTATGAACGGATGCAGTAGTCGTCCTGCTCTTCCCTGTTGAAGCCGTGCTCGGCGGCGCATGCCTCAGCGGCAAGGCCCATGTGCTGGCTCTCGTATGCGTCGGTGAGACCGTCCTTCAGGATACCATCAACGAGCTCCTGGTTGCCGAACTTGGCACCGTTGCGCATGTTGGCGAAGTAGTGGGGCACGTTGGACATGCTCTCGGTACCGCCAGCAACGACGATGTCGGCATTGCCGCAGATGATGGTCTGGGCAGCGAGGGCGACAGCCTTGACGGACGAGGCGCAGACCTTGTTGACGGTGGTAGCGACAGTGGACTCAGGGAGACCGGCGTGGATGGTGCATTGTCTGGCGGGGTTCTGGCCAAGGTTGGCTTGGAGGACGTTGCCGAAGAAGACCTCCTCGACCTCCTCAGGCTTGACACCAGCGCGAGAGACGGCGTTCTTGATTGCGTGTGCACCGAGCTGGACGGCGGTCTGGCTGGAGAGAGAGCCCAGGAACATGCCCGTTGGGGTACGGACAGCCGAGACGATGTAGACGGGTGTTGAGGGGGCCATGGTTGTGGTTGTGTGGGAGTATGTACAGTGTGAAACGAGTAAGTTTGTGTTTAGAGAGAGGGAGTATGAAAGAGAGGTGATGTAGTGGGAAGCAGCGGTGTCGGCTCGAAGATTTCCCTTGTGTTGAACAACAAAATGAACAATAATGGCACGATTTCACCCCGCCCTCGACGATCATCAAAGCAGGGACCCGCCGGCTCTTTCCGTGCAGCTTAGAGCGGCGGTTGAGCAGTGCCCCCTGAAACGATGAGTGATCGGGAGGGTTGAGATTGATTGATTGATAACGTTGTCAGTATGGTACGATGTCTGCCAGATTATTCCTGCGAGCAGCTTCTCTGGATAGTGCTATCACAACCTACATTGCGTATTCCAGAACTGCCCATCGCTTAGAGCTCAGGAGATCACCAATCGCCCTACTGGTAGCCCTAATTCCCTTTTACAAAAACTTGCGATGGTTGAGATCGTTAATCCAATAAATCATCACACAAGTTACGAAGAGTATACCAGGAGAGCAAAGCATGTACTATTGCCTTCTGTCGTCGACATCTCCTAGCCCAGTGTTTGCAATTCTAACACGTGACTTTTCGTACAGATTTGTGAATTTGTATCTCAAACGAACGGCATATATTTACATCAAGTGAACAATTCTCATCTGTGAGATACCGTGAGCGAGTTCCAACCAATTTAGACGGAACACATTGCAGTCGTATCAACCGGAATCATATGGCCATTTGCTCACACACTGAATTGTTCCGGTGTTTGCATTCTGTTCCTGCCTTGGCTAAGTAGCTTTCGGAATGCTCACGTATACCAAGTATCAATGGCTGTACCATATGGCGCAAGCAAGTCAATACACTAAGCTCTGTCCATGTCTGTACCTCGCAGGAAATTCACATGCGTATATGTGCACGTAACTTCATGCATGTGTTATGTTGCTCAACAAAAACCCTTACCCTGGTCTCGCACACGTGAAGCTTAAAGTGATGTGGACGACCCTGAGTGCATCGCGTCTACTGGCGCGTCCCACAGACCGCTTCTCCCAGCACTTAAGTCCCAAGTCGCAAAGAAAACAACAATGGCCGAAACTCCTCACCACGACGCTCTCAGCCAGCCCGGAAGCCCTCTCCCAAAGCGAACCAAATACACAGAGCCAGCACCAAACCTCTCCGTCGCTTGTAAGTCACTCGATCCACTCCAGCACCACCCCAATGGCCAAACTCACCACCACCCACTAACACTTCCTCTCACCAACACAGCAATCCTCAACTCCGCCCAACCAACCCCAACACCCACAACCGCCACCCTCACAGATCCAATGGCCGCCGCCGCCGCTCCCCAAACCACCACAACCCTCCCTTCAATGGCCCTCGCCGAACCCGCCCCTCCAGCCCTCCAAATCAAGCTTCTCTCCCCGACCGCCAAAGCACCCACCCGTGGCTCCGCCCACGCCGCCGGCTACGACCTCTACGCCTCGAAGGCGACAACCGTCCCCGCGCGCGGCAAGGTCCTCGTCGACACGGACATCTCCATCGCTGTGCCGGCAAACACCTATGGCCGTGTTGCGCCGCGCAGCGGGCTGGCGAGCAAGCACAGCATTGACGTCGGTGCGGGCGTGATCGATGCAGACTACAGGGGCCCTGTGAAGGTGCTGCTCTTCAATCTGAGCGAGGTGGATTTCAAGGTCGAGGAGGGCGAGAGGGTTGCTCAGTTGATTGTTGAGAGGGTGAGTGGTTCCTTTCTCTTTTCCCTTCTGCTTGGGCATTTCCCAGGAGAATGGCGTACTGACTTTTTCTCGATAACAGATCTACACCCCCGAGGTTGTCGTCGTCGAAGAGCTCGAGGAGACTGTCCGCGGTGTGGGCGGTTTCGGCTCGACTGGTGGCTTTGGCGGCACCTTGCCTAGCATCAACGGCGCTGGAATTGCTTAAATGATTAAAACAAGCAGAAGCGACTTTCTATGAGTCTGGAGGCAGTAGTTCATGGAAGAATCAGCGATCCGACATGAACATGGATTGCAAATTCTGGCTGGACGGAAAACGAAATGAGAAAAATAGGCCTGGCGAAACAAACGCCCCCAATAAAGATCAAGGTATCAAAATTGAAACGACATTCAACGAGCCCATGAACGCCACAAATATTTACAACCCTCGAGAATCACCACCACAACTCAAGGCCACTCCTCCCCTAAAGTCCCCTCCCAGCCCTCCCCCCTCGCCTGAATCCTCATACTCTCCCTCACCCTCTCCTTCACACCCTTCTCCCCACCATCCCCATCCCTAACATCCATCCCAACAAAAGCCCCATGCGTGCTCCCAAACTCCCACCCCTCCAGCGCCTTCCACATCTTCTGCATCTCCCCCGGCGGCAGCGGAATCATATTCGGAATGCTCCACATGAACGCGTAGCTCGTGGTGCCAGCCGGGCGGTTCTTGGCGTACAGCGCCGAAGGCACAGTCATGAGCGTGTCGGCGATGAGCAGGCGAGGTGTCTCTCTAGCGCCGTCCGAGTCCGGATTCGGGCTCGAGGCGTGCAGCACGAGCGAGCCCGGGAAATGCCCGCCCGTCGTGAGCGCCGTGACGCCAGGGATAATCTCCGTGGGCTCAGACGGAAGCAGACGCCTCAAACCCCAGTGATCGACCCTCTGCACCCACTCCGCGTCTGCGGCGGAGATGTACACCGGACACTCGAACGTCGCCGCCCAGGTCAGGTGGGAAGAGTAGTAGTGCGGGTGGCTGATCACGATGGCTTTGAGCCCGCCTTGCGCCTTGATCCAGGCGGTCGTGGCGTCGTCGAGGAACGTGAGGCAGTCCCAGAGGACGTTTCCGTGGGGGGTTTTGACGAGGATTGCGCGCTGGCCGATGGCGAGTTTGGGCGTCGTGATAAGGGACCAGAAGTTTGGGTTCGAGTCGATTTGGGACCAGGTGTTGGAGTACTTGTTTGCGAGTTGGGAGCGCGAGGTCCAGGATTGGCCGCTGGGAGGGACGTATTGGCGTGGGTCCTGGTGTGTGGTTGACTTTAGCTGGTATTCCTTTGCTTTTGCCTCGGGATGAGTGGTTCGAGGTGCGATAGCGACATTAAAGAGAGTGTTAAACGTACATCGCAAATAACACAGTTCTCCAAAGGCCTGTCGGCCGGCTGGTCGAATTCCGTACCGCATGCTACGCAGACCAGGAGGTCTGGGTTGTCAGGCGATGCGGTGGTGGCCATGGTGAGGTGGGCTTGCAAGTGACCAAGGTAGATGGAGATGTGACTTTCGACGAATGCTCGCAATTATATCCTCGAGCTGACTAATTTGAATCCGTATCGCAAGACTTCGATTGCTTTCAAAGCTATGGACTAATTGGGAAGGCCGAGGATACAAGGTGAGGTGGCATTTGACGTGACCTCCACTCTTGCGGCCGGAGAGTGGGCGAGACGCCTTCCGCTGTACGTTCATAGAGCTCCAGTCATACATGTCATTTGACACCCTTTGCACGCTACGTCATTCATGGGAAGCATACGAAGGATGTAGAGATCGTTTCTCGGTCGATAGTGTCAATGTCATATGTTTCGCAACAGCATTTTGCGCTCCCACGCAGATCTAGCAATTAGGCACACTTTGAGCTTGGTCGAGCTGGAAATCGAAAAATACGAGTTCGTGGGCAACCGTAACCAGAGAGGTTCCGGACATCACTTTCGCCATTGCTCTGCTCGATGGGCGATTTTGAGCACGCAGCAGCTGGGTTGCAGACCAGATCTCAAGCGGCTTGGAGATAACGCAAGTGACACACATCACGCCGCAGTGCGCTCAATTGGTAGCGGTTCAAAAACCATGGTCATCACAAAAGAAAACTACTGTAGCATTGATTGCAGGAGCACTTCTCAATCCCAGCTCTATATACATACATTTCTCGCTCCTCTCTTCCTCAATACAACTGCACATCATATGCTCCGACATCTTCCGTTTTCGTGGATTACGTCTACTCCTCGGAGGCGGCGGCACCAGTAATAATCTCGACAAGCTCACCGGTAATGACGGCCTGGCGAGTACGGTTGAAGAGAATCTGGAACTTGGTGATCATCTCGCCGGCGTTCTTGGAGGCGTTGTCCATGGCGTTGCGGCGGGCGGACTGCTCGCAGGCGTGGCCCTCAGCAAGAGCCCAGAAGAGGGAGTTGGCAAGAGCGTACTCGCGGAGGCTGGGGAGGACAGCCTCGTCGATCTCGAAGGAAGAGAAGTTGGCTAGGATTGAAATGTTAGTCTCATGGCAGCATAGAATTATGTACGTTCTCGGATCTCGGGTGCAGACATACCAGACTCCTTGATGGCCTCCTCAGAGAAAGCCTCAATGATGGTAGGCTCGTAGCTGGTGGCGTTGATGAACTTGTTGTACAGGATCTTGATGCTGTCGTACTGGGTGTTCAAAAGGCAGAGCTGGTCGGCGATGGAGGTCGCGTCGGCGAAAGTCGGGACGGCCTTGCCGACACCAGAGAAGCTGAGAACCATGTTCTTGGGGTTGCTCCTGCTCATCTGGGCCTTGCACTTCTCGCCAATGACGGCAATGTCGATGTCGCTGGGCAGGCCCTCGGTGGTGAGCTGCTTGCGGACGTAACGCGACAGACCGGAGTGGATACCACCACAGAGACCCTTGTCGGAAGAGCAGATGACAAGGAGGGACTTCTTGCCCTCACCCTCAGCGGGAACGGTGCCGGCCTCCTCGAAGGTCTTCTGCGAGGTCTTTCCGTAGGTGATGGACTCGTTCATGGCCCTCTGGGCGCGGGTGAGCTTGGTGGAGGCGACAATCTTCATGGTCTTGGTGATCTTCTCGATGTTGCGGATGGACTTGAGACGGCCCTCGATCTCACGGAGAGTGGCATAGTTGGCGGACTGCGCGACGAGAGGGGCGGAGACGGGCGCCGAGCTGTGGGTGGAAGGTCAGTGGGTGGTTGTTTGAAGGAATGGCTGAGGTGCGCGCGGCGGCATGTCGAGGGCGCGGCGCGCAGGGTGTGGGAGGGTCGGACATACCGCATGGCGGCAGCGCCAGCCCTGAAGGCGGGACGAGCAGCTGTGGACAACATGGCGAGAGATATGGAGTGATGAGCGGAGGATGGGCGATGCGCAATGCCTTCTAGCCGTGTGAAGTCGTTGGATGTTCGCAGGAGAACTGACAGCTCCGCACTCGGGTGAAGCCGCGATGATGCCTGAAAAGTCAGGCATGAACTCAGCTTTGGCTTTGGAGTTCGATTGTCTCTCCCTGGGCTGGCTGGCTGGCCTTGAGCTGGTCTGGCTATTTGCCTTTGGCCTTGCTGCTATTCACCTCTCACATTTCCTTGCTTGCCATCCAGCACCTCTCACTCTCCTTCAATCCGCCCATCCGTCTTCACGCGACACCATCCTCATATATCTTCACCTGCCAATTTATCAAATATTTCATTTCTGCTCCGCCCGCGACTCGGGCTTGTGATCTCAGGTGTTACGCGCTTCTGCCCTTCGCGCTTGCCTGCTGCACGCTTGCCTGCATATACGCGACTGGGCCATTGTTATTATTCCACCCGTCCGCCTCACCCACGCGCACCTTGGCCCTACGCCTTCACTTCCACAGTCATGTCCAGCTCAGACGATGACCAGCCGCTCGGCAAAGGTACGTCACGTGCGTGTTTTCTTTTCATTTCATTTGCCTTTGCCTCGGTGACGCAGCCCTTCAGTCAGTCGTCAGTTTGCTTTTTGACTAAGTCGCGCGCAAGCGGGGACTTAGCCAAAATCCTTTTCCCAGCCTCACCCAGATCCTTGGACCTTCTTGCGCGTCTTCACAGAGCGGATCCACCTTGCTCACTTACTACTTTCTCTTCTCCTGCAATCTTCTAAAATACTTCATCAACCTCAATCTCTTTTGTCATCCTACCTCGCCACCCCAACTAACACCAACACAGCCAAGTCGAGCGCGACCATCCCCAAAGCTATCGACACGGCCATGGACAACGAGGCATCTGCCAGCGACGGTGCCGTCAAACCTGGCATCAGCATGGCCTTTGGCCCTGCCGACGACAACATGGACATCGACCAGCCCGCCACTAATGGCGCATCAGCGAACGGAAAGCGAAAGGCTTCGATGACGAACGGCAAGAGCTACAAGGACGCCTCGGAATCGGAAAGCGACGATGCCCCTCTGGTACGCGATTATTCTTACTCATTAACGGTTTTGCCTGCGGAAGGCTGACTCTTCAATAGGTGAAGCGCCAACGAACCTCTGCAGTCCCGGCCGATTCAGACGACGAAGATGACGTACCCTTGGCGAAGAAAACCGGTCCCGTCAGAGCGACCGCGCATCAAATCGGCGAAGACTCTGATGACGACGTCCCTCTCGGTCAAAAGCTGCAAAAGGAAAAGGCAGAAATCCAGAAGAAAGCCGAGAAGCAGGCGCCTGCTGCGCGCAGGGCTTCCAAAACTGCCGACGCAAAGCGCAAGGCTGTGAAGAAGGAAAGCGACAGCGAAGATGACGACAAGCCTCTGAGCAAGGCCAAGAAGCCTGCGCCCAAGAAGCAGGCCAATGGCGCAAAGAAAGTCAAGAAGGAGGACTCCGATGAAGATGCGCCTTTGAAAAAGAAGGCTCCTGCTGTGAAGAAGGCGGCCAAGGCAGCACCTGCGCCAGCCAAGAAGAGCAAGGCGGCAGCAAAGGAGGAAGATCAAGAAGAGGGCGAAGAAGGTGAGGAGGAGTACCGCTGGTGGGAGGACCCTACCAAGGGAGACGGCACGACCAAATGGACCACCCTTCAGCACAACGGTGTTGTCTTCCCTCCGGAGTACGAACCTCTGCCACCCAACGTCAGGATGCTCTACGACGGTGTACCCGTCAAGTTGGATCCTCAAGCCGAAGAGATCGCACACGCTTTCGGCGGTATGCTCAACTCGACCCACAACGTCGAGAACCCGACTTTCCAGAAGAACTTCTTTGCCGATTTCAAGGAAATGCTGGACAAGACTGGACACGGCAAGGACAAAGATGGCAACAAGGTCAAGATCCTCAAGTTTGAAAAGTGCGATTTCCAGCCCATTTTCAACCACGTGGACGCAGAGCGACAGGCAAAGAAGGCGCTGCCGGCTGCAGAGAAAAAGCAGCTCAAGGCCGCGAAGGACGAGCTCGAGGCGCCTTACATGTACTGCTTGTGGGACGGCCGCAAGCAAAAGGTCGGCAACTTCCGAGTCGAACCTCCAGGCTTGTTCCGCGGACGTGGTGAGCACCCGAAGACTGGACGCTTCAAGAAGCGTGTCACTCCCGAACAAATCACTATCAACATCGGCAAGGATGCCATGGTTCCCAAGCCCCCAGAGGGCCACAAATGGAAAGAGGTCAAGCATGATCAAGAAGGCACATGGCTTGCTATGTGGCAGGAGAACATCAACGGCAACTACAAGTATGTCATGCTTGCTGCCAACTCCGATGTCAAGGGTCAGAGCGACTACAAGAAGTTCGAGAAGGCGCGTGAGCTGAAGAAGCACATCGACACCATCCGCAAGGACTACCACCGTGAGCTCAAGTCGGAGGTGATGGCTGAGCGTCAACGTGCTACCGCGGTTTATCTGATCGATCAATTTGCACTCCGTGCTGGTAACGAGAAGGGCGAAGACGAGGCGGACACCGTCGGCTGCTGTTCGTTGAAGTTCGAGCACGTCACTCTGCGTCCGCCAGAGACGGTCATCTTCGATTTCCTCGGTAAAGACTCCATCCGTTTCTACGATGAGGTCAAGGTCGATCCGCAGGTCTTCAAGAACCTGAAGATCTTCAAGCGTGCGCCGAAGAAGGAGGGCGACGAAGTCTTCGATCGTCTGACCACTTCTGGCCTCAACAAGCACTTGTCAAACTACATGCCTGGTCTGACTGCCAAGGTGTTCCGTACTTACAACGCATCCTGGACCATGGCCAAGCTTTTGGAAAAGATGAAGTCAACTGGAACTATTGCCGAGAAGGTCAAGGACTACAACAATGCCAACCGTGAAGTCGCCATTCTCTGTAACCACAAGCGTACTGTCGCTGCCGGCCACACCCAGGTCATGGAGAAGATGGAGGACAAGATTAACGGAATGCGATACCAGCAATGGCGCATCAAGCAGATGATGCTTGACCTCGATCCTAAGCTCAAGAAGAAGAGAGGAGCGGATTTCTTCGCCCTTCCTGAGGACCTCGGTGGCGATTGGGTCAAGAATCACCAGGAGTCTCTCGTCGAGCAAGAGAAGCTCAAGATCCAGAAGAAGTTCGACAAGGAGAATGAGAAGCTCGAGGCCGAAGGTCAAAAGCCCATGAAGGCTAAGGAGCTCGAGGAGAGGATGGAAGTCATCTCTGAGATGCAGGCCAAGTTCAAGAAGGAGAACAAGACTCAGAAGGTCGAGGCAGAAGGCAAAGGTCCCTCTGTTGAGAAATTCGAGACGCAAATCGAGAAGCTGGATCAGCGTATCGCGACGGCTAAGACCCAGAGCGAGGATCGCGAGAACAACAAAGAGGTCGCACTGGGCACTTCCAAGATCGTAAGTTGCCTTCATTGGGTTGTGAACAAAAATGGTATACTAACTCTCATGATAGAACTACATTGACCCACGCTTGACTGTCGTGTTCACGAAGAAGTTCAATGTCCCCATCGAGCGTTTCTTCTCCAAGACGTTGCGTGAGAAGTTCGACTGGGCGATCAAGAGTGTCGAAGAAGACTGGGAGTTCTAGATGTCGAATCTGTTGATTGACATCCCTCACCAGCACCGTCGAGGTGGACAGTATGACTCGATCTGCTGTCTGCGCAGAACCATCCACCAAAGATGGCTCCCTACACAAAGAACAATTTCTGGCAACAGGCCACAACAATCAGGGCGGTGCTACGGATCACAGCCGCCACATGCACTCTGAAGGAGGTGCTGGGAGGAGCACCCTCAACCACAGATCGGGGACCACAATGTAGGATTAAAGCGTAGTGAGCACATGTCTTATTATTAGAGAAGTACTGCTTCATCATTTAGGCTACTTTACATGTACAATCAAACCATCCTTACCAACCCAACCCATCCATCCATCCATCCACTCGAACCTCACAAAACCCATTTCACGCCCTCATTTGCTCACACCGCCGCACCACCTCCCCCTCCCATCCAACTCATACTCCTCACTCCCCAGCCCCCAACCCCAGCCTGCGGCCTAACACCCTCGCCCCTCTCAGCCCTCCTCCCGTCCGCGCTCCGCCCTCGAACCTCGCTCCCATTGCCACTGGCAGCAGCCCCCTCCGGCACGCCCACCACCCGAATACTCTTCTTGATCTCCTCGCGCCTCTTCTCCGCTTTCGTCTCCCGCCGCAAGTCACGCAGCGTCGCGAACAGGTTTATGCTCCCGCGCCGGGCGCCGCTGACGAAAGATTGGTCCTGGTGTTCTGGGTCGTCGTCGGCGGTGCCGCCAGTATTGCGCTCGTCGAGGGGCCGGGCGGGCGTCGTGGTGTGGGTGTAGGTGGTGGAGGCTTGGGAGGGGGTGTGCTTGTGGTGTTGGTGGAGGGAGTCGAAGGCGGATTTGGAGGCGGTGGACCAGCCTAGGCTGGATTTGTGGGCGTGCTTTTTGGTCGGAGGAGGGGATGGGAGGAGGTGGGGGGATGAAGTCCGAGCTTCGGGCACGTTGTTGTTGGTGCCGCTGCTGCTGTTGTTGTTGTTTGAGAGTGGCGAGGAAGATTGCGGCTCGTAGCCTGTGGGGCGGGTGAGTTTGTCGGCGTATTTGGCTGCGCCTTTGGTGATGCGGGCGAGCAGGGCTTGTTTCGCTGTGAGTTCTTTTTCTCTTTCGCTTTCGCTGTCTTTGGTTTTGGTCTTGGATTTGCTTCTGCTGAACGGATGCTCGTCTCTGCTGGCCGGAGAGGGTGTCAGGGATGTAGCGGAGCTTGCATTCTGCATCGGCCAGGGCCCTTGGAACAATGGAGAGTGCTCTGGAGTTACTTCTGGAGTCTGCAGGCGCTGGGCGACGATATCTGGCGCCAGCAGAGGCACGCCTGGACTATTGGGAGATCCTGGGCCGACGATCTTGGGGATTGAAGGCTGCTTCTCTTTGCTGCGGCGGAATTTCAGCTCGTTCCCGCCTTTGGTCGGGATATGCCAGTAGGCTGAGACGCGGTTGTCATCGCTGTTACGACGGTGCTTCGGGATCGCACGGGGTTGAGGTACGGTTGGCATCGCTGCTGCAGGGTGACTGTCAAAGTTGTCGTACTGGAATGGCGGCGATATGGGGATCGTCCCGATGCTGCTTCTGCGTCGACTGTTTGCCGTGTTGGACAAACGGTACGGCGTGATGTTGCTGCCGGCTTGCTGCGATTGCACCGACAAACTGCTGTCGCTTTGCTGGCGGTGGTAGAGCGGGATGATCGATTCGGTGACGCTGTCGTAGCGACTGCTGACCCGTCCGGGCTGCATCGCAGCAGGCTTGCCGTGAAAGAGAGGCTGTGGAACCATTCTTATATGCTCGCCGACCTCGACGTCGGACTGTACGCTGCGTGAAGCAGATGATGCGGATGCCTGGCGGTTCTGCTCGGCTAGCAGGGAGTAGTAATCCTGGGCCATCTGATTTGCAGGGTTTTTGGATCGTACAGGTGAGCTCGAATCACGTCTCTGGCCGTTGGTGTAGTAATACTGGTGATGGGAGTCACGTGGACCGCGCTGGATGCTTCTGCCTCGCTCGTGGCCGTAGGACTCTGGCTGCGGTGCCGGTCGACTGGGTGTATCATGGACCTGCGAAGTCAAAGGAACCATAGTCTTGGGTGCATTCTTGCCAACAGGGAATGCATTGATTGTGGTGTGTACCGGGCTCCTGACGGGCTCAGCAGGAAACGAGAAAGTAGGCAAAGGTGCCACGCTCAGCCTGGGTGCTCCCACTACCCTGTCTCTGCCCTCAGGATCGACAAGAGTCATTGTAGAGAGAGCAGGAGGAGGACTAGGTGGTCGATCTACCTCCCTGCCAAACATGGCCAGGGTGTCCCGGACAATGGGCTGCGGCGGTACCGCTGCAGGCTGAGGTGCTTTCACGATAGGTTCGAGAGACCTGGTCTTGGCCACAATCTTGCCTTTCGACTTCGCTCGTAGCTCCTCGGGGAGTAAATGTTCTGCTCCGTGTGCGCCTGCGGTCGCTTTGGCTTTCTCGAGAGATACAGTACGCAGATGGCTTTTTTGTATGTCGACGACATCGACGGCAGTCGGTAGAAGGATCGAGAACTTACTCTCCTCCTGTAGCGGCTCCGGTCCAGGCGATGGTGTTGTGTGTCGACTTATCGTCGGAGACGGCGTGGTGAGCAGTGGCTGATATGTCCTCGGCTGCAGCAGAAGTCCGTCTGCCGGTGTTTCAATCAGCTCGGGTGTACTCGCGCTGTAGGCTATCGGCCGCAGAAGCTCTGGAGGCAGCGCGGGCAACGGATTGTCTGCCAGATCGGAAGCTGACCAAACAGGCGAGTCTGGAATCCACTGGCTGACAGTTCGGCTGTAAACACTTGAGCTTCTCCTTGGCCTCGCAGACGAGGCTTCTCGAGAAGAAGCCCAACTGCTCTCCCCCAAAGATGACCTTCTGACTTGCAATGGTGTGGGTGGTAAAGGTTTGTCTTCTTCGAGCGGTGGTGTACGTTTGACAAAGTCTTGGAAAGGCATAACAGTCCGTTCCAAGCCGCTCAGAGACGAGCTCGATGTCTCAGTATTAGTATAAGGCGGTCGCTTCAGAGGAGCTGGAGGGATGGTCTGTTCCATCCCCTTGAGAGATGGAGTCGACGAATTGGCCTTCTGAATCTGCGGCCGTCGAAGAGGGACTCTGGGAACGATTTCTTGTGGCATGAGAGGCAGCGCCCAGCCGGCGGTTTCGCCATAGCCGGTGACTGGCCTTGAGTCGATAAACATGATCGCGAAGCTTGCAGTATAGTTGAATCAGGTGGCGGCGTCATGACGTTGAGCTGTGTTGTGTTCAATAATTCAAGACAAAGAAGTCGATCCTCGACATGTTCCGGCCAGATCTGTGGTGGTTACAACAATGAAAACCGACATCGAACAAAGATGAACTTGGCCATGTGAGAGCCATTTCCGGTGCCACAGGCGGATAGTTGGGGATGTGAGTCTTTGCGATGAGAGTGAAGTCTTTCATTTACTGTAAGTGTCTGTTCATGGATTCTGCGTGAGATGTTTCGTGGGATGGAAGAAAATAGCAAAGACCAGTCTCAGCCCACATTCCTGTATATGCAGCTTCACAATTCTCATGAATGCTGGGCCTCGTACAACGCATCATCGACGTCACATTCTCACTCTTCTTCCAAATGACTCTGGCCTTTCTCAATCTCGTCGGCACCAGGCGTTTTTGGTATATCGACAAGTACAGCGGGGTCGCTCTTCTTCTCCAGCAGTAATTGCTTTCGCTTCTGATCACCCAGTCAGCGAGACTACACCTTACGATGTGACCAGAATTCATCAGAAGCAACACGTACCTCCTTTTCCTCTCCACCCAGCTCAGCGAGTAGCTCATCCCTCGACGCTCTCCGCGCGCGCATCTTCTCAGGCGAAGCCGGCGTACTGTCCAGCTCCACCGGCTCAGAATTGATGCTGGGGACCGAAAGAGGAAGCTCAGGCTTCACAGTCCTGATAGGAGAAACGAAATCTTGCTCGACAGTCGCCATGCTTGTCTCATCAGACTCCCAATAAAATGCTCGTTCGGGTAGGCAGAGTTCACGGCAGGCAAAGAGGTTGTGGTAAGATTGAAAGCGGAAGTGGCCGAATCAGTAATAAGCTGGAAAAGCTAAGCTGAAGCTCCAGCACTTCTGTGCGACTGACTCGTCTTTTGGAGGTACCTCGATGTAAGAATAGCTGGGAGGTGCAGGTTTCAGCTCCCGGGTTGCAGGAACCATGCGATAAGTAAACGAACGCTGTCAGCACAGCACGAGTAGTGCCCCGGACCCCACTTCTTGTCTAATCAACCTTATCGTTGCTGAAACACGAAGGCGTTTAAACGAGGCAAGGTACGAGCCGCCCGTGCAAAAGCGAGATACGCCAGACAGGTACCCGCGGAGCTCAGTCCTGTTACAACCTCGGATAGGCCAGAAATTGATCTTGGTAGCGATTCGCGCGCAGTGAGATCTTGCGATTGGCTTTAACGGTCCTAGTTCGCTGAGGGTGATAGAAGCACATGTTGTTAGTACACGACTCTTATTGATGACAACGCATAGCGCAAGACCATTCAAATGATGACAGGATTTTTTACCCTTTGAGAAGACTGTGAATTACTGAGTTAAAGTGTATCTTGTATGTGACAATATGTTCGTAAATTTCAATAAAAGGCGGTCGTAAATAACCTCCTATGCACTCGCTGTGTGCGTGAATCGTGTATATATGAGAAGACCCGCCAACAAAAAGGCAGAGTCAAAACAAACAACCAAACCAGACGAGAGGGATCTGCCCTCTTCTTATACCGTAAATGCTGCGGAAATGTCCGAGATGCTTTTTGAACACATCAAATCAAATCTTTGAAGATTAAGAAAGAGTCGCCGGAACGCAAATCAAGTGTTGTTAGGCTTTTCGACACCAGTTGCCTTGGCTTGGTCAAGGTGATCCTCCGAGCTCGAGTCATCCTGGGGCCTGGAAGATACGAGGACTTCCACATTTTTGATGGCACTCTCGACAGCACTGGTGAGATCGATGTGGAAGAACGGCCTGTTCAAGCCAGCAACGAGCGCAATATTATTTGCCGGAGCTGTGCTGTAAGCCGAGCTCTTGTTGATTGTAGCTTCAAAGTCGTCGTCACCGTCCGCAGGACCGATTTCGTGCTCCTGCCTGGACTTTGAACGGCCTTCCTCTTCCCTGTATGCGTCGTTCCTGTGGTGATGACGGTTGGCATCGCGTTGAGCAGCGGCAGCGGCAGATTGGTCGCCACCCATGTCGGCGACTGAGAAAATGGGTTTCCAGCGGTGGAAGCCACCGTCGTTGTGCGGGGTTGGGTAGCCAAAGCCAGCATTGACAAGGGCACGCTTGGTCCAGCGGTTGTTGATGGATGCAAAGTGCCATTGGACTGTGTCTGGGGCTGCATGGCGATCGAGCTGGTTGCGGACGTCGATCAGGTGCTGCACAGACGTCACATCCACATTGTTGACGGAAGAGAAGTCAAGGATGATGGCTTTGAGGGTAGGCTTTTGGCTGTCGCTCACAAGTGCCTTTCCTCTGCGTGGACCCGGATCATTCCAAGGACGGTCGCCGAGGCTTCCATATGTGTTGGGATCGGTGCGTTGGGTCTCTTTGAATATCACCTCGGTCATGTAATCAAGGTAGTGATTGGCGTTGGGGTAGTTGTAGCCTTCCGAGAAGCGGTAGATGAAGATACCAGGGTGTGGGTGGCTGACCGAAAGATTGGGGTTGGAGCCGTCCTCATGTGAAATAGGCAAGTAGATGTTGCGAGTAGACTTCTCAGGGTCGTCGTCGGGCTTGCGGGGTGTCCTCGTGTGTGTTTCGTCAAGGACGTGGTCACCAACCACGGAGTGAACCTGGACACGTCCAAGGAATCGTCCCTGTGCCTTGAACACGCGGAAGATGTAAATTGCGAAAGAAATCGCAACCGTGGAGTAAATGCCATTTTCAATACTGGAGAAGACGGTAACAAAGACACCGACCAAGAAGACGAGTGCCTCGAGCGGCGAAATCTTCCAGAATTGGTAGACGGTGTTTGGCGGTGTAATCAAGTCACCCACAGCGTGAATGATGACAGCCGAAAGAGCTGCATTGGGAATGTAGAAGAACACCACGGGAAGCGCGTAGATGGCAAGGAGCACAACGACAGCGGTGTAGACACCAGCGAGAGGAGTGCGCACGCCGGCCTTGGACTTGATGGCAGTACGCGAGAACGATCCAGTAGCAGGGTAGCCACCAAGGAATGGTGCCAACAAGTTGGTCACACCAATCGCGACTAGTTCTTGTGATGGGTTAATGGTGTAGTTGTTGACGCGACCGAAGGATTTGGCAATCGAGATATGCTCAATCAGCAAGACGATGACCGAGACCGGAATTTCGCTCACAAAAAGATCGATAATCTCCTTGTTCATCTTAGGCACCGCAGCATGGGTGAATCCGCGAGGCACCGGTCCGAGCACACTGAATTTCGTAAGATTCTTCGCTGAGTTCTTGCTTCGATCGGGAAGGTTCCTGTGGACGAGATAGCTAATGAGGGTGTACAACAAGATGACAAAGGCAGTTCTGAGGGTGTTCATGAAGAACCACAGCTTTCTGCGGTGCGGCTGATTTCTTGCGAGGTAGTTGAAAGTGCTGCGGATGCCATACAGCATGAGGAGCGCTGTCAAGCCAATCGCTGCGTTCAAGTTCGTCGAAGGAAGTCCACCGAGCGTGTGAATTATCACTTTGTAAGGCTCATCTCTGGTGTTGCCGGAAGTCAGTTTGATGCCCATAAGAGAGCTGACTTGGCCAACTGCGATCGTAATAGCAGAACCCGTCATGAATGCCGAAATGGCGGGAAGCGAAATCAGGTCGACAATGAAGCCCAGGCGAAGAAGTCCCAGTCCTGCAGTAATGCCACCAACAATGACCGCAAGGGCAATCGCGATATCTTCGGGATTGAGATCTGGATTAGTTGCTCTTGCTTTTATTACGACATTGCCAACCAGTGTTGACATGACTGCAACAGGTCCGATAGTGATATCTTTCGAGGTAGCGAAGAACCAGTAGAGCAAGACGCCCATGAAAGATGAGTAGAGACCGTATTGAACTGGGAGCTCGGCAAGGTTTGCGTAGGCCATACTTTGCGGGACCACTACAGCACCGATTGTGATACCTGAAGCGGTTAGTATTCCGTATGCGGAACGAGATTCGAGAGCACATACCTGCAACAAGATCGCCGTAGAGCCATTGCAGGTTGTAGTGGAGGATCCAGGAAGTAAAGGGGAACAATCCTTTGATATAACTCCAAGCGTCAGATCTGCTGGGCCAAACCTCGGCCAGCCATTCTTTCGCAGTGGGCTCATCTTCTTCGTAGGAATCAGCACTGGTGACTGAGAAGACAGACTCGCCGCGCGAAAGTTTCGCGTTGGCGCCACTGCCAGTCTCGTCGCGGTAGTTGATCTTGATGCCGAGTGCTTTAGCAAGGCCGTGGCCAATCCTGGTGGTGGCGTCGGCCATGCTTGGTTTGTCGTGGCGAAGCTGGGCAATGCCTCTGCGAAGGGATTGAGCTGGAATGCTTCGCTACTTAAGCATGCAGACAAAAAGTAACAGTGGTCGAAGCTGCTGGTGGCGGTTCGCCAAGTTCAGCTAAGATTGCTCTGGAGCTGTCACAGATTGTGCTTCTCGGTCAGATCTTGCAGGAATGCAAGCCCTCAGCGCTCAGACGGCCAATAGTGGGCAGGGTGTTCACTCCGATCTACGGCGCGAACTGCGGCCAGGGCGAGGCCAACGGAGCACGCGAGAATAAGCAGCCTTCCGGGTAGAATCACGCGAGGAGCACGCGACGGTATTTGATATACTCAGCGCGGTCGTTGCACTGGTCGGCGCTGTCGAAGGGGTAAGGCGTGGGCGGTCGTACTGATGACGAGCGAGATCTGCAGCCCGAATCGCGTGAAGAGGTGTCTCTCTTTGAGTTTGCGACAAGAAAGGCAAGCGAGACAAGCACTGCGAAGGTGCAGACGAGATCGGAGGGAGGTGATTGCAACATCGAGGGCGCAAAAGACGCCATCGCAGCCAGGTCATAGGCATTATTGGGCCAAGCAGATTACGTCCGGCAGTGGAGCTAGAGCCAGAGCCAGAAAGTTCGCTGTGGGTATGGAGGATGTCGTGCTCAAACGTGATTTACAAATGCGGTATAGCGTAGGGTCTGGCGAACTTTGCCTACAGCCTACTACACCAAATTGTCCAGCGACTCCTCGGCCTCGACTGCCACGAGATAACGTTGAGACATCGCGTGTTGTCGTACGGGAGCTCGCAATATATAAGCAGTTCCGCCTGTTTGCTGGCAAATCGCGCCCGTCACCTTTTCCTCTTTCCACGTGCAGCTCTGCAGGGGACAAAGAATGTGTGAGCCTAAAGAGTACCTGGTGGCGACGCTTCTATGAGCCCGACAGGTCTGCCGTGCCAATGCCGTCTAGAGGGGGGAAGAGCCTGGCTTCACTCGTCACCATATGGTAATGTGGAGATGCCAGCGTGTTTGGCGTACAGACCACGGCCTGGAGTTTTCGTCCGCTCCCCAGACGTGCCAGAGAACCGCCGTACTTCCGTCGTGGGCCGGGTGCAAGTTCGAAGAGGATCAGAACAACGCTGCGTCCTCACACCTACCGCTGAATGGCACTCCCTGAAGAGCGTACGTCTTCGGCCCTAAGACCGATGATGAGGCTTGGTGACGAGTCCATTGCAAGGCCAGGGCGAGGGGCGGTTATTAATAGGCAAATTCAGTGCTTTCGTTGTCTTCTAGCAAAAGAGAACGGCGAGAGTGTTGGAGAGAAATATAGGCGCGATGCGACTTATGAGGCCTGCCTCCAGTACTCACTCTTCTGCGTATCAGTGAGTGCAACCTGCTGGTATGTGGAGACTGCCCTGCTGCAGCTTGCACACGTGATCAGCTATCTCGACTAGTGCCGATGTTGTCGAATCTCATATGCCGCGAGAAACTTTGGGCAGCATCTGTTGAGATAACTCAGCAAGACAAATCTTCTTGTGGTCATTTCAGCCGTGATCAAACACCCGGGTAGGACTCTTCGCAATATGCAAGAAGCGAGAGATTGCATTGGCGTCGACGTGGCGAGTAAAAGACATGATGTTTTCTACAGCCCTAGGGATATTTGATTCCATCATGGAGGAGGGAAGCCGCTTTACCCCGCGACGACAATGCTTTGGACAACCTTCAACGTTAGTGCGACGCGTGACGCGTGCCAACACCTCACCGGATCAGTCTGGTATATTCGACAGCACCTCTACCACAAGTGGAAATCCAGTGCTACTGATCATGACACATCTCGACCTCCTTTTACAACGAGGGCCGCAGAATGGCGACGTTGAAGGCGGTCTGGATGAGATCCGTCGCACTGTTCTTCTAGATGGCATACCAGCCAACAGCGACGGTACAGTAAGTCGATCTTGAACCCACCAGGTTACCTTTCCTTTATTCAACCATTGACCAATACAATCTTCAGTCTGACCTCCGTGCATACACATGGCTCATCCTTCTCAACGCTCCACCTCTCAGCACCGACACATACCTCGACCTCGTACGCCAGGGCGCATCGCCTGCTTACGACAAGATCCGCAACGACACATTCCGCACATTGACAACAGACCCGCTGTTCCGTCGTCGTGTGACAGAAAACACGCTCTCTCGAGTCCTGAATGCAATAGCTTGGAAACTTCAAGACGCCCACGAGTCCCGCGTCAATGGCTGGATGTCACCGCCGACGCTGGGTATACCTAGGAGCATAGATGGTCGCGATGATGGGATCTTCCACTCTCCTGCTTCAGTCAGCACCCGACATGGCAGAGGCTCCATCACAGGGACAGAAGGATCTGATGCTGGAGACGTGAACTCGACGACCAACTCTGTAGCAAGCGTTGGCTACGTACAAGGCATGAACGTTATGGCCGCTCCTTTCCTGTACGTCGCCCGTAGCGAGGCCGAGGCATTCGCAGGGTTCGATCGCTTCATTACGAGTGAAGTGCCGGGATACGTTCGCGGCAGCATGGACGGCGTACATAAAGGTCTTGCCATTGTGGACAGACTACTGGAACTCCTCGACCCGGAGCTGGCCAACCATTTGCTGTCGAAGAACATGAAGGCGGAGATCTACGCTTTCCCCAGTGTCCTGACTATGTGTGCTTGCACGCCGCCTCTGCCGGAAGTCCTGATACTGTGGGATTTCCTCTTCGCATACGGGCCGCATCTCAATTTGCTCTGCATTGTTGCGCAGTTGGTCCTTGCAAGAGAGCAGCTGCTCAACAGCCCAAGTCCTAAGCCAGATTTCAAACCTTTGAAGGCAAAGAGGACTGTGGAGGTTACACTGGAGCTCGCGAGAAAGGTGCCAGATGATCTGTACCAGGAAATGATGATGCACGCAAAGTGAGATTGGCACTATAAGCTGCCACTAGGAAACACTCGAATCCGCCTGTTGACCTAGTGCAACGAGACAGCACCAGCGCTTGGTAGCGTGGAACACAGTAACATTCCAAGTGTGTCGCCAATCCAGCAGTACTTTGCAGGTCATTGCTGGCAAATACCAGTTACAGAAACACAACACACCTGGCGCTTCGGAGGACACGTGCTCCTCTGATCTGGTGTCGTTACGGCGTTGATCTCGGACGATTTCCGCCATAAAGTGCGGCAGCCATCTTACTGGAGAGATCAACAATTCGTGCATGATTCTTACTGGCCCTCATTGCCACAGTATGTGTGCAGGCCAAGTTATGCCAGCGTGGCCGTAGCGATGGCATTTGAGACAGTACATCAATTGCGACTCTGCTGATGACCACGCGCATAGCACCTGCAGGACGCGAATGCCCGCAGGTGCTGCCAATTTCGCAACATCCGATATTCGCCACCATGACGACGGATCGGCAATAACCAATCAGTCTTCTTGATTTGTAGGCGGACTACAGCACTTCCAGTAATAATGCGAAAAGAAAAATCACCTCCAGTTGCCAGTATCACTCGAAATGACACCGTGACCCCCCAATGCCCTATATCAAATATACACATAATATACACATCAGGAGAGACAACGCTCTACCAGGTCTACCCCTTTGGAGCCACTCTCAATACACACTCTCCTTCGTCTCCAATGCGAATCTCCGCTCACTTCATCGCAATCCTGCCCCTGCTTCCCACGGCCAGCGCCACCCAACCACCAATAAGCGCCACACCGCCCAGAGGCGTGATCGGGCCCATAGCCTTGAAGCGCTGCGGATCCAGCACGAGCAAGTAGATCGAGCCGCTGAACATGGTCATGCCCGCGGTCAGCAGCGACTTGGCCCAGATCTTCTGCCTGCCGGGGAAAGCGGTTTCGACGGCGACGAGGGCGACGGAGTGGATGAGCTGTTATTGTGGGAAAAGGGTTTGTCAGGAAATGTGTTCTTTTTTGTTTTCGTAATTGTTTTTTTCGAGTGGCATTGGTTCTTCTCTCCGTCTTTTGGATCTCGGGTTTTGGTCTTTTCTTTTTACTTACCTGGTAGTGAGCGGCTGTGCCCCAACTAGCGATCTTTGCGTCTGAGATGCCGCGAGACTTGAGGCCGTGGGCTCCGAATGCGCCGAAGGCTACAGAGGCGGCGCCGTAGAGGCTACCTACTGTCCACCAGTTGATTGGCATGTTGAAGAGTTGTGAGGTTTCGTGAGAAGGGAAGCTTGTATGATATCGAGAATGTACTCCTAAAAGTCGTCTGGATTGATTGATTGATGGAGGGGGCCAGAGGAGGTCGGGACTGCGGCGGACCGAAAGCCCGAAGATATCAGCGTTAGGGTTTGGGGCAAGGAACGATGAAGCTGTTTTCGCATTATTATGTGGTGTACGCACCATGGCTGGGAGGGAATGGTCAAATGCGTCAATTGAGCAATGAATGTCTATGCAATGTCATTAATATTACGCCGATTGCGTCGCTGGGGCACGGTATGTAAGTGGACGAAGTGCCTTCACCGGATTGTATACATGTAGAGGAAGTACAACGTAAATTCACATGTGACAGAAGGCACTCGACGGGGTAAGAACAAGGGATCCGCGCAAGTATTTTTTAGTACATAAAAGATGACTGTGGTTTAGTGGGCCCCTAGGATCGCTGGCAAAGGAATTCAAGTGCTTTATGTATGAGACTTGGATGTAACTAAACGACACAATATATATGTACACATCCTCGCTCTCTCTCGATCTCCAGGCAATCATTAGTAAGTGGGGTCTCAGCCCAATAAACTCTAATTATGAGGAGCTATATTTGTGATTCGTCTACGACGTATGACTGACTGTAAAGCAGCAGTCAGATGAAAGCTTTCGCCTCGGTGCCTTGCGTCAACTCATAAGAGCAGCTTTGATTGAACGGAAGGTGATGCTCTGTTGATCATTCACGTGCATCGGAACCAGGATACATAGCAAGCTTTATGGATCCCAGGGATGCGCGATTTGTTCGCGGCGACGTATGCTTTCCCAATCAACCAAGGTTTGAGTATTTACCACTTGCGGGAAAGCGCTGCTTGTAAGGGGTTTGATCAGATCGTCACACGGTCGATATTTGACATTGCGAATAGATAGAGTGAAGTGATAGAGAAGAAGATGAAGATGGTTTAGGTATCGCCATTGCAAAAGATCAAACAGGTCGTCATCATAATCAATAATAATAATTCCCGGCGTCGCGGGTCGGGTAGCGTTGCTCCGTGCAGCAAGGCAGCGCGAGATCATCACAACAACACTCGGGCTCCACAGTAGCGAAACAAACGCAACGGCCCACGCTTGGACTCTCGTTCGCATATCCATCCGAGTCAGTCTGACCTGTTCTTGCTTGCGACACTACACACACCACGCCACATGCGACAATAACACCTACTCTCTACCACACACGGTACCTCGCACATCTTCCCACCGCGTGTGAACGTGAAGCCCCCTTCTCTCGCGCACTCCGAGAGCCAGGCAGCGGCGACAGCCATGGATCAACAAGCAGCCACTCTGCTGAGCAACCTCAAGCGACCCGCCGTCAACTCCGACTCCAAGATCAACGCCCTCAACAGCCTCAAGTCCGACATCAAGCACTATCGCGTGCCCGAGAGCGCGCAGCTGACCATCTTCGAGTGCCTCAAGCTTGCCATAACCCAGCAGACTTCTGCGCATCTCGCAGCCTCGGCCTTCTCTACCCTCGGCCACCTTCTCAAACGACTGAGCATCCAGGATGCCAGCGGTAACACCATCCAGCAACTCGTCCCGCGCATCCTTCCGGTCCTGCAGGAGCGCCTCGGCGACCTCAGGGAACCACTGCGAGCATGCGCCAGTCAGGCCATGACCGACATCTACCCATACCTGGGCAGCGATGTCGAGCGCATAATCAGAGAGGAGGCGCTCGGAGGAACCCACAACAGGCAAAAGGAAACCGCGATAGGATGGGTCGTCCGCATGCACAACGAACAAGGCATGGCATTCAAGAGCTATGTTGGACCGATTGTGGCCTGTCTGGAGACCGCGGACGAACACGTGCGCGATGCAGCGAAGAACGCACTCGTGGAGCTCTTTGGTAACGCGAGTGATCGTGCGAAAGCAGATCTCAAGAAGCAACTCAAAGCTTATTCCGTGCGACACGGCATCGAGCAGCACATTCTCGCGCAAATCGGTTCGAGCTCGCGCCCAGCCGCTCAAACACACGACGTTGACATGCACGCGTCTACCAGAAGCTTGCCTGTTGTCGACCACGCTGCGGTTTTCGCTGATAGCATCAATAGCGAGGCCGCCAAGCCACCACCTCAAGAGGCCGTCCAGATGGACCCGATCTACGTGCTCTCGGAACGTGAGCTCAGCGACACCATGAGAGATATGCTACCGCATTTCGAAGGAAAAGAGACTGAGCACAATTGGATGCCGCGAGACAAGGCTGTTCTGAAATTAAGAAGATTCGTAAAGGGTAACGCGCCGACGGAGTATCACCATGCATTCATGGCGGGGATCAAGAGCTTGATGGACGGCATACTCAAGGTTGCGAACACCCTCAGGACTACAATGGCCACGAACGGCTGCCAGCTTGTACAAGAGCTCATGAAGACACTCGGACCCGCGATGGACTTCCATACGGAGATCTTCCTGCAAACCTTCATCAAGATGAGCTCGGCGACAAAGCATATTGCAGCTGAGAATGGGCGAGTAACGGCCGATACCGTCTTTCAACACTGCACCTACAACGCTCGCGTGATGCAGCACATCTGGAACGCCTACCAGGATAAAAACGCGCAAACCAGGACGGCTGCAACAGAATGGATCAGGACAGTACTCAAGCGACAGGCGGGCTACAAGTCGCACTTCGACTCGTCTGGTGGACTTGATCTTGCTGAGAAATGTATCAGGAAAGGCTTAGATGATGCGAACCCGAAAGTGAAAGAAGGCACTAGGGCTGTGTACTGGACATTCGCCAAGGTGTGGTCTGAAAGGGCGCATGCAATCATGGACAAGCTGGATCCCAAGTCCCGTTCATTGTTGGAGAAAGACTCGAACAACCCCAATGCGTCATTGCACGGAGGATCAACGAGTACGAGCTCGTTATCTGGCGCATCTCGACCTGGAGGCAGATCGACTCTCAAAGAGTTGATGGCCGAGCAAAGGCGGGCTAAAAGCGCTGCTCGAAATCTGCCAGAGCGTCCGAACTCAGCGATGGCAACGATGTCGCCGTCGAAGCCAAAGGTCGAATCTCGCGCTCAGAGCAAAGGACCTTCAAAGCTGCGCCCCGAGAATAGAGTTACATCGACTGCGTCGAACGTGTCTGCTGAATCTTCGACTTCGAAGGGTAGTTCCCTCATGTCTGGACCAGTTCGCAGACCGCGAAGGCCAGAGATTCAAAGGCCACAGACTGCGGACCCATATGCTTCTAAGCGTCTTCTGAGACCAGAGACTCCTGCGAATGGCACTCCGTCCGGGAATTCTCCCAAAGGCACCGGACCATCAAAAGCGCCTGCCCCGACGACCAGCGCGAACAGAAATCGTGCCAAAACCGCGGCACCCCCGAGCCGGGAGGCTAGTCCCAGTATCCCAAGACGCAGCCCACTGCCCCCATCATCACGGCACCTCACAGAGTCGCGACCAACTAGCAAAGGCAGCAATGCTCCACCTGCAGAAGACTTCAATGCTTCGAGAGACGATGACTTGACCATGGTCCTACCTTCAGTTCGGGATACCTCCGGACAAGACAAGCGAGTTGCAGCTCTTATGTCTACGCGACCAGCTCTGGATAAGACCACATCAGTCGACAGTGGCATCCCGAATACTGCAGAAGAGGAAGACGGTTTCACAATGGTGCTACCCAACTTGAACCGCTCGCTTCGAGAGAACTCGCCAATGAACTACAGAAGCCCAATGAAGTCTATGTTCGATGAGGCGCGAGAGAAGCTTGATAGGCCAGCTTCATCTCACAGCCGCAAACAGAGCGATCCGTTCTTGGAGGCGTCTCGCAGATCTCCCGTCGCGCGCCGCGCAAGTCCTGTGAAGTCAGTGTCGCCTCAACCTGCAGAAGTCCAAATATACGAGGACCCTGTTGCCAGTGATCGAGAGGAGACCCCGGTCAACGGCGAACGTCAGGTGCTTAGTGAGCTTCCTGTCAACGAAAACGTCCGCGCCCAAAGCCCTGTTCACTCTGTCGACTCCCATCAAAGCCCGGCTGGTAGCCCTATTCGACCTGTTGACTCACAGTCGCCAGATCAGAACCGATCAGAGGCGCTCAAGAATCGCCGTTTGCTGGTCTCCGGAATCGAACGAATTCGTACCCGAGCTCTCGACGCCCATGGCTTCCGCCGAGTGCAAGACCTTGCTAAGTGCCAGCTTGACATCTGGGACAACGGCACCAAGTACGACGAGCTCATGTCGGTACTGCTCGACTACCTCCGTAGTTTCCCCACAGACGGCCGACTCAACCAGCTCCCACCTACCAAAAGTGCAGGTCTCAAAACTCAAGCTCTGAGTGTCGTGCGAACGCTATTAACACTGCAACGCAAATACGCAGGCGCCTGGCACGCGAATGCAATCAGTGCCGTGCTCTCCACCAGGCAAGCGGCTGAGAGCAACGTCATTTCCGACGTCGAGCGCACCATCGACGAGATCGTCAAAATTGCCAACCCGATCCCATGCATCGAGACCATCAATGAGCAGCTCACTTCAACCACCACTGAAGACGAGGGCGCTGCTGCTCGCACCACAGCTTTGTCACTGAACACTATCCGTACTCTGCTGCTTTCCTGTCGCTCCCACAAGGCGGACATCAGCGCCGATACCGCCGCCGCACTCGCGCGCACTGCCGCCCGCTACCTCGAGCATGCCGACGCCGAAGTCCGCAAAGCTGATGTCGAGCTCGCGTGCGAGGTCTTCACGCGCTTTGGCGACGACAAGGCTACGTTCTGGAGTGAGTTCAAGGGCGTGGAAGAGGGACGCTTGGGTCTGCTGACCTACTACATTGCCCGGAGAGAGCGGGCGAGCTGAGTCGTCGGCGACGTACTCGAAGCGGAATGAGTTTTCGTATGTCATCTGCAACCTCTCCTTCTTCTTTTTCCTTGTAACGGGTTGCGACAGGGTATGAAAATGGGCAAAGGGAAAACAAAAAGCAGAGGAGTTGCTGCGTTTTCCTTTCTTTGCAACTTTCCTTTTCGATGGACGGATTTCTGGAATTTCAGGGGACGGGTACTTTGACGAGTTTTCTTTGCAAGCCTCTCTCTCTCTATCTTGCGTCTTCTTTTCCTTCTGTCTTTCTCCTTTTTACGAGTGTTCTGGTCGACTTGTGTAGGAATAGCTATGCTGTAACGATTGTAACTTTCTCCTACATCACTTGGCATGAGGTTCCTAGCTCAGGAAATGCGGCGTAAGAACAATCGCATTTGGATTTGCCGACTACGCCAATCTAAATCGTCTCTTGCGTGCTCGTATGCTCTATTTCAATGTCGGCCTTTTGCATGCAGAGGAATCCAACAAACCTGCGCCGCAACCCCTGTCTTCCAAGCATCAACTACTCGACTATCAAGCAGACGAACACCAACAACAGCATGCCCAACACAAGGCCACGAACATCACCCAAGCAAAGCAGTGCAGCTCCCGTCGAAACCCCACCGGCAATATGATTTGCAGATCCATCCGTCGCCGTGCTGACGGACACTTGTATCCCGTTATGCACGAAGCTGGCAAATCCACCAGCACTCTGCCCGGTCGCTCTCGCCGCATCCAAGGCTCTGTTGGAGCTTGTCTCGGTGATCTGCGGTGGCACGTCTGCTGTGCGCGTGTCTAGCAGGTACACGGTGCCGGATCGGGAGATTCGGAGAGCGAGGCCGTCTGGGAATGTAATCTCTGCCATTTCGCCGTGTTTGAGGCGTAGAGTACTGCCGTCGCTGAAGGCCAAGCCGGATGCGTCTGGGAAGACCGATAAATGGGCACCGCCCAATGAAAGTGTGCTGCCGGGCGCGAGGGTTTGGGTTTGCGCGGTCGAGCTTGGTGGTACGGGATCGGTCGAGAATGGTTGCCGCGTGCCGGGAGACTGCAGAGCACTATTCGTGGCCACGGCGGTTTCGAGATACATTGGAGTGTCGCGATCGTGCTCTTGTGATGGTGGCCCGAATGTTGTAGACACAACATTGCTGGACATCATCATCCCGAAATGTCCATTCTGCTTGGCTCTGGGTGGTGGGACGTCCTTGCTATCGTCTTTCTTGGTAAATCCAGTGTTGGTTGGTTCAAAATCATTGAATTCAATTTTCGCTGGCCGAGGATCAATCTCCTGCGGTCTTTGGTGAGGGGTTTGTAGCCTCGAAGCTACTTCCTGGATGGCGAGTACAGTCTCCACTACATCCATATGCTCAAGCTCAGGCGACGTTGTTGGCAGCATCGGGCTTCCGAGGCGGTGTTCTGTGCTTGTCGTTCGCGAGCCTTGTTGCAGGGCCCGCGAGACAGAGATGGCCGGGATTTGTTCAAGTACATCCGATGAAGCTGCTCCATCGCTCTCGTCTAAAACCCTTGCTTTGGACGCAAATGTATCAATCGTTGCTGCTGCATCCTGCGTCTCTGTGGGCAGTCCATGACTATCATCCCATGTACTGCCTGGTACCGCCGCGATTCTGGCCTCACTCAGCGGCAGATCAGCAGGAGCCACTGTAGTTTGAGCACTGGGCGTAGGAGCATAAACCGGTTCCCCAGTAACATAAGTAAGAAGCTGAGCCGACTTTCGGCTCACATCCTTAGAACCGCCTCGGGACTCCTGATTGTTCCAAAACCTTGGCTGAGTCGCTGTCTCTATCGTCGTTGTGCACTGTGTTGAATTGACGGTGGCCGCAGCCGCAGCATTTTCAATCGTCGTGCAGAGCGTGGCAGTGAAGGTGACTATGTCGTAGCAAGGCGCTGTTTGGATCTGGCGGACTGTGGAGCAGGAACTGATTGATATGCCATGAAATACATTCTGGATGATGGGCTGGCCGTCGAGGTACACCATCATGTCGGATGGTAAGGTGTCTCTAGAGCTCGAATTGTTGGTGGGCTCAGTGGTTGGTAGCGGCCATATTGTCGAGACTGGGCTCGACAGCGGGATGTAGCTGACAGCATCCATGTTCGCACATGCAGGAGATGCACTTCGAGATGGCTCGAATGAGGGTGTAGCAGGACGTACGTTCGCCCCAAAATTCCACAGGTCGATATATGTCGTTGGGTAGGTCCTGTTGCTATCTTAGACAGACCGAGCAGTACAGAGCGATAGCCGATTTACCTACATTACAAAGTCGCTCTCTGTCCACGTGAACGTTTCGTACAGCTCGATCGTAGGATCTATTGCATTCAATCCCAGACTGCTGCGCTGGGTTGACGTCAAATACGACGTGATGCGGCTGCCATTTGGCATAACAGTAACGTAAGGTATGATCGACACAACCAGTGGCTCCTCGATGATCGGATACGGAAACGAGTGAAGCTTCGTGTTGATGTTCGTGTAGCACGGCGCGCATGGAGTGGGCAAACATTCGGCGCGTGGATACTCTGCATACCAAGCGGTTGGATAGTACGATGTCGAGGCAGCGTCTGGCCAAGTCTTATAATGCGAAGCTACTCAACATGTCCACATCAGCATTGCGTCTCTTCTAAAACGAGATTGTCCTGACGCCCTGGCGAGCACGTTCTTTTCCAATATCGCAATCAACAAGATGCTTGGGCAACGACTTACCATTGGTCACATGAGTTCCATTGGTCCACATGTCTCCAACGAGGAGGTCAATAAAATTTGTCACGGCGTATATCTTAGTAGCATAGGCAAGTGTCTGTAGAAATGAGATCAATATTCATCAGGGGCTTTCTCCCGGACATCAGCTCAAGAGAGTCCAAACCCCAATAGTGGTGGTTTATGGGCCTGGTCGGTAGAAAGCACCGCATTAGACAAGAGGCCTGACCGCTTGTGGCGTTACGGAGCATGAACCAATGATCACACCACAGTGTGGCACTTCGGCTACATGGGTTTCCTGCACTCCTATCGCATGGTAGAATTTTGGCACCCAGTGGCCTCATGCTTTACGCAATCAGTCAGGATAGTAATGGCTTTACACCATCGGAACGCTTCGTCGCACAAAGGAAGTTGGTGGTGTTGGAACTTCTCGGAAACTCACATTCTGTGTAACACGCCTGGTTAAGCGTGATGGTGTGAACCTCAAATTCGTTGATCTCGTCTATGTATCTAGCATATTCATCATGCTCCTTTTGGCTCTGCTCTGGCCAGAAAATCTTCATCCGAAACGCCATTCGCTATGCAAGCAAGTTTTGCGCTGTGCCATCAGGCACTCCCTAGCAAATAGAGTCATCACTCGCATGTTCAGGCAAAGCGCACGTTGTACCTGAACGAGATTGGGAATGCAGGGTCTGCGACAGCCATCTCGTCCCCATCATTCAGCAGCTCCTTCAGCTTACGCTTGAGGTTAGGCCTCGTCTGCTCCTCGAGACTGGCGGGACTTGAGTAGTAGAGGGACTTGTCATTCGTGCTGAGGGAAGGCTGCTTGAGCTGGCTCTCAGGACGTGCAGCAAAGCTCTCGACGAGCTCCTGGAGTGTCTGCTCCGGGTCGACTGTGATGTCCTTGGGCAGATTGCCGCAGGTGGGGCAGTCGTCTTTCTTCTGGTGCTCGAAAGTGAAAGTGTAGACGCCTGCGTCGCCTGTGTATTGCATGTAGTTGTTCGTACCCGGCATGCCGAGTGGAGGTGCAGAGTTGGTAAGAAGCTTGAAGGCTTCGTTGCAGCAACTTGCAGCAATGATGGCGTTGGTCGATGCGATGGCGGGGATGATGTTCTTGACAACGCCTTGTGTCATGCTGTATGTGACACCCTGAATACCAAACTCTTCGGCGCGGCTGAGTGCCTTCTGATATAGCCAAGTGATGTGCTCAGGCTCGTCTGTGTCGAGTTCTATGTCTTTCCGCTCTTCCTCCCACTTGATGATGTGAGCCCACTCGATGCAGTGCTGTGGTTGGCGAGGGATTGTGGCAAGTGTGCAGAGGGGTACTGCGGCACGAGGGGCGTGCATGTCAAGCTGGCATTCAATGCAAGATGTCATGGTTGGGAATATGACTCGAGCTTGGCCCTTGAAGCCTTCCGTACCGCCATCGATGAGAGGCTTGAGCGAGTCGGGGTTCTCCATGTCGACCAGGTCTACCAGCTTGCTGTTGATCCAACGGCGAGCTTCAATGCTGTCAAGCCCGCAAATGACTGCATTGAACTGCATGTAGTAGTCGTCATCCTGTACTAGTCAGCTCCATTGATTTTACGACGTATGGGTGACTTGTTCACACCTTGTCCTGAATCTTGCCAACGTAGGGTGTGATCTTGCAGCCCGGCACTCGCTTCATGACAAACTCCGCCGCTACTGTTGCCTTTGCACTCCCAACATCTTTTGCACGGAAAAGAAACTGGCGGTTGAGGTTGGAAACATCGATGGTGTCCATGTCGATAACGTCGATATTGCGAAAGCCTGACAGCGCCAGATTCTTGAGGATCTCACATCCCAGACCACCAGCGCCAATAACCAGCAAGCGGGCAGTCTCACTGATAGCAGTGATCGGAGGCTCTCCTGGAATGAAGTCTTCGTCTGTGTAGGCGCCGGGGCGAGAGAGGAAGGCGTCGAGGTATTGCCATTTCGCTCTGCTCGAGGCAGCTTCGCCGTTGACCGCAGCTCTCGTGGCCTCGGGCTGCATCGTGGCTGCCATTTCAATGAGAGGTGGATGTAAGTGAGGTTGGAGGCAGGTGACGGGTGTGGAGTGGTAGTCGATACTGCGAAAGAGCAGGTGAGAAGGTGAAGAGAGCAGAGCAGAGCACAGCACAGCAGAGCTCAGTCTCACATGTAAGAAACGCGAACGGAGCTCCAAACGAGCGCGACATGCTGCATCTGTGAGATCATCGTTTGCATAAGCTTTGGCGGGGTACACTTTAACTTCTTTGGGACGTTATGAAGCATCAATTATGGCAAACCACTTTACGCCAAATTATGCAGCAAGCTCGACTGTTCGCCAGTAAGAGCGCGTCCGCGAACATATTTCGAACACAACAATTTTGGCATTCACCGCTGTGCAATACACGCCATCCAGAGATGCACCTCCGGACCTTACGATGAGCAACTTATGGACGGTCGTAACCGACGGCCACCATGGCGAGAATTCTTCCAACAAGCCACAAGCACAACTGGAAGCAGTTCAGACAAGAAATCCTTCGGTTGGCATTTCAGGATCTAGAATGGAAGATCTCTCACCAAAGCCTACTTCTCGTAAGACACCAAGTATCGAAGCCTCAAGTGTCAAAAGTCCAGAGGATGCGCTGCAATTTCTCAGATCAGATCCCGATACCGACAGCCTGCTCTCGATATTGAAGCGACTGGCGACTGTCGATGGGTTCGAGAGCACGTTTGATATTCGTCGCCCGAGTCCTTTGGCTGCACAAATCATCAACAACGTTGTCTCGTTCGTCATACCAACGTTCTGGTCTGCACTGGAAAAGCCGGACCGACCTTTGGTCACAGCATGCATTTCTAACGTGGCTGGTCTGAATAGTGTGATAGCAAGGATTCAGCTACTCATATCTCAAAGCAAGTCTTCCAAGGCTCAAGGTCATGCCCAAGCTTTGCAAGACCTTTGCAGTGTTGCCATGGATCTTTTCAAGGGCGACCATTTGGCCTTCACATTGTGGATAGGCTTGCAGCAGAGCACGAGCGAGAAGCCCAAGCGTGACTTAGCCTGGAAAGAATGCTCCAACCTCCTTGGGTCTGGGAAAGTCGCCAATGTGTTAGCAGAAGCCGAAGATATTCTGCGATCAAGTTGTGACACAGCAACGAAGTCATCAATTGCCACCAGTCACGAATACGCTGCTTGGCTAGGCTCGAATATTGCACAGATGCTGATCACAGAGCATGAGATGACCCAGGGAGCGCAAACGGCTGTCAATGTACTTCTCTCGAGGGCCCTCAGTCTTGGGCAGCCAGTGCCTTTGATGAAAGCAATCCACACAAAACTCCTCGTGGGTTCAGCAGGCGATGAGCAAAAGGTGTTCAAAGCACTTACAGATGCATTGAGTGGTCTGCAAACATTTTCAAAGCGGCGATACCTTGACTACACGCTCAGATGGCTTTCGAGTATAGAGCCTGCAAGCTCCGGGCAAAATCATGTGCAGTCGGCCCCGACTAATGAGGTCACTGCCATCATAGCCTTGCTTCGATCAATAATACAGGATGACACCGTGCTGCAGCAGCACATTCTCACCATACTTGCGGACCCTACTTTGGTCTCATCATTGTCATTCTACGCCATTCGTGCCAGCGTTGCAACAATAGCGGCAGTTGCTCCAGACGATCTCGACGAATTCATCGAAAGAGGTCTGAAGACCTTCGGAGATCAAATTTTTGTCAGGCACAGTCCGATTCTACAACAAGAGTCATTGGCGCAGGCACTGTTAATCACAGCTGGGTATGTCCATCGCCGTTCACCCATGGCGCTCCTGATGTCGGTGCGATCTTCTGGGCACATGCAGGGGGTTAGCAACAGACTTGACGCTTCAAACTCTCGAGCACGATGGCTCGGTATGGTTGTGGGAACCGCTCTGTCAGGCTTGGTCGACAAAGCAGGCTCGAAGCTAAATTTCGGCACTGAAGACATGCAAACTCCGGAGGCAAAACGGTACATGGAACTGGTTAGCATCAACGACCAACCTGGCACGCTGGAAGGGTTTGCAAAGCTTGTGGCAGACACGGATAAGAAGAGACAGGCAAAGCTCCATAAACCAGTACCACCACGACAGCTCATGCCCAAGATCGACGGAAAGCCTACCTTTGGGCCTGTTCGACCTCCTCCAGCTAAAGTACAGACAGAAGTTGAAGGAGCTAAGGTTGCCGAGATCAGCGACACGGACTCTGACGATGATGGCCTGACTCCCTACGCTAAGCCGGACAGTGATGCTGAAGACAGCGATGAAGACGCAACTCTGGTCAACAGGGACAAGTCCCGCGCACCAGTCTACATCCGGGACCTCATGACAATGCTCAGGGATTCAGAAAAGCATGACCGCTTCGTACTCGGCCTCAAACACGCCGCTCCTCTGATCAGGCGAAAAGCCAACTTCGGCCGCGAGGTGACAGACCACGCCGAAGAGCTGGCCCGCATACTGTGCAGCCTCCAAGATCCTTTCGACACCGAGAACTTCGAAGAGCATCGTCTGCAGGCTCTCATCGCCGTGGTCATGAGCGACGCCTCCGCCATCGCGCCCTGGCTCAGCCGTCAAGCCTTCGCCGGCGAGTTTTCCATCGCGCAGCGCTGCACCATGCTCACGGCCCTTGGCCTCAGCGGCCGCGAACTCGCGGGCCTCAAAGAACAAGACGGGCTCAATCCGGACCTGCCGGATACATCATTCCCAAGCAAGAAACTCCCCTCACACCTCCACGCCGTCTACAGCCCCTCGTCCACCTCTGCCCCCTCCCTCAAACGCCTCGACGCCGCGCACACCAGCCTCGAGCACGCCCTCCTCCAACCCATAGCTCTCCAAGCAGCAGACAAAACCACCGCACACCTCGACGCCGTCAAAGTCCGCACCTTCAGCAGCCGCCTCGCCGTCGAGCGCACCAAGCGCAAGCCCGCGCCCAACACCCTCGCGCAGATCTTTCCCGAAGCCTACTTCTACCCGCTGCTCGGCCGCTTCCAGCAGGATATCGCCGCCTACGGCTCCGGCAGCCTATGGGCCAGCACGCCGTTCCTGCTCGTCACATTCATCAAGACGCTCGCGCTGCTGTTCCACGCGGCCGGCCCGGCGACGCTCGCGCTGCGGCAGCTGAGCGCGGATTTCTGGGACTTGCTGCTCTCGCTGCGCGTGCGGGCTGTGGGGCACGTGTCGGTTCTGGAGGCGCTGCTGTTTGGGCTGTTGACTGTGATGGAGGTGAATGGAGACAAGCAGGCGATTGCGCAGGAGCATTCGAAGCAGCTCATCGAGACACAGCAGTGGGCTGACATGATTTTCGAGCGCACGGGCGATGGGAGGTTGGTGCAGCAAGAGGGACAGGGTGAGGAGGCGAAAGTACGGACGCTGGCTGCGGCTGTGCTCGTGAAGACGGGCGAGGTGATGGAGGCGCATAGGAAGGTTCTTATGGGCGATATGATGGATATGTAGGATTTGCCGAATGGTCCGGTCCGTAGCTTCACATGGAAACACAAAACTTCTCACATCTATGCAGTCTCCACCCAGACTCATGCTTGGCCAACGATTGTTTTCATTATTCCTTGTCTCCCAGGTGGTCCTCGTTTTCTACTACGTACTTTTTTCCGCCTCGCCCCAATTCAAGCCCTCATAGCAATCTGTGCGGACACCCATGCAGGGAAAAAAGTGTCGTTGAGTAGTGACCCCAAGAATGTCCACCAACACCGCGCTAAAAGAATAAAGCAACTCGTCAAAATAATATGTGCACATACCCTTCCAGTCGTGATGTGTCCCGTCCAAAGTTACCGCCATGCTCCATGATCACCCGCTCGGCCCACTGGACTTCTTCGCTCCCAGCTTGAGGGTGAACTTCTTCTTAGGCGGCGCCAGGCCATCGCCACCTGGCGTCGCGGCAGTGGGAGAAGGAGCGGCGCTGGACGCGGCGCTTTTGCTGATCTTATGAGCCGAGCTGTGAGAGGAGTACTTCGAGTCGCTGAAATTTGATTCCTTCTTGATTGGTTTTGCTTCGGCGGGCTCGGCGGTGGGGCCGAAAGATCTGAAACCACCCATGTTCAGAGACTGTGCTTGGCTGGGCGAAGCAGAGAAGCTGGATGGGCTGATAAGTGAGCTGCCTTGCCCGTTGCCGCTGCCATTAGCAGACTTGGAATGCAGTGAGAAGCTAGGCGTGTTGGAACGGCCTGCAGAAGAGTGCTGGTCGTTCAACGGGCGGGGCCTTGGTCTCGGGGGTCTAGAGAGGATACTGGCGACCTTTGCGCTACTAGCTCTGCTGAAACGTAGCTTCACAATCTTTCTGCCCGATTTCTTGATGACTGGACCAGCTGAAGAAGGCATAGAGCTGGAGCCTCTGCGAATTTTTGGTGCAGGGCCAGTGATTGGGCTGTCGCGAGGGATCGGGCTACCGACGTGGCCGTTCGGGGTCTGTTGACGAATTTGTTTCTGCGCCTTAGGACTTCCTTCACGCGGCGTGGATGAACTGCTCTGCTTGCGCTTCACACCTCCGCCCAAGCTGATTTTCAAGCCAGTCTTCTCCGGAATCGGCGGTGGCAGAGTTGTGGGAGGTGGCATTGCAGCTTGCTGCTGCTGAGCCGCTGCCGCAGCGCGGGTCGCTTCGATTGCTGCCAAACGCTGTGCCTGTTCGAGCTGCCTTGCAACTTCAGCCATCTCCCTCTCAGCAGCCCTTTTCTTGACGATCTCTTCATCCAGGGGACCGCTGTACTGTAATTTGAGCTCTTGAAGATAGTTCCAATCTTCGACAGGCAGGCCCTTCGTTGGTGCCGTTCTATATGCGCCATGCGGCAGGAATCTGACCTTGCCGCGGCCTGCATTGATCACACGCCAGTGTCGAGGGTACTTGAGAGTAACTCCAAGTGAGACCTTGGAATCAAAGACGAGCGCAGCGATATCAGCTAGAGCGCCAATCTCGTCAATGGCTAGAGTTGGCGATGTCACTGCATCCCAGAGCGCTTGTTTGAACTTCGGTTGCACTTGCAGAATGTTTTTCAACGCTGCCAGTGCTCCTTCGGGGCTAGTCTTCCTGGTTGCTTCCAGATGGCGTATCTCATGATTGACTTCTTGTTCCAGGACAAGTCCAGTGTCGTTAGCAACTGGAGCGTGTAAAGGTTCAGGTTCGTCATCACCTAAGGCAATGTGCCCAAGAGCAACGCCAAAGCAATCCAGTAATTGCCGACGGAAAGTAGGCGAGCGATCTTCAACGAGCGAAGAGAGGAGGTAAGCAAGCATAGACATCTTGCGTGTGACACCAGTCTCCACGAGACAATTAAATGCCACGAGTCTCACGTTGACTGCGTTCTCAACACGAGTGTACTCCAGCAGCTCCTTGGTCTTGTCCTTGACAATTCCCGCTTGCGTGAGTTTCTGCAGGCACTCAATGGCGGTGGTAGAGTACACATTGTGATAAGTTGATATCCATTCATCAATGCGTCGGTACCGCTCGATCTCGCTGATGGCCTCTTTCTCGAAGTCGCCATCGTAACTATTGTCATCGGCCATAGGCTCGTCTTCGCCAAAATCGAAAGTGTATGATGCTTGTGGCTCGCGATGCGACACAACCAGAGAGTCTGCAAGGCAGGTCATCAACGTCGAGATGTAGTGGGCATCGGAGAACTCGTTGGTGCTGTTGTCATTGAACTTGAGCTTGTCAATAAAGAATCTCCGCACAGTAAGCGGCACCTTTCCATCGGTGTCCCTCAACTTAGCCATCGACTGTGGCAGCGAGCACTGCAAGATGTAGTGAATCCTATTCGTCCAATCGTTGGGTCTAGGCATGTGAGTGTTTTCCACGCAGAACATCTCAGAGAAGGCTTTTTCGAGCTGATACTGGCCCACTTCCTGTAAGCTGTTCTTCGCGATGACAGCAATTGCGTCCGCTGCTATCGTCCGAATGCCATGGAAGTAGCGGGTGTCCATCAAGGTGCGAACAAGCACACTCAAACTCGTCTGGTGCGTGCCACAGCTCTGAATGTACTTGACACTCTCATATTGCGCCACCAGGTCTCTATCCTGTTGCAGCTGGCTGACATACATGTACAGCGGCAGCTGGAGATGGATCTTGCCAATCCACTCGAAGTCAGCATCCATTCGGATCCACTCATAGCTTTCTTGGCCCATCATGCTCTCTTCTTCGGCTGTCCAATCCTTGAGCTTCCAGTCCTCGACTTCTTGTGGTGTGTCGAGGATGTCGCCCAAGCAATACAGAAGGGAGTCGTCGCCTCCTCCAGTACCATCTTCTCCACCAGCAGTGGCTAGCGCACGCTCCTTTTGACGTCGCGAGCGCTTCAGTCGCTTGTACTTAGTGTTATAAGGAATGTCCAGTTTCGTGACTTGCTCTTTGATGTCGATGATGTGCTCGTATGGTGTACCGTCTGCTTCATGAATTCGGACTGTCATTGGACCAGTGAAGACTGGCTGCACCTCAGGCGCCCAAACCTCACCAACGTACTCTTTAATTTCCCGCATGAAGTTGCTGGGCTCAAACTCAGGCTTAGTCATGCGTTCAACCTGACGTTGCGTGATGGTCATCTCAACAACGAGTTTCTTCTTGTTAAATCTTTGCTTGACATCGAAAATGGGACAACCAGCGTAGTAGACCCATTGCTTGAAGAACGAATCAAGCTTGTTATGCCCCAACTTCTCGCAGGTTCGCATGAAGTCGTTGGTGGAGAGCTCGCCGTTGTTCAGTTTGCCAGTCTTCACATCCAAAAACACTCTGTTGATGATACGAGTAATACCAGAAGAACTGCTTGCTTTGATGAGTCGACGGTCAAGGATTGCAAGGACTAATGCAGACTTCAGATCCACGAACTCGCGTATGCTGGGATCAAGATGAAGAAGGGAGCCCAGTTGTTGGAGCGAAGGTCTTTCGACATCCAGCTCGTACACCTTGTCGGCCGCCTGTTTCTGTGTCCAGCGATATTCGTTGTTACCGAGGAGCTTTTTGCTGAACTGGTCAGTCATGTACCCGGCAATCCCAGCCACGATCCACGCGTCCGCTGCATCCTTTGGTATCGCGTTGACACCCATCCACTGGTCTGCCACCGCACGGATCAAAGTCTTGGTATTTGAAGTCAGGTAATCCAAGACTTCGTACGGGAAAAGCAATTCCGCGCTGCAGATGGTCAGACCTGCAGTTGGCACGGTCTTCGATGCAAGATCGTCCACGAAAAGCAATTGGTAGTCTGAGAACGGAAAGCCGCCGTACATCACGCCGAAGTAATCGATGATCAGATGAACTGGGTATGCTGTATTCCGCAGTTCCTCTGCACGGCCCGGTAGACAGTATGCATCGATCTTCACAGCACTTCTGCCAAGCTTTTCCTCTTCGTCGGCTTCTCTGAATGCCGCAAGATCGACGTGTTCGAATGGACCGATCGCAAAGCCAACATGACGGGCTGTCACAGCAGAGCTCAGACTGAAAAGCATCGTGTGGCGTGTCTCATCCTCAGAGTCTGCGATATCATCGATGAGCTCACCAATACATATCACGGAAAGCTCCAGGGCCGCGTCCGCTGGCGTGAGGTTGATCAGGTATTCGTCCTTTTTCTGCTTCTGTTGCTGGGCGATCTTGTTAAGATCATCGGGACCGTTCACCATAGTCGCATCAGGTACAGCTGGAGCCTCTGTTGCCTCTGCTTCCCTCGACATCTGGTCTTTGGGCTTTCGGAATGCATCACCCAAAGTCCGCGGGCACTTAATGGCGATTTCCCACATGCATCGAGTAGTCGCGTTGTCCATGCATGGGAAGATGCAGCTTGTGTTTCCAGGATCCAGCTCTGCCTTTGTGTACATGTACGGGAAACGGGCATCCCCATCTGCAACTCCGACCCAATGTATGCCATCTCTAAAGCTAGCCACCTCAAACTCGATGTAGATTTTGATTGGCGCAAACTGTGGGCCTTGCTGCTGAGCAGACTGGGCTGCGGGAGCTTCCACGGCGGCCATAGCATCAGCCTCTTGTCGCTCCAGGTTCGGCGTTCCATCGTACTGTGGAAGCGCTGTCGCTGGGTCAACGCGCAATTCCTGGATCTTGAGCTTGGAGGGTAACGTGATGGAAAGCTCTGCTTGAGGTGTAGGGCCGAGCGAGTTCTGAATCTTACGCTTGAGCATGCTATGCTGCTCAGCTGTCGATTTCTCCGGCATGCGCGCGCGTCGATACGGGTCCTCATATTCCCATCGCGCCGTGATGCCGCCAGCCTGGATCAGCGTGGGCCTGCATTGTCGGCAGTGCAGATTGACCTCCCTCAAGTCTTTCACAAGCGGTTGCAGAGTAATCTCAGTGCTACCCTTGAGCGCCTGGTGCGCGAATTCGACGTCCAGATCCACCCTTTGCTTCAGTATTGTGTATTCGGGCTCTGCCAGCGCTGGCGCCGGCGCCAGATCATCCTCCAAGCTAGGCATACTGCCTACGCTCTCCTTTTCTTCAGTCACTGTTCATTTCCTGCCGATCTGATGTCTGGCGCGCCAGAGGTGGGTATGCGATGCGCGCGGTCCAGTGAGGTATGCGTACTGCTGGGTCTGCTGCCGTTGCTGGTATGCGCTTCGTTTGATGTGCTCGTGAGGGCGCAAAGGCGGTGTATTAATGTGATGGGTTGTTGGAGTTGTCCAGGTGGTCTCGTTAGATGGCAAGGGGTGCGGCAGGTTGGCGCAATTAGTGGTTGCAGTCGTAGGCAGTGGAAGTTGGGTGCTCGCAAGTTCGTGAGTGAGCTCGGCCAGTGAAGCCGGCGCCGACGACGCGGGGAGGTTCGGTCAAGCCACGCGCCTTGCGCCTTTCAACGCGCCAACCGTCGCATGTGAAAGTGAACGCTGACCTCAATTATTGCTAGCACAATATCGTTGAAGGTGAATACTTTATTAGCCAAACACGGTTGCATATATTCCGCTTACTCATCTGGCATACGAAGCATGACACGTGCTATAGCAGCACTCTTCATTTGCTCGACATCAGATCGTGATATCACTGTTGGAAGACAACATTCATGAGGAGTGTGTTCAATGGTAAATACTGATATGCTCTTCCTATGAATCAGGAGATCGCGTCTCCAAGCAAGCCAATGAATGAGGCGCAACGTCTGGTGCTATCAGTCGCGTTGTACGCCTAATGAGAATCGCATACTTCGTCTCAAATCCCGAGACTCCAAAAACTGCTACCAGCAGTGCTGTAAGAAAAGTATGTCAAACTGCCACTGGGAAACCTTCGCCAACATCGCAGCCTTAAGTGTGATTGGCATGATGATATCGGCAGCTCTCCAACAGCCCTTGGAGAAATAACCACGAAGAACCCGACTCCACACATTCTACACATTCTATTGAAAAGAAGGTTGATACCATCCGCCACGAGTACAAGGGAAACCATGTCTGCCACTGAGACACTCGTGGACCCATTCATCAGTGAGCTTCGAGAAGTGAATTATCTCAATGCCTGATACGCTGTTGCCATCGCGCTTGGCAAGTGGAATCGACGTGACCACCATCGAGATGTTGTTCTCGAATTCATTATCGGTTGTTTGACGAAGTGATTGTCCCCGTGGTTTCTAGGCTGCTACCTGGGAGCATCCAAGCATATATTGGCGCACTTGCCAGCCAGATACAGCTTGCATATTCTCCGTTAGCAGTTTCCTTGAACAGAATCTCTCAGTGGCCTACACGCTTGTACCCGCAGGCTTGGATATAAATACTGGTATCGTTTCCGACGAGAGCGTACATGTCCCACATGCTAATATCATTAGGTATAGACATTGATTTCGATGAAGCACCGCAGTGACGATGCTATACGGCATAGCTGTGCTTGAGGTATATCTGAAGATATCTCCGTGATCTATGTGCTGCTACCAGCACTCAAACTACGAAGTAGGCAGTTACGCCGCTGAGATATTACAAAGGACTTAGCAAATTGACACATATCATTCAGGGCATCTCAGCAGTTCACGTGCTAACATCCGCTACCATGAATATTGAGCCTAGCATGTACACCACCGAGATACCCAATTTAGGCTCGGTCTTGTGCGATGTATGTCTCCGCAGCTTTTGTGCTAATGCTATCGCACATCAACAAATCAACTAAATGATTACCAGTGAGATTGTGCAGTGAACTTTGCCATTTCAACTTTATGCTCATAGGACTGTCTCTGTAGCCTTTGCGCTGATGCTATCAGACATCGACATTGAAACGAGGGAAGCGCCATTGAGATGCTATCTCCAGAGTTAGCCATTTGATGTATATTTGTAGCAGTATCTCCAGATCCTCTGCGCTGCTGTCATCACATATCAACATTGAATTAGTATCGGTTCTATTGAGATAAGACCTATTGTCTTAGCTATCTCACATAAGATAGAGGTAGCATCCCCGTAACATGCGAGCTGCTATCATCAGACATCAGTATTGAAACATGTTGAGTGCCATTGAGATACAACCCGGAGCTTAGCATTTCCAGGTATAATATCTCCGTGACATTGGCGCTGCTACCATTAGCTGTCAACATTGAAGCGCGATAGTGTCCCATCGAAATGCAGCCTATAAACTTAGCCGTTCCAACGAATATAGCGATGGTACCTCTACAACATCGGAGCTACTATCATCAATCCTCAACATTGAAACGACATATAAGCCCGCTGAGATAGCAGATAGGGACTTAGCTGTTTTAGAGACAAAAGGTGCAGTGTCTCCGTATCATCTGAGCTGCTATCATTAGACATCGACAAAGAATGGGAGTGAGAAACCGCCGAGATAATAGTGCTGACTTAGCTATATAACGAACCAGTTAGGGAGTATATCTCTGTGGCATATGCGCTACTATCATCAGACTTCCACCTTGAATCAACACGCAAATCCGCTGAGATATCCGATACGGACTTGTCTGTTTCGGCGACGAGAGGTAATAACATCTCCGAGACACCTAAGCTGCTATCATCCGACGTCGACAAAGAATCATAGTAGGATCCACTGAGATACTTGCGTGGATTTCGCCGAAAACAAGTAGATTTGGCAGCATATCTCCGTAGCGTATGCGCTGCTATCATGAGACATCAGCACTGAGGCGAAATGTGATCCACTGAGTTGCGGACCAAACGTGGTAGCATCTCCGCAACATCTGAGCTACTATCATTAGACGTGGACAAAGGTTCAACTCAGGATCCGCTGAGATACTAGCTTAGACTTCATAAATTTAACAGTACATCTCCATGTCATATGCGCTGCTATAATCAGACGTCGACATTGAATCGTCATTCGAACCACTGAGATTGTGTTGTAAACTCGGCCTGTTCTGCGATCATATTTACGAGAATCTCCGTAGCATGTACGCAAGTACCGTTAGGCATCGATATTGAAAAGACACGGCGACCAGTGAGAAGGTGTGAGAAAGAGGAAAGTGGAAGTGCATAAAATCATCGTAGCAACACGCATTTCATACACGCTTTCTCCAAACTACCGCAGCGTTTGTCTATTCATGACCGCGGAAGAAAGGAAACAGCTACTTGTAATGCTCGCTGAAAAAAAGAACATAACCGTTAAGAGCCCATGCACCCCTGGCCATCCGAAACCGAAGTGCTTTTAGCGAAGACTGGTGCTCGGTGACAGTCTAGTAAAACGCGATTGAAAGTAACAACACCCGTAGGAGTCGCTTATCTGGTGGACATGGCCTTGGTGACGACACGCTTGAGGGCGAGCTCCTTCTTCTTGAGGTCGTCGCTGGTGGCGTCCTCGATCTCGAGCTGGGCCATGGCGTCGCTGAGGGCGCTCTCGATCTTCTCCTTCTGGCCGCGCTTGAGCTTCATGCTCATGCCGGGGTCGCTGACAATCTCCTCAACGCGGGAGATGTAGCTCTCGAGCTGCTGCCTGGACTCGAACTTCTTGGAGAAGGCCTCGTCGCTGGACTTGAACTTCTCGGCGTCCTCAACCATCTTCTCGATCTCGTAGGAAGAAAGCTTGCCGACGGAGTTGTTGATGGTGATGTTGGCGCTGCGGCCAGAGGTCTTCTCGGTGGCAGTGACCTTGAGGATACCGTTGACATCGACCTCGAAGACGGTCTCGAGAACGGCGTCACCAGCCTTCATGGGAGGAATGGGAGCAAGAGTGAACTCTCCGAGCGAGGTGTTGTCCTCGCAGTTAACGCGCTCTCCCTGGTAAACGGGGACTGGACAAGATCAGCCATGAACTAAGAATGTTTGACAAATTATGAAACTTACACTGAACGGTCTGTTGGTTATCGGCAACGGTAGTGAAGGTACGCTTCTTGATAGCTTCACAGAGTGTTAGCAGTATTCAAATGAGCTGGAAATATCATCAAGTGAACTTACTGGGAACAGTGGTACCACGGGGAACGACCTGGGCGAAGATGTTGCCCTCCATGGCGACACCAAGGGAGAGGGGAACAACGTCGAGCAGGAGCATGTCGGCGGTGTCGGCGCTGGTGGCCTTGCCAGAGAGGATACCAGCCTGAACGGCGGCACCGTAGGCAACAGCCTCATCGGGGTTGATGCTCTTCTCGAGCTTCTTGCCGCCGAAGAAGTCGCTGAGGAGCTTCTGGATCTTGGGGATACGGGTAGAGCCACCAACAAGGACGATCTCGTCGACCTTGGACTTCTCGACACCGGCGTCCTTGATGACCTGCTCAACGGGCTGGATGGTGCCCTGGAAAGCCTTGTTGTTGATGTCCTCGAAACGGGCACGGGTGATCTGGGAGTTGAAGTCCTCGCCGTCGAAGAGAGAGTCGATCTCGACGGTGGTCTGGGTACCGTTGGAGAGAGTACGCTTGGCACGCTCGCAAGCGGTTCTCAGACGGCGGAGGGCACGGGGGTCGTTGGACATGTCCTTCTTGGTCTGTTTCGCAATCTGTCAGCCAAGAGTTTCCAATGATCGCGATGAGATTTGCAACATACCTTGCGCTCGAACTCCTTCTTGAAGTGCTCAAGGAGGTTGGTGTCGAAGTCCTGACCACCTAAAATCCATCTTGTAAGCCACGGTATGGTTGAAATTTTTGAAGAAGCGAAAACTTACCAAGGTGAGTGTCACCAGCGGTAGCCTTGACGGTGAAGACACCGCCCTGGATGTGAAGGAGGGAGACATCGAAAGTTCCTCCACCAAGATCGTAGATGAGGACGTTGCGCTCCTTGTCGGACTTGCCGGCACCGAGACCGTAGGCGATAGCGGCGGCGGTAGGCTCGTTGATGATACGGAGAACGTTGAGGCCAGCAATGGCACCAGCGTCCTTGGTGGCCTGCCTCTGGTTGTCGTTGAAGTAGGCGGGGACGGTGATGACGGCCTTCTCGACCTTCTTGCCGAGCTTGGTCTCAGCGATCTCCTTCATCTTGGTGAGGACCATGGCGGAGACTTCCTGGGGAGAGAAAGTCTTGGTCTCGTTGAGGTATTCGACCTGGACCTTGGGGGATCCATCGTCGTCAACGACCTTGAAAGGCCAGGACTCAATGTCCTTCTTGACGGTGGGGTCATCGAATCTGCGGCCGATAAGACGCCTGGGATGGCTGTCAGAGATTGTTCCGTTGTGCGCTCTTCCAAGATCCTACTCACTTGACATCGAAGACGGTGTTGATAGGGTTCATGGCGGCCTGGTTCTTGGCGGCCTCACCGATCAAACGCTCCTCGGCGGTGAAGGAGACGAAAGAGGGGGTGGTGAAGGAACCCTGGTCGTTGGCGACTGGAAAAGGCATTGTCAGCGCATTGTGGCTAGAACTGCTAGAATTGGTATCACATACTGATCTCAACGCCATTGCCCTCGTAGTTGGCAACGCAAGAGTAGGTGGTGCCTAAGCGGTGTGAGCGAAAGTCCAAAAATGTCCAGAAAACGCGCAGGCGCGGCGCCGCATACCAAGGTCAATGCCGATGGCACCGTCGTAAACTTCGTCGCTCATATTGGGTGGTTGGTATGGGGTGGTAGAGAGGTGAGGATGGAGGAGGTCGAACTTTTCGCGGGCAGCGCTGAAATTCAGTTTTGATTCCTCGAAAAGCTCACTCGGCTGGAGGGTTCAGGTCCGTGCGTGTGCTTGGCGGGTTGAGATTTACCTCCGCCGAACCATTCGCGTCGCCACCAGAAGCTCACCTCACTTCAAAGTTTTGCTCTGAAAAGTGATCAATAAAGTTCTGCTGGTAGCCATGTATTTCGTCGGAATTGCGGAAATGATGCGGTAGGCTTACCTAGAAGTTTTGTTGGTCTGGCTGTATGCTCCTCAGCCCTTTGGCTTCGGCTCGGTAAGGTATTCAACCTCAGAAGAATCGTGGAAGGACGCTAGCGCCGAATGTCACAGTGCATCAGCCCGATCACTCCACTTGTATGGAGTCGTATGTGTGGTTGGAGCAAGGTAGGTTGTGTTGCCGACAGCCCTTTCTTATGTTAGCGACCTGACAGGGTCACGTGCTCACATGATCGTGTGTCGCCAGATATTAGCAGGCACTCAGCTCAGTTGCAATCATGTGCTGCTCATTCACTTGCAAATATTCACTCACTCTTCTACTGGGTGATGTGGTGTGGATTGAGATGAGATGAGATGAGACGAGAGTAAATCAAGGGTCAAGTCAGATCTTCAGATCATGTGCTCGTACATGGCTAAGTGAAAGCTTCTTCATCGATATCGTTCTGGTAACAAGTGATGAACACGGTAAGTAATTGATAATCTGATGAATATCGGTGTCCTAGCGTCAGGCATTAGGTCATGCGGTGTACAATCATCAGGCATTCGGACGTGAGTGACATGCTCGAAAGTTTTGACTTTGGTCTTTCGAATTATAGAAACTCGCAATGTGTTGTCACATCTGAATTCTCCGTTGAGTACGAATCCTCTGCGGGCCTGAAGTCGACCAAAACATGTTGGTCCTCTACGCTTCTACTTTAAGGAGGCTTGCATGTGCCCGACTAAAGGCTATGCCTGATAGTTTGACTGTGATCGTTCGCTTGAATGCATTCATTTTAGGGTTATTTTAGGGTATGGGGTTGCTTGCTGGACCTCCATACGTGTATATATATTACCATCAGACCTTTATCATCAACTCCAGTTGTCCAAGCTCAGCTTCGGTCAATGAAGTCAATAGAAGCGTTTTATGTGTATTACATCAAATCGTGTGGCCACTATTTGCGACATTGCAGGTGAACCGCTGAGCTCGAGCGTACGTTAGCTCAATCTGGAGACGTGAGAAAAGCAAAGGCCTTGCACGGCCGCCTACATTTACCACCCAATTCAAACATAGGTATATACAGATATAAAATCAAAAAGCACACGAAGCATCTCGTTTTCCAAATAAGCAGATGCAAAGGTACATACCCACGGTTGGAAATGCTAAATTGTCTGTACAGGTTTACGTTCGTTTCCTTACGGCATTCAGGTGTGCTTACTCTCCCGAGCACGCCTGCTTGCCACTTCAGCAACCATAAAATATGGAGATCTTACCACAACAATAAAAAAGTGGCCTCCTATATCTCCAGACTCGAACCAAACTTCTGCGGACTTGGCCTTCGGCATTGCGCTGCCACATAGACATGGCCGCTTGGAACACGCGTAGGACGCCCACCTAAAAGTCGCACTTAATTTGCCTCAATGATTCGCATAATCTTGTGCGACCATGGAAGTTCGTGATGCATAAGCAGATATTGATGACTGCGAGGGTTAGCGGATGTCTGTCTGCAAGCTAAAGGCCGGCGCGTCGATCATAGTGAGACCTCAGACCCAGAAGTATCGTCGTAGTCTGGGCAAAAGATGATGGCCTGAATAGCGGACAACCCGGGGATACATCCACACCTTCAGAGATTATAATAGCGCTCGAAAGTAGGTCTGCAAGTGAGCAAAGAAAAAAAAGGCAAAAGAACAGAGCTCGACTCGTTAGAGATGAACTCCTCACAGTGGGCTCGAACCACTAACCTTCCGGTGTGCTATGCAGAGCGAATAACAGCCGAACGCGCTACCGGTTGCGCCAGCGAGGATGGTAATTGATGGAAACTCTGCCAGGATGCCCGGTACAAGTAGTGCAAAACGCAATGTCTGATGACACCCTGAGATGGCCCCCTGCATCTGTGCGGACCACAGCCTCCCAACCCAAGTCGCTCGCGCAATGGACAGAATTCTGCTGACAGTGGATGGATCAGGGATCACGTTCTCATGTCTGAAGTTGGCGACGGCTGCTCCATTCCTGAGTATAGTTGGTTGCGAGCATAGAGGCGTTGATGCAGTTGCGTGGTGTTTGCTTTGTAGCAGCAAGTGCAATCTGTCCGTGAGTTTGTTCTCATTGCACCATATGCGCTCTTCGTCGGACGCTCGACTGACGAAGAGCGTTGGCAGAAGTGCGATGAGTCTGTGTTCCAGGAGAGCAAAGAGCTGTTCTGGGTGGCAATTGTTTGAGAATTTACAGGCTTCGAACCGAAGCTCAAGGCCGTGGCTGCGCGCTAAACGACAAACTAAGGTCTAATCAATCTCTTTGGCAACGCACCGAGTTCGTGGGTGCTGGTGGATTACAAGTATGTGGACCGAGAGAAAACAAGCTCGAGGTATGCTTCGTCCTTGCGCTGAACGTGAGGATGACCATATGTATCAAGGAGTACTGTATGTCAGTCCAGTCCATCGCTCGACCAACCTGATGGATCGTCACACCCCTGCTTTTGGTGGGCTTGGCCGATCCTCCACATACTCCAGACCTGAACTACACGAGCAACGTGGTTTTTCATGCAAAGTCATTCTGGCAAAATTCCACATGGTGTCGACCAAACGCTATTCAGCAGACAAGAAAGCAACATTTAACGCTTCCACTGTAGTGCACCGTTCAGACCCATCGTCTCCGGCACTCGACAAGAATAGCCGTTGCATTGCGTTGGAGATCTCCTAGCGCAAACCGGCACCCCATCGGATCTGATAGCCGCACAGCCCTTTGGCGACCTTACCAGTATCCACCAAGCTCAACGGACTTTGCTAACCCGCTTTCTCTCGCAACAAGCGCTTGAGCGCAGACTGAACGCTCAGACGACCCTACCGCCTAGGAGGATCTCCTGCGAGCAGGCGTATGGCTATAGCCAATTGAGCATAAGCCCTCCTGACAAAACAGTATTGAAACCGCTCGCCGTTCAACGGCGCGACCGGCCGATGTTTCTTTCGCCGTTCGCAAACGACGGTGTGAGATCTCCGTTGACACCGTTCGTCGCGACATGTGGATCGAATGTTGCATTGCATGAGCAGGGTTCTGCACAGCAATGAGCCGCACGATTACTACTTTTGGCTTCGGACAATTCTTCGAGTCTTCAAAGTTCTGTATAGGGCACACGGCGAGCTCGCTTATCGAGATGTTGGAGCGGAATATCCACCTTGATATTGGAAATTCGTAGAGATACTGAGAATAGCATCCCGGACCTGCAGTAGCGTAGCTTGGATCGCCCGCCATACTGCTCTTTGAGGTACCGGGTCGTGGGTTTAGCCTCGCTTCCTGGCGCTGGAAGGCGCGGAGTGGCTTGCGATCCGTCGGTATATGTGTCTCATCCTATCACTGCTGTGGCTTCAATGATCTACATGTTTGCAGGTTTCAAGGTAAGACCTCCTTGACGCCCATCTCGTACTTACCTCATTGCTGCCGCTGTGTCGTCAGGCCGGTGCATGCATCATGACAAGAATGACAGAGACGAGCGTTGCGGCAAAAGACACAAGATAAGCGTGTCCATCAACCGTCTTGAGCCGTCGTTGGAGATGCCAACGATAAGTGGAGCACGCATCGTTTAGCTCGTGATCCACGTGCAGTATGTCCGAACAGAGATCCCATCATACCCTGCATGCTCAGTTCGTGCGACTTGGACTTGGTGGACTCCCTCGCTCCCAAGGGGAAGGTCAAGGAACCTTAACAAGCTTTATTATTACAAGGGCTTATGCCAAGTTAAAGCATATGCAGCCTCGTACGTGAAGCCAGTCCAACCATCGCAAATAGCTGACTGGGCTCCCTATTCTGTACTCGCCAAGGAGAAGGAGTGGCAATCGTCGTCTGTCCCCCGATTCCTATAGCCACGAGTCGCGGCCAAAGACACGGCCCTAGCACGACCCCAAAGGGATCACCGAGCTTGTTGTCGGGTTGTATCGCCACGATGTAGCTCGCTTTTACCTTTCACTAGAGCGATAGACGAGTTGACCAGGCACATGCACACGGTACAGGCTCTTCGATACCCACAATCCTTCTTATAGAAATCGCATATAGGATATGCATTGCCTTCCTTTCTCGAACATACTGCTTGCTATCCATCACAATCTTTTGTTGCCCAGCTATACACGGTCTTTCCCGATATCTCATCACAATGCCGTCTCTCAGAGCTACCGGCGCTACTCTCGCTCTTCTGTCTCTCGTTCCTTCGGTCCTCGGTGACTGCGAGTCTTTCGGTGTCGACTTCACCAGTGGCGGTACTTTCTTCCAGAACAGCAACTCATCGGATCCATTCACAGCTATCCAAGAGTTCACAGGATGCCAAGATGATACCGCACACAATGTCCTCATCGACCCTACCGGCGACCAGACTGAATGCTCCGAGACTCCCCTGCAGCCTGACGACACTCCTCAATTGATCACTTGCGAGGACTGGCCCAAGGAGCGTCTCTACGATGGAGATTGGTCGATTCTTGTGATCTCCAACAACGGAGACAACGGCGAGCCAATTGCCTACCAGCGTGACTTCTCCCTTACCGTTGGCGAGCAGCAGACTTCGACGGTGACTCCTACTGTGACTGTCAGCAACGTCGAGACTCCAGTCGTCAACATTACCAGTACTGTCGTCGAGACCATCACAGAGACTGCTGAGGCTTCAACAGTCACCTCTGGTCGCGGCACATCCACCATCACGCCAAAGCCAACCACCGTTACCAGCACCCGCGGCTTCATCACCCTCACTCAACACACTCAGACCTGGAACGTGATTCCCAGCACCACCACCGTCGCCGCTTCCTGCTCGTTGAAGCCCACTCGCCGCGTCAAGGACCCCATCGCAAGCGTCGTTCCTTACGTTCTCGGAGACCTGAACCACATCGTCGAGGATGTCATCAACCTCAACCAAGGCATCGTCGGCGGCATCCTGAACAGAATCCTGAACCCCTTCGGCAACAACAGGAAGACCGCCAAGACCAACAACAGACTCTCCGGTTTCCACTTCAAGCGTGAGATCCTCGAGGGCCGCACACCCAGCGAGGAGCTCAAGCAGGCCTTTGTTGCCGAGCGCGCTGCAAACCTCAAGAGGGATGCTCTCGTCAAGCGTGCACCAGACGAGCGTACCAAGACAGTGACCGACGAGACTCCCGTCACATCTACTGTCCTCGTCACCGGTGCCGCCACCACCCAAACCATTACGACTACTTCGGAGGCGACCATCACATCTACTCCTCCTCCCGTGACTGCGGCTCCGATCACCATCACAGCCAAGCAATCGACGAGGACTAAGCAGATCAATCTTCCCATCGTCGTCACCACGAAGACTCGCACATACACCACAACTATCGTGAACACAGCGACCACCACCGCGTCAGGTGCCGCTCAGTCATGTGCTAGCCGCGGTGGCGTGCTGCTCGACTAAGGCAGTAGTGCATTATGCCCTAATCTTTTCAGTTCTCTGCATATTAGACGTCTAGACGCTTTAACGACTCTCTTAATTTATGTATATATCCGAGCAATGTACTCATCCTTGCTTTGACCAGAAGGTTTTCCAATCAATTTCTGCTGTGATGCCAACGCTTGCTCGTGCACAGTTGATTCGTGGCCATTGTATTCGCTTGTCAGTATGGTGCCATTGAAACTCGCGATCGAGCTGTGCTTCCTTCAAACTGCAAGCTGCCAGCGAAACAAGCGCAACGGTCTTGCGCACCTCATGTCTCATGCGAGAAATAGCTTTCAAGTATGATGTACAGCAAGTCAGGCTCTTGCGCAAGGTTTCAAAAATCCAACGTGACCGAGTTCAAGATCTGCCAACCACGTGCTGCACGCTAGACAGCTTCACGTCACCACCACTTCGCACCTCCAAACATTTGATCCTGCCGTGCTTGACCTCAAGTTTTAGTACCCACCACCACCCTCACGCATAGTTGTTCGAAAGCAATGCCATGGCCCTCCTGGCCATTCGGGCAGTCATCAGACTCCAAAAATGAAAACACCCCAAAACCCGCCGAAGGCAGCTGGCTGCGCCCTCTAAACAAGTCCGACCCCAGCCACTACACCAGCACGCAAACCATAATATTCTCCGTCCTGACCTCCGCCGCGACCCTCTCGCTCTACACCCTCTACAAGAACCACCTGCGCCGCATCCCCGGCGCCGACTACCTCAAGCCCTCCTTCTTCCGCCGCCGCAGCCTGTACGGCTACGTGACGAGCGTCGGCGATGGCGACAACTTCCGCCTGTTCCACACGCCCGGCGGGCGACTTCTAGGCTGGGGCTGGCTGCGGCAGATTGGCAAGGCGAAGAAGAACGCGAACGGCAAGAAGAGGATTGGCGGCACGGAGGGCACGCTGCACGTGCGGATCGCGGGCGTGGATGCGCCGGAGTGCGCGCACTTTGGACGGCCGGAGCAGCCTTACTCCAAAGAAGCGCTGGAGTGGCTGAGAGGCTTCGTGCACCAGAAGTACGTGCGCGTGTACCCGTACCGGCGCGACCAGTATGATCGCATCGTGTGCACGGTGGTGAGACGGCGGTGGATGGTGTGGAAACAAGATGTTGGGCTGACGATGCTGAAGCGTGGGCTCGCGACGGTGTACGAGGCGAAGTTTGGAAGCGAGTTTGGAGACAATGAGGAGGCGTATCGTGAGGCCGAGACGAAGGCTAAGGCGAAGAAGGTGGGCATGTGGGAGGAGCCTGGGCTGGTTGCGAAGATGCTAGGGAAGACGAGCGCACCGCTCGAGTCGCCGCGAGAGTACAAGACGCGCATGACGAAGAGCGAGTCGGGCGATGCATCACAGTCGAAAACGAAGTCATGAACTGGAAATGGGATGATTGCATTGTACAGGCATTGCGCTTAATTTTTACCTATAGCAATGACAGAAGTTCATATCGGATGGCATAGGTTGCCATTGGGATACCCCTAGAGCTTGGTTCGCGTCTCAGTATCAGTATGATAATACCATACGATTCAGGTTAACAATTGGGGAGACTTGCCCTTGAGACAGTCCTAAAGATTGTTTTGCATCTCAGCGTCTGGTATGCCGATATAATAGACTTCCACTAGGAAATGACCACGCTCACCATCGAGATAAATTAGACGAAGCGATCCTGTCTGTATGGTAATTCATGCGCGAGAACTATACAGCGAGCGATGAAGGTACAAATATTGATATGCTTACAGTTCTAGGCCATGAGTTAACGATGTTACCATTATCTCGGCTGCTTGGGGTATGTTAAAAAGAGGTCCAAAAACGTTCCGCACCACGCCTCCACGCCTATCAGCTACAGCTAAACGAGCGCGCCATATTAATCGTCCTCAGCCCGCGATTGGTAGCTTCCAGACTACTTTTTCTTCCAAACCCCGTTCCCTACGACCCACTCCGGCTCGAAGAGTCTCTCCTGGTGCGCACGCGTTAGCCCGACGACCTGAGCCCGAGTGCTGAGAACCACATCCTCATGATTGTCGATGTCCTCGGGTTCCTCGTAGAACCCAGTGATAGCATGGTGCTGCTCTACCGCCTGCACGTAGGAATCCGCCTGCATGTGCGTCCATCCACGTCTCTCCTCCTCATCGGTATCCCAAAGATCATCTGGATGGGCGGAGAGCCAAGCGGCGGCAGCGAAACGATTTTCCAAGAGATAGAGGTACTTCCGGCGCAGGTAGCGGGTGACGGCTCCATTCTGCTCAAGGTAGAGACGTATCTCATCCATACACTTCTCGTGCCAGCCTGCAGGGTCGCGACGTATCTCGAGCCCGCTGTAAGGTTTGGAACGTATCGGATAGGCCTTAGTCGAAGGAATGAATGGAGCTGCTGACGCTCTAAGCTTGGAACAATGTGTGTTCTACATCATACCGTCTGGCGCCAAGTTCTGGAATGCTGGGATGTCCTGACTTAAGAAGAAATTCCAATCGAACTCCGTGTTGTTCAAGTAGTCCATATTCCAGTCCTCGCCACTGCTAGTTGTCAAGGGTCCCTGTTCCCATGAGATCTGCTGTTGATCGTCCATCATAGGAACAGGGATCTGGGGCTGCTGAAGCGGCTGTTGTTGTGTTGGCGGGTTGAGCTGCTGCTGCTGCTGTTGCTGCTGAGCTGGTGCGCGCTGCTGCTGTTGCTGTTGGTGTACAACCGTCTCTGCTTTCGGCTGTATTGACTGAAGAGCCTCTGGTTGGGGATCGCTCTCAGCTAAGTCGCGCTTCAGACTTTTCTCAAGCACTTGAGAGTCCTCTTCTTTCTTCTTCTTAGATAAACGGACGAGGAAGCGAGCCGTCTTCAGCGCCTCTTTCATGGCAACCGTGTCGAATTTCTTCACCACCATTTCGAGTGTGCGCATGGCCGCGCCAATATGGGAAAGAGACTCCCGCGTGTCAATCGCCAAGAAGACGCAGATGCATTGGAATGGCACATTGGCAACATGCCACCAGGGCATTCCCTGCTTAGCCAAGTTTTGTGCCGCTTTCAAACCACCAAGACCGATTGCGATGATCCGATTGATGGTCTCCGAAGGCAGATTCGGGTTTCCTAGGCGTATACGGCGGTAAGCACAAAGGCCCAGGTTGGCACGTGAAAGCTCCATGCAATCGTGAGGTGCGTCGTACTGCTCGAGTTGGCGGAGGAAATCTTCCCATTGTGTTGGCTTGTCTGCATTGTCTGGGTCAAGGCAGCAAGATATGCTATATAAATCGATGTACTCGCGTGTAAAGTCGCCCTCGCGATGAACTGGTAGTTTGCACGTAATTCCGCGAAGAGCCACTCGGTTGCGGCCGTATTCGAAAGAGACCCATGTGTTTAGCAAACGAGCGATCCAGAATGTGCGACGCCTGATCTCCAGATCGTTCATGTGGTCGTTGGTTGGTGGATACATGACAGAACTGCTTGTCGATTCTTGTTGAAGACCGCATGACTCGATGATGTGCATAGTGATACTACTTGCCATCCAGCACGCGTGAGGATGCCCGGTGGCGCGTAGATATACTACTCGAAGAATCCAGGATTGTACGTCGTAAATCGTCGCTGGCTGCATGGTACTCGTGCTTTCAAGTGAGAGTTTTGCCGAGTCGATCAAAGCTGGCAAGGTGCTGTTCAGACCGCCGTCACCAAATAGCGTTCCTAGCGCAGCAACGCCGGCCATGAGGTGGTCAGGACATTGCACAGGCTTCTGCGTTGAATATCGCAACATGATCTGTTTCATGAACCATTCCACATCGAGGATGCCGTACAATGGATGAGCATTCGCGAAATAGAGCCTCGCCATAGCGACCATCTGGTCTTGTGAGAGGAAGCCAGTAATTGGATTCACAATCGGTACGCTGCCGGATCCTGTACCGAGATTCCAGCCGAATGTGAATAGTTTCGGTCCAGCGCTCGCGTCCAGTCGCATGCCTAGTAGTCTCGTGAACGCAATACCAGAGTTGGCCTCCATGGATTGCATTTTTGACACGTCCTCGTGGCCAGTCTGCTCCTCGCGTGGCGGGGTGGCATTTCGCGTCGGACTCGCTTGAATGATGCCATTCTCGACGGCGTCCTGTTCGACGAGCTTTGAGCGCTTCCGTGGGTGCTTTTCAAAGTAGCACTTGTATTCGAACTGGGTGCACATGTTGCAAGGCATGTTGCCGTCACATCGTCGCTTACGCAGCCGGCAAGGCTCGCAAGCTTGCTTTGCGCGCTGTCGCTTCTGCGATGGCGGGCTTGCATCGCCACCGCTGCCGTTTGTGGACCCTTCAGCCATTGAGAGAGAGACGTTGAAGTTCGTGGATAAGATGTCAGTCCGGAAGCATAATATGATAGGTCGGGTGGCTGCAGGGTGAGAGGTATCGAGAGAGGATGTTCAAATTGGGTCCAGTCTGGTTGGACAGACGAGATGGGCAGGACCAGCCGTACATCCCGTGATCCCGACTTGTGGGGAGATCCCTGCCACCTCTGCGATGCTTGATCAGACGCCAAGAGCGATTACTAAGGCCTCTCGAGAGAATGAATCGGATAATCACCCTCGAGATACTACCTTACGGACGTAGATGTATAGTCCCAATGTATCGGTATCGTTCGTGGTGCTACTATCACGTATAGACAAAGGATATCGAGCTTTGCTACTGAGACGACTGTCACGTCCCTGAACGCGGACTTGTGATGCTGGTGGTGCTACGCTTCTCACTCACTACATATCTCCCATTTCTTCTGAAGTAGCACAACAAGTGCTCCTATTTGAACCTGTCTGCTCCTACCTTCTGCACCGTCTTCATCTGGACATATGCAAACATGTAATCGTCACCTATCACAAACGTCAACTTCACCCGAGAGCACCGAGACATCTGCGCGCTCCAAGAGCTCGAAGACACCATCGTGTGCGCCCAGCCCAGCCTGTGTGCCCAAGAAGCGCAGATTAATCTCCGTCTCGAATGCTCGAGCTGTGACTGAAATGCATCTATATAATACTGATTCGATGGATGAAGGCGCATTTCGCAGAGCGTGCTGCATGACTTCATAGTCTAGTGAATTCCGTGTATGTTTCGAAACACACGGGCCCGAACATTCGGCACCAGTGCCGGCACCATAGAAAGCCACGAATAATCGCCGTGATCCTTTGCAAGTCCTTGACAATCTGACAAACGCGGCACACCGCACCAATTCTTCGGAGTTGTAAAGATCGCAGGTCCAATGAACATTTAACATAAGGGCTGCAATCCTGCCCCGTTTGGCGTGTGTATCATTTTGCACCCTAGCCTGCACAATCCCATGGTAATGTCCATGACCCCGTGCCCCCATCGTCTGCCCATCACTTAGGCCGCATCGAGGTAGCACTGCATAGCGCCGCATCCGTCTTCACAACGTCCCAGCGCATTTCTGCTTCGTCGAAAGAGACTGGTCATTTCATTGGCTGCAGCATGACGGTTGAGTCTTGCAGATTCTGATTTTGTTGCTGTTCTACTACATCAGATCGTGCCTCTAGCATAAATGTAAGACTGTCTCATCTTGTTCTTCCCTCAAATTTCGCAGAGACATACCACAGCACTCCTTGGAAGCATCATGTTGGCTGTTGCAATCGCGCTTTCGGGCCTGGCGGTCAGCGTCCTTGGAAGTGGCACGAACTCAACGTGCCCGGAATACACTGTGATAACCAACAAAATTGACTCCGCATCCACTGTATACGCCGAGCAGGAGTATTCTACTCTCAGCGAGACATTGACCTTTGCGACCACCATAGCCAACTATACCCGCACCACCACCCTCACGCACACACCAGACGCGCACACGATCACGAAGACTACAGGGACCTCTACTGCTCTGAATCCCACAGCTACGACTTACACTTTCGAGTGCACGTCAAACAGCACAGTGTGAGTCCGATTTGTGATTTACTTGGAAAGATCCTCCGGCTCTGCCAGCACAATCTGGCTGCAGTGACGAGGCTTTTAATAGGAGATAGAAAAATCACGTCTTAGCGGCATGAACAGATTATCTGACACCTGAACAGAAGCGTTGAGCACACCAGCACTGAGTACACCGGATCATTCAGCCCGTCTTCGATCCGGACGACATGCATCCCAGCCGAAAGCACAGAGGTTGTCTATCGCGATGGCACCACGACTGTCACTCCCACTGAAACAGTCTTCGATGTCGCCTACAACACTTTTTACACACCTGGAGTCTCGACCAAGTGGCTTAGCGGCCTAGTCCCAACACCAACAACGACTCTCGAAGTAGACAGCATTGTTCTTGTGCCGGGAACAACCACGTCTGCGGATGAAATCGACTGCTATCCCCGGGAAACAACAGCCACAGCATCTACCAAGACCACGCAGTCCGTCGCTTGCGCACCATCGAACCTGATCAGCCAAGGCGGTATCACTGATGAATCCGCTGATCCGTACATCGTGCAAGATCCTCAAATCGCTGCTGCCAGAGACGCTTCGGCTTGTTGCCAACTTTGCGTCGAAGATGACAACTGCGCTGCCATGATCTACGTCGATATTACAAACGATGCATATGGCATTTGCAGAATTTACAATGCCACCTCATCGTGTGGCTTCGCTGCTGCCATGGGCAGTGGTAACCAAATACAGGCTCAGGCGGGCTGCGGCTTTCTTGCTCAAAACATCGCTTGGGGTGGCGATGGCTGGAAGAGGGAGATCAACTGGGGCTAATGGTGTTCAGTATTGGGGAGTTGCCCGGGATACTGCAGTTGCTTGACACTCCATGTGCTCGCGCAACTGGCAATCTGGCATGTGCTTGCAAGCCTACCTCGGATGGCTTCACTACGACTTTTGACCCAACAGACCTAAATCCTTTTGGGCTGCTTCTCGCTAATCGAGCTTTGATCTGTTGGAGCACAGATCACAACGTAGGAAGTCTACAATATATATCAGGCGCCTTCGGCATTTGCCATCACGCTATTTCTTCTAACAGCACCTCTTTCTAGGGCAACACCGTTTTCGATTACAAATTCCCATTGATGCATGATATTATCACTGTATCGGCACACTGAGGACAGTAGGTCAGACACACAAGTGGCAGTATTCTGACACTCTGAATAGCTCTCGTAAGCACTGCATTAGCGCCCAGGAGATCCCCTCAAAGTAGGCTACGCGCCGACGGGCGTACCTGAAAGGGATATTCATGATCCTATTCGCCCTAAAAGCTGCGAATGACCTTCCTGCCCGCATGCCTAGGCCTCTCTTGGAAATGAAATCGCGATTCATTGACCACTGACCGCTCGTGGCTTGACGTCATGTCACAATATAGTTCCCCTCCGGGGCACTATCACGATATTGTTTTCAAGCCCACACCCTTCTCGAACAATGAAAGAATCGCACCTGCCAGTCATGTGGACAAGTTTCCTAACTATTCTCAGCACGGCAGGCAATGCTCCTGTAGCTCCCATCGAGCGATGTAGCGCCAATGCAAACTACATGAATTCAGGTCTTGAAATGTAAGCCCTACGGTCTACTTTAAGTCCACGGTCGTACGACACTGTCTGTCGCTCTGTTCTACGTACTGCAATCGCTCTGCAATCCAGTCTGTCGTTCAATACCTTCGCTTAAGATGTACTCAATCGCTACCGCCCTGCTCCTCTCACTCGTTAGCGCTTCGCCCATCGCGCGCCAAGCAGCTCCAACTTATAAATTCAATGGAGATGCACCCTTCACCGTGGCCCCACAAACTCTGGCCGCAGCCCTCACTTGTCCGCGAGGCAATCCTACGGCCGCCAAACCTCCCGTCCTCCTGGTACACGGAACAGTGTCGACTGGAGCATCGACATGGGATAAAGGATACGTGCCAGCTCTCGCTGCCAACGGCTACACGCCGTGCTACGTTACCCTCCCAGCTCTCGGCATGGACGACATGCAGATAAGCAGCGAGTACGTGGCATACAACCTTCACTACTTGTCGTCCCTGTCAGGCGGACTCAAACCTGCGATTATCTCCCACAGCCAGGGTGGTCCCGTTAGTCAATGGGCATTGCAGTTCTGGCCCAGCACTCGCAGCGTTGCGCGGGCCTTCATTCCTCTCGCTCCGGACTTCGATGGCGTTGATCTTGCCATCAGCGAAGCGTCCAAAATCTGCGACCTGATCAATTGCCAACCGTCTCTTTGGCAGCAGAGCCAGGGATCAAACTACTACAAAGCGCTGCATGCCAAAAACTTCCGCGCGCTCGTCCCAACGACTAGTATTTGGTCGGCGGTATGTCTTTGGCACACCTGCACTTCGATCGATGCAATCTGCTAACCACAAACAAACACCAGGCCGACGGCGTTGTCGCCCCTCCCGAAAAGAACGCAAGACTGCCAGGCGCTACAGTCATCGCGGCCGAACAGCTCTGTCCGCTTCGTTTCGTCAACCACGTTTACATAACCATCGACTCAGCCGCTTTTGCTATCGCTCTGGACGCGCTGAACAACAACGGTATCGCTTCGGTCTCACGCCTCTCACCCAAGAGGCTCTCAGTGTGCCCGCGCATCCAGGCCGAGAACATGGATCTGTCGCAGGCGCTCGATCTGGAAGCGTTGTTTAAGGATTTGGTCAATGGGTTCATGTAAGCCGGGCTGTGTCTCGCAGTCTTTGCTGTTTTGAATGTACTGACACGTACTGTTAGTCTCGGAAAACCGAGAGTTCCCAAGGAGCCTGCAGTCAAGGCCTATGCCTTGTAGAGATCTTGGCCTTGAGCTTGCTCCCTTCCCAGTCCAATTGGCTGTAGCTGCAGCACGGGCACAGCAACAATAACACGCACCAGGCTGTTTTTTCAACGAGACCAGCAACGTTATAATGATATAAAATTTAGGATAATCTAGACTTGATAATGTGTTGAGCAAGAAAGAACAAGTTTACGACTAGCACTCAACGACCGTATATTCGGTGACAGTTGTGCGATGTGATTAGCTCTGTTGTGCCTCCGCTCCGTAGACTCCCAGCTATGTTATTGTCGGAACAAGTTCGGACTATACTACCAGTAGCAAAAAACGACCCACGTTTACCATTGGCTCAAAGTGTTCCGACAAAAGCTCGGCAGCACGTGACTTTGCGTCACGTGCTGTATATGGGGGAATATTTTCCTAACTAGCAGTTCTCACATTAGGACGAAATTCCCCTCTACACGCATTTTTTTCCTAATGAGTTGTACATGTTGCTGCTAGCTCCATGGAAAGATGTGTAAATCTGCTCGGCTCAGTTTTGTTGTTGACACTGCTTCGGCCGTGAAACTCCATGAGACTGTATCGCGACGTGGCTAACGATGTTTGTACATCTACTTGTACTTGTGGTGGAAAGTGCTATGAACATTGGATGTTGTCGCTTGAGCACGTCCCGCACACGCGTTCCACGCTGTTGAATTCCAGATCCGAGAATGTTCTGCAGAGTTTGGCGTTCGCCGCAACTTCATGTGGATAGCTAAGTACATTTGTCAACTGCAACATCTCTCATAATTAGTTCATCAGAAACGGCAGGTTCAATGGCGGAAAGTCTAGGTCTGCTACGGCTCGCACCCATGCCGGCGCAAACGCAGTGCCCGCGCTGCGAAGAGAAAGCCACCAGAGTGTGCGGCGGCTGCAAAAACATCATGTACTGCTCGACAGAGTGCCAGCAAACCGACTGGCCCACCCACAAGACCCTCTGCAAAAGCCTTCAGGAGTTCTCTGAACGCCCTTCAGCAGACAAGTGCCGCGTGGTCGCCTTCCTCCCCGGCGAGGCCAAACCGCGTTTCATGTGGGCGACTTTGGAAGACAAGGGAACCTTCATGACCTTCGATGCCCAAGGCCTCTTTCCAACAAGGGAGAGATACGAGTCGAAGATCACTATACAGCACCAGGCCTGGACTGGCACGGCACTGGACTACGAAATGAACGTGTACCTCACAAAACGGGCCCGGGACTATTATCCTCGTCCCAACGAGACAGTGAACAATGCATCCGGGGGCTTGATTCCCAAGATCGCTGAAGACTACAACTTCCATGGACCGGTCTTTGCCTTCTGTGGTCGTCGTGGCACGTTTCTGGAAGAGGAAGATCCTGACTACTATTTCGAGATTGTGCAAGCGCACGACATGGACATGCGCTCCTACGCCGATCTGATGGCCTACCTCACTTACTACTGCAACACGAAAGCCTTCGCATCTCTGAAGGGCCCGAAGGTACCTTGCGTCAAGGTTGCTAGCCAAGGTGATAAACAGCACGGCACCCCTCCCTACCAAGTTGTCAATGTCCCGCGCACACACCCGATCTTTGTCGGAAAAGGAGTTTCCTCGCCCATCTCCAAGGTACGATTTTTCATTGAGTAATTGCAAAGGACTGAAATAAGTGCTAACGTGCCATCCCTAGCGTCTCGGAATGCCGATGCTGACGTGGAAGTATCCCGCTTCTCCATGGGATCCGCAGAATCAACACATCACCTTCATGCATCTTTCTCTCGACCCCACGATCAGAAGCATGCAAAAGAACGTTGCCCCCTTCGGATTTGCCCCAATGCTCTTCCAGAGCAATGTCGGCACCCAGCTCGTCGCAAGTGCTGCGAAGGCTCCCCTGTCAATCCGATCAGTGCACTCTTTTTGTGACTTCTGCCAGCACCATCTTGCGGACTACTTCGAAGAATATAGCGATTCAGGCGGAGACGCTGCAGCCCGGCCGGGCAGTGTCAAGCCGAGCGAGCGCGTTCTGGATCAAATCACCTCCGCGAAGTTTACTGAATTCCTCTCCAATTGGATCTCGGGATGAATAGCGGGCCTTGCCCGAACGAGGGTGTAGCTTGAACCGGAATGGTACATGTCTGATGCTGTGTTCTCTTGCCGGCAAACGCGCTTTTGTCCAAGCCTCATAGGAGTGGAAGTGAAGAGTGGTATCAAAATGACTTCATCAACACGTGGACTTCTCACCGGCAGCGCGCTTTCTACTTTCATTATTTCCAGTAATTGCTTTAGTGCTACCCGCAGCTCTTGCTGCTTTTGAAATCAACCTTCCACATCTCTTCAACCATTTCCCACTCCCCAGACTCAATTTGTCTCGAACACCACAAGACAGCCATGGCGCCCAAGCCTGAAGAGAACGACAGTCTGAACAAGACCTGCCTCCGCTGCACAGATGCGGCTACGAAAACCTGCGGAGGCTGCAGAGGCGTCCGCTACTGCTCACCCGAGTGCCAACAAGCCGACTGGGCCTGCCACAAGCTCTTGTGCAAGTCTTTCAAGGACTTCAACCAGCCGCCTCCCTCCCCTGACATGCTACGCATCGTCGTCTTCCACCCTGACGAAGAGAAGCCGCGCTTCGCGTGGGCCCCGACGAGCGGACCCATCGTGAAAGATCAAGAGCTCCTCGACCACTACGGAGACAGAATGCATTATCGCAAGGGGACAAACACGAAAGCTTGGACCGGCGAGGCTCTGGGCTATCACGTGCTCATTCACTACGACGACAACTTCATCGGCAGCTACAAAGGGCGCAACAAGGCTGTGATGAGTAGTACGCAAGGCTGGGACGCCGTGGGCTGGTCTGGGCCAATGACTGCGCACTGCAGGCCCTCCAGAGACACTCACCCCGACAAGCCTGACACGGGACCCGACATGGGAAAGCTCACCCACATGAACCTGCAAGCCTTCTCTCATATCGTTGGCTACCTCATCGATCGCGGGAATGACACTGTCGCGCACGCGATGCGGAAGCGCCCGAAAGTCAACTGTGTGAAAGTCGCCTGCAAAGGTGACCGCGACAACGGTATGCCTTCGCACCAAATTGTTCGTGTGCCGCGCTCGCACCCAGTGTTCTTTGGCCAAGGACACATCTCACAGGTGTCCAAGGTGAGTTTCCCATCTTGTCGAAGTCATCTCAATCCTTGAAATCGATCAGAAGAAGCACATTACTAACGCGGTGTACTCAGCTTCTCTCCATGCCATTGCTCACTTGGCAATGCCCTTCCTCTAAAGCGCCATTGGAGAACTCGGCCATAGATTACATGCACGTCTCTTGCGTTCCAAATGACTCGCATGACGAGAAAAGCGCCAACTCCGTCCAGTTCGGCTGGGCCGTGACCGCGTACCCAGGCGACGCCGGCACTCAGCTTGTCGCCAGTGGCACAATGCAGCATCTCTCCATCGATCTCGTGGCTGCCTTTGGCGACTTTTGTCAGTTGCACCTCAGCGCCTATTTCCAAAAGTACGAGGCCGAGGGCGGAGACCGGAAAGCAGTGGCAGACAGCATCAAACCTAGCCAGCAGGTGCTGAACGAGGCGACCAAAGAGAAGTGGGCCGAGTACTTCTCGCAGTGGAAGGCAGAGAAGGAAGACGCTGCCGCGGCTGCTGCTAACGGAACTCGTGTTTACACGCTTGCGAAGGCGAGCTCGGGTCTCGAGCGTATGGGAGTGACCGAGGACGACTCCGATCGTCTCACATCCATCCTCTGCACCTCCCTCAAGTCATACCTTGACCTGAACAAGCTACGCTTCAAGGATGGATAGGTGGTCATGAGCTTTCTGGCGCCAGTTGGCAGGCGTAGTTCTGTCTATCATGATCTCAAAGGATTAGTCAATTTCGAATCGTTTGTGAAGGTATTGCCGGTGGTAGAGATTTTTCAGGCGGCACATATTGGATGGCGAAGGCGTGCGTAATGAGACTTCCTCGAGGATGGCAAGGTACCTTCACATTAGCAAAAAACAACATGAATGATTTGGTCAACGTACACAGCATCACCTTTCACGGTCATGTGCCTCGCAAAGCCCATACCTCACTAACGTAACATCGCTCACCGCCCATCTCCCAAAACCACTTCACACAGAACTTCCCAAAGACCAAAGAACACCAAAATGATCAGGACTACAACAATAAGAATTTCCCCTGGGACCACAGCCCCGAGCGCCAGGCGTCAAGTCCCAATTTTTTTTTTAAAAATGTCACGACATGGTTATACACCCATGAGACCGTTCCTGCATTAGATTCCAGAATTGCGCAATGCCGGATGCAACCCGTGACCCAGGATCCGGGCGACAGAGCCGCAAACGCCTTTTTCGGCGAGCCAGGATGGCGGACCGGGGGGACCCTCCCCAAGCCCTTGTGCGAGGTTGTGTCTTTCTCGGCTGGAGTGCTCCGAGGCGCCGATTTATCTCGCGTGAAACGTGACACCCGTTGCGCCACATGTATGGTGGGGTTTTTGGGATGGCGTGGCTGGGGACGGTGGGTAGGTTTTGGGATAATGTTTTTTTTTATTTAGTTTTCTCGATGTGGGGGACTTGGAATGGGAAGTGTGCGTTTGTGCAGTCTGTGAAGACCAGGGTCGTTGGGCATGAAGAGACCGTTGCTGGGGTGCATGTAGGGCTGGCTACCTTGAGATGATAATGAAGACCCGCTTGCTGCTGAACTGAACGCGGTAAGCAGTATTGATCGCATAAGATACCGATAAGACATGATGTGAGGATAGATTCAATGGCCTCTGAAGGATGACAATCCTACCGTGACACATGAGCGACCGTGGGACAGACATCATCGAGATAAGACTCAAAATTCACCGAAACATGCACTACCGTTGTCAGTTTACTAATGCTAGTGTGGCGAGGTAAACCGAGAGTACTTTTGACAGCTGCGGAGATGTTCGCAAGTGGAGGCGCTGTAGGGAAGCGAGTAAGAAAGAGCAGAGCCGAGACACAAGAGCCAGACTGACCATTCATGGCTGCGCGGATGTGAGCCCGCCAGCCTTTGGTGGACCGGTTTGCCGAGCTTCTCCTAGAAACGGCATTACGTGCATGGATGGCATGCGTTACCTCAAACAGCGCCGTGGCAGCTACTGTCTTTTGACGACAGGTATGCGGTACGGCTGGGGGTGTGGGAGGAGGTGGGACATGTGAAGATGACGGATGACTGCGATGCCCGAAGATGCCGGCGAGATATGATTGAGAAGGGACGGATCTCATCTCCATCCGGAAATGCATGATCCCTGAGCAATATGTCGCATGCAATTGCCCGAGTGTCATATGGACCCGGGAAGGCCGGTAAGATTAGCCGTCGAGAAAAGGCAGCATGATCGACCAAGGACAAGCTCGACGCAGGTGCAGGCAGATTGGTGGGAGGAGCCTGGACGGGCTGGCGGCACACATCGGTTGCTTGCATGGGCGGAGCAAGACGTCGAGCGACTTTCAAGGTGTGGCTGCAGGCGATCGCTATTCAGGAACCGGGTCGGTGGGATTTACTGTTCTGTTTGACAAGCCCGCCCGCGTACAGCGACATGTCAGCATGCGTGTGCCTGTACGCGGCGGGACTCATCAGATGGCGAGTGTGCCCGGGGAGCAGGCCAAGGGACGCGTGACATGCCTGGCTCCTCCCACCGAACACAAGATGCGTCATTGACGGCGGCGGACCGTGGAACAAGCACGGCGAGGGTTGAGAGAGAGCGTTGCACGCAGGAGCACTTGGCGGCGAGTGTGCAGACCTTCACCTTGTTCGCACGCACACTCGGCGGCGGCGGGGCTGGTGTGGGGAGGAGGAGATACGGTAGCGGTATAGCGGTGGTGACGGGGTGAAGGTGTATTGGTGCAGTGTGGTGCATTCCGCGCTTTGTGACTGATCGCTTGAGATATAGGTGGAGGTCCTAGACGACAGGCGGCCATTGGCGCGGGTGGGGCGTGGCGTCGACGCGGCTCCTGCAAGGCACCGAAGGGAGCGAGATGCACGCTGCAGCTGCACGCAGGATCGGATGTGTCTGCCATGGTCAGTAGTGGTACTAGCGAGTGCTGCAGTGGGTAGATTGCAGGTGCGCGCGTGTGAGATTGCGAGAGAGGATGCCTTATTTGCAGCAGTGCGGATGGATACTACTGCCAGCAGGACACTCACCACCAATATACCTGCGGTCATCCTCCAGAGCGGTAGTCAGCGGCGGTAGTTCCTTCCTAATTGTATAGCAAAATGTGAGTGAGGTCGTGAGATCAACACACGGCCAACGGTGCTGCCTCGGTGCCTTGCCTCACCTGCCATCACCACCACCACCACCCATGTCCACCCACCCGCTGCTGCACGCGATCTCGCACCCCGTCATCCAAGGATCCTGCATCCCACCCCCCAAAAAAGCCTAACCCAATCTAACCCAAGATCGTGGAACCTGCGCCGGCGCGCTGGACGATGGGATCGCAGCGTGCGCGCCCTGATTCGCCGGGCCCCACGGGCTTGCAGTGAGGCCTTCTGGAAGAGATGCTGGCGTACGCTGCACCATCGCTCAAAGCAGCCGCCTCCTGGCCCTACGGCAAGGATCAGCTGCTGCGACACTCTCCCCTCCAGGAGTCGGTGGAGTCCGTGGCGCGGGAAGGCAAAGGAAGCCCACCGCGCCGTCACGCCAACAAGCTTCTTGCTGCTGCTGTTTCGGGCGTGCAACGGCCCTGGGCTGGCGACGGCGCGGAAAATGTGGGCAGCATGTTGCATCTTCTGCAGCCCTCCACTGTACCACTAGACCTCTGCCTCACTGCTCAATCCAGCGCTGCGACTCCCCTTTCGACCCAGCTTGGTGTGTGTCTGGCCTGTCACTGGCTGACTGACTTGTGGGCCCTGTGGGTGGCAGCATAAGAGGACACTGACTACAATCTGCCGCCAAAGCATTGACTCGCTGCTCTCCATCCCATCTGCCTATATAGCTTTGCCGGCCGGCTCTGCGTACCGACCTGTACCTCATCCAGGATCTCGGAGTTGTCCATTGAACACTGCATCACACGCCAAGCTAGGGTCCTTTGATCACTTCACTCGACTTGAATCGACTTGACCTATCTACTGTCGACGCTGGTAGCTATTTAAGCATCTTGACCACCACCTCACTGGCTACGACACTCTCACCAGATACACGACATTGCTACCGAAACGCGAGAGCATCAACTTCATTCACTGGCCTATACTACAGCACCATAGTGTCTGTATTCACGCCTCTGAGCCACCTTCACCTCGACACATCACAAATTACATCTCACACAGTATGTCTTCTATCTAACCTCGACACCCTATGAAGCCAACGCTAATCCTCAACTCAGCATCAACACAATGGCCAAGCCAGGAAAGTGCGAACACACCTTCAAGGTGATCAAGTCAGATACGACCCTCATCCTCTGGAATTGCAACATGTGCCACTCCGGGCCTCACTGGTGGATCTACGAGTGTGCCAAGTGCAAACTGAAGACGTGCAAGACATGCATGGCGAAGGCGTAAGTCGACTGCAGTCCACTTTGCAAATTGTGATAATCACTAACACTTTGCAGTGGACGCTGAGCTCAGCGTAAATGCATAACGAGCTCTCAACCTTCTGGAAACGCCATCAACAGATCCGAGACACGCAGCAGACCCGGAGGCTTTCTCCAGCATTGCCCAGACGATTCCTCAGAAAACGGCGCCCGCAAACATCGATTCTCCATCTTTTCTTGTCAACACGGCAACCTGTACTATTCATTCTTCGGCGTATTGGGTTATCTTGATAGCGTTACATCTCAGCGAGGAGTTAACGGCCTGCGTAAAGTGGCAAAAACGCAGAGAAGGCACTGGAGGAAGTGGTGTTGCAAGCGTGTGCGCAGAAACGGGCGTTGGGAACGGAAATGGGTGTGTCGGATCACATCTTATGAACAGGCTATTGGACCTTTTCTTTTCTTTTCTTTGCATTGCATGGAGTATGGAACATGGGTAAAAGACTGGTCACGCGTCCGCGAGGACACTTTTTTGGGGGAAAGAACCACGGCTGTCAAATGATTGTTGCTTGCGCCAAATTACCTGGCCGCGAATAATAGAGAATCCCTTGAAGCGATCGTGTTTCTTACTTCCGTGCATATCTCCCTGCTTGCTTGCTGCATCCCATTTCCGAGAAAGAGAATAATGACTGCAACCCAGCGCGCGCATTCACATACCATCTCCTTGAACAGAACAGGAAAGAGCAATATCTCGCATCAAAATCGGCCGTTCATCGTCATTACTTCGTGCCTAATCACAACCACCAGCCCGCGCGAGCGATCTGGCCCCTCTCCCCAAAGCCAAGCCCATCACACAGCACATCCCACTTCAATACTCCGACGCTCGCAGACATTAACAGTCTCACAACGCACGCAGAAAGATTTCTGCTTAATTCGGGCAGCTCTATTATTGCGCAAAGCTAGTCAGAAACCGTGGATGTATGATTTACTTGTGGAAACATGGTTCTAGGTCTTACCGAGCCACAGCTGCTGCAGGTCTTGGAGCCGCCGGCGATGGCCGCGGAGCACTTGGGGCAGGTGTTGTGCATGTCTGCTTGCTTGCGACTTTCTTGGTTATTCAGGGGTAAATCTTCTCTTGACGATGGCGCGTTCTTTCTTCGTTGCTTTGCTGCAGTACCGGTTCGGCTTGGGTTTTGCGTGTGAAGTTCGAGTGAGATGCGGTCGAAGCTGAATGCGGTGAGCTCGGCGGCGGGAACTGCATGCATGCTCGTTTCGACCGCCCGAGCTCTCTTTTCCCCTCTCTCTCCTCCTCCTAGCCTGGCGAGCCTGTGCTCCATCTTCTGCTTCAGCAGTTCAAGCCTGCCGGCCGAACTCAGACTCTGACCCTTCTGGCCGTGACATGCGCGCCCAGCGGCGGCTGTGTGCTTCGCATGCGCGCAATAGGCGTGTCGTCAACATGAAGGCCCTTTTCTGGGGAATGCACACGGTCGGTTTTAGGTTTATCCTGGTGAGTTATGTGCGCCGATCATATGAGCCAGGCAGGCTGTATGAGCGGAGAATGCGGATTTCTGTGGGCTGCCTGTCATTACTGGAGTAGTAGTAGTCCCACTCGTGCACCCTTTCCTGATTGCGCTCGTTCAAGCAGGAGTGCGGCGTTGTGTCTTATGGGATCGGCTCTGCGGCGATTCATGAGTCGTGAGGCGCATGCATGTATGCGAGGCATGTCATGATCTCGTGCCGTTGTGATACCAGTCGATTGGCACCGATGTGCGCACGACACAACGCACGCATAAGATATTGGACAGAGACTGCAGTATCACTCGAGTACTGGACGTACGCAAGCAAGCTATATCAGACTGACCCTGATCGACCTTGATGACAGGACTCTGGAAATAACCTTTCATGACGTACAGCTCCAAAGGCCGACGACCCCCACGCTTGCTTGTGATTTTCCGGCACTGGAGACCAAGGGACCGCCTTGAGCTTGCTCCCAAAGTCCCTCTTTGAACCCGCTCATTCATTCTAGTCCCCAGCTCGAGCCTCCGAGCCAAGGAACAAGGTCCAACTCCACTTGGCTTGGGTCTGATGCAATGTTTGTACAGCGAGCTGCGAGCATAGCAAGGCCGGGAACGAGCCTTTGCACCGCTCGTCGTGTTGTCTCGCACGCGCAGCAGCAGACCAGGCGTCTTATCCAGACGGCCACAGTAACCGATGCAGATATCCAGCGCCTGGCGGCACGACCGCTGCACCCTTTGACTCTAGCAGACCTCTGCAAGCATGGCCACCCGCCTCTCTCGACACAGGCGCTGCTGAACAGCGCCAACTTCACACTCCAGATCCTGCCCTCCCGCCTCGCCCACCGCATCCAATCCCTGCGAGCCCTGCCGTACATCGTCGTTGCGAATCCCAATGTCAGCAAGATCCACGGCAACTACCTGCATAGCCTGAGCACGCTTCTGCCGTACGCAGAGCGTAAGATTGAGACTCTGGAAGATGAGATCAAGTTCACGGAGGTCATGGCGGATCTGGTACACACGCACAGCAACACAATTGAGGTCCTGGCAAGAGGGTTCTTGGGTGCGAGGAAGTACATCAGTCCAGAGGAGATCACGCGGTTCCTGGACGAGCACCTGCGTGCTAGAATTGGTACGCGACTGATCGCCGAGCAGCACATTGCGCTCCACTTCTCGTCAAAGGCGCACAAGGACTTGTCGGAAGACCATGACCACTACCACCGCACGAGCAAGGATTCAACGTACATCGGCGTCATTGACACGGAGCTGAAGCCCGCTACGATCATCCGTAACTGCGAGGCAATGGTCGGAGAGATTTGCGAACTGAAGTATGGAGTCAGACCGTCGGTGGTTCTCACTGGCGACCCGGAGACCACGATCGCACACATTCCAATGCACTTGGAGTACATCCTCACGGAGCTGCTCAAGAATTCGTTCAGAGCTACGATAGAAGCTGGCATGGAGAAAGAGCCGATCGAAATCACAATCGCGCCCGCACCAGCGTCTGAAGAGCAGACCGCGGCGTTGAAAGCAAAAGAAGGCACGACGGACAACGCCCAACCAGCCATCAGCGTTCAAGACCAAGGAGCCATCGATCAAGCATCTGGCATGCACAGCGCAGGCGTGAGCGGTAATATCAAAGCACTTGAAACAAGCACGCCAGGCGTGACGATCCGCATCCGTGACCGTGGCGGGGGAATCAGTCCGCAAGTCTACGGCAAGCTATGGGAGTACGGCTTCACGACTTTCAACGAGGATGAGATGAACGACAAGCTTTCCGGTGGCGATGGCAGCGGCGGCATGAACGCACTCGATGTCATCTCCGGCGGTGCTGGAGGCGGAAGCACGTTGGCTGGCTTGGGCTATGGCTTGCCACTTGGAAGAGCGTATGCTGAGTACTTTGGCGGTGGCATTGCCGTGCAGAGCTTGTGGGGCTGGGGCTCGGATGTGTATCTCAGTTTGCGAGGTGTTGGCAAGATCAGCTGAGGTGACGTCGAATGTGTCGGGGAGTCGGTCGGCACTGCGCGTGCAGTCTTTACATGGTTCTGGAGAGACATCAAAGGGAAAATGGGACCGATGCCGCAGATCTAGTGGTCAGCCACACCAGCATAGAAGGCATTTTCATCGCTTCCAGGACGACGAGGTCCGTCCATATGTTCAAGCAGCAACGCCAACGGTCACATTGGGACGCGACGGAACGCGTCGCTGGACTGTTCGGATGGTGGTGCGCCGGCTAGTGCAAGTGTGAAGGCAGGCTGATATTGCAGTGCCAAGCTTAGCAGCGGGCTGCAGCGCGTTCTTCAGGATGCAGTGGTGAAGTGCTTGCAGGAGGCAGAATTTGAGGAATTGCACAACAGATGGCGCGGTGGGCAAAGAGGGAAGGGATACAATGCGAGTAGTGAGAGGAGATGTGTACGTCGATGGGATGAGGATATAGCTGCCATGCTTAAAGCGACAAATACTCAGGCCGAGACGTACTTGGGTTGTTCGACACACGACACGTGCGCACATGTTCACGCGTGAAGCGGGGTGGTTGAGCACTTTCGTGATCTAGCTTCAAAGTACGCACTCCACCAGTGCTTTCCTGGGGTTTTTAGGGAGTTTGAATCCTGATCACGAGACCCTCTACCTAGGACTGGAAGTGACACTAGGTATCGCGCACGCCCAAGTCGACTCCACTTCGCGTGTGAGGCGTGACAGGCCAGTCTCCCAACTACTGCTGTACCCTGACGCCGCCCTGCCATAACACCGCCCACGCCCCAAGGTGATCGCGAGCACGCACATTATTGTTCCTCCCTTCACCCCCGGTCCCAATATCCCTATCCATATTCGCCCAAGCACAAGCAAGCTCCGCCGGGCGACATACGCGTGCACGACAGGACCGTCGCGTCTAACTTCTCACTCTGCCACCACTCCGCGTCACGAGCCCAGGCGACCAACCGAGCGGCGATCATCGTCCACACTGGTCTTCCACCCAAACTCTCGCCTACCGCCTTCTTAGCTCGATATATTGCTACCGATACACGCGAACACTTCGCGTACATCTACACCACGCAATGGAGACTATGCATGCCACATACCCTTCGCATCCGCCACTCGGACAGCCGCCCCGTATGACCGAGTCGCGCCCGAGGCCAACATTTGATCAACCGACGCGTAGCATGCACGCTGCCGACCTGCAACCGCAGCAACTATCCGCACCGGCGTCGCAAGAATCTATCATAACCACAAGCAGCTACGGGAGCAGCGTGGGCTCTCAGCTTCAAAGTGCTAGCAGCAATGCCTCGCAGTTGACCTCCTACACCGACCCGGCTTCGCCGTCCTCGTATGCGCCAACAACGACCAAGGCCGAGCCTTCCAGTTTGAGTCTTCACAATGATGTCGACATCCGCGATAGGACGCCAGAAGACCAGATTAGTCGCGAGGGCGACGCTGCATTCATCAGTCCAGCTAGCACATCAACACCAGTCGCAACGAATGGTACAAGAAGAACGGCGGAAGGAAACACAAAGGAGACACTAGGTGTTCACTCAACACCTTTCAGTGGAGTCATCCGAGGCAACAGGTCGCGCGCGGCTTCTACAGCTTCTTCCAGCGGTAGCAGAGCAGGCGAGCTCGCCGCAAACCTCAAGGCGCGCTTGGGATATGCGATGACAAAGGTGCAGAACGGCTGGGAGCACAAATCGTTCTCTGAGGTCGAACGTTTGACGGCACAGAAAGTTGCCAATAGACACAGCATGTCGCACTTAGACTACAACAGGCGACCGATGAGCAGCGGTCTCGCCAATGGCACCGCTCGTCTTTCCATGTACGAACCCCATCACGTCTCTAATATGGACGGTGGACATTCTCCGCCTTCAAAGCGTTTTTCAGGGACGTACGCCAGCTTCGCACCCAGCAGAGCACCACACACCACAGGGACGACGCCACGCCTTCAACCAGCTCCGGACATCAGACCAGCGAACAGCTATCGCAGCCATCCTTACCCGCAACAGCTCCACAAGGCCAGACATAACAACGGCATGTCTCCGCCTCGTACTCCAATCACACACCAGGCGCGTCGTCCACATCCCATTCGCACAGACACACAGACCGCAGAAGCCGAACGCGAAGCATTACAAGCGCTGTTCCAACTCGGCTCGCCACATGGGTCTCAAATCCCACGTGCCCAGACCACGAGTCGCGCCAGCTCTTCCCAGACATCACCGCTCAGAGCAGAGTCCTCTTCAACACCTCGTCGAGTCACTTTCGCGCGAAGCGACAGCGCAGGGACCTCCGAATCAGCCGACAGCATCCACGAAAGTCGACAAAAAGCTCTCGACAATCTGGAGAACAACTGAAAAAAGAAGAAGTTCGCGATATCAAACGTTCACGCTTGCAGTCTGTGCATTCATGGCACGAGGTAGTTTAGGTTGGCAGGGACGTTGACAGGACCAGTCGATAGGACGATACCCCACTTTGCTGTCTGCTTTGATTCATCACACACATTACGATTCTTACGACTTGGGAAAAGGGTGTTTTTGGGGAGTTTGGTTGAATTGATAGATTTTGGATGTGTTTTTTTTTTGTTGTCCTGGGTTGATAGGGAGCCAGCTCTCGCTCGCGCTCGCATTCGTTGGTGTACAGAATCGAAGCCGAAATGGAATCCGAAGATTAAATGTCAATCTGCGCGTGCGAAATGGTCTTGATGCGAGGTTCTTTTGTTTCATTGCGAGTTGTGTTGTAGGATCGGCGTTGGTGCTTCATGTTGTTTGCAATCTGGCAGACACTAAGGTGAAGACAAGCTCGGCAGGAATCACTCCGGAGGTCTGCAGAACGCAACATGCATAATGCTCTATGTATACTGCAGGTTGACATTCGCACCCATCCAGAGAGGTAGTTGCGATATCACGCTCTCCCACGCCCCGAAAAGGAAGAAAAGTGGAGACGTTGTGACGATCACTCCGTCACTGTTTGCGTCGCTTTCGTCCTGCCCTTCAGACATAAAATGTTTCCGATTTTGCTGCTAACAACACTTGCCTACCAAAAAACTTCCCCCTTACATTGAGAATAACTAAATCAGAATGACAGGATCTAACAATGAATCTTCATTCCCGTGGCACATTGGCGTCTTCGACGCTCACTGCCACCCGACAGATACGCTGGGGACTTTGCCTTCGATCCCCGGCATGCGAGCGAGAGTGTTGACCGTCATGGCGACGCGCGCGCAAGACCAGGAGCTCGTGGCTGATGCTGCTGGGAAGTTTGGCGTTACGAGGGAGGAGCTTGAGGGGAAGGAGGGTTTGGAGTGGAGGTAGGTCAGACGATTACATTCTTCGTGGTGAGAATATTTTCTTCTAGAATGTTTGAGATGAATGAACGATTACTTATTCTATCTTCTTGGATGACAGCAAAGAGCACAAGATCGTCCCGGCGTTTGGCTGGCACCCGTGGTTCTCGCACCAAATGTTCGACGAGAGCGAATACGATGGCGCGACGGCGCTGACGCAGGAGCAGAAGGCCGCACATTACCAGAGCGTCCTTACTCCCCGATCCGAAGACCGTGAATTCCTGCTCTCGCTGCCGGACGCGAAGCCTTTTGGCGAATTCATCGCGCAGATGAGACGCCACCTAGAGAGATTCCCACTCGCGCTCGTCGGCGAAGTCGGCCTGGACAAATCCTTCCGCATCCCCGAAGAATGGCTGCCGCAGCATCTGGACGAGAGGAACTCTGCTCTCACGCCCGGTGGGAGGGAGGGCCGGCGGTTGAGCCCGTACAGAGTCAGCATGGAGCACCAGCGCAAAGTCCTGCTCGCCCAGCTGCGCCTTGCGGGCGAAATGCAGCGAGCGGTTTCGGTGCATGGCGTGCAAGCACACGGCGTCGTGCAAAGTACCCTTGCTGAAACCTGGAAAGGCCACGAGCGGAAGCCGATGTCCAGGAAGGAGAAGAAGAGGGCGGAGGCTGCGCGGAAGACGCACGCGGAGCCCGAAGACGCTGAGGATGAAGTCGAGGAAAGCGGGCCTAAACCTTACCCGCCGCGCGTATGTTTACATTCGTTTTCTGGACCTGCGGAGACGGTCAAGCTGTACACTGCGCCGACTGTGCCTTGCGAGGTATTTTTCAGCTTCAGCACGACGATAAACTCGTGGGTCGAAGGTGGGCAGGGCAAAGTGGAGGCTGCTGTGAGAGCGGTGCCTGACGATCGGCTATTGGTGGAGAGTGATTTGCATACTGCTGGTGAACGGATGGATCAGTACCTCGAGGAGATCGTGAGGAAGCTCTGTGAGGTGAAAGGATGGGAGCTTGAAGCGGGAACGAAGCAGTTGGCGGCAAATTGGCGGAGGTTTGTTACTGGAGGAAGTGGGTCATGAAGTTGTTGCAGTAGTGGAAGATACTGTAAGTACGATGCCTTCGAGTATGATTAATGCACGAAGGACCTTGCAACTTGGCGAACAATTGTGCCTGATGAGGCCCAACAGCGAGCCTGGAACGACGGTATCACAAATCCTACAACAAAGCTCACTGCTTAAAGGACTACGGCGAGACATAGATACCATCTCCAAAGACAGTCTTGCTGGTGGAAGACCGCCATGACCGGTTTTCGGACATGCTTGGAAATCTGGCACTGACAATGGCCTTGTCTTAGTTTGCAGAGTATAGAGACGAGACAGGACAGGACATGTCTTCTGTCAGGCTACTGCTACTTCTTTGTCCGAACAAGGTCTTTGTGCTAGCTGTGAGAAGGGCGCGTAATGCAGAGTGTACGACCACTACAGAAGCACTGGTTTGTGAGAGCTTTCTGGGCCGTCACCACCCTATCCCACTATCGGTGTTCTTCCACAGCCTCGCTCGTCTGATACAAGCATAGCTGACTGATCACTAATACTGGATAAAGACACAACACACCATCATGGCTTCCGCAATGTCTTGTCGCTTCCTGAACGGCCTCTTCGGTCTTGGGACAGCCCCTGTGCCTGTCTGGGGCGATAAAGAGAACCTTGCACTTCTTGCTCATGCTCTGGACGTTGGACTGAGTATCTATAACACGACATCGACAACCGGGCAATCAGAAGCTTTCCACGCCATTGAGGCTGTCCTTGGGTGGTTGCAAAGAACTGGCAAGGCTCCTTTCGATCTGCAAGAGATCTCGGGTCTCTCTGACGAGCAGCGAAACGACTTTGGCTTCGAGCCATTGGCAGCAGCAATTGATCCCGCAGCGTCGGTCCAAGACATGGGAGTTCCACCATTCAAAGACCTTGATATGGCGGTGTTTTTTGCCAATCTTCGCGTCGTTGCTCGGTACCAGGAGCTGCTTACTGGTTTCAAGCCCATATTCCAGGTAGGTGTGCTCACGCTGACTGTCCAGGGCACTGGGCAGCAATTCTTTGCCCAAACTCTCATGACTGAAGCGGGCGAGGCAACAGACACTGTCTGGTTGTACCGCTGGTGCATTATGGACTTCGATGGTCAATATGAAGAGCACTGGCGTCCCTTCGATGCTCCTACGGGCGCTCCGTCGTACCCAGACGTGGCATTGACTCAGAACCATACTGCCTTGACCAACCTAACTGACCACAGCCTCGTTTTGAACTCATCCGAAACAAATCAAAATCAGAACTCAGCCCCTCCGCAACAACCCACCAGAAAGCAACGCGCTGCCAAACACAAGCGCTGGCAGCATTTCGAGCACCAGTACCTATCCGACGACGAGCTCTTCGCAGTCGCCACCGACCTCTTGCAAGGACCCTCAATCCTGCGCCTTGCGCACAGCTACAGCAACCAAGAAATTTTCGACCGCATCAACGCGGCGAGGCCCGAGGGTACTGGAATTAGAAGCGTCAATGTAATCACGAAGCGGCTCACGCATAACATCCAGGCTGCTGCTAAGGCTTCTGTGCGGAGTGCACAAGAGATCCGTGCTGAGGTTACGGCGGCGAAGTACCGGAATGGCGTGAGGCACAAGGGCAAGGTGGATGTGGCGCCGTATGGCTGATCGCTTTGAAAGGCGGTTGATGGAGTTTGTGTTCGTCTCGAGTTGACAGGAAAATATTCGCAAGTGGGTGCTCGGTCGGCATGACTTCGCGCAGTTGGCATCCAAGGTTCCTTCAGTTGATTTGTGATAGAACCCAGTAGCATGGTGCTTCCTTCATCAGGAAATAGGACCACCTGTATCGAAGTTAAGGTAGTCTGAGAGTGGCATTCGCGCAAGACTTCTTTATTTTCCTTCTTGTCAAATTTTTGTATGCGATCGAAACGAGTGCAATTATTATTCAAGTTATCACAAAGCTAGTGTCAGCTCCGCTTCCACTTATGACCAGGTCGATGTGCCGATTCTGGCATCCACTCGTATCTTGTCCCAGTGATGCAGTATGTGCTCGAGTCCCGTTCTCTTTCCATGGCTCTTGATACCGAAGCATTGCCTCTGCCGTCGCTGCACTTCAAGTAAAGATATTGATCTTTCGGCGTGGTGTTGCACATGGCGCCAGCACCACCAAAATTGGGCGTGAAGTATGAGTAAATCTGTGGTGTGCGCCGGATCGGGTGCGTTTGCGGTAGTGATGTGGTGGCTGAGAGGCCCTGCTTCATTGATGCAAGGACGAAGCTCGCTGGAATGCGCTCCAGGCCGGTGGGTCGGATCAACGACGTGATGCCGAACCAGAAAGCCATTGCGACGAGACAATATCTAAATCAATCGTGTTGTCAACCTCGTTGAACATTTCGAAGGCAGTTGACAGCATATGCAAGACGTATCTGATAGCAGATATCATGGTCTTTGTTCAACGGATGGAGTACGACCGTTTCCAGGTTGGCCACAAAGACAAAGGATTGTCCTTGGGCTGACTTCGTGAGATTGATACAAACAACAGACCGTGAAGGCCCGATGCCTCAGTGCAATAATATTGATGGCATATAGCTACATGATCCTCCTTGCAATAAGTGCGCAAGCGAACCAGGAGGTAATTTACAACCTGTCAAGAAACAAACGTAACGCCATTTCCCCGAAGTTTTTGGCCGATGTGCTCTTCAAGTAAATTAAAACGCCCGAAAGACTCCGAATTCTGATCTTGACTCAACTCAAATCATAATCATCAGCTCCCTGCGCTCGATCTTCTCCTCTGCAGGGGGGTAGTATGGCACCATCGCATCAGCACTCATGACATACGCGTCGTTGTAGAGTCTCCAGTAAGGCGTGCGAACCTTTCTCGCAGGGTGGAACAGACCAGCCCAGACGTAGTTGAGCACGGCGCCTGTACCGACAGCGACACGGATGGCATCGATGGCTTCAATGACTCTGTCAATGACGTGTGGGCTTGTCTCGAACAAGTTGGGAATGAGCAGGTTGAGCAAGTGCAGCATGGCATCTTCGCAGCCGAGGCCGACGACACCAAGAGCCATGTGCTTGACCACAGAGGCACCAGTTTGACGGTGAACTTGGTCGCGATCGACGAGGGCGTCTTCGAGCAAGGGAGTGACAGCATAGACGTAATCCTTGCCCATCTCGCCGATGTACTCAAACAGGAAGCTGAGAGCCTTCAGCACACCATTCTGGACGTTAAGCTCGGGAACGCGGTATTCGTTCATCAAAGCCGGAAGGACTGTGAAAGGCGCGCAAGTCTCGGCGACAATACCGATGGCGACGGCGGTACAGACACGAGATTGACGGTCTTGGACACGCAGGTTATTAAGCAGCGTAGCAAGCACGTCCTGAGGCCCGATAGCCTTGGCAATGAAACCGAAAGTGTTGTTAGCCGCACGGCGAATACCCTTCTTGTGAGCCTTGAGCATGTCAAGCAACTCGAAGCAGATACGCATCCATTCGCGGGCGTTCACAGACTCAGGTCCACGGTCGGCGATACGACCGACAAGGTCGATTGTGTTTTCTTGCACCTTCTCATGTCTGTTACGAAGAATGGGAGTGATGCGAGGGAGGAGATCCTTGATTGGTGGTTGCATGCTGTTGATGCCAACCACGGTCACGATGGACCGCATTGCGCCAAGGATAGAACCAAGCACCTCGGGGTATTCTTCACCCAAGTACTCGTAGAGCACCGTGCCCAGCTTGCCCATAAGCGCGTCCTCACCACACTGCTTCATGACAACAGCAATGCGAGAGATCAAGTCAGCAGCTTGTTGACGTACAGTGGCACTCTTATTGTTGAGGCGCCAGAGAATTGTCGAAACAATCTGGGGCAGGTAAGGCTTGCACCTAGTACCGAGGGCATTAACCACAGTACCAAAGCCGTTGAGCAAGACAATATCTTCTACACTTTGCTCTTGGAAAGCGTGAAGGATACCATCCACAAGGCGCTCCTCGAGCCTCTCGTTGATGTCAGCTGCGCCCATGGCAGAGATAACCTTCTCGATTGTCTCGACAGTCATCTTGCGGTAAGCTTCGCTTTCGTCCTTGAGATTGCCAACAATGCGGTCCACGATCTCACCAACACCAACCTTGTTGCCAAGGTCGACTGTGGTCTCAACGACTTGCTTATAGTTCCTCCTGTCAAGCGCCATGCGCCTCACCCAGAAGAACTTGAAGAAGTCGTCAAGAACCGTTTCCTTTAGGTAGCCGGCTGTCACACCGCTTGTGCCAGCACACTGAGAAACGACCTTCAGGACAACCTTCTTCATTTCCTCATCCGGAGACTGGAACTCGCGGATTAGGATCTCCATGATCTGGCTTGTGTAGTAGTTAGAGTACTCCTCGTCCATGAGAGGAATGATATAGCCGACAGCTTTGAGGAAACCAGCGAGACCTTTGCCACGCTGCTTCCTTGCGCCGGTCCACAGCGGGTTAAGAATCTCATCGAAGCTCTCGATACCGAAGGGATTGGACGCCTCAGCCAACGCAGCGAGCGCCAAAGAGGTGACTGTGCGGACCTTGGTCTGCTCATCATTGAGATTGTCGCCGATACAATCGACAAGGCCCTTCAGATGTGGTAGCACAGCGCAACCCATGAGAATCGGAATCTGCTGCACGATCTTGACACCAGTGTGACGCGCCTGCCACGACTTCTTACTCTTGCAGACAGCCTTCAGGAAAGGAAGCAGGGTCGGAATGCCGAGAGCACTAGCAACAACAGCGAATGCACGTGCAGTGGTATTGCGGACGTACTCATCAACGTGATCGATGTCAGGACGCATGGTGCTGATCATGTGCGCCAAACCGGCCGCCTTCGCCAGGTTAGAAATGATCTCGCGACCCTCGACACGAGCGTAGTAATCCTGATCAATGAGCAATGGCTCGATGACTACCAAGATTCTGTGAGTGTATGGTCGAACGAGATCATCGAGCTTGTATAGCACACGGTCGATGACCTTAACCAAAAGATGACGCTCCTGGTCCTCAAGCGACTTCTCCATAAGCAATGGCAGGATTTGGTCGAAAAGTGGTCCAGCACCAAAGTTACGAGCGTTATCGGTCAGCTGGCGCAAAGCTGTCTTCCTCATCGGAGGTGTACCGTTCTTGACCTTGAGCAACAAGCGCATGATTTTGCGCTGCTTGAGTTCTTCCACGCTGAGATCATTTTCATCCGCACCATCAACAAGCTTTCCGAAGTATTGCATATCCTCGTTCTTGAAGAACTGCAAGTCACCAACACCGGGGATCTCTGATGGAAGCTGCTTGCCCATGGCTCTAGCATCAACAGGCTCCTGGTTCATAAAGCCACCAGTTGGCAGTGGCGTCGCTGAGGGTGCAACACGCTTAGCAGGTGCACGTAGAGGCTCATAACCAGGAGGTGGAACCAGAATCTGGTAACCTTCCGAAGGCAGAAGCTCATCCAGCTCTTCGTCGGAAATAGGCGCATTTCTGCTGTTTACATCGGTTCCAAAGGGCATGACCTGCTGTGAAGCCGTTGCTGAACCCATGCCACTCGCGACTGAGCCATCGGCACCGCCTGCAGGACCTGCAACATCCCACTTCGAGCGGCGCTTCGGTGCCTCGCTTTCGCCATTGGTCGCTGCTGGCGCATCTGGTGCAACAGTCGAGTCCCACCTTGACTTCTTCTTCGTGGCCTTTGACTCTGCTGAAATGATTTCGCCATCGGCGTTGACAAGCTGGCCCTCTGCATTGTACGAGTTTCCGTTCTCAGCACCGCTTGATGTATCCCATCTTGACTTCTTCTTCTTAACCTCGCCGTTTGTAGCATCACCGTTCGCCTTGTCGTCGCCGTTCGTCTCGGGTTCGGTCGCGGGCACAGTCTCGTCGGCATCCCAGCCACGCTTCCTCGTGCGCCTCCTGGGCTTAGCCTCTGGTGATTCCTCTCTAGGTGCGTCCTTCAGCGTAGGCCTGGCCTCATCAACATCCATGTCCTCCTCTCCTCTGGCCATTTGGTCCTTCTTCTTGTCTTCAATCGCCCGCTTCACGCGCTCTTCTTCTCGCTCAAGCTCCCTCTCCTGCATTGTCTCCTTGTACGACTTGCCCTCGGCTCCTCCGCTGAGTCGCCGTTGGAACCTCTTTCGCTGGTAGTCTGTCTCGCGGCTCTGGATTTGCGCCTGCTTCTCCCTCGAATTGATCATGTCGTCCTCTGCGGCTTCACCAGTAGCCCATTCGCCGATCTGGTCCGCCGTCGCGGTGTATTGTCCAATCAAGCGGCCGCCGTTCGCATCGTCATCCTCGTCGCCGTCAACCTCCATGTCGTCGTCGGCAGGGATCGATGTGTTGTAGCCCGCAAACTTGTCGCCGCCGCTGTTGCCGTAGAGTTCCGAGTCGAAGTTGTCCGTAAGCGAGGCCTTGGTGTTGTTAGTTCGCTGGCCATTGCGGTCAGAGGCCCTAGCACCTTTGTTGCTGGCACCGCGCTCGGCGGCGCCCTTGCGCGCGCGGTCAAAGTCCGCTGGGAAGAAGAAGTGTTAGCTTTCTGTGCTTGCGCTTGCGCGTGGGAGGTGGATGGGACATACCGTCAGACATTTTCTACGCGGAGACGCGCGAGACGTCAAGCTATGTCAATTAGATACTGATACACCAGGTGTGTTTGGCGGTGATGGTTACCGAGTTAAGGAGCGACTGTTTGGGTGGCGGAGTTTTGGTGGTGTCGTAAGCAGTTGGCGCGACAGGCGACGAAGAAGTTCAAGAGGTGCTGCTGCGAACGAACGCCTTACGGAACTTCCCGTGTGGAGAGCTTGAGGGGTCTGTCTGCATTTCCCTCGACGATGCAGTGGATGCAATATTTACATATCATTCACGTGGAATCTGTACACAGGCAGTAATGAATAATTCAACGTCGCTTAGACTCTGAAGCACTTCGGAAGAAAGGCAAGATCGCGAGTGTGAGGCATGAATGCCTCGCAAAAATCCCGTTTCATAGCCGAAGCTATACGGGCGTGTGGTTGTCAATCTATGTAAGTACAAAGCTGTGCGCGAGAGACCATCTCTCATGGCTGCACAGCAAAATTCCACCTAGTAGCAAGTGCCATGGTTGTCATGTTTCCCCCAACGCCAATGCTCGCAAAAATCAAATCCCAAATCGTTACAATGCTGAATCTGCCTGCTTTTTCGCCGCCCAATGCTCCTTCAAGTCCTTCTTCCTGCCTGCTGCCTAAGCGGCAATAAAGGCATCCGGAGGCAGGTTGGCCTTGACACTCTCAAAGGCCTGTAGAGCCGTCGCGAAGTCCCAGTTGACCTGCTCCAAGCACTCCTTCGCATATCCAATCGTCATACGAGTCTGCTTCTGTAGCTCGAGGCACATCTGCTCTGCCATTTCGATTGAAAGTCCTGCAGGTAGCTGTGGTACACCCTCGGGAATAGGCGCGGTCGCTGCAGGTCCATTCCAATTATCGAAGTTGTCGGGGTCGAAAGCTTGTGCACCACCATAAGCACGAACAGTGAGGATGTCGTTGACCACCCGAACGCCAGTAGATCCGCCAGGTCCCAGAATGAAGGTGCGGTCGAAACTCCTCTTCTTCTTTGGTTGACCTGTGGCGTTGTCTAGCTCGTCGAACTCGCCGTGGATAGATATGAAGAATCCATCGACACCGCTCTGGCTCGCTCCGCTGGGGTCTGGTACGCCAGGCTGAATGTGAGCCTCGATCATGTACTTCTTTGCCTCGGTGGCGAGATCGGCGTGTTTCGTCCTCGGTAAAGCCGCGAATACATCTGACACAGCCTGTGGGCCTCGGAACATCCTGCTCTGGCGAGCCGGAAGTGTCGTGATTTTCTTGAGGTTGCGACTATTTTTGATGTACTCGCCCCACTCTTGCTTCTCTGTCGTTTCTGCGGTTGATGGATCTCGAGGGGCTCCAGTGTTGACTGAGTAGGAGAAGTCGGATTGTGCGTCGTAGTACATGTTTGTGAGCGCCGCTCGGTCAGTGTCAAAGCCGGCGATGAACGTCCTGATGAAGTTTTCCGCAATTTGGCCTTCGTCTTGGAAGGCGGCAGTGCGGATGGGGAACGGCAAGTCAGGAGTCTTATTGCGGTTCGCGATGTCTTCCTCGGTGCGAACCTGAATGCCGTTCAAAGTGCGTAGATTGGGGTACCATTGAATCACGGAGGTAGCGTAGTCGGGCTCCATCTGCTCAAGTGGGTTGCCAGAGAGAATCAGCTGTTCCAATTGAGGGAAACGCTTCTTCCAGATCGAAAGCTGGCTGAGCTTCTCAAATTTGTTGTTCGACAAATCCAGGTTCTTCAGCTTCGGCAATGTCTGCGACAAGGAGCTCATTGCAGTCAGGTCCGTCAATTCGTTGTCTGCCAGGGACACACTCAAGACAGCCTCGTCTTTGTCCTTCGGTGTCTCAAATGCGCGCTCCAGTACTATCATCATGGCGGGGAAGAATTTGCCAGCGGTTGACTTGACGTTGAAAACAGCCTGCTCCTTGAGCTTCTCGTCTTGGCGTAGGGTGCTTAGATCGAGGAATTTGCTCTCGATGTTGTAGCGTCTCTCGAGCACACCCTTGATGAGGTCCCTGGTCTGCTCTGTTTTCGAGCTTCCAGGCGCGTTGGCGTCACCTCCCACCCTCTCAACCTTGACATTCACGCCAGCCCATTGCCAGCCGTCCAACCGGAGGACTGCACCAGCATCTTCGGCGGGCACGCTGATGATGACGTCCTCTCCTTCGACTTGTGACTATATATTTGTTAGTAAGTGTAGAGCTCGCCATTCGGCCATAAATTGCCGCTCAGCCGCCGCATGAACGTCGGCCGTAGGTCCGTATCGGGGTCGTCGTGGTAAGATGTTCTGCAAACGAGAGCGGGCCGGAGTGGGCTGATTGGCGAGATGGAGAACCAGAATAGCAGTAACTGTGATGTCGACGACATACCTTCTTGATTTTGACGGTCCTGACTCTTGAGCTCAAGCGATTGCTTGCTTTCTTCTCCAGCCAGCTGATGAGTGAGCTGACGCCGCCGTCGGGGTTCGTCGATGCTTTGCTCTTCTTCCAGTTCGTAACCTTGAGCTCCGTGAGACCGCGGGATGGTACAGATTTGGCTCCTTTCATCGCAACATCGCCAGCGCCCGCGTGCTTGAGAATGGCCCTCTGGCTAGCAGCGCTAAGAATACCACCTTTGCCTTTGCCAGCAGTAAGGTCTTTGCGCGCATTCTTCGCCGGCCCAGAGGACTTTCCGACTCTTCCACCACGCCCTTTCACTGGGCCGTCCATGGCTAGATCACCATCGCGGTCGGCCTTGGTCCTGTCGCGGCGAGTGGCCGCAGGTCCGCGAGGGGCGTTTTTCGCAGCACGAGCAGCGCGGGCGACCATTATTGTAGTTGCGTGCGATGTGCGGGTGGTAAATGTTCGAGCAGCTGGTGGGCAAATCCAGCAAGTCGCCGTAGTCGACAGGCGAGATAAGTTTGCGATCTGCCCGCTAGTAAAGGTGGTGAGCCGATGTGCTGGTCGCAATATGGGAGGTAGCCGTGTGGAAAAGAGTGTGCTTGCTGTGATGGCGTGGTACGAGTGTCGCGGTAGGTGTTATGCAAAGGAAAGATTGATGTCGCAGATTGTCGCAGCAGACAATAAGAGAAGGGCCAGTCTCACAAGCAAGCAAGCACAAGAGCTGCAACTTCGCGCTGCGGGTCTGGGAAGGCGCGGGAAGCTCGGCCCGCCACTAGGCTGCAGCTGCCTAATGCAGCCTGATGACTGTTAGTCAGCCTTGTGAAATGTGAAGGCTTGATTCGAGAACGACAAGTCGGCTTTTCCAAAGTGAGGCGTGTTTAAGAAGTGAGATCTGGTTGATCAGTCTATGTACCAAAAAAACAAAAAAAGCGTTAATGTTGTTTAGCCAACACATTGGGCTGAGGCATGACTGATATCAGTAGAGTGTCAGCTCCTACAATAACGCGCAACCAGGGCTTTGAATTTGACTCAATGCTTCCATCGACTTCCGCGAGCCTACATCAGGAAAGGGTGATATGACTCCAACGCTTGATGCGAGAATTCGCGCATTAAATCGCATGCATAGCAAGACCGAGCAACAAGACTCCTCACAGTATCAACAATGTCTTTCACGATCACCCAAGCTCACTCCGCGGACGACCTAAATTCAATCAAGACTCTTTTCCAAGCGTACGTCGTCGGCCTCGGTCTAGACATCTCTTTCCAAAATTTCGACCATGAGCTCGCCAGTCTGCCGGGCAAATATGCGCCTCCCAGTGGCGTCCTACTACTTGCCAAATCAACATCCACAGGCGAAGCAATTGGTTGCGTAGGACTTCGGCCACTGCAACCTGAGGGCACATGCGAAATGAAACGGCTGTACGTCAGCCCCGACGGACGGGGCACTGGTGCTGGGAGAGCGTTGGCAGAAGCTGTAGTTGCTGAGGCGAAGCGTTTGGGATATGGGAAAATGGTGCTTGATACCCTTGGATCAATGACCACGCCACTGAAGCTGTACCGAGGGCTGGGGTTCAGGGATATTGAGCCGTACTATCACAACCCGCTGGGGGATGTGATATTCCTCGAACTGGCCCTTAAATGATACTGCAATCATGCCGTTATCAGCCCTTTGACTAACTAGAATCCCTGACACCTATGAAAAGAAAACGTGGTCTTTTGGCCATTGCTCCTCAGAATCAGATAAAGACAGCGTCGAAATCAGGTATGCTGAATTGCGAGCTCTGAAACGATACGAACACAACGACTGTAGATTGAAAGTACTCCAATGAGGCATGCACGATATATTTCAAACGCATGTACTGGTGAGGTTTTCTAAAGACATCGAGCTTGATGTAAAAACATAGCAACATGGAGGATAACTTCATCAGGGTTAGGGTGTCTTGGCGTGCACGTGTATTGAATGCATCTGTTCGTGTCCGCAATCTTGCTCTCAACCATCTAAGAAACACGCCGTTGCTAAAAACGTGTACCCTCTCTACTTACTTCTGCACAATGATTGATTTGTCGCTATCACTGGATGTACGCAATGCTCAAACTCCAATGAACGGCGTAGGACCCGTAAGCACTTTCCTGTACGTCCACGCCCCTGAGCGATTTGTCTGTTGGAGAGTGGAAGGCCGTTTCGAGAAGCGTGTCACCCATAGATCAGATCTGCCCCTGCTATCAACCCCTAGTCACCTAGCTTAATCATGATTGAAGCACCCACGACATCGTTGATCGGATGAATTCTATCCACAAGGGCACCGCACATATCCCCGACAGCTTGTGCCAGTCATCTCCCTTCACACCCACGCCGCTTCCAATAGGCGAGACTCAAGTTTCGATATAGTCTCCGAAGTTACGAGAGTTTGGGGACGCGCCTAGTGGAGGGTTTAGCGGAGGATGTTCGTGTCCGCGGAGTCCTTCATTTGTGCTGATCTCTTCGCGGTCGACCACTTCATGGTGCTCTTCAATGGCTCCGCCTTCGCTAGACGTTGGACTCACTGCTGCTGTGCGCCATCAAGACCGGAGTTTTCTCGATTTCCTGATCGTCAAAACAATGGCGCCAACAGTATTTGTTGCTTATCACAGCCAGTGTCTTCGCCCTCGAGGATTCTTCTTCACGACACTCTTGCTCGCTTGGACAATCCACAACAATCTCGACCGTGGACTGCGGTATCGTCAAGTAGCGAAGCCCTCTTGCTCTCACCTGTTTCTCCTTCCTCACTTCGCGCTTCTGCTTAGGCAGTAGCGCGCGCGACACAACTAGCAACGGCGACTCAACCTTCCAATCTCAGACCACCACCTCGCAAAATAAGGTAGTCTCCCGGCAATTTCACCGAGCATCTCCAGCCAAAAGGTGCACCATGACCACTAAGCTGCAGACCTTGACACCACGCGCCATCACCGACAGCAAACATGGTTTCTTCAAGAGCTTTCCGAGGGAGCTGCGAGATGCTGTGTACGATCTGCTAGATCAAGAAAGCAAAGTCAATGTCAAAGGATTTGATCTGCTTGACTTCCATATGCGCACTGTCCTTGTCGAGCTTCGCCTTATCAGTCGCCAATTCAGGCTGGAATACGACGAAAGATCCGCCGCAAACGAACAAAGTAACCATCTCACAGTCAGAGATACTCCAAACTTTTTACTGTCTGAATGGGCAGGTGGCACACCTCCGGAGATTGAGCGGCATTGTCCAGCGTTCGCCACTCGTGCCACCAGCCTTACACTCAATCTCATTGCCTGCATGGGTACAATGGAGATTGACCAAAGATGCAACGATGAGTTCGATAGGGAGTGGCATATCACGTGGATCGAGTGTCTACTGCCGAGTTTGCCGCATCTTCGGAGAATCCGCGTACGCCTGTACCTTGCGTCTACATCCTGCATCAGCGAAGTTCTGAAGCAAGTAAAGCTCTTCATAGCTTTGCCCAATCTTGTGGATGTAAAGATCGCGGGCTCTACGTCCCTGGAATTGATCGGTAGCGCTAATGACTCCGTACTTCTCGCAACCTGGACGAAGCAACAAGGTCTGCAAGAAGACCACGAAGCCATTGAGCTGTATCGCAAGCGCCACGCGGATGTCGTCGCGGTGGCTTGAGCAACGGGCGATTGTAAAGTTCCAAGTACTTCACTAAAACACCACACTTTCCAGTCGTGTGCTTGTGCTAATCAAGTTTCCAGCTCTGAAAGCGAGCATGTGAAGTTCGAGCGGCGCTTGGTACACACGGGCACAGATGAGAACATTCGCCAGACGCGAAGCCCAGCACCGGGGTTCCGAAATGCATGTGTTAGATGCGAGAGCGGAGAGTCGTTATTCTGAGGACACAAGTAACAACTAAAAGCGCGCTTGTAGACTGTTGTGAATGATTGGAGTGGGCGGGAGGGTTTCAAAAAGTAATCAGGCATTCCAGTCGATTAAAATAGCATTTCAAATTATCATTAATGAGTTCGCGATTCTGAGGCTTTGCAAAGAGAGTTGAGGAACGAACCGATAGCATGGCACCCAAGAATCCCAACAACACAGCATTTGTGCCCAGCCTCTACTTGCCGTTCGCAAGTGATCCGCAAACTGATTTTGGCAACACGATCCTAGCGGCTGAAAATCCTCTCCGTGATGACGCTGCTCTATTCCGGTTCTCTCAACAATCTTCTGCTCTCCCACAGACTGCATCCATGCTTCGCTTTCCAGGCCTCCAGAACCGCCGCTCCAACGCGGAGGTGCTGCTCCAGTTCTCGTCGATCAACTTGCTCCGTTTGCAACGCTTGGGTCCAAGTAACAAGGGTAATGGGAGCATCAAGGATGTCGATGTTCGGAACTTGGAGCTCGCGAAGCTTGTCGGGATGAGGGTGCTTCAAGCCTTGATACCGTATCTCGTATTTTCCCACTGGCCAAATTCTGAAAAAACTTAATTGTTGAAACAGAAATGGTAACTCTTCAGGAGAGCCAGAGTGGTCTAGTGACTCGAAGTCGAAGCGCACATCGACCCGCTGCACAAGAGGCATGCGTTTGAGGAGCGCTGCGGTGGTGTGAAAGTGTGTGAGAAATTTTCGTAATGTTGCCTCTTTAGCCGGCCAGTTGTACTCGTCGCGCCCGTCGAAAAGGGGGCGGATCGCCTTCAACTCTCTGCACCGGGTTGCAAGTTGTGGACATCCACTGTGCCACGTTGGGCGGTTGTCTCGGGAATTGTTAACAATGGTGAGCAAAGAATTACTCGGCGAGAAAGCCTTGTAGCGCTTGTCGTACTCTGCAGTAAATTGCCGACTGACCAATCTTAGGTTCGAAACAGGTGCATGGAAGTGGAAGGTGACACCATCGTCGGTATCGGATGGTTGCTTCACAACATGCTCGAAGGTGTAGTCGTACACGGCATCACGAAGCTCTCGCGGCAACGATGCGAAAAATGACATATCTCCCGTGCTGGTGTTTGGTGTGGAGGTTTCTGAGCTGGATGATGGGACTTTGGTCGAGACCTCCTCCTCCTTAGTCCTGTGAAATGTCTTTTGGTCCTCGGCTTCAGCTAATTTGTAGGTCTGCGACAAACGTCAGTGAGTGAATGGATGGCCAATCTTGTAGGGAAGATCTTACGCCAACGGCCGTCATTTCGTTGGTTAGATATTGGCTAGCTGATATGTGTGCGCTAATGTTTGTGGTAGCCGAGATGAAGGAGGAATGTCGAGAACTGGAACTTGTGCTGTTGGCTGCTGTTGGTGGAACGAGTTATTAGAAGTGGTGAGGACCTGAAATACGGTCTTGTTGGCGCAAGTGGCTGTGGAGCATGTAGGTTAATTGATACCATGAGAAATGGAAGTCTCAAGCTAGCGAGCCCGAGCCAATCAGCCAAAGGAACAGCAAGCTCGAAGTGAACAAACGAGCGCTCAACTCGGAGCCTTCACTATACATGTACTGACAGACCGTTGAGATTCACACTCTGATGTCAAGATTCCAGCTGGAAGCCTGCGTTGCCTACTCCAAGTCCGTCACCATGCCTGTCGCGAGTGCCGTGTTTATGCAGCTCGCGCGTTTCGCACTCAATGTAGGAGACGGTCCTCGCATACGTGTACGCACATGCATGCGGTTCTGCTGGAAGATTCCATGACTGTCATGCTTGTACCCGATGAGAGTAGCATGACAGCGGATGATGCAGTCGAGGCGATGTCAGATTCTCCAAGCGGTGACTATACCATACCATATCAGGCATAATTTTCATGATAACAGGCAAATAGCCAGTCACAAAACTGCAGGTCGTTGCGTTGATCCAGCATTGAAGATGTTGGTCGTCGGGGTGTAGTAACTAATTGCCTCTTGGAGAGATCGCCAGCCATCGGCCTCGGCCTCCGCCAAAGTTCCACTCAAACATTGAAGCTCCAAGATCACCATTCGCTGCAGAGCCTCAATCCTTCCCACGACAACCTGCCACGGAAATTTACCTTACCCTACACCAACACATCCGATGCCATTCCCCCGACCCCTCCTCTTCATAAGTTCCCGCCTCCCACCCCAAACCCGCCTTCTCTGCACCAGCGCCTTCTGGATCCTCGCCGTGACAATCAACCTCAACGACCATGTCTGCGAAATAACCCCCATCTACGGCCGCTCAATGGCACCCACCCTCAGCCCGTCCTACCACGCCACCGGCGCAAAAGACTTCCTCGCCTGGCGCAAATACCGGCCCACTGCGGACCTCCAGCGCGGCGACATAGTCATGTACCACACGCCGTTCAAAGCCGAAGGCAGCGCGGTGAAGCGCGTGATCGCGCTGGGTGGGGACACGGTAGTTCTCGATCGACGGAGGAGGCCGGGCGTCGACGAGGATGGGCTGCCGAAGGCGAACGAGAGGACTGCAATGAAGGGGTGGGATGCTATGGCGCCGCGGGTGAAGGTGCCGTATGGGCATGTGTGGCTGGAAGGGGACAATTGGCAGGCGAGCTCGGACAGCAATTATTTTGGGCCGGTGAGTAGAGGTCTGATTGTTGGGAAGGCGATTGGGGTTGTTTGGCCGCCGGAGAGGTGGGGACGGCCTTGGGATTCGGAAACTAAGAAGGAGGCTTGGGGAAGGACGGTCGTTATGAAGGGCGTGGAGAGGGTGCCGGTTGAGTGGGCGGAGTTGGTGGAGGGTACTGGAGGTTGAGAGAGGAAAGTTTGTGGTCTTCACGGGAGGTCACGCTTTATTCTCGTCTAAGATTTTGGCTACTCGAGGAATTATGGGACCAGGCTATGGTCAAGAGAATCGCCTCATTTCTTGAAGAGGCGTTCAATCTCCTCCAAGACAGCTTTGGTCACCTCTTCGGTCCCCTTGTCGCCTCCAAGGTCCCTGGTCTTCACTCCACTACTGGTCACATTTTCGATGGCCTGCATCAGTGCATCGGCTTGAGAGTCGAGTTTCCCTGCGCCCACCCATCGCACCATCTCGGCGGCCGACCAGAATGCTCCTACTGGGTTTGCAATGCCTTTTCCGGCAATATCTGGCGCGGAGCCGTGAATTGGCTCAAACATGGAGGGATATTCTCGGCTGGGGTTGAGGTTTGAAGACGGAGCAATGCCGATTGAGCCTGCGAGCGCAGCTGCTAGATCGGACAAAATATCTGCGTGCACTGTCCATCAAGTCAGCTTCGAGATTCTAGAGACACATCGACTTGAACCGCGGCAACTTACAATTGGTTGCAACAATCACATCCATGCTCTCCGGTTGGTTCACCATACGAACAGTCATTGCATCAACGAGCATCTTATCGTGCTCGACCACGCCCTCATACTCCTTGGCCACTTCGTAGAAGACTTTGTCCCACAGCACCATACCGTGCCTCTGAGCATTGCTCTTCGTCACCATGGTCAACTTCTTCCTTGGACGTGACTTGGCCGTCTCAAACGCAAACCTCATGATCCTTTCAATTCCAACGTACGTGAAGATAGCCAATTCCGTGGCAATCGCGTACTTTTCGTGGCCGTGCGTGGTGCCACCCTGGCCCGCATACTCGCCCTCCGAGTTCTCTCTGACGATGATCCAGTCAAGCAACTTTGGATCTTTCTGGCATTTTTCGACCGGGCTTTTCGTCCCTGGTAGAACTCTCGTCGGCCGCACGTTGACGTACTGGTTCAGTTCCTTCCTGATCGGCAGGATCATGTTCCAGAGCGAAATATGGTCTGGCACGCTCGGCCAGCCGACGGCGCCGAAGTAGATCGCATCGTGCTTCTTGAGCGTCGCAATAGCGTCATCGGGCATGTACCAGCCACGCTCAAGGTAGGCTTTGCTGGACCAGTCGAAGTCGGTGAAAGCAAAGCGGAAAGAGCCATCGCAGTCCGCGAGCTTGTTCAGGACTTGTTTGGCTGCTTCGGTGATGTCGATGCCGATGCCATCACCAGGAATGGACGCGATCTTGTATGTTGTCGACATGCTTTGTATTTTATGGTATGTCCGAGCTGGTTGTATAATATTGTAAGGACAGGATTGTTGGAGGATCAATAGAGCTCAGGGTAGCTTCGGGTCGCCAAGATGGTGGCTTGGGCCGTGTACAAGTATACCTACGAAGATGTAGATGTGTAGCAAAAAGGATGGATGAGTTCTCGTCGATTAGGCCAACACGGCACGTAGCTCTCATATATACTTGCTCACGGTACCCACGGCCTGGGCACGCACATCACAGAATACGTAGTTGTCGTGAGCTCGTTGTAGGACAAATGAGACACCGAGGGGGTCTTTGCTGCAGATTTTGCCAAGCATAGCATTCTTTTAGGGACTTGAACGACGAAATATCATGTGTTATCGGTGAAATGAGAGTGCGAAGGCGGATAGGGCCGATTGAGGAAGTGGAAACATATGCATGCAGCACACGGGCCTTCATGTTGGGTTGATGAAGGAGACACATCTAAAACGGGACGTCGTCAGCTCCTGCTTGATGTGGGGCACAAGCTTGGGAAGGTTGTCTAACTCCTAGCAAGGGTCTAGACATGCCACCATTACACTACTCCCACCGCCAAATACCATACGACACACCAGCAACACCAGACTCAACCAAACTGCAACCTTTCCTGTTCCAACAAGCCACACACATACACACAAACAAACACAATAACACATACTACGCCAACATGACTACTGCATTCCCTCCCGGCGGCACCTACTTTGACGGCCGCAAGAGCTTCGCCGACGTCAACTACGACACCGCCAAAGACAATGCGATCAACACCACACAGTTCCTCGAGGCCTCTGAGTCTCTGACCACCCTTTTCGATGTAATCGGTGGCGCTGCTTTCAAGCCCGTCAAGAGTGATATGCAAGGCAACATCAAGGTAGGGTGGACCGCAATGCCACTGGCTTCGAATATAACGAATGTATGGGACACCAAAGTTAACTCAATTCCGTCCCAATAGAAAATCACCGACCGCCAACTCGCCGCTCCCCTCGAGTCCGATACCCTGCAAGACCTCGTCCGCAACGAGCTCAAGACTGGCAAGCATACTGCATCCGAAGGCCTCCTCTGGCTCGTCCGGTAAGTCGAACTAAACGACATCCCACAACCCACAATCATCATTAACACATACAACAGAGGCCTCGACTTCACCGCCCAAGGCCTCCGCGAGAACCTCTCCAAACCCTCCAGCGAGCTCTCCGAGTCCTTCCGCTCCGCCTACGCCAACACCCTCAAGCCCCACCACTCCTTCATGGTCAAGCCGATCTTCTCCGCCGCCATGAGCGCCACCCCCTACCGCAAGACTTTCTACGCCAACTTGGGCGACGACCAGGAGCGCGTCAACAAGGAGCTCGATGCCTGGCTCACCAGCCTGGAGAAGATCGTCAGCATTCTTAAGGAATTCCAGGGCAGGAAGGAGGCGAAATGGTAGATTCTGAGTGAGCCTTGGGACATGGTATTTGAAAAGAGAAGGGATTGGATTATTAGCGATCGGGGGATAAAAGGCCTCGCGAGGAGAGTAAGATGCTAGAAACACCCACACAGACGCAACAGTAGTTTTAAGGTCACGACCTAGTCACTTTGGGAAGACCTGGACACAAGATCAAGCAAAAATTGAATTGAAAAGCATTCAAGAGCCAATCAACGCAAGTCGTATCTCAGAGCTATGTGTGTTTCATCCAATTTGGCGAAATATACAAGGAAACGAGTCCCATTGCTTCTGCACTCCTCCCTTTGAATCGTAATACTACGCAGAACACGAGCGAGATCATCAGGAAATCAGGCCACTGAGACGCATGTATCGCAGCTGACCTCGCCATTCCCAGCACGTACCGTAGAAGTACCTCCTTTATCACGTGTTCTTCGCTCTGATTGTGGCGCCACATGGAGTGCCAGCGCAGGAGACCATAAGGACAGCTATTGAGATACACTGACTCTGCATCAGTACTCTCCGCGAGATTTGTCGTACCGCCTAAGATACTGGTGAGAAAAAATCGGGCTGAGGTTTCTAAGAGAGAGAAGAGCGTATGGTACAAAACGCAAGCTATGCTAACTAATCCAATCTGTAAGGCCGTTCATTATTCGTGCACCGTTCGCTCGCTTCGCTAAGGGAAGAAGAGAAAAAAAAGGAAAACAGCACGTGAACAAACGAAAATAACAATAATCATTCCATCTAGGCCGAAACGCGATACACCTCACAAGGCCAACACCTAAGTGTAGCTCCTCATGGCATCCACATACCCAGTGCCACCCTTCAAATCGCGCTCGAAGCTCTCCGCAACCTCCATGACCCGCTTGACGTGCGCCAATGCAAGGACTGCGCCCTCGTTGAGCGCGAGAGCCTGAGCCGTGCGAACGATGTTCTTGATCTGCCTGCCGTTGAGCTGGTGTCTGCTCAGGGCGTCGAGGTCCTTGTCGCTGAATTCTGCAACCTCGCAGCCTTTTTGTGCGCGACACATTTCGATGAATTGTTGCCACACGCGCTTCTTGGCTTTGGTCGTTAGATCGCCGTAGCGCAGCGCGACGTGGATACGGCTTTGGAAGGCGTCGTCGAATGTCTCCACGCGGTTGGTCGTGAGGAAGAGGATGCCCTGGAAGTACTCCAGCAGGCGTAGAAAGATGCTTACTAAAGCATTGCGGTGGATGTCGTGCACTTCGCGCTTCTCGAGGAACACATCGGCTTCATCGAGTAAAAGCACAGCACCCCAGCTGTGGGCGATGTCGAGGATCTTCTGCAGTTCAAGCTCCAGTTTACCTGGATCGGTGCCGAGCTCACCTGCGGAGACCATGTAGAGAGGACAGCGCAGCAGCTCGGAGATACCCTCGGCTGTCAAAGTCTTGCCGGTGCCAGGCGAGCCATGGAGAACGGCTACGAGGCCTTTGCCCTTGCCTTGAACCACATCATCGATCGTCTTAGCGGCGTGGAATTTGTGAGATTCGACAAGAGCACGAACGATCGACTTTTGATTTGTTGGAAGCACCAGAGAGTCGAAAGCCGCATCGTTGTAATCGATGTCACGGACGCCAGAGATCGTGAACTCCAGCCATAACTTCTCGTTGAAAGCGAATCCGTAGACAACCGGAGAGGTGAGAAGCAGTTCATCGTCGGTAAAAGCGCGTCTGCGACCACCGGTGTCGAGTGCAAGCTCTTCCTTGACCGTGTTGGGTCGGATGATCTTGCCATCCTCGTCCACCTCGACCGTCTCCCCGCGCAGAGAGCCATCAGGCATCACCACGTATTTGGTCTTGGTCTTTGGAGCGTCGTAATCGTGGTTCTGAAGAGAGCCATCACCGTGATTGTGCTCCGGCTCATCGTCGGAACAACCGCCACAGCAAGAGCAGTCTTCGGAGTCTTCTTCATCATCGCTGAGATCGTCTTCTTCATGCGGCTTGATGAAGGAAATGGGATAGTTCGGGTTGATTCTGCGGAAAGTCGCCGGGTCGACCATAACACGACCGTTGACGCAAATCTTGAGCACCTGCTTCTTTTTCTTGTGGAAGGCGAGGCCCTTGTGGAACCGGTATTGCATGCCCTCGAGATTGATGAATTGTCTGCCGCGCTCGATGATCTGCTTCTTCACGCCTTCGGGATCCTTGTGGTACTTCAGCGGATAGCATGCGAGGCTTGTGATCTTGCGAGGTCCTTTGAAAGACTCAACGTTGGCTTCGAAATTGCCGAAACCGAAGTTCTTGCCATCGTATTCCATGTATTTGCCCTCAACACAGTACCATTCGCCACGCATCATTGTCACGTTCTTGATGGCGTAATCGATCTTGAAACAGCGAGGCTCGTCCCAGGCACCATAGCAAGAAGTGACAGCGATGTCGTTGGGCTGATACAAAGCCCAAAGTAGCTCAAACGTGATGTTGCCCGCGGCGAGGAGAGGATACAGAGTCTTTTTGATGTCTGCGTAATCATCGTCAAGGTACTTGACAAGCGTCTTACACAGCGAGCGCTGCTTCTCAAGCTTCCTGATGACTTTTCGCTTCTTCTCGGCCTTGATCTGGGCTTTCAGAGTCTTCTTATAGTAAGTTCTCAATGATTCCAGGTACAAGAAGAGAGTGTTTGGGTCCACAATGGGCTCTTCGGCTTCGAGGCTGACGCTCTTGCAGTCCTTCATGACCTCGACAAGAACCGCTCTCAGTGGCTTAGATTTGATATCGACTTCAGTGCGTGAATACTTGTTCTCCCAGTCGAAGCACCTGCGAACGAGGAAAGCGTACTCCGCAAACTCGCTGTCGTCGTCTGCGGCGCTCTCCTTGATCTTCCAGTTGTGAAGGCTGGCATCCCAAAGATGGTCTACACGCTTGAACTGCAGGCCGTCATCCTTGCCCTTCTTGGAGGAAGACTTGCGCTTGAGCTTCGGCGTCTTCTCAGTGGAAATCGATAGACGCCTGTTGCGGGACTTCAGTGAAGGTCTCCCAGCGGCAATCTGGAGCTTGAGAGCTTCGAGTTGTGATTGGAGATCGGTCAATGTCGCATCGCCAGCGTCGGAGCTCTGCTCCACCTCTGAATCAGACACTTGAATCCTCTTCTTCTTGGACGCCTTCTTGCGCCTCGCAGGCTCCTCGTCGGACGAGCTGTCGCTTGACGAGTCATCTGATGCAGTGCTCTCGCTATCAGAGTCGGAAGCAATCTTACGGTGCTTGCGACTCTTCTTAGCTTTCGCTTTCCGCGCCGCAGCCTTCGCCTTCTTAGCCTTCCTCTTCTTCTTGAGCTTCTCGTCGTCAGAGGATGTGTCGCTATCAGAATCCGAAGAATCCGAGCTATCGCTCGAATTGACAGAGTCTTCGCTGGACGAACGATGCTTTGCGGTTTTGCTGCGATGTGTACGAAGCTTCTTCGACTTTGTCTTGTGCTCGGCTTTGGTGCATTTCGACTTCTTCTTTTTCTTTGGCGAAGCCTTGAGCTCCTGTGGCGGCTCGGCTGGTTCGCCCGCGACTGCAGGCTCCTCGGATTGCCGGCGCTCAGTCACGGGAGCTGTCTGTGCTGTTGCGTCCTCGTCCATGTTGTGGTCGGCGGTTCTGAGAGTGGTGGAGGGTGTGGCACCAGCCTGTTGATGAGAACTAGAAGTTGTAGACGAAGGCGTCGAAGCCACAGAATAGCCAGCGGAGCTGCCGCCTGGCGTTGGTGACGTGTCAGACGCAGACGCAGCAAGCCCATTCATTGATGCAGCGCAGGCAAATCAAACAAAGCTGGAGCTTGCTTGTGGACGCACTGCAGGCGTGAAGGAGAGAGTGGTTTGCGGCAGTAAGCACAGACGGCGGGGCAAATGCGAGGCGATGATGATATATGCGCGGGACGTGAAGTGAAAGGGACGCAGTGAACGAGAGGCACCAAACCTTTCAAATAGTCTCACCTTGTGGTGCATGCCGTGCCGTGGTCGATGCGATAGGATTCGTAGTGGAGGCTGAGTGCGGTGTTGCCTTGTCCAACCAAGCACGCCGCATGGCACAACCGGAGCCACCGGTCATGGTGCCGCCTGGTCATATGAAGAAGCAACGAGTCCAGTGTGGCTGCCAGCACCTACCTGCGCGTAAGGCAGCTCATTATTCGCCATCGCAGTCCCCGCTTCTGCACGCCGCACGCCGTATGCGGTCTAGGGTCACATGCGTCTTACACTGCGTTCTCACCGGACGAGGCACAATCGATGGAGTTCTGGCCTCTCGCGATTGTTGCTGTGTATTTGTGTTTTTCTTTCTCGCTTTGGATGAAGCGTAGCAGATATGATTGAAATCGGTGATAGCGGAAGTGAGGTTAGGAAGTTATGAGGCAAGGAGTACCTAGGCAGTTAGTCAGGCGGCTGTTCCGCTGGCCCCGACGGGAAGCTGCGTTTGATGGGACTCCATCAATCGACTTATCAGATTGCGTCTCTTCTCCCTGCGTTGACCTCAACCAATCGTTGCGATCATACTGCAGTCCTCACTAGAAACTGGCGAGTCGATATTGCGGGCTTAAATGATATTGATACAAAGGCGACCTTGAACACGGAAAAGTTGGGTTAACATTAGAAAACGCTGCCTTTTCATACACCGACATCACCGATGCTCGAAGAAACCGACAAAAACAAAGTTCAGATAAAAATTGGAGCCATCGCAAATGAGTCTCTCCCAGACGAACGCGCCGGCTCCGAGAGCACGTCCTGCGCACCCAACAGACACCCGCATGATGCAGCAAGAAATCGGGGAATTGGTGGCAGTAATGGTGCAGGTAGATCGTTCCCTCGGAGCATTCCCTTTATACAATGCCGGTTTGCGACTCTCTATTGACATGGTTGTACGCCTCCAGATGTCGTGCGGCTTGCTGTTGATTTATTCAAGAAGATATTCTCGTTCTTGAACAATTCGCTTACAGCATAAGCTCGAGAGGGCTCTCGATGACCTTCTTGAGGGCCTTCATGTACTCGCCAGCGACGGCACCGTCAACAACCTTGTGGTCGAAGGAGCCGGTGATGACCATCTGCTCGTCCCAGGCGACGCCGTCGGAGCCATCCTCGTTCTCCTTGGGCACGGCAACCTTCTTCACGGCGCCAATGGCGACGATGCAGGCCTGGGGAGGGTTGATGACAGCAGTGAAGCGGTCAATGGCGTCGTTCATGCCCATGTTGGAGATGGTGATGGTGCCGCCCTGGTACTCCTCGGGCTTCAGCTTGCCGTCACGGGCACGCTTGCCGAGCTCCTTGATCTGGGAAGAGATGGACTCAAGACCGCTGGCGTGGGCGTTCTTGACGATGGGAGTCATGAGACCGACGGGGGTAGCGACGGCGACAGAGACGTCGACGACGTTGTGCTGACGGACGACAACCTCGCCGTCAACGGTGCGCCAGCTCGAGTTGGCAGCAGGGACCTTGCGGGCGGCGGCGGCAACGGCCTTGATGAGGAGGTCGTTGACGGAAAGCTTGTACTTGCCATCGGCGGAGGCGTTAAGGGCCTGGCGAAGCTTGAGAAGCTTGGAGACGGAGATGGAGGAGGCGACGAAGTAGTGGGGGTTCTGGTTCATGGACTCGGTGAGGCGGGCGGCAATGGTCTTGCGCATGCTGGAGGCGGGGATGTCCTCGTAGGTGGCAGCGGGAGCGCCAGTAGCAGTGGCAGCCGGGGCAGACTTGGGAGCCTTCTCGACGTCCTGGGTGGTGATCCTGCCACCGGGGCCGCTGCCCTTGATGGAGGAGATAGCAATGCCCTTCTCGAGAGCAAGCTTCTGTGCGGCGGGAGCGATGGAAGGACCACGCTCAAGAGTGGTCTGCATGCGCTCACCAGTGGACTCGGGCTGCTGAACCTGGGACTCAGCGGCGGGAGGAGCGGTGCCAGAGCCGGAGCCGGGCTTCTCGGTGGCGTTGGCGGCCTCCTGGCCCTCCTTCTTGTCGGCTTTGGGGGCGTCCTTGTTTCCACCAGCATCCTCGATAGTGAAGTCGGCGAAAGCCTCGACGTCGCTAGCATCCTCAACCATGACAGCAATGGGCTACACCGAAAGTCAGTCCGCCAGTTCCGTCAAAATTGTAATTTGTCCAATGCGCAAACTCACGTTGCCAACAGCGACGTCCTTGTCACCAGAGTTCTTCAAGAGCTTAGCAAGAACACCATCCTCCTGGAACTCGAAGTCCATCTGGGCCTTGTCGGTCTCGATCTCGACGAGGACATCACCGGGGGTGAGGGTGTCACCGGGGTTCTTCTGCCATGTACCGATGTTGCCGGAGGTCATGGTGGGGGAGAGCGCGGGCATGGAGATGATGGTGTGCGAAGGGTAGGCTGTGTGATCCTTGTCAGATTCATGTCGCTTTCATAGTTGGTTGAGATGCGGGCGGGAAACGAACATTTGGAGGCGTAGTATCTGGCGAGCGCAGACATGGCGGGAGCCCTGCGACTGATGGGAAAAAACGTGTTAGCGACTCCGAGCGCGTATACAGCTGTGGCAGCTTGGTGGTATTCTCTTGTCGACATACGCAGATGCATGCTGTGCCCTCAATGCGCCAGCTCCCCTGCTGAGTATCCTGGCGGCCGACATTGTGCTTGCTGTGCGCCTTCCGAGAGTAATCCTAATAACGAATGGAGTGGGCGTGATGGAGGGAGGAACACGACACCGGGCGAGCTGTTTGGAGGAAGGTGGTGGTGGTATAGGCGGAAGTGTAGTCGGGGTGAGGCGCAGAAGCTGGATGCCGTACTATTTTCGTGTTGTTGGGAGGAGAGCTCTGAGGCCTTCTGAGAGACTTCCGGCGCTAGTCCGGAGTGAGAGACCAAGGGACGGTGGAAGCTGGCGAAGTCGCCCGGCGTGCAGCACGAGGCTGCATATCTTGTGCCAGGGTATTGCCGTGTGAAGTGACGATGACGGAAAATAATTATTGCTGTTGTTCTTGTGTATTTATCTCGCTGGTACAATTGACTTTGCTCTATGGTAGTAGCCTACATATGCATACATACATGCTTCCAACGAGCGGCCCTGCCCACGTGACCTCGAATATCCGGACTCTCACCTCAATCACACCCAGAAGCACAGACTCGGATACAACAGGACGAAGGAACGTCGTCTCATCTCTTTCGAGACAGACGGCCTGCACGTGATCCGATTCGCCGTACCTGCCCTCCGTCAGCCTTGTGTCTCTCTGGTGACAGGCAGTAGTGTCAGAGAGGAGCCCTGTAGAGGGGACTGGCTAGGAGGAGAGATGCTTGCTTGCTTGGCCGGAGGAGGCTGTTCGAAGTCGCGTGGCATTGAGAGCTAGTTAGGGTTCAGCTCCGAGGCAGGCAGCCAGCCAGCTTATGTGTTCGTGTCCGTCCGCAGGAGAGAGCGCATTAATTGTCCGCATTAATCAACAACAACGTAGACCCCTTCCACTGTAACAACAAATTTACCACTCAGACTTGCACATTCGCACCGAAGGATCACCACCCTGGCCATGACATAGTATGCACGGTCTGGCTACTACGAGATCCCATCACACGCTTTAGGTCTACCAAGTGCTGGAATGGCCGACATCGAGCAACCCACCACGGTCTCGCCGGAGGTGCAGGAAGAGAACAAAGCGGAGGAGGCGACATCCCCTGAAGTTCAAGAGAAGGTAGAGACTCAACAGGATGCAACAGAAGAATCGGGCTCAGAGGCAGAAGAGGCGGAACGCTCGGATGGCCACGATACCCATGAATTGACAGAGTCGCTATCAACAGAAATAGAGACACCTTCCAAGCATAGGGACGACCAGCCAATGGACCAAACACCCCAAGAGCAGACGCATGATGTCTCAACGCCGGCGAGCGAGGCAACTCCATCGTCTGCTCAGACTCCTCCTACAAACGATGCATCCCTACCACCTATAGCGCCGCGTGTGCGCACTGACTCTCAATCAACCACTGCGACCACGGCCACGACTGGAACGCGCGGAACTACAAGGTCAACGAGGAGCAGCATGGTGTTTGTCGTCTCTGCCCTGGAATCGATCGCTGCCTCGAAGGATGCCCGCAAGCGCAAACCGCTCCTGGACTCTACACAGCGCGCGCTATCAGCTATCAGAAATGCGCAAGGCGATGCCGCTCAGCTCGATCCTGAGATCTTGTTCCAGCCGCTGAACCTCGCGACCGAAGCTAGTACCGTTAGTGTTGTGGTGACTGCACTGGACTGTATCGGCAAGCTCATCAGCTACTCATACTTCTCTGTCCCCGCGCCAGTAGAAGGACAAGAAAATCAGCCACCGAAGGCACCGCTGATCGAAAGAGCCATTGACACAATATGCGATTGCTTCCAGGGCGAAGCAACACCTCCAGAGGTGCAGATGCAGATTATCAAGAGTTTATTGGCTGCGATCCTGAATGACAAGATCGTTGTCCACGGTGCTGGTCTCTTGAAGAGTGTGCGACAGACATATAATATCTTCTTGTTATCACGGCATAGCGCAAGTCAACAAATCGCTCAAGGATCTCTCACACAGATGGTCGGTACGGTGTTCGAGAGGGTCAAGGCGCGTTTGGCAAGCAAGGCTGTGAGATATGGGTCTTCAAGGACAAGTCTGGGTCACGAAAATTCTGCGAATGGCACAGATACGCCCGCCGCAATGGACGAAACAGAAACTCCTCGAGCTGACGACATCGACACACCTGTGGACCGCGAGGCCAATGTGAATGCGATGACATTGCAAGACTTCGAAAAGAGGAAGTCTTTCGATGACACTCGCATCACCGATAACACCACTACCGTCACGCGAGCTAGACGAGCGACATTGATCAAACAGGCTAGCCGGACCACATCTGGAGCCGAACTGCCTACAATCACCGTACAGGGTGAAGGGTCAGAGGCTTACACGGAAGATGAGGAAGAGGACGAAATTTACATCAAGGACGCTTTCCTCGTATTCCGTGCTATGTGCAAGCTTTCGACGAAGACTGTCCGCCGTGAAGAAGAAGTCGATATCAAGTCGCAAGGCATGCGGTCGAAATTGCTCTCCCTCCACATCATTCACACAGTACTTTTCAACCACTTCGCTGTCTTCACAGATCCACACGCCACTATTCGAAGCTCTGCCGGCCAGGAGCCGACCGAGTTCACACATGCTATCAAGCAGTATCTGTGTCTGTCGTTAAGCAAAAATGCTGCTAGCTCGGCGAAGCCGGTCTTTGAAGTATCTGCCGAAATTTTCTGGCTCATGGTTCGCTATCTGCGATCTGAGCTGAAGCGCGAGTTGGAAGTCTTCATCAAGGAAGTGTACCTTACCATTCTAGACAAGCGGCTGGCCCCCGGATGGCAAAAGAGCTACATCGTGCAAAACATCTTCGGACGTATTGCTAGTGAACCCAAGGCACTTGTGGAGATCTACTTGAACTACGATTGCGATCGCCAAGCTCTTGACAACATGTTCCAGCGCATTATCGAGCATGTCTCGAGGATATCTGGTCAGCCCGTACCTGTTACGGCCATTCAACAGCAGGCTTTTGCAGAATTCAGCACAAAGCAGGCCTCCACAGGTGCGAATGATTGGCAACAGCGTGGGACGTTGCCGCCAAGCCTAGCAGCCGCAAACATGAACATTCCATCGGATGCCGAACGTGGATTCCCATCGGAATATGCTCTGAAGATGCAATCGCTGGAGACTCTTGTTGAGACTTTGCGAAGCCTCGTCAACTGGAGCCAGCAAGGTGTTACAGAGCTGGCTGCTAGCACTTCACAGGATACGGATGCCCGGAACAGCTACGAGGATGTCAGGGAAAGCATGGATACCAGAGGCGACACCGGTACGGCGACTTCGCCTGCCCTCAATTCCGAGGAGGCGGGTCAGAACGAGACGCCCGAGGACGACCCTGCCGAGATTGAGCGAGTGAAGCAACGCAAGACCGCACTGAACAACGCCATCCGCGCTTTCAACTATAAGCCCAAGAGAGGCATGAAGGCTCTTCTCCAGGATGGCTTCATCCCCTCTTCGGATCCTCATGACATCGCACGCTTCCTGCTCGTTCACAATGATCGCATCAACAAGAAAGCGCTTGGTGAGTTCTTGGGCGAGGGAGACGAGGAGAACAAACAGATCATGGCAGCTTTCGTCGACGGCATGGAATTCGGCCGTACTCGCTTCGTCGACGCGCTCAGGCGATTCTTGCAAGCTTTCAGACTGCCCGGAGAAGCGCAGAAGATCGATCGTCTCATGCTCAAGTTTGCAGAAAAATACTGCGCGGGCAACCCGAATGCATTCGCCAACGCTGATACAGCTTATGTGCTTGGATATTCCGTGATCATGCTCAACACCGATCAGCATTCCTCTCAAGTCAAGAAACGTATGACCATCGAGGACTTCATCAAGAACAATCGTGGTATCAACGATGGACAGAGTTTGCCGGACGATTATCTGCAGGGCATCTTCGATGAGATTCAAAATAATGAGATTGTTTTGGACAGTGAGCGTGAGACGGCAGCCAATCTTGGCATGCTTCCTCAGACTCCTGGCGGAATCGGCGGCGCTCTCGCAACATTTGGTCGTGATTTGGGTCGTGAGGCTTACGCAGCTGCTAGCGAGGAGATGAGCAATCGCACCGAACAGCTGTTCAAGTCTATGCTGCGGGCACAGAAGAAGGCCGCTGGCGGTGCTTCCGGTAGTAAGGGCAGGTTCCTGACTGCTAGCTCTTTCAAGCATGTCGGACCTATGTTCATGGCCGTCTGGATGAGCTTCCTCACTGCTTTGAGTGGCACTGCGCAAGAAACGCAGAACATCGAGGTTGTGCGTTTGTGCACGGAGGGCCAAAAGCTCGCCATTCGCATCGCCTGTCTCTTCGATCTTGAAGATCCACGTCAAGCCTTTGTGTCTTCTCTAGGCCGAAGCACGAACCTCTACAACTTCTCGGAGATGAAGGCAAAGAACGTTGAAGCACTACGAGCACTATTGGACGTTGCTCATACTGAGGGCAACCTTCTCAAGGAGAGCTGGCGTGATATCCTTACTTCTATCTCCCAGCTAGACCGTTTCCAGCTCATCTCGAGTGGTGTCGAGGAAGGTGCTGTGCCTGATGTCCTCAAGGTGCAAGGCGCCCCTTCTACACAGACCAATGGTCCTAGGAAGAGCATGCAAATGCCGAGAAGGCCTGCTGCCAGGCCTGTGACCAGTGGATCATATCATGCCGACATCGCCGAAGATGCACGCTCGGCAGATATGATTCGTGGCGTCGACCGCATCTTTACGAACACCGCAAACCTATCCGGGGACGCCATCGTTCATTTCGTTCGTGCTTTGACCCAGGTCAGCTGGCAAGAGATCCAGTCATCTGGCCAGAGCGACAGCCCAAGGACATACAGTTTGCAGAAACTCGTTGAGATCTCTGGATACAACATGTTGCGTGTGCGTTTCGAGTGGACCAACATCTGGCAGGTGCTCGGCCAACACTTCATCGACGTCGGCTGCCACAACAACACGCATGTCGTGTACTTTGCTCTTAACAGTTTGCGTCAGCTCAGTATGCGATTCATGGAGATCGAGGAGTTGCCTGGTTTCAAATTCCAGAAGGACTTCTTGAAGCCCTTCGAGCTGATTCTCAGCAATGCTTCGCAAGTTGCTGTCAAAGATATGGTGCTCCGTTGCTTGATCCAGATGATTCAGGCGCGTGGCGATATGATCCGATCCGGCTGGCGGACCATGCTTGGTGTTTTCACCGTCGCCGCTCGCGAGCCCTATGAGAGCATTGTCAATCTCGCTTTCGACAACGTCACGCAGGTCTGGGACGACCGTTTTGGCGTGGTAATTTCTCAGGGTGCATTCGCGGACTTGATTGTGTGCTTGACTGAGTTCAGCAAGAATATGAAGTTCCAGAAGAAAAGTCTGCAAGCTATCGAGACTCTCAAGTCGACTGTGCCGAAGATGCTTCGCACGCCGGAGTGCTCGCTGTCGGTCAAGGCCGCAGGCGACAAAGATGCGCCTCAAGCTGAAAGCTTGCCCAAGCAACCGAGCCGACAGACTCAGGAAGAGCAATACTGGTTCCCTGTGCTGTTTGCTTTCCACGATGTGCTCATGACAGGAGAGGACCTTGAAGTCCGCTCCAGGGCGCTGAACTACTTGTTTGACACGCTCACCAAGTACGGCAAAGACTTCCCTCGCGAGTTCTGGGATACGTTATGGAGGCAACTGCTATACCCTATCTTCATGGTACTCAAAGACCGCAAGGCCATCAACCAAGAAGCCATCAACCACGAGGAGCTGTCTGTGTGGCTCTCTACCACCCTCATACAGGCGCTGCGCAATATGATCACGCTGTTCACTTACTTCTTCGACAGCTTGGAGTACATGCTTGATCGCTTCCTTGAGTTGCTGGCGCTTTGCATTTGCCAAGAAAACGATACGCTAGCGCGAATCGGCAGCAACTGCTTGCAGCAGCTCATTTTACAGAACGTCAAAAAGTTCACTCCTGAGCACTGGGAGAAGATCGTTGGCGCTTTTGTCGACTTATTTGGTAGGACTGAGGCGAGGGAATTGTTCTCTGCTGCTACCTCGAGCTCGTACGACAAGAGCGGGTCGTACTCGAACGGCGATGCGTCGAAGACTGCTGCTAGTGTTGCGGACGATGCGTCGTCTGTCAGCTCCGGTGCAAATGCCTTGAACATCAACGGCCTGTCTGCTGATGCAACGGCGGATGTACCAGCGGCCAACGGTCATGAAGGCGGGGCTTCTTTGCAAAGGGAAGCTTCCAACACCCTCTCGATGTCAGATGTGGATCACGAGGAGACATCATCACCATCCAAGCGCTCAAGGCAAAAGGATTCTGATCTCGAGTCTTTCGCTGCCGGCTCAAACTCCCACAACCAACAAGCCCCCGTCGTCGTAACAGCCGCTCGCCGCCGCTACTTCAACCAGATCATCACAAAGTGCGTCCTGCAACTGCTCATGATCGAGACCGTCAGCGAGCTCTTCAACAACGACGCCGTCTACGCCTCCATCCCCTCGCACCTCCTCCTCCGCCTCATGGCGCTGCTCAAGAAATCTTACCACTTCGCAAAGCGCTTCAACGAAGACCGCGAGCTGCGCTCCCGCCTCTTCCGCGAGGGCTTCATGCGCCAGCCTCCCAACCTCCTCAAGCAGGAATCCGGCAGCGCCAGCGTCTACGTCCTCATCCTGCTGCGCATGTACGCCGACGCCAGCGAGGACCGCGCGGCTTCGCGCGCCGAGACCGAGGCAGCGCTCATCCCGCTGTGCCAGGACATCGTGGCGTCGTACATCGGCCTCGACGAGGAGACGCAGCAGCGCAACATGGTCACGTGGCGGCCGGTGGTCATCGACGTGCTGGAAGGCTACGTCGCGTTCAGAGAAGAGGAGTTCGCAAAGCACGTCGGCATCTTCGCGCCGCTGGCTGTCGGGCTTATGAGGGGCGACATGGGGCCTGAGCTGCAGAGGGCCGTGCAGGGCGTTTTCGCGCGGGTGTGCGAGACGCAGCTGGGGATCGGGGCGGAGAAGATGAGGGGCATGGTCAGCGGTGGGAGGAATGGTAGTGGGGAGGAGCCGACGAGTCCGAGGGTTTCGGTCTTTGGAGGAAGGAGGGGGAGTAAGGCTAGTAGGTAACTAGCTGGGCGATGGCATGGTGGGATTGTGAAGTGAGCATGGCGTTTTCGAATTCAAAAAGCTCGACTGTGAGCGGGAAAGCCGTATAGGTCTATGGGCTCGCTCATTTGGGAGATTTTTTTTCTTTACCTTATTGTATAGCATAGCACGGGCAGCGATTCACATGGTTTGCGAATACTATGGAAATTTTTTTTTGGTCATGTTAAGGGCTTAACATGAACGATGCGTGGGCAAGTGCATGACTTTATGTTGTGGAATAAGGTTCTAGACAGCTGGGAGTTTGGAATACCGATTAGCAAGGATAGTGTTACCAGTATGTGCAATCCCTTGTGAGCAATTTTTGGAAAAACCAAATGTTCTTTAAGAAAGTGTACCCAAGTGTGTGATTTGACAGGCAAAGCTCTGGATGGCTATAGATGATTGATCTCTTGAATGCCGTGAGAAGATCTTCGTAAGCAATGAACAGCTCACAGTGTTCACGGCTCTCTCAAATCCTGTATTGAGAATTTGGTGCGTGTAAATGCTTGATCTGATCTATCAGATGCAGACGGCTATGATCTGACCGTCGCAATGTCAAATGGCATGGCAGAGCATAATTGAAGGCTTGTGGCAACTTTTTGCATAACTTCTGGAGTGTCAAATGAAATGACAGAGCATATTCGCATTTGTCTGAAGACTCTTGCATGGCTTCCGGAGTATTAGTTAGCATGACTGACTATATCCGGATGTTGGTCGACACTCGAACACTGTCTCGACTGGTATCAGCTGGACATTTGTCACGACAGTAACTTTATCCTACCACAATTGCCTGTTCAAGTTCGTGCACTGCAACTGCCAAAGCCGAGAAGTCCGTGGTGGTGGGCAGCAGAGAGGCGCATGATTTGCCAAAAGCCAATCTTGTTTCTTCACAACTCAAAAGCACGCAAATCGAAGGTACGCTGCAAACTCAGTCCAGGCCTGCAGAGGCAGACAGCAAATCGCACAGGCATTGTCACTCTTATTCTCCTTGAGCCCGCAGCCCGTCATCCCCCGTCGTACACACGTTTCAGCACAGCGCCTTGTCCGCCGCAATGTGACAGGGACGGGCGATTGCTTGCTTGCGCCCTGCCGTGTCCGAGGGAGGATGCGAGGCTGACAATCATTCGCATTGTCTGCTGCCGTCCAACCACAGGCCTGCGTCGCTTCTCTTGCGCAAGTGCTGACGCCAACTCATCTTTGACGCAGAGCCAATCGTGCAGCTGCAGCGCCTGCAATGGCGTGAACGCCACTGGAAGCTTGCCAGTCTGCCGGGAATTTGCTACTGGTCGCATCCCTCGAGGCTCGCTTGCGCTCGCTCCAGCCGTTCGTTCGTCGTTCGTGGACGGCCACGCCGTGGGGAACATGATCGTCTTGCTAGTCTACGCGAATGGCAGTCTGCCACGCTAGCAAGAACGCCTGGCTTGCCTTGTGCAGACTTCATGCACTGGGAGAGTCTCATTCGCCGGCGAGCAGATTTCGCTTCGAAGGTTGCTCGCAGTGCAATGGATGTACGGATGTCTACTGCAGATTTGCTGTCGCTTTCGTCGTGCAGCGTGCCCAACGCTCGGGACGTGGCAGGTCGCACTGGCGGTGAGGCGTTGAGCATGCGTTTCATCGACTTATGCTCCCGTGCAATGAAGATGCAGCGTTGGCCTGCGCGGTGTTGGCCGTCGGCTTGCTTTGCTCTTGCATGCCGCAACCTTCTTGCCATGCTTTTTGAAGCCCTTATTGCGCATATCGGGAGATGATGTGCACCAGGCTCGAAGAGCGCAACACACGCCTTGAGTTCTCTGGAGCGATGTGCCGAAAAGTGTGGACATCAACCCTCTTCCGCCGCTCGTGCCCTTGCCTCTCGTCCTGGGTCATATGCATGTGGCTTCTGCCTTGTCCTACCTTTCATTTACCCTCGCTCTGGCAACACCCTTGCTTGCGTGAGGTTCTTCCTTTGCACGATCTCCCTTAGCTCTTCCTTCCTGTACTCTACCTGTTGTATACCCTGGCGAATGCTTTATTCAACACCACATACTAAATGACACGGTGAGCTCTGAGGTCAATGGGCCTCATCGTCGACGAGAATGGACACTATAGAGGTTGGCTGGCCTCCATCTTATGCTGCTGCGCGGCTTTGAACGAAGATGAGTATCCATCTGAAAGACGGAAAGACAATGAACAGGGTAAGTGTGGCATATTTTGAGACTCAGGGCAATTAAAATTGCATGCTGATAGCCGTATAGCCACCGCCAAAGACACACCATACTACCAACAACCGGCTTTGACAGAATTGCCTGTTCTGCCAGAGCCGACTCACGCGTCGTCAAAAAATATTCTGGAAGCCGACGCCAGCTCTCGTCACGACTCACGACACTCTGGGCACTCCGATAACACGCAATCACACAGCTTTGACCCAGACTCCCTACTTCCCAGCCCTGCTGTCGAGGAACCAGAACGAGAGGAACCCCAGCTCGTGCGATCCACGACAAATGATACCGTACGAACGTATCGCCATCTCCGACCTAGTCCTGGTGGGTCGATACACCGAACAACGCTCGTGCCAATTCAACTGGGCCCAGTCGTTCTCCGCGATGCCTCTGAGATAAATCGAGACGACACGTCGACGCTGCTTTCTGGGAACGGAGACGGCAGGTCGAAACACCGACATGAGCGATCTGAGTCGACGCAGAATTTGCTCAACAATGCATCCCATCCGTTTTATTACGATAACCGGGAAACACCACACCAAAAATATGGCCGACACAGTGCAGAGACACTGGCCCAACACTTACACTCCCAAGAAAGCGTTGCTCCGAGAGCCACCACATCGACGCACTCTCTCTCGAGCTCTTTCAGACAACACTCAAGTGACATCAGCACTCCAACGAGCCTACCAAATCCGACCGAGCGACCTAAGACAGGTGCACGCCTACACCGCAAGCGCTCAAACCAGTCCAAAAGTTCCTTTGGCAATCCTGGCGACTCAGACGTGGAGAAAGAAGTGCTTGAGCTCAACACCATAGTCGAAGAGCGCCGAGCCGAAGGCAATCGAGTAAACCCCAGGGACAGCCGTCATATACCCGCAGTAGCGCCCTCAATGCAAGTTGGCGTCCGCTCAGAAACCCTCAACGATATCGGCTCTGCTCTCTCACGGCCGCTTCCCACGATGCATATCATATCCGGCGAAGGAGATGCGGAGCCGGACGGCAAAGAGCACCAGCCCAGGACCTCTCGAGTCTCGGGCTGGCTTTCGAACGTTTCGGCCTCCGCCAAAACGGACGCCGACCACAACGAGCCTTTCTACAAATACGATGCGGACACCACACACAAACAGAGCGTCTCTGTGAACTCTTCCGGCAGCGCTCTGGACTCAGTCCTGTATACTCATGATTCCTCGCCTACGGCCTCGAAACGATACAGCAGGAGCTTGATGATTACGCCACTCGCGCCTGTTGATGATGGTGTCGGTAATGATGGGGAGCGACGGGTTGGGATCGCTTTGTGACGACAATGAGGCAATGAGATGAAAGGTGATGGGATACCCGGTTTGACTCTGTGGCGTTAAGGGATTGTTTCACTGTATGGTATGTTCTGGCCCGAGTATGATGATGCGCTGATATGAGATATGAGCGATTTATAGATGGAGTTTGTATGATTAGGCGTTTTCTTCGCATGGATATATACTGAAGCCTCAGTGCAAGCACTTGTGGTCAGTCAATTGACTGATAAATCATTTTCGTGTAATCAAGCCTTCACTTCTAGCATACACCCTGTCGGCGCTCCTCCACTAACCTAGACTTCACTTTCGATGCCAGTGACTGCCGCGCGCGCTACACGTTTCCTGTTCCCCAGAACGACCAAATGATCACCCGACTCCCAATAAACAATTTGCTGCCCGCTGCCAGTCTCCGAGAAGACCCGACCCACCAAACCTCGAGAAGACTGCTCCGCCTGCTCACCACGCATCATCGCTCACCAGTTGTCACACCGTTGTCCGTTCTCTTTGTTTACCTCGGAAGCTTGACTAGGTTCAATCTTTACAGCTTGATTTCCATAATTACTCGCCGCCGCACCGTGTTGGCACGCTGCACTCAAGACCTGACTCGGCGCGACTCAGAACCAACTACATCAAGCTCGAAAGCCTCGAGTCCTTGACGACAAGGGCCCTACCAATTCATCTCTCTCTCGCAACATGGCAGTCGCCGGCGACCTCGGCAGACTCCCTCCGGAGCTTCGTAAGGAGATCTACTCATACCTGCTTGTGGAGGAGAAGAGAATCGTCATCAGTCGCTACAAAGAGCACAAACAATACAGGCCAGTCCGTATGGGCAGCTACCGCAACCCCGACCACACCGACTCGACCTACGACCGCTACACCAAAGTGTGGACGAAGACGGCTCCTGGCCCCGATGCACTTCTTCTTGTCGACAAACTCGTGAGCCAAGAGGCCGCACAGGTTCTGTACGGCCTCAACCACTTCGAGTTCGAGCATGTCGCCGCACTCCAGACCTTTCTCGAAAACGTTGGCGATTCGAGACAGCACCTTCGCCGCGTTGCGCTTTTGGGGCAAGCTGTAATCTACTCACACCAGTGGGACGCGATGGATACTTCTCTGCGTCTTTTGACTCAGGCGAGTGGCCTTCGCTCCTTGGAGCTCCCGCATCTTGCATTCTGCGGCACACCTTTTGGCCGAAGCGCGACCAACCCTCGAACATTTGTCCAGCACTGCAAGCCACTTCTCGAGTCTCTCAAAGCCAGTTTCGAAAGACAAAACTTGGACATCAGCATTTTCGACGTGATCAGGATTGAGTTGGATCCTTGTCGCTTCGAGACAGAATATGGATCCAAGCACAAAAAATACCACAGGCCTACGCCAATGGCGACTGGCTGGACGGTAAAGCTTCGCCAGACACTCATCGATAGCCACAACAACAGCCAGAAACATCCCATCTTTACCAAAAGTGTGAAGTGCAACTGCTTTTGCAAATCCGCGGAGAAGAACAACCGGAAGCTTATTGAAGATCTGAAGGAAGAAATCTCGAAACAGCTGGGTCTGAGTGGCGACGAGGAGAAAGAGGATGCGGAGTGAAGCTGGTATTGACGCAACTCTTTCAGATTGTCAAAAGAGTCGATGTGCCAACAACAGCAACGAATGGGCTCCATTTGCTTTTGCGAAGGTGGAGCGAACAGAACAATTGTTACGCATGATTGTTGAGATGGCGCGAGGGAACACGAAGGTTGTAGTATCATCGAGTGCCTTGTGTGCACCACTGTTGGCAGACCTATCATCAGCTTGTTCAAATGCGGTCTCTGAGCGTTGGCGCTTAAGTCAACAAGTAGCTACTGGTTTTGTGATTTGGTTTCAGGAAAGGAAATGTGTACGGTGTTTGGGTAGACAGTCCACTGATTATTCGTGTCTACTTCTTGTATCACAAGTAATCATGCTTCTCATATCCACTGCGCCATCTGGTTCTTTCCCCTGCATGGCGGATCAGATATCGCCTTGATAGAACTGTTTGTACTGTCGATTCGTTGGGCTCTAGATAGTGCCATAGCTGTGCTACGCATCTCCATCGTCAACGCTTGAGAACACTCTGATCCTTCATGGGAGGTATGCCTCCGCTACAGCACCTCCTGCTCCCTTTGTCCCTGCATCATGATGACCATGACAACGCAGCTCGGTCGGCCATCTCGGCCTGTAGCATGCCACCGGCCCACTCGAAATAGCCCTGCTCGAGAATCGTCCCATCGGTCTCCCAGCATGATCCATCGGTCGTTGCAGCCACCGTCTGTGCTCGCGAGAGCTTGTCTCCACCATAGACCAAACTAATTTTGGTGCAGAAGTCACCGTACCAATCACTGGAGGATGTTTCCTGGCGGAATCTCTCCAAGTTTCCCACATAGTTGAAGGAGAGGCGTAGGTGCAGCTGGCCGCCGCAGGCAGGCAGCACCAATTGCGTGTCATGACAGAGTAAATCCATGAGCCAGCATGAGTATGTGTCGAACCAGAGGAGCTGAGTGCTCGGCTCACAATAAGTGTCACAGATGTCGAAATTGACCTCCAGCTCACGGAAGACCTGGCGCTTCCCGCCCAAACCTACGCGTCTTGCAACGGACCAGGGAAGGCACAAGGGTTGAGCCGAGGGGTACCAGATCTGATTTCTGCTCGTCTGCGTGATCACGAGGCGGCTCGCAGCAGGTGTGCGCTTGTCGAACTCGGCGGTGAACTGGCGATTGATCAGGCGAAGGTGGTATAATGGCGCAGGGCAGCAAAATGTGAGGCTATGGAATCGCGTGCTCTCTTCGTGATGATGAAGTATGTCGTAGATTTGATCACGGAGTTCGCCAGGTAGCGAGAAAAAGTGTTTCAGCACTACTACTTGGTTTGCGACAGTAGGTGCAAGAAAGTCGTGAGTGGCGGACATGATGCAAAGCGATGTCTATTGTCTTTTTTGCGACTTTTCGAGAGTTCTGAGTGCACGATTCCGATTGTACAGCGAGTGATCCGATTATAGCAGCGCGCCGAGGATAACGGGAAGGCCCGAGGCTCTGGCGATCAGAAAAGTGTTGTGAGGTTGAACATTGAGCGTGTATTGCGGACGGAAGTGTTGGTCTTGTGGTTGAATTTCACCGTTGGCCTCAGGCGTGGTTTCCCGTGCGCAGCTTTTCACTTGATATCAAGTCGGGGAGTGCATTGTCATTGGTCGGCTTGTGTGTGGCTCTGTTGGCTCGCTCGATTTGGACATTTTACGAGCAACGATACCAGTTTTCACTTACATCAATTGGAGTTCGGTCCTGCATGGGAGATGAAGCTTATTACATTGATGGTGAAAGTAGTCTAGCAGAACTGTGTTCTAATTCGTTGTTGTTCGTAGATGTACATGCAACGGAAGTTATTTCCTCGTCAGAGCCTTGTTTCCTTTCTACATTCACACCAAAGAGGTATCTTGATCCACCGCCAAAATCTTTGTCGCCACCGGTTTTATTGTAAACCACTCAGCTTGACGGCGGAAGTATCAACCGCCCATCTGGAGTCCCCCTGCATACCATCGTCCACGGGAGATCCCATCCAGCGCGAGCATGCTCGATAGCAGGCTCCTCGATACCCAACCCGAGTCCTCCATGCCGTGGTAACTGCCATGCTCGAGAACAACCTAAAATGGGTCCAGATTGCTCAGCGACTCGATTTGAGCCTGCTTGAAAACTCCTTCCTCGACTTGCCATCCCGTGGCTCTGCTCCAAACAGAGAGAGTCTGAGGCTTTTCGGAGTAGATGTATAGACCTAGTTTCTTCATGGCTAGGGTTTGCTTTGGGATTCCATGCATGACCATGCTGGTACTAGTGAACAGGTCATAGTACCGTCGGCGACGCGAAACGAGGCCTGGAAATTGATCCAGGTTACTTATATACTGGAATGAGAGCTGTAAATGAATCTCATGGCCACCGGAGGGGCCCAAGAGGCATGGCTCATTTTCAATCAAGTCTTCAATCCACCACTCGAAACAGTGGTAGTCCGGCTCTATGTCGCCAAACCCCTGATATTCATCACTGACGTCAAATTTGAATTCGAGCCGAGTGAAGGGCATATTCTGCATGAGCACAGGAAGTTTCGGAAGACCACAGGGCTGCCTGTATGGTTTCCAGGCTGAGTGTCCGGGTTTGTGCGTGACCGATAGCTGCGAACAATTGGTAGGTAGAGTACGCATGTAGAACTCATTTGTGAAGCGGCGATTGATGAGCTGAGTGTTGATGGGAGGGCAGCGGAAACGAAATAGCAATTGTCCCAGCTCTGCCTCCGCTTCATGCTGCTGGACGATGTCGTAGATCTCGTCGCGGAGCTCCCGTGGGAGCGAGAAGAAGCCTTTCAGCGTTGGACTCGCGGTAGTGGCGACTGCCGCGCAGGTGCCCTCCGTTGCAGACATGATGCAGGAGTGCTGTTTGTGCTGTTGGTACTCGAGGATGGGCGTGATTGAAGGCGTAGCGGCAAGCGTTGCTGCGTCGTTGGTGGCAGCGTGGCGAGATAATAAAGGGTTGAATGGAAGAGTTCGCGGATGTGATGGTGCAAACCGGGCCGAAGGGTGTTGTGTTTTTTGTGGCTAACACGCACGTGGTATGCAGTGTCGTTTGTTCTGCGTTTGAATTGGCTGTTGCCTGGTCCCACCATGCAGGGTGCCGACTTCACTTCTCCAAGCTCCTTCACTTGATGTTAGACCGCTTGCTGCGTTATCGCATGACCTGGGCTCGTGATAATCATGACCCTTCGCTCTCATTCATAAGCCGAGCGTGTGCTTACCACTGCAACGACCTACACTCGTCCGTTAGGCCATCTTCCACGCCCAACGTGACACACCGCCACGCACCTATCTAATTTCATCTATCACACACAGACCACGGACATGTCCTCGCACACGACAGTACCAGTACCAACTTGCAGCCACGCCGAAATGGCATTCCAGTTCTTTGCGCTGCCTCGTGAGCTGCGCGACATGATCTACGACCACCTCTGGCAAGACACCGAGGAGAACGCCGATCTTCTTCGCTTCGACATCAGCACTATCATTCCCGAGCTCCGCCTGGTCAACCGTCAGTTCAAAATCGAGTACGACGAGCGCATTGCAGCCAACGGCCACAAGAACACCGTCACCGTCACGCAGCGCTACGCGCGCAACACCTTTGACCCCACCTTTCGCCCCTCGAATGAGATTACTCTTCCACACCTTGCAGCTTTGTCTACCAGCCTCACAATCAAGATCATCAACCTTGAGCGCAACTGCGGCTATTGTCATAGGTGCGATCATAGGAGATGCGAGCACTCCGCGCATTACAAACAATGGGTGCAGACCTGGCTGCTCTCAGAGTGTCCTCTTCGAAGCTGCAAAGTGGATCTGACCATAGCCAGTCGCAGATGCGTGCCGGAGGCAATGGCCAACCACAGGCTTATCACAGACTGCCTGCAGCGCTTCGGGGAGTTCGGCGAACTGAATATATACGGATTGGGTTGGGGGAAGGAGAAAGCCGCTGATCCAGTGCTTCTGGAAACTCATTCGGGACTCTCGACTTGCGAGAAGAGGGCAGCTATGCTGAAGTCGGCGAACGTAATCGCGGAGTCCCTTGGTGAACTGTTGTGGTACTGATGGGCGCCGCTTATTGGTTCTTACGACGCTTGACGGGCAGAGCGATATGGGCCGAGTATGATGCCAGTCTTTTCAAGGCTTGGGGTGCGAGGGCTGCACAAGGTACAGCGGTACTGTGACACGCGTGTGCAAGGACTAGCGAAGAAAGGATGGAGATGGATGACGAAGGAGAGTGTACCTTTTAATTTGGATAAGCCGTGTTGTCACTAGCGTTGCTTTTCATTCTTCCAATAGAGTTCCCTTCATGGTGCCTAGAATCACGTTGGCACTTCCATTGCTCTTGCGCATGCTCCTTTCTTTCAGTGGTGCTCACTTGGAAGGCCGCCCCATTGATGTAGCGCTGTGAGCTTCTCCAGGTTCGTGATCGGACTACCATCCTGCGATTCTCAATGTCCATGCCACGTTGGCTGACGGCCATGAGATGGCCAGGTGAATATTCGGTAGAAGCTGTGAAATGCAAAGCATTGGGGGTTGCGCACGACTCTCAAGAATACGTGGGTGCGGCCAGAACGCGCTCTGATTGGCTGACAAACATCTTCACAAGGGTTAGTGTTGGGGGATACATCAAAAGGTGAACATTGAATAAAAAATTCATTTACAACATAAATACGAATTGCTCGCCTATGCTGCTGGCTCGGACTTTCAAATAAGCATGTATGACTGATGCAGTTGTTCTTTCTCCACGAGAGGATTGTAGACAAGTAACTATCGGCAAGTAAACACGTGTGATGCAATAATTCGACTTCAAACTATAGAAGGTCTTGCTCTATCCGTTTGCAGAACGCTGCTTTGCATAATGAATAAACAAAAACAATGTTGTACCCCAAGCCACGCTGTATAACAACCCTCCTTCAAGGCCTGCTAATTCTCGGCTGGGTGGAATTTTATGGCCTCGTCGGTCGTCGAGGAGATTATCCTCTTGCCCTTGTGGAACCTTTTCGCATGCGCCTCGGTGGACATTTTGGCAGAGCTGGGCGACTACCTATGGTGATTGTCAGTATCGTTGTGGAATGGTCTAAACTCGTCTTTGCGACATTTGAGACGCACCTTGATGATTTGTCTCGCAGAGCCATGATTCATTTTGTCGCCGCCCTTGCCCTGGCCCTGGCGAGCTCAAACGATCTCAGCGCGAAGAGACCGAATGGTCTCCTCCTCAACCTGCCACCCAACACCCTTTGTCCAAACAGCCAAGATTCGTGCACGCGAGAGACTGGCTTCATCTGGGATTCCGTCGCCACCACTGTACAAGACCAAACTGATCTTGCTGCACTGGGTAATGAACCAAGGTTTCCTCGCGATCAGTCTTCTAAGGACATTGAAGGTTTTCAGATAGCTGAAGAAGAGACGCAAATGAACTTCGCCGTCGCAACCAGCCCGTGGCAAGTGAGGCTCGCGGTAGAGAAGAGTCGAAACCCAGTGGGAGTAGGCGTCAAAGTCTCCCAGGACAGTTCTTGGCGTGCGAATTTCGTCGTATACATCAAAGTTGAACTCCAGGTTTGTGAACGAGGTTGTTCTGCCCAGTGTGACCAGTTTGGGAAGACGTTGAGGCAGCTTCTTCTTCTCAGCCGAGCCCCAAGACGAGACACTGTAAGCAAGAGGGCCAAGAGAGCTCTGAAATCTGGGTGCCATGAACTTGCCCCAGCACCAGTTCCCCTGAGATATGATGAGGCTAGTCTCCGCTGGAGTGCGCCTGTCGTATTGTTCTCGGAATTCGCGACTGATGTTGCGGACATGAGTTAAAGGCAGAGCATAAGTCATAAGCCCAGTGTCCAGCTTTTGTTCGTACTGGTGGAGTATGTCGAAGATCATGTCGCGGATCTCCAGAGGAAGCGAGAAGAAGGTAGCCATGGTGCTGATGTTATTTGTGTGCTTGTGGTAAAGGTTGTTGGTTGTTATTGGCTGTTGGTGGCTGTTGCTTTAAGTGTGTAGTGTACAGCTTCGTCGTGTGTGGTTTCGTTGAGAACGTGGTGCGCGCTCTTTATGTAGCAGATATGAGTCTAGCGTCCCGGTATCGGCACGTCATGCGGGCCATGTTGTTCTATGCTGCACGTTTGCCTTGGCTGTTGCCTGTTGCTATATGCGTCGCAAGTCACTGAATTTACTTTCACTCTTCTGGCGCTCGCCGATCGCCGCTCGGTCAACACCCACAGACGGAGGCTGGAATAGGGTTCGTTGACGCTGGCGATTGTTTCCTTGACACGGCGAAGTGTCCTGTTGGTGTGTCTCGGCCTCTAGACTTTGATATTCGAGGCATGAGCGAGGCAGAAGAAGATGCGTAGAGTCCAAGTGAAGTCAGAATGAGTCGTGGCAGTATGGGTCTTACCTGTTGTTGCTTGATATCATTGGGTTGAGTGATGGCTCCAGTGTTTGTCACTCACATCAGCTTCCCATCGCTCCTTCCTCAGCTCTTTACTTCGACAGCGCACAGACTCTCTCGTCCTCGGGATTTGTTTAGATGAACCTGGCTTGCACCAACCCATTCTGCGCATCATCCAGAAAAGACCACTTCCACGCCACCCATCGCGCATGGGCGCCGCATCACCACTCACCATGGCGCCTGACCCGTCGCCAAGCATGCTCGAGCATAACGACAAAGCGGACAATTTCTTCTCACTCCCTCGTGAGCTGCGTGACAGAATCTATGAAATGGTCAGAGAAGATCGCTGCAAGAAGCTCGACGATATCCGTTTCGAATTTCGTGCCGCCATACCAGAAAAACGCCTCGTCAACCGCCAGTTCAAATCCGAGTACGATGAGAGATCCGCAGTCAACACTTTCGTCCACGTGTTCGACATTGACAACATGTGCACTCTCGAGCACTTTCCTCGCCTCGCACTCAATGCGTGTTACCTGGCACTTCACTGGGAAAGAACCTCCGACGAAGATGAAATGCCCATGCTTCTCCAACTCGGTGCACGCATCGAGGCCCCCCTAGAAGTTCGACTGAAGTCTCTTGAAGAAGTCGTTGGCCACTTGCCCAAGATCAAAGACGTGCACATTGAACTGATCCATTGGACCACACACGACATCAAAGATGTCGTGAACGATCTGATCGCCTGCCCCGTTCTGACCAGCTTTACCGTCCAAGATCATGAACTTAGAGGGAGTGCCGACTTTGCAATCTGGCTGCGTGAGCACGGATTCCTCGTAGACAACATCGACAAGGTGAAAGCCATGCAGGAAGCGAAGGCCGCGTATGAGAGATACTTGAAACGCAAGGCAGCAGAAATGGAAAGCAGAGAGGCCGAGACTCATGTGTCCGACGACCTGGACTCCTCCAGTGGCATGGGCGAGAACAGCCGCGACGGCTCTGCAGGCGAAGTGAGCACCTGAGTGGTCATCCGCAGTGGTGGCGAAACAGGATCGAGGTACTGCAATTGCGTAACTTGTGCTCCCTTTGAATTGCACACTGACTTCTGTCCACAGAACATATTACATTACCACGGCGGTTCAAGCTCGCCTTAAATATCGACTTGCACACCGGAACCAAAGGTTTCGACTATAATGATGGAGGATTGCGTCGGTATAGCTTATTCCTGAAAGACTGGACATTGGGATAAGCGGTGTGGATTGCATTGATGACAGGAAATCGAGACCTGACCTTGCTCGAGATACTTCTTGCCTTTTGCATTGGAGGCTACACCTTCAAAGCGGAGCTTCGGTCTTCGACACTCTAGACACACAAGATAGATGCGGAGAAAGATCAAATCATTGAGCCACTTCATGGTGCGTTGGTGTGAACATGTCATGTAGATGCGGTGGAGTACGCGCCAGAATTCAGCTCGGCGAATTAACTACACGGCCTCCTCGGCGAATGAGACACTCTCGGAGAGAAATCCTCCGATCCTCTCGGCCTATGCTGGACTTTTGGAGAACGGCAAGAGATCCCGGCCGCAGTATCCACTCGACCGTCGATATGGTATGCTTGTGTAGCAATAAGAACAAAACAATACATTGATGCAAATGTGCCTACAATCAGTAAGATACCACTCTGAGATGCACGAGGTCATCAGCCTCCTGAAGAGGCATAGAGCAAGTCTCCAGGTTTTCACATGCTGCCCATCTTCATCCCCGCAAATGGCAGAGACAGCAGACTCGTGACCAAGCATACTTAGCCCGAGCCCGTCATGTGAGCCGTAAATCGCATTACCCGCTGGCATGTGAACGCGCCTCGGTCCACGCCAAACCGCCATAATCACGATACACTTCTACCAGGAACCGATCAGCTGCTGAAACCACAGCCCTGGCCACGTTGTCGCTATAGCGGCAAATATAACTGTTCAATCGCCCGCGAAACAGCGACCTTCACTTCCTCTCGCATCCAGTAGTCTCGTCCGCACGCGCCACATCCGTGCCATACCCGAGCCTCCCTCTCTCCACATCCCCAGACACGCTGACCAGGCAATTCATCCACCTCGGCATCTCTCTCTCGCGCCAGTCCAGCAAGGTTTCCGACTGCCCTGCCTCGTCGACCCTGGCCGCCGCATCTCTTATTTCCACTCGTCTCGCTCTTCTGTCTAGACCGACTGCCGCTCTACCCTCACGACACTTCTACTCTCTTCAGTCACATTTGTTTTAAGATACCCCCAATATGGCTCCTCGTGTAATCGTCGTCGGTGCTGGCCGTAAGTGGACTTGAAGCTAACATACGAACACATGGCATTGAGACTGACAGCGAACTCCCAGTTTCCGGCCTCAGCGCTGCTCACACTATCTACCTCGCCGGTGGCAATGTTGTCCTTCTTGATAAGAACAGTATGTGGTCACGATACGCTGCCTTCAATTCCTCTAAGCTGACAATCATCTAGACTTCATGGGCGGCAACTCCACCAAGGCCACCTCCGGTATCAACGGTGCTTTGACCCGCACACAGGTCGATGAGAAGATCGCCGACAGCGTAAAGCAATTCTACGACGACACTCTCAAGTCAGCAAGAGAGAAGGCGCGCCCAGATCTCATTAAGGTCCTCACATACAAGTCGGCTGCCGCCGTTGAGTGGCTTCAAGACGTCTTCAACCTCGACCTTACACTTGTATCTCGACTTGGGTATGTTCAAGAGCCACGGAAACAAGTCTGAGACAAGAACGTACTAACAAACATTCCAGTGGCCACTCCTACCCTAGAACCCACCGTGGTCACGATGCAAAGTTCCCTGGCATGGCCATCACATACGCGCTCATGCAGCGTTTCGAAGAGCTAGCAGAGAAGGAGCCTGAGCGCGTATCGCTCATCAAGAAGGCCAAGGTCAACAAGATCAACACGGAGGGAAACACCATCACTGGTGTCACATACGAGTTCCAGGGCCAGGAGACCAGCCTTGACGGCCCTGTCATTCTTGCTACTGGTGGTTACGCCGCCGATTTCTCAGCGGATTCGCTCTTGAAGAAGCACAGGCCGGACACCTTCGATCTGTCCACCACCAACGGTGCCCACGCCACTGGTGACGGTCACAAGATGCTTATGAAGATCGGCGCCAACGGCATTGATATGGAGTCCGTTCAAGTCCACCCTACAGGTCTTGTAGACCCCAAGGACCCCACCGCAAAGACCAAGTTCCTTGCGGCAGAGGCTCTCCGTGGCGAGGGTGGTCTCCTTCTCAACTCCAAGGGCCAGCGCTTCACCGATGAGCTCCAGCACCGTGACTACGTCTCAGACAAGCTCTGGAAGGAGAAGGAGAAGGGTCTGTGGCCCATCCGTCTCGTGCTCAACAGCAAGGCGTCCAACGTCCTTGACTTCCACACTCGCCACTACTCTGGTCGCGGCTTGATGAAGAAGATGACTGGCAAGGAGCTTGTCGCAGACATTGGATGCTCCGAGAAGGACCTTGTGAAGACTTTCACAGAGTACAACTCATACGCCGATGGCAGCGCCAAGGACCCTCATGGCAAGAAGTACTACCACAACGCTCCCTTCAACCTCGACGACACATTCCACGTTGCCGTTATGGAGCCCGTGCTCCACTTCACCATGGGTGGTATCGAGATCAACGACCAGGCTCAGTGCTTGAACTCCAAGGGCGAGCCCTTCGATGGACTCTTCGTCTGCGGTGAGCTCGCAGGTGGTGTTCACGGCGCCAACCGTCTCGGTGGTTCCTCCCTGCTCGGCTGCGTTGTCTACGGCCGTGTCGCCGGCGAGAGCGCCAGCAAGTACCTCTTCCAGGAAGTCCTCAACAACGGCGTCTCCACCGCCACCCAGCGTCTCGGCCAAGTCAGCCTCCACATCGACCCCAACACCCCCGGCAAGGTCTCCATCGAGTGGGGCAATGGCGTCGGCGCCTCTAGCTCCTCATCATCCTCACCCGCCGTCGCCCAGCAAAGCCAGAAATCCGCCGGCCCCGTCATGAGCAACAGCGCCGACAGCAGCGACCCCGCCACCGTCTCCGCGCCCAACAACCTCAAAGACTTCAAGGTGCCCGACGACGAGTACACGCTCGAGGAAGTCGCGAAGCACAACAAGAAGGAAGACCTGTGGATCGCGGTCAAGGGCGTCGTCATGAACGTCACCGACTGGGTCGACGAGCACCCCGGCGGTCCTCAAGCGCTCTTCTCACACATGGGCAAGGACGCCAGCGAGGAGTTCGAGATGCTGCACGACGACGAGGTCATTCCCAAGTACGCTGCTGGCATTGTCATTGGAAGGGTCAAGGGACAGGAGGTCACGCTCGAGTACTAGAGGCGTGGTCTATGTGCTTGGGGCGAGGAAAATTTATCTAGCGACATGTAGGGTGTCTCAGGGCCCTGGCTTGTCTTGTTATGTTATGAGTGATGGAATGTTTGAATTCATGCGGGCGTTTTATGTTCAGACGGTAGCTACAACTAGCTTTGTGCATCTGAAGTTCTTCTTCCCTTAAAGCTACCCTCTGATCCATCCCATCCACGTTCTGCCTAGACGAATTGCCGCTTCGATGTTCTTGAGATCTTGAGGCCTGACTGATCACTCATTTCGTGCAAGACATGATGTTGGTACACCAGTGGCATTTGAATTAAGAAATTAAAAATTTTTATATGCAAATCTTTGGATGCAACTCATTTACGCAAAATGCGACGCGGGTAGAATGAAGATGAGGTATAAGAGAAAAAGAAAGAAATCTTTCATCGACTGTAACACCAGTTCAATGCCATGCTGTGTCCAAAAGGAAATTTTGATGGAGAGGGGAGACGATGTTATCTTGCGTCACCCGCTCACCTAGCGGTCTTCTCCGGATCACCCATCTCGAGATCCTTCGGTCTTCCCTCAGGCATAGGCGGCACATCGTCCGCTAGCGTCTCGCCGCTGCCCAAGTGTCTGTTGGTGTCAGACGTGCTGGGACGAGCGCTAGCTCTCTTGCTCGCTCTCTTGGCTTCTTTCTCGGCCGTTCTCGCTGCAGCGTTTTCCTTCTCCGCAGCCAGACCCGTCTTCGTCTCCTCGTGCTGACTGCTCAGAACCTTCTTCTTGATGCAGAAGCCCGCTAGCAATCCGACGGCTGCAAAAGCAGTGTACATTATCCACATTGGTACCAAGCTGTCTGCGAAAGCGACGCGGACGGCCTCTTTCTGCGGGCCGGGGAGCGAGTTGATGACTTGGGTATTGGCGCCGGCTTCGCTTCCGGAGAGTCTCTGCGCGAGCTCGGGGCCGAGGGTTGTGGCAAGCTGGGGTGTCTTCGCGCTCATGCTGTTTTGGAAGACGACTTGGCCGATCACGACGGAGGTCGAGGTCGCGAGCTGGCGGATGAAGCCGAGGGTGGCGGTCGCGGTGCCGATGTCGCGGGGGTTGATGTGTGCTTGGAGAGCGATGATGGGTGCTTGGAACAAGGGGCCCACGCCGACGCCAGCGACGATCTGGTACAGTATGATCTTGGCCCAGCTGGAGTGCGCGGAGAAGTCGATGAAGAGTCCGTAGCCGAGAGTCAGCAGGAAGAGGCCGAGATAGATGGGCGGTAGGAAGAGACCGGTTTTGCCAACGAAGATTCCGGTGCCGATGGAGCCGGCGGAGAGAGCGAGAGCTGTTGGTAGGAGATAGACACCAGAGAGAATTGGAGTCGCTCCCAGGATGGCTTGGAAGTACAGAGGCAGGTAGTAGGAGCCAGAAATAAAAACAAATCCGTGGATGAAGACCACAGAGAGAGTGGCGATGTTCGTGCGGGACTTGAACAGGCCAAGAGGCATTACAGGGTACTTGGGAATCTTCCACTCGTACAGGATGAAAAGCCCGAAAGTCAACACGCCGAAGACGAGGAGGCAGACGACTGTTGCTGAGCCCCAAGGGTAGGTTTCGCCGCCGTACTGTAGACCGAACAGAAACATGAGGGTCGCACCGACAACAAGTAGTGAACCGATCCAGTCGATGGCCTTGAGACCCTCAATGAGAGGTGTCTTCGGGGTCTCGATGTCGAGGAAGAACACCAGAATGATGAAAGCGAGTCCATCCAAGGGAAGGTTAATCCAGAAGCACCATCTCCAGCTCACGCTCTCCGTGAAGGCGCCTCCAATGATCGGGCCTATCGATGAAGCGATTGCCCACACACCGCCAATAACCCCATAGAAGGCTCCTCGAATGCGGAGACTGAAGAGATCGCCAATAGTAATATTGACCAAGATAACGAGTCCACCGCCTCCCAGACCTTGGACAGCACGAGCAGCAATAAGCATACCGATGCTGTTGGAAAGGGCCGCAACAAGTGATCCGATCATGAAAATGATGTTTGCCAGTAATAACATAGGCTTGCGGCCAAAGATGTCGCTGACTTTACCCCATGATGGGATCGAGGCGGCGTTTGCAAGCATGAAAGCACTACCTATCCAAGTGTACCCTGACGCTGATCCAAAGTGCTCGGTGATGGTAGGCAGGGCTGTCGTGACGATCGTAACGTCCAGAGCTGCAAGGAAAACGGCCATGCAGAGAGCAAGCATGATCACCGCCACCTTGCCCTTAGAGCGACCGTTGTATGGGTGGTCTTCTTTGGGTTCTTCTTGAACAGCTTTCTCGTTGCTGTGGTTCTCCAAGTCCGATTCTCTGTCTGGTGAGATGCTGGAGCGTGCTGTTTGGGCATTTGTTGGTGTGACGATTTCTGGCATCGTTGACGTAGATGTGGCGCCTGGCCCTGCTTCGGCGGCGGGCTCGTCTGATACGCCTTTGTTCATCGTTTGTGATTGCCTGCCGGTCTATGAGGCAGATACACGACGTATAGAAGGCGCACAGTAATGCTTGGTTGCCACAACAGTAGATGTTGTTTCACTTATACCGTTGAGTCTGACAGAACGTCTGGGGAAGTGGAGATGAAGCTGTCGCCCGTGTGAAGGCAAAGAATGAGGATGACGTCGTAGATCAAAGCTTGTGTTTTGCTTGTTCCAGAAGGTCGCTAAGTGCCAGAACAATGCCCGTGATGATGGTGATGGTGAAGTCAAAATAGCTGAAAGAAGAGGACGGCCAGTCTTTATGTTGTTGATCGGGTTTTGGTAAGAATATTAGTTGCGGAGGATTCATCAATGAAAACAAATTAGTTTATCAGCGGGCTGAGATCGGGGCCGGGCTCGGGTTTTGGAGACAGCTGAAAACCCGAAAAGTCCAACCGCACCTCTTCTCAGCCGCTATCAAACACGAGCTCCTTTCGTGCAGTCAGCGGCTCAGAGTGGCTCATAATTTCGACTGCGACTTTGGCGAGCACTTCATTGTTGTTCGTTGTGGGTAGCACTTGAGATTTGTACCCAACAACCCAAAAACTTATGAGTAATTGCTGTGGATGAAGGGGGTGGCAAGTAGCATTGGGTCGCGGACATGGGGTACTAGGTTATACCATGCTGTGCCTAGCTGTTGGCCAACGATCTCGTATGAGTAGATCGTAAATTCCTCATCCTCTTACTACTGCGGATGTCATGGTATGCTCTCCTCGCCGACGGGCGTTTTGCAGCAGTAGTGTTACATGCCTTGATATATGAGCTGACGAAACAGTAAATCACATCTGCTCCGTATCCTATTTGAGCCTTCGTCACTATCCTGAAGCAGGCTCACGCATTGCCATGTCTGTATTCCAGCCTCGGTCTCCTTTCGAAGCATGCTTGCAGCGGCTTTCACCTCAGGCGCTCGCTCTAGTTGTTTGCCTACGGCCTGAGACAAAACAGAAGATTTTCGATTTATGAGATGGAGTGATTGGAGGCCTCCTAGTGTGAAATTCCCCAAGGCGAGCCAGTCAGCGCCAGGTATGTATTCGGATGGCAATCGCCTTGTGGAGACTAAAGAGAGAGGGAGAGTGAAGAAAGGCATATTCAAGCTGCGTGAAGCCACTCATCGACTGCTGCTTCCAGGTGGTCGCTCTTGCCTTGCCTTACGGTCTTGCCTCGCGCCGGCCAATCCCGTCGTCCGCACAATTATTTCGTCGTCGCGAAACGCGCTCACTGAGCTTCACTCGCCACCGCCGTCGTGCTATTGCAATTGCCATTTTCGCAACACAACGGACACTCTGCAAACCAAGCTAACAATGCATTCTAGCAGCGCATAAGCATACGCAAAGGTCTGTCTCTTTCCTCTTTGTCGCCACTTACACCACCTCTTCCACGAACCATACACACACCGCTGCCTTGTTGCAGCTCACTCGGTTGTCGCAATGTGTCGACACGAGACCGCCACCTACGCCTGCGGCCACAAACAAGATCTCGGCTTCTTTTGCGAATATGCACAACCCTATGGTCCACTTTTCAACAAAGTGAACTGTCCCAACTACTCCCACGGTGCCGAGAAGCTCGACCCGATCAACCAATGTGGCAAGCAGCGCGGCTTCTACTGTGCCAGGTCGCAAGATGGCGTGGTCATTGACAAAGCTAAAGATGCCCAGGACACTGCCACTGCCCAGTGTAACATCAAGAAGTCCGAGCTCCAGCGCATCGCACTCAGTTGCAGCAACTATCTGCAAGAGGCTAAGATGAGAGACGTGCCTACCGAAGAGCTCGTCAAAGTGCCGCGTTACTGCGAACTCGAGCAACAGCGCCAACTGATCGGCAGCCAATGCACCATTTTGCGCAACAGGGCTATTTATTTCCAAAACCTGCTCAACTACGCTTTCGCGAACCGCGACCGGCTTGCGCCTGGGGTCTGTCACTATCCCGAGTGGGACCTCGTCAGCTTCGACTTCGCGTACTCCATCTTCTTACCTATCATGCTTCAACCCATTCGGCACTTATTGCCAGGCCAGATCCCACTTCCGATGAAACCTGCTGGCCCTAATCTCCAGAACACCATCAACCAATACCCGGGCCAGGTCCCGCCTCCGACGACACCTGCTGGCCCGCAACCTCAGGACACCAGGAACCAATACCCAGGCCAGTTACAGAGCACGAACAACGAGACGCTTGTCGGTCCTAGCCCTGGAGCGCCGCCTGCGCCGCAAGCCAAGTCTGTGCAGAGGCCTAAGCTGAAGGTAAAGACTACGCCTTCGAAGCAGACCATTGTCACCGAGGAGGGCTCTCCAATGAGTTCAGAGCTCATCCGAGGAAACTCGCCAGAGGGTGAAGGCCCGATGGCCAAAGCTGCCCGCTATCGCGCGCAGTTGACGGATTCGCGCAAGAAAGTTGTTACTGGTGCAATGATTGGTGCGGGCTACGAAATTGGGATTAACGGGATAAGACCACCAGGTAAGCACAGCTGAGATGCGCAAGGAGAAGGTCGGCGGCTAACATTGAACAGTCAAAACCACCCCTACGAAGAACGAGAGCCCAGCTGTGATTGATAGCAACAACTCGATCCCGGCACCGAAGAAGGTTCGACGCAGCACTAGAACGCGGAACACTAAACCCAAGTATGCAGAAGGCTCCGACAACAGTCTCGGCTCAGATGCAGCATCTCCGTTCAAACCAGATTCGGCTTGGAACGACTCTCCAGGCACATCGGACCCTGCTTGGGTTGACACTCCGACTAAATCCGCGGGATCGTCATCGTCGCCAGCCAGGCCCACTCGAGCACGCAACAACCGAACCACGCAACGCTTCACTGGCTCACCAAACGGCAGCCCATCTCAGACATTATTGAGTGCCAGGATATCCGATTATCAAAAGCGCAATGGAAACGTGGTCTCGAGTGGCACCACACATGCTACATCCGCTGCAACTCAGTTTGACAACCTCTTCCAGCCCAGTACCAGAACATCTCAGACGGAAGTGCAGGCACCGCTCGCCAACTCTCACCAAGTCACTCCGCACGACACTGCATACAACCAGAGTGTACAGATGTCTAACGAGCCGGGTTCAATCAACCTGCATGTACAAAATGATCCCATGTCTGGACGGACTTTTTCGAGCACGAACTATGCCCAGGGTATGCTTCAAAGCACCCACACTCCCCAGCAGAGGACTGCTGCGATGCAACGAGGCTCGTACTTGATACAAGAATTAGGCCACAGCCTGCACGAACATCAGATCGCATCAGGCATGATCAGCACTGGCGCAGCAGACGTGACACAGTCTCCGCAAGATCAGCAGTACGCTACCTCGTCTAGCATGATGTTTGCTCCCCAGGCGCAGATGGTGAGTGCGGTGCCGCAACTTGGGTCACCGGAAGCTGGTCTGCCCAACAATGGATCTTCAGGATCGCCCATCAACTTCTTCCATCACAATCTCAATCAGGCGCGAGCAGCTGGGGCGACTCTACCATCCCAGGGTCGATCTTTTTCGACGGGTTCAGTACCGCTTTCCAATCTTGCCAACCAGCCTGTTGCAGGCAGTCCGCTGTCGCCGTTCCACCATGGCCCCCAGCAACCTACTCCGATTCGTGTTGACTACGAGAACATGCGCCGTAGCTTCAGCTCGACCGCCGACCTTACACCGCGAGACTCTCTCCTCTCTCCACACCCGACATCTGGCCCGGAACCTTTCAAGCGTAGCTTGCCACCTGACAGCCCGACTCTTGGTCGCAAGCGTAAGCGGCTGTCTTTTCCTGGCGAAAACGACGCACCCACACTTACGCCGTCTCAATCCAAGCATCAACTCTACGCGCCGGCAGGCCTACCTGCCAACAACGACATCGATTTCGCGGCTGAGATTGCAGCGATCGAGATGTTCGAGAAGCATAACATGGCAGAGTTGGCGGCTTTCAGTACAGCATCCTCCAACGTCGACCCGAGACTCAACGCAGAGCATGATTTCGGGCACTCCGCGGCCGCGCTCTCCAACACCGACTTTCAAACTGACCAGAGCATTCCCATTGATCCCCGACTCTCTGAGGACTCCAGTGCTTCCGTTATTGCCCAATTGACCGAGGCAAACCCGATCGACCCCAGCGTTCAGATGACTGAGCAGTTGGGCACTCAGCCGTCACAAGCACCTGCGACACCTGCCCGTGGCTTCCTCGACGACTCTTCTAGTCCCTTGTCGGAGCCAGACTGGAGCCTTCTCAACGATGATGCGTTCCAGTGAAGAAAGATGCACTGAAACGACGAGGCCGAAGATCGATTGCTGTGCGATGTGGTGCCTTCAACAAACCCAATTGACGTCAATATGGACCATGCATCGACTGCGTGATATTGTGGAATTTTGGGAAAGGATCGCCACGACTGAAAGGACTGATGTACTATTGGATGTTTGTGTTTGGCTATGCATGAAAAATTGTTGAACGGTTGATGAAAGTCTGCTGCAGAGCATCATGGTTAGCGACTCCCGCTTGAGTTGCTCAGCGCTGAGCTGGAGCATTTTACTCTTCAAACTGTGGAGTTGGACATAGCAGTGATGACATTGGATCACCAGACTAAGGCTCTTAGCTAAGGTAGCCAAGTTATACGAAATGACAAAATGTTCCAAAAATCCCATGTGCATACGTGTTTTTGTACCAATTCGAGTGTTCATAATCTTTTCATGACGCCACTAAGTGAAATACATGCTTATGCTTAGCTTTGGAAACCGTGAGTCGATCGACTGGCCTGAGCATTACAGGTACCGAGACATCAGAGACGCCAATAGGCGTCTATCACTGCGTCGCCACCAATCTCTCCAAGCCACCGGTAATACCCTCGAGCCTGCTCACCATGCTCTCCGCCTCCTTGGAAGCAATTTCGCCCGCCTTCGCCTTTGCGAGCACATAGTCGCGCGTTGCCTCGCCAGCTTCTTCGCCTGCCCGAGCCCAGTCGCGTCCTCGTGATGCGCCAGGGTGCACCAGATGGCTTTCCTCGGCGTGTCGCCGCAGCAGCTTCTCGGAGGTCGAGTCGGCAAGAGTTACCTGGCGGCGCACGTAGGCTGCTTGAGCAATGAGAGCTTGTTCGGCGCTTTGTGTGGCGAGGAGAGGAGAGATGAAGGGCAAGAGTGCTGTGGCCGTCTTTGTTGCTGGGTCGGTGTCTTGTTCCGCGCGGGCCTGTTTGGGCGAAATGGGTGCTGGGGCCAGTGGCGAGATGTCGTGAGGTTGTTGGACTGTGTCGAGGAGCGTGTCGCGGGCTTCAAGGTAGCGGTCGTAGAGCTGGAGGATTTCGGCTGGGCTTGCAATGGCGCCGACTTCTTCATCTTCGTTGGATTTGGTGGGCGAAGAGGTGTCGTTGCTTTCTTCGGCTTGTGCATCGCCAATGAGTGCGAGCTGAGTTTCGATCCATCCGATCAGCTCGTTCCTTGCTTGCTGAAGGGCATGCAGCTCAGAGGTGCCGCTTCCTTGCTGCTCGGCTGTCCAGTCTTGACGCTCGCAGCTTTCAATGGTCGACTTTGCTTTCAGAATCGCCTTCTTCAGCTCCACCACCCTCATCTCGCCCTCCTCCCTTCCACCGCCGCCACCGCCACCCACCAGACCCCTCTGGCTCGGAAGCACAGGCACATCTCCCACAGCCTTCTTCACAACATCATCAATCTTCGCCCCAACAACGCCGTCGCCAGCCCTCTCTACAGCACCCACCGCCTTCTCCACAGCCCCCAACTTCCTCCTCCTCTCCCGCGCCCGAAGCAAAACCATCAAATCGCCACCCTCACCCTCACCCTTCTCAGCACCGCCAGCAGCGGCACCCCCAGCATTCCTAGCCACAACATCCAACTCCGCCCTCAAGCCCTCATACCTCTCCCTCGCCACCTGATGCGCCCTCAATGCCCGCCAGTACGCTCTGCGGACGCCTGTGACACTGGCCGGCGGCTCGGGCAGAGTCTGCGTCAGCGGAGGATTGGTGATATTTGCCACAGAGAGAGTTTGCGTGGCTTCGAGGCGGAGCTGGCGCTCCAGATGGGAGTGCAGGGATTGGCGGATTGATGAAACTGAGGGCCGGGGCAGGATGTAGGGATCGAGGGCTTGGGAGACGTGGGGGATTGGGCAAGGGGCAGCCATGATTTCGTGTGTGATTTTAGGTTGTGGTGTTGCTAGAGTCCGCCAGAATCTTTAGATCTTGCCTTTTCTTAATTCCTGACAGTATATCTGAATTTAGAGGGCTTGGTGTTTCATGTTTGGAGTGAGGTTGTGGTGCATTGGAAACGCTTTGTTTGTTTTGTGGGGCTTGCGGGGAAGAAAGGAGGCCGCGAATGATGCGCGAATGCGACCGCACAAGCTTGATATTTTGATATGTTGTGAGGTCACGGTATGTTATCAAAGTTTGAATGCTTACAGTGATTGATTAAACAGCCTTCTGATTTCAACGCTATGGCTTGCTCGGCCCAACCTCTTGATGTCTTCGGACAAAGCCCTCGCTTGAATGGCTTGTACACACAGCTGTGCTTCATGTTCCCTCTGGACACATCTGATTCAGCATCAACAGGGGCCATAGAAAGCTTCTTGCATAAAGGACTGGAGCGCTTGACACAAAATGTCCCATGGGTTGGTGGAAAAGTGGTCAAGTCGCATTCTGGACTTCGCGAAATCCAGATCTCCGGAACTGCACCTTCTCTCACAGTGAAGCTGTTAGGGACTGAGTTGCCGACCTACGAGTGTATGCGTCAATCTGGCTTCCCATTCTCGATGCTGGACGAAAAGATTATTGCGCCTCGTCCGACGCTCCCTGGCCTTGACGAGAACGACACTCCAGTGTTCATGGTTCAGGCCAACTTTATCCAAGGTGGCGTACTGCTTGTCTTCAATGCTCAACATAATTGTATGGACCTTAGAGGCCAAGCTCAGTTGATCGAGCTTTTTGCGCAAGCATGTCGTAGACACGATTTCTTATCCGAACAATTGGAGGTGGCGAACATGACGGAATATAAGCTGGCGCCACCCCCTGGACCATCACCTGCGTCCGTCCATGCTAATGATCATGGACTCAAACCCCCTCAACATCTACACGACCTGCAGGATCACGAACAGAGCCGTTGGTCTTACTTTATGTTCTCCGCGGTAAACTTAAGCCGACTGAAAAAACTCGCGACAGCAGACAAGTTTTGCGACTTCATTTCCACGGACGACGCACTCAGTGCACTCTTGTGGCAAGCTTCACTGCGTTGTCGCAAGGCGCGTCTGAGCTCGACGGATATTGTGTCGACGTTCGAACGGCAGGTTGATGCACGCAAGCACGTTGGAGCTCCACATGCATATATGGGCAATATGGTATTCAAAAGCAGCGTGAAGTTGCGAATCGCTGATGTCGATGACATGTCGCTAGGTCAAATAGCTTCCCACTTGAGACGGGGTCTCTCTCCGGAGCCAACTATCGAGTATCAGATGTGTGTTGCCGCTGAAAAATCACAAGCTGCAATGGACAACGCAGGGCAAATCCGAGCACCGAACCGCCAGTCGCTCCCTTTGACCGACTTCAAATTGAGCTCTTGGGCACAGGAAGCATGCTATGATGTAGATTTTGGTGGGCGCCTTGGTTTCCCAGAAGCGGTTCGAAGGCCGAGCTTTGAGGCATGGGAGGGTCTGTCTTATTTCATGCCGCGGACGCCTAGTGGAGACATCTTTGTTGCGGTGTGCTTGAATGATGGCGACCTGAAGATGTTGCGAGAAGGCAAGGAGTTCTGCAATTTCGGGGTTTTCGTAGGCTGATTTGTGGCATTCGCCAAATAAACTGATGTCTCCCCAGGAATCTTTCTGGTCTGAAGATTGTAAAGCTGCATGAGGGGTAGGGGCTGGGTTTAATGCTTTTAGTAGTAGTGTCAATATCTTCCCATTCGTCACAAACTCAGTATTACAAGCAATTTTCTGTTCAATAGTATACTTGGATTGCACCAAAATTATTGATATGATCGGGAAATATTGGGATGAGTTAACCTCATTGTCAGCTTAACGCAGCAACTGCCTCTACACAAAAACATCTCTAGCAGTCGTAGCTGCACCACCAATCAGATTGCAACCTCATGCCATTGCTAGGCGCAGCTCCCTTGAAGAGTGACTCGCAAGTGTTGAACATCCAGCTCCTGGAGTTGTACTCCAGCTTCAAAGCACCCTTTTGGTCTGTGGTTTGATTCGCTGGCTTGTCCGAGATCCACATACAACGCCTTTCTTCAGGTACTTCCATTCCATTTCCAGCCACGCTTGGAAAGCGCGAATATTGGGCCGACGGTCAAGAAATGCCTGCAAGAACTTAATCTCGTCCTCAATGCTTTATTCTTAAAGTATCACCTTCCGGTAGCGAAAGCCTTAGGTGCGGCTCATTGGGTGTTGGTGTAAGATAACATGAAACAAGTCGGAGGAGTACAGCTGCGATCTGTCGGCGAGTTAATGCTTAGTGGTCCTCAATGTTATGCCACATACATTTGATCGTCGGACTGTACCGTCGGCCATTCCAGATCAAAGCGACCACTGTATCCAGCATGTATGCTATCAAAGTGCCCAATACTGTCAATGAATGACTTTTGGCACCACCTCGAATCCCGAAGGCCATATATTGCTGACCCAATGTGCTCCGCGCCGACCCCTTACATGCTGCAGAGGCCGGTCAATGGATCGATGGCAATTAGTCTTGAGGTCTGGCAATGATCCAGATGTTGGGTAGATGACTGAGGCGTTATCTCACACAGATAGAGTGAGGTGTCATCGATTGGCTTTCACTCACAATCTCGAATTACTAGCGCAAGCGCAGCCGCGGTTGAATACAAGTCGCCCACCGAGTCGCATTGCTCTTGTTTCAGACACATTCGTTCCGCTCTCTGTCAAAGTTGTTAGCTTTCCTGTCTCGGGATACTACCACTGTTACCAACATTCTAACATGGACGCTCCTGCCCCATTCATCGTCCGTGGCGAATTCATCTATCACGACGCCCTCTTCGTCGACGTCGGCGGTGCCCTCAAGCGCCACGCACGCGCCTCGGCAAGCGAGATCAAAGCGCTTCTCGACGGAAAAGCGCCAAAGGATCAAGTGGCGCACTGGTATGAGGCGCAGCTGATACATTACGGACTGCAACGCTCCAAAGACAAGAACACCGCGAAAGTCCGGTTGCAGCAGGCGCTGAGCCAGAAGAAACTCACCGTGCCTGCGCACATTGTCGAGATGGAAGGACAGATGAAGAAAGAGTACACCGCGAGCATCAAGAAAGCTAGAAGCACCGCCGCTAAAGTGGCCAAAGGTGGACCTGAAGACAGTGCAGTGTCCAAAGCAAAGAAGCGCAAGCAGAGCGAGGCGGATCCTGAACCCGAAACCGCAGCTAGCAAGAAGACCAAGATCACGATGAAAGTTGGCGAGGTCGAGGTGTCGATTAACCACGACTCGGCTGGGGTGACAAGCACAGGAACGAGTCGCAAGGTGGCCAAAGGCAAGATCGTCTCGAGCAGCAGCACCAAAGCTTCACCACTTTCCAAGGGCAAAGCTGCTAACACTCCGGTGTCCACTCGCAAATCACTTATGACGCCGCAAGCCAGAAGGACATTACCAGAGGATGTACGATCGCCGACAACACCAGCCTTTGCCTCTTCTGAAACGCCGACTCGAACAATCAGTTCACCTTCCAGGATCTCAACCCTTCAAAAGACAAGTATCAAGGCGGAACCCAGAGTGAAAAAGGAATCAACCACCAGCCATTGGAGTCCGTCTAAGGCAAACCTCAAGATCAAGACCGAAGTCAAAGACGAGTCTTCACCCATCTCAAGCTCCAGCAGCCGCATCATCACCGGTGTCTACAACGTTACATCTCCACAACTCTCGGAGCAATATGCCGACGAAGCCAATAACCTCCGGTTCTTCCTGTGCGTCGACAACGAGTCCAACAAGATCTGGGGCGGTTTCGAGCTCGTATCAAAATCCGGAATACTGTGTATTGACATCGAACACGCCGACATTGACGCCCAGTTGTCTTTCGGCTGGAGGGCTCGAGACTCGCACCGCGGAGGTCTGTCGTTCGGGAGAGGCTGCTTCGGAAACATTCAATTCTTCGAGGACAGGCGTTTCACGGCGACTGTGTTCAACATGTTCCCGGAGCCGGTCGAACTCAACGGTGAGAGGAGGCCAGGGCCGCTATGGTGCGGGAAAAGTGCCTGGCAATTCGAGCGCGAGTGGGAGCGATTCGTCACCGAAGCGTACGGACGTTGAGCTGGGAGGCGGACAACGAATGCCATCGCTCTTTTAGAGTGGGGCTTGTGGGTTCGCCGCAAGGGGGATATGGCAGTATTCGACACTGGCCATGGTTGTTGTCCTTGTAGTCAGCAGGAACACTGGCTGCGGTATGATTGAGAATATTTGCGCCAAAGATGGCAGGAGCGGCCAATCGCACCACTACGCAGAGGGAAGTGTTATTCGAAGCCATGGGAGGTGTAAGGGCTGTGTTGATTACCATGTAAGGACCAATGAATATTGTATTCATTCATTGTCCGAATGTTGTGAGTGGAAATGTTGTGGTAATGCTGTCCAATCTTGCCTACAATGGTCAAAGCCGTGAGTCAAGTGATGATTTCGAATAGCAAGGTATGCTTTGGAGTCCGACTGTTTCTACAAGGACCCGGGAGTCAGTGATGATGCGAGGCGTCTCGCGGTTCGCACGATTGGAAGCATGAGCGGATACGACATATTTTACGCCACCTTCTGCGTGTGACCCCGCGCAGTGTCACTCCACTCACTCCGCTCGACTCCGCTAGGTTCAAAACAGTGCCTTGGCGCCATCTGCCTTTACATAAACGACCTCCTTCGCGGTCGTCTACGGAGTTGATCTCATTCTTACTGTCAAACTAAAGCTCGATCACGATTGACATACGCGATCACATCGATCAATCATGAAGGTCTTCATCCTGATCGGCTCCCTTGTGAGTCTGGTTCTTTCGGAGGTTAGCACTCTGCCCGGGTCGCACCAGCTTAAGATCCCAGCTACCATTAACGGCAAGGCCACCACCTCTCACTGGGAATCTCGTAACCAACCCAATGTGGAACTAGTAGGCGGGGATTCTTTCGCGATCACGACGCCCCCAGCAACAGATTTGTGGCGGCCTGACCCAAAGCCCGCAAGTGACAACTTCACCGCTCCATTTGTTTATCGCTGCATAAAGGCTTCCGAATTCAACAACATCTCTGTCACCGTCCACGCAGACTGGGCGACAAGATACGACCAAGGCGGCATCGCCATCATCTTCCCACAACACAAACCGCTCAAATGGGTGAAGACCGGCATCGAGGTCGAAAATGGTGCGCCACAGTTCGGTACTGTAGGTACATATGCGTTCTCCGACTGGAGCCTGAGTCCCGTCACTCCGCAGAACGCCACAACGGCCAGATTTCTCTTGGAGAGAGATGGATCGGAAATCTGGGTCTACGCGCTGGATCTTCAAAATCCGGATGCCGGAAGATATCCGTTGCGCGAGGTGACTTGGGCATTCCTTGAAGACCGAGCTGACGATGACGTGGAACTTTGGGTTGGCGTGTACGCCGCAAAGCCGACATATTCGCCAGCAAACCAAACGCAGGACCTCAAAGTCCTTTTTGAGAACCTTGTAATTAGCTAGGTTGGAGAGATCGAAGAGTCGTTGGCAGCATTATCATCAGCTACCGCTAACTGCTTGTTATCGCAACACCATGCCTTCATCCGTGCTCATCCTCAGTCAAGCCAGGACAGTCTTCCATACCCTCGTCCTCGTAGCGATATTTGCACCAGAAGCAATACCAATACTTCTCCCGCAGGTGTTTGATGACCTTGTCGAGTCTCTCCGCAATGGGTAATCCCTCGTACTCTTCGAGCTCCGCATCTTCTTCGTCGAGATCCTGCACTTCGCTCGAAAGAGCAAGTTTGTCGTCTGCATCTTCTTCCGTATATTCTTCGTTCCTGGGCAATGACTGTGTGAGGTCATAGCGGGCGCGACGCTCGCGCTCCTTTGCCAGGCGATCGCGAACGAGCGGGCGGTAGAGGACGTTCATCGAGTTCAGCGGGCGTTTAGTGGAATCGTCTTTGTCGGCTTGATTGGGCTTCCTGGCCTCGTCATCTTTCGTGTCGCCATCTTCTTCAAACGTCTCAAGGATCTTCATCGCACCATACCACATTCCCTCCGACCTTTTCTCCTCCCTCTCCCTCACGTTCCTCTCCCGGAAATCTTCCACCGTCAGCTTAGCCTTCTTCACTCCGCTTTCGGCCGCTTCAGCAGCCTCTCTGATCTTCCTTTTCTTCTCTGAGTCTGCACCAATACCTCCCTTGTCATCCTTCATGCCCAGCTCGATCGGCCTGGTACGACCTTCGTTGCCTGCAGCGCCGAGTCCACCGCCAGCTTTGAAACCCATCTTGGCCATCATCTTGGCACCCTTGTTCGAAGAGTCAAGCTCGGTGGCGAGAGCTTTCTCTCGTGCAGCCACAGCAGCTGCTTCTTTCTCAGCTTTTGAAGGAATGCGGCCGCGTTCTGCTGCTTCCTTTTTCAGACGCGCAGTCTTTTGCAGTGAAGTCTCTTTCTTTTTCGTTGCTGGTTCGTCGAACGTCATGTTGAGATAGTCATCCTCTTCATCATCCGAGTGAGACCCCATGTTGGGCAATACTCAGTGCGACAATTGGTCGTCTGCCTCGTATACTGCAAATGGCGCTATATCAGAGCCCGCAGATATAATATTTTCACTCCAGCTACGGTTGCGTGTGGCTGCGTTCAAAGCACACGCAGAATGGCGAGCACGACTGCAGCTGGCCCCTCTTGACCGCCTCTTCGACAAGCTGTCGTTCAGAGCAGCAAGGCGAAAAGAAACACTTGATCAGCAAAGCCCACGGTCCCACACCAATGCAGGTCCCGCGAGGAAGCGCAAGCGTGTGATTGGATACGCTTCAGCAGAGCGTGGGCGGAGGACTGCCCTGTCTCACTCAAACCCCAAGAGCGCCGAGGATGCAAGAATGACGACTAAATGGATTTATCACGCTTGTGTAAGCGTGACAGAGGCGTTCGTGACGACGGAAAGCGTGCGCCGTTGCTATGGCGGATTAGTACAGAATAATTAATGCTTGACGCGCTTCTCGGCACTCGCCAGCACTTCGGGAGACGGCGTGCGGTCAGCAAGCAGTCAGCAAGCAGCAGTTAATCGCGGCTAAGATTCGCAATTAATCCTCATTAATATCCCAATCAGGCTTGGTCTGGCGAATGGAGGGGTCGAGGTTTGGTGATCGATCGACGGCTCTGCTGCAAGCTTCGCTTCTATGCTCGTGCTATATATTTATATATACCCACCGCCCTCATCTTCCACTACCTTTCCTTTAACAGCTGCTCTCAATCTCAGTTATAAAACAACATCCTCTCCATCACACTCAATCAACCATCACAATGGCCCCCAAGATCGCCATCATCTTCGTAAGTCGACCCAACCCCAACCCCGCCATTGATCGACAGATACAACTGCATCTTCGTCGACCCATTGAGCAACGAAACAACTCAACCCCGACTCGACACTGACAACACCTCCAGTACTCCACCTGGGGTCACGTCCAGACCCTCGCCGAGGCTGAGGCCAAGGGCATCCGTGAGGCCGGCGGTTCCGTCGACCTCTACCGCGTCCCCGAGACCCTCTCCGAGGAGGTCCTCACCAAGATGCACGCTCCCCCCAAGGACACCTCCATCCCCGAGATCACCGACCCCTCCATCCTCGCACAGTACGATGCCTTCCTGATGGGTATCCCCACCCGCTACGGCAACTTCCCCGCCCAGTGGAGGACCTTCTGGGACAGGACCGGCGGTCAATGGCAGACCGGCGGCTTCTGGGGCAAGTACGCTGGTTTGTTCATCTCTACCGGCACCCAGGGTGGCGGACAGGAGAGCACTGCTCTCGCTGCCATGAGCACCCTCGCCCACCACGGCATCATCTACGTCCCTCTTGGCTACAAGACCACATTCCACCTCCTCGGTGACAACAGCGAGGTCCGCGGTGGTAGCGCTTGGGGCGCTGGTACCTTCTCCGTATGTTTTCCCACTTGATATCACCAAAATGTAAGGATGTCATACTAACAATCCTCACAGAACGGCGACGGCTCTCGCCAGCCCTCCCAGAAGGAGTTGGAGCTCGCTACCGCCCAGGGCAAGGCATTCTACGAGGCTGTTGCCAAGGTGAACTTCCAGTGACTGCAAGGTCGGGAAGACAAGCAAGACCCCAAAACGGCTGAGCCTACCACTGCTACTGCGGGCAATGGAAGCGCAAAGGAGACTCCTGCATCTGCGCCTGCCACCAACGCAACCACCCAGCAGCAGACGTCCACTCAACCACAGCCCAGAGATGAGAACAAGAGCGAAGGCCCGTGTGGTCTGCCGTTCAAATGCTCTGTTTCATAGATTATACCTATACCTCTATTAGAAATTTCATGACATTCTTAACGACTTATAATTATTCACAATGACAAGTTCCTGTGAGACGTGCTCCGCAAGTGTGTTCATTGATTGTTTCGTATGTAATACACGTTATTGTACATCTGTAGACTCGCTCCCACCTTTGGCTCTGGGGTTACAAGCCAGTCTCGCGGTCTGTGTTCGGACTCCGTATCAGTCTCTCAGCGATAGGGCAAGCAGTGCAGATTTTGAATCCAGACCACGAGCCCACATGTCGTCTTGAGACACTATTCTGATGTGAAGCCTTCTCTCCATAGGAGGCAATCGATTGTTGAGCACTCTCTGCTTCTTCGTGTGATCATTTTCCATCGTCCATCGCTTCGCTAGCCTTGGGTGATGGGCTACGAGAGCGGCTGCGGCTACGGCTCCGGCTTGCTTTGTTACCTTCGCTGAGCCTATGCTTGTCACGTCGGTCGGAGCGCGATAAAAGCTCCTTGTCATCATACTTGTTGCGACGCCTCGATGGGGAGCGGGAGCGTGAGAGGGAGCGTGAGCGGTAGCGTGAGCGTGAGCGTGATCTGGACCTTGACACCGAAGCATCGCGACGCCTACGAGGCGGCGAGCGAGAGACCGACGGCGAAGCTCGGCGGTTGCGTTTCTTGGGAGGAGGGGATCGGCTATCGTACGAAGGCGATCTACGGCGGCGGGTGTGGTAGGATTGGCGGTGACGTCTGGGCGATCGTGAGCGACGCTTGTAAGCAGGAGAACGCGAACGGGATCTGCGGCTTTCGTCACCGCGGTTGCCTTTGCTTCTCGTGTCTCCTCCGCGGTCGGAGACATCGCGCGAAACTGATCTGTCGTCGCTGCGCCTGCGTGGCTTGCGAGGCGGCGGTGTGGGGGAGCGTATGCTGGAGGTATTGCGGCGGCGTCTGGGAGGAGGAGAGGAGGAACGGCTTCGGGAGCGGTTGTAGGAGGGCGAGCGGCGGCGGCGGCGTCCGGGTGGATCGTCTCGGTATGGGCGGCCTGGGACGTAGCTGTCAACTCGGCGCGATGGAGGAGGGCCTCTGTATCTGTCGTCGCGAGTCCTCGGAGGAGGTGAGCGCGAGTCGCGGTAGCCTCCTCGTCTGTCATCGAAACGTCCGCCTCCTCTTCTGTCGCGACCTTCTCGGTCGTCTCTGTCACCTCTACCGCCTCTGTCGCCTCGTCGCTCACCGCGCTCGCGCTCTCGTATATTTGCAAGCTCTCTGTCGCGCTCGCGCTCGGCATCTCGACGAGCCATGATTTCCTGGCGGACCCTCTCGTCCTCGAGCTGAATGGTGTCAGTGAATAAATTCTTCCAAATGTACAACTCGAGGTATACTGACTCTCTCTTGTTCCAGCTCGGCCTTCTTAGCTTCCAGCAGTTCTACAGGAACACCTTGCGCTCCATTTTGCGCCGACAGCAACAACTTCCACAGTGACTTGGCGAACAACGGCGCGGCCTTCTCGCCCAGGAAACCGGTAATTAGGATTTGCAGTTCCTTGATCTTGGGCTATGCAGCTGTCAGCATGTGTCGGCGGTGCAGTAAACAAGGCAGGCCAGTGACGTACGAATTGTGATTCTTCCAGCACATTTGAAATGAGCTCAGTGACGATGTCGTCGTCGCTGTTCAGGATGCGGGCGACCTCATCCGCAACCCATTTCTTGATCACAGGCACGTTGACCTTCTGCATGTCCACCTTGCGATCGAACTCGGGCGGAAATTTGGTCGCAAGCAGCAGCTTCTTGTCGACATTGGTGACGAGTGCGGCCGACATTTTGCTGGCCTGCGTATGGCTGTTAGCACGGTTTGAAACAAAGCAGAGCAAAACAAGTGAGCAAGAGGCAAGGCGGCAGTTGTGAGTGTAGTGACAAGTCAGGCCATTGGCGTTCAGGTCCAGTTTAGTTCACTCGGCTTGAAGCAAGTTCGCGCGCGCGTCAATCGTCGGGCAGCTTTAGATAAAGCGGGAGCGGACCGAGCTGATAAGGACCCTAACCCTGGTCTGATCGACATGCGCTCTGGGGTTGCGGATGTGCTTAGATGGGATTGAGGGCGACATGTTCACGTAGATATATCTATTCCACGCAAACTTAAGGGATTGGCGATTCAACCACTTGACAAACAGCGTGTCCCGACCCTATTCAAGCAGTTCCCAGCAAGTATGCGTGTAGCAGAACTCCTCTCCGATCTGACAACACTCCGTCCGGAGGTTTGTGTACGCCACCTCTTCCATCTTCTACCAACATCTCCATTAGCCTGATCGTCTAATGCCACTCCAGGACCAAAAAGCAGCACTAGCACTCGTAAACACTCGACCAGAAGGCACCACGCCTACTTCATCATCCACAGACTCCAACGACCCTGATCTCAAACGCGCCAAAGACCTGCTGGAGCTTCACGCAGATGTCAAGTTAGCACATGCCGATGGAACCGATCCGGAGCTGATAGAAGCACGACGGGCCGTGGAGAAAGTGCTTCGCGAGCTTTGAAGCCTACGCATGATTTTTCTTATTGTTGAGTTGGTAACTTCAATGAACGGCTGGTGCTCCCCGAGCTGAGAGCTGCGCAGCCGTCCTACTATGAGGGTGTGGTGACGACGATGATTTATGAGTCATTCAGTCGTGAGTCGCCATGTCTGAATAGACATATCACATCATCCATAATGAAGGCACGTGGGGATACAGACTACGACCAAAGTTGCACGCGCGAGATTTCAAAGAATCGTGATCATTTTAGAACGAGCAAAGGGAGGCTCAGGTATCATAATGTCAGCACGCTTCCACCACGCCTACAGGTCGTGGAGGGCACCAGAAAAATCTCCAGTCTCAACGACATCATTTCTTGATGGTAGACTGGGTCTCAAGGACACGCTTCTGTTCCTCCTCTGCCTTCATCTCACGAACCTTGGCGAGAACAACCTGGGAACGGATAATTAGTAAGGTCCCGGCAGTGGTTGTATGGATGTCATCGCAGCTTACCTCGCGGAAAATCGCGCCCTTGTTCAACTTGCCCCAGGTCTTCTCCTTCTTTGGTTCTGAGTCTGCAGACTGCAGGCTACTTGAGTGTGCATCAACAGCCTCGCCAGCCGCCTGTTTCGAATCGGCTGGAATGTCGGCCTCTTGTGGCACGTCCTCCTCCTCGTCTTCCTGCATCTTCAAGCTTTCGATGCGGTTTGCCAATTTGACGAGCTCGATGCCACGCTTCAGGCGTGCCTTGGAGATGTAGGCCTTGATCTCAGGTAGCAAGTCGTGATCGGTAGCGCCCTGGCCAGCAATCCACGGATCCTTCAGTGCTTGAGCGGACGTTGCGCGTTTGGCTGGATCAGGCTGAAGAAGGGTGAGAATGAAAGACTTGGCTTCTTGCGAGACATCCTTCCAGTATCGGTCGTGGAAGATGACGCGGCCGTGCTTAGTCTCCTCGATGAGGTCGGGCAAGGATTCGGAGCGGAAAGGAGAGTAGCCGCAGAGCAGGGTGTATGTGATGACGCCGAGAGACCAGATGTCGACGGGCTTGCTATGTCCGCGCTTGAGCATGACTTCGGGTGCTGCGTAGCCGAACGATCCGGCCATAGTTTTGAGTACGCCATCGGGACTGTCCAAGTGCTTTGCGATACCGAAATCGGCAAGCACAAGTTCGGAATCAGGTTCGCGGGTGACGTACAGAAGGTTCTCGGGCTTCAGATCGCGGTGCACCACCTGATTCTGGTGAAGGTAGTCCACAGCCTCGAGCACCTGCCTCATGGTCTGGGACGCATCCTTCTCTGTGAACTTGCCCTTTTCGCAGATTCGGTCGAACAGCTCGCCGCCTGTGGCAAGCTGGGTGATGATGTAGTATTTGTCCCTCGACTCGAACCAGTCTTCGAAGCGCACGATGTGTGGGTGTCTCATCCTCTGCAGCATCTCCAGCTCGTCGTATACCATCTGGTCGTTTCCTTTGACGTTCTTCTTCAAGATGATCTTGACTGCGACCTTGCCCTTGGGTCCGTCGGCCTCCTTGACAATGCCATAGGTGCCTGCGCCGAGGGTCCTGCCCATGCGATATTTGCTCCTGGCATGTAGTGTGAGTGGTGGTTTCAACATGGGACGAATGGGAGGCTGGCTCACTTGCGATCGTAGCTTTCGGGCTGGCCATGCAGCTTGTTAAGCATGTTTGTGACTGGAGTGAGAGACTTGATCAGCATTGTTTCTTTGTATGAAATGATTTGTGATCTGCGAGACACGAGGCTTCTTTGTCGAAACGCTTTCCAGCTGACTGGTCGCTTGCCTGTACAATGACCAGACGCTCTATATTTATACACAGGCAGAACATCTCTTGAAAGCTTGACGGCTGGAAGCCTAGAGGAGTAACGTACACGACATGGTTGTCCCGTAAGGCTGTAGCCTTGTAGATCGGTTGCTTGCTGTAGTATTTCTTGAGCAGGGGTCGGTTCTGGTGACGAATGGCTAAGCTGTCGTATGTGGTGTGGCAGCTGGCTGAGGGGATTTAAGGAGAAGATGTATGCTCCAAGGGCGAGTAGCGCCGTGATATTTTCTAGGAGTCGTAGGAGGATTGTAGGGCAGAAGCTATGGTCAGGAAGACGGCGAAGGAAAGCGACATGGGCTCGCTGGGCTGTGTTTCAACTCAGCCTTAGTCGTTTCTGGTGGGGATGCGGCGCAGCGAGCAGCGAAGCAGGCGGGGCTGAGAGCTAGGGCGATGTATACGCTCCATAACGCAAGCCTGGGAGCGAATCACTCCTTCGCGCAAGCAAACTGCTGCTGCTGCTGCCTCCTAGCTGAGCGTCTTCGAATGCAGCAAGCAGAGCGCCTCATCTCATCTCACTGCAGCTCGTCCGCCTAGCACGTGACCCCTGGAAGACATCTTTCCATCCTTTCACTCCATGAGTCCAAGCTGCTGCTGGCACGCACGTGAAGACGACCGTTGCTCCTGCCCAAGCCTTCCCCACCACCGCCGGCTCGTTCCGTCACGTCGTGCAGTCCAGGTCGTCGTCGTCGCATACTAACTCGGCCTGCTATTCTCGACATTGTCCGCGCGCCGCAAACACCACCGCCTCCGCCTTCACCACCACCACCACCATTTATCGCGCGTGCGCAAATTCGCCCAACTATTAACGGCCTCATCATCGCGTTCATCTGCTCGTCAACCGCCAACAAACTCGCTGCTTGACTTTTCCACCCGCGCAACTTATTCGGCTTCTTCACACCTTCACCATGGCGACCATGGACGGCAAGACGCTGTTCAGCACAGGCAAGCAGATCCAGAAGGCGATCGAGAGCGGCGACTCGGGCGAATCCCTCCTCAACATCCTCCAACCTCTCACCAAATGGACTGCGACCGAGGACCTCTTGCGCCAATCCAAAATCGGCGTGATCGTCTCCAAGCTACGACAGCAAAAGGACCCCAAAGTCGTCGAGCAAGCATCAAAGCTGGTCAACAAGTGGAAGCAGGATGTGAACGCGAGCAAGAAGAAGGCCGCTGGTAGCGCCAGTCCTGCGCCGAGCGCAGGAGCAGCGAAGTCGAGCGCGGCGACAAATGGAAAGAGCAGTGGTACCAGCAGCCCGGCGCCTCCTGCGGCTGCTGTAAAGAAGGAGCCTAAGAAGAGCACGGCCGATCCGGCAAAGAGGAACAGCGTGGTAGACGGTATCAGCACGGCGGTCACAGGAAACCAGACCAGAGACGCCTGCGTGAAACTCATGTACGATGGATTGGCATTCATGTCAGAAGAGGGTAAGTCAAGCTTTGAGCTACCACTCAACGATACAGTACTGACTCTTTACAGCTCCCGACGACGTTATGAAGGCCGCCCGGAGCGTCGAGTTGGCAGCTTTCAACGCCTTCCAGCCCGAGACTTCCGTCACCTACAAGCAGAAGATGCGATCCCTTTTCCAGAACCTCAAGATCAAGAGCAACGACCAGCTTCGTAGTGATGTCTACTCCGGGACCATCAGCCCTGACAAGTTCGGTGAGCAAGCAAGCGACATTACTCTGTGCCAGAAAATCAGATTTACTAACGACGAACACAGTGAACATGTCAGGAGATGAGCTGAAATCTGCTGAGAAGCGTGCTGCCGATGCCGCCCTGGAGAAAGAAAACATGCGTGTTGCCATGACTGCTACAGAGCAGAAGGCCATCTCAACAACGTACGTGAACACCCAGAATACTCTACTTGTTCTTACACAATGTCACCCCGAACAAAAGAGACCTCATATCTCACCCTCGGCTGCAAAGCGAGTGGGTGCGGTATGGGGTCTTTCTTGCGTTTGACCAAATCTACTGTGTCTATTCACAAGATCTCGCTAACCCTTAACTCACAGCATGCAATGTGGTAGATGCAAGATCTTCAAGGTAGCATACACACAGGCCCAGACCCGTGCAGCCGATGAGCCGATGACGACGTTCTGCGAGTGCATGAACTGCGGCAACCGTTGGAAGTTCTCCTAGAGACTGTCACAAGTTCTTGATTTACGGAGTTCTGGAAGGTTGCTATGGGCGGGCATACGGAGCAAGAGCGTTACGGAGTTTGAAATGGGTGAAACACCAGCCTGGCGCGAGGCTGAGGCCCTGTGTTTGACGGGTAAAAGCTGTTTCGAGACGAGCAGCTCAGTTAGTGTAGCATTTGGTGATGGGCGTGCGCGAGATCACGCCGTCTTTCTGATACCACCCAGTAATTCCATACGGAGTGACAGGTATTAGTGCACATTGAGTTCTAGACATATCCACTCGGTGCTTCGCTTGAGGTAGCATTGCGTAAAATCGTGGGCATGCACGCATGATATCTTGCCATTTGTGACGAACTACTGCACCGGATCACGGCATTGCCGGTCCCAAACCAACCCACGCTACTCCACGCGCCATGCGAACCAAACCTAACGCACCTCGACAGCCTCGGCACGTCAAAGTAGGGGACTCGACAAAACGCCTGGTCCAAGAGTAGTCTGCGCAAGGCTTACCGTATGGGGCACATTGTTCGACACCTAGTCTAGACGAAAAGCCAACAGAAAGGCGGAGCAAATGGCTGTGCTCGTCAAGAAGGACTGGCGTTCCTTCGCTTCCCACGGAAGATTGATTGCCCCCCTCGTCGTCGAAAGCCAAGGTCCCCATTCGAGGAACGGCTTTCTTGTGCCTGGCCGCTTCTGCAAGTTTCCTATCTAAGCCTCATGGCAGAAACACGCCGTCCCAAAATAAAAAAACGTTTCGTTTCTGATTTCCACTATTCTGCGCACAGCGATCGCCCCCTTCTGGTCAAGCTACCTCGGCGGTAGGAGTTCCCCCCTGGATTTCGTCATAAATCCTTCATATATAAATTCCGAGAGGAACCCCTCCATGTAGAGCACACACGACCACAGCCGCGCCTAGTACCAAAGCATTCACTCAAGAGGAAATCCTCCAGTCTTTCAGATTCAATAAGTGCTTTGTTCCGCGATACACCTCACATTCATCCCATCTAAAACAAATACATAAACCATCATGGCGACCCCAGCATCAATCACCACAGCCGACATGTCCGGCGTCTACACGCTCAACCACAAGCTCTCCGACTCCACGGACGCGGTGCTGAAGCTGCAAGGCGTTGGTTGGCTCGTCAGGCAAGCGGCCGCGCACAGCACCGTCACGGCCACCATCAAGCAGTACACCAAAGACGGCGTCGCGCACCTGGACGTCAGCCAAGTCAGCACGGGGAACATCACCAGCTCCGAGGAGCGCATTTTGGACTGGGAGTGGAAGGACAAGGACGACAAGATTTGGGGCAAGGTTCGCGGAAAGGCGAGGTGAGCTCCCAGTCTCTTAATTCTTTCCCCCCAATGACTGTTCACATGCTTGTTGCTGAAGCACGACGGTGGCGGCAACCTGGAACGGCGATCTCGTTCACGTTACTGACAACGTTCTTCCAGAATCATCAAGCTTGCGGACCTTGATGCAGATGAGTTCCTCAAATCGGGCTGGACTCAGGACTGTGTCGACGGTGCGGTAATCGAGATGTATGTGGAGAGCATCTCTGACACATGGACCGCACAGCAGGTTTGGGGCTTCAGTGAGATCAATGCCGAGAGGAGACAAGTCAGGAGAGTTCTGACAAAGAAGGGCGACAAAGAGCTTAAGGTCAGCCTTATCTACGATTACGTGTCGAAGTAGGCGTGTATTTAGAAATGTACATAAATTTGGAATTGACCATAGAAGGGTATATGACGACGCTTTAGAAGATTCAAAGCCTTGCGTATTATTTGATATCTCTCTGGGACATCTGCAGCACATGTCAGTCTGCGTTCCCTCTGAAAATGGTTCAATGTGCGAAGAAATCAACTTTGAGTCAGAGAGAAGATTAGGAGTCCGCATCAACCCGTGCAAGGCGGATGCCTGGGTAAATGCCAATCTAGCCAAACCCGAAGCATCCTCATGCCGGGCTCTAGGACTAAGGATGACAAAAATGATTCTCATCATTGCAGTGGGGCGGAAGTGGATTTGATGTGCTTACCTTGGAGTAATAGCGGTGGGTGGGATGACAGCCTTGTTGCCAGGCCGATCCGCCGTGCTGTTAGATGTGGTTGCAAGGAGTCAACCTCAATCGTCCTCGTATGAGATGATCCTGCGACCAGGCATCGTAGGCAAAGGTGCTGGCCTTGGTGGCGCAGGTTCGTCGTCACCATAATCTATGGCTACGCTTTGATGTTGCTGTCCGTCGAGTTCGCGAACCAATCGACGGTGAGTCATGGATCCATGCACAGGATCTGTATTGTCGATGTAGCTCTCCCATTTGCGCTTGTTGCGTTGATCGTAGGGAACCTCGTATTTGCGCTTTCGTGATCGCGGCGACACCGCGCCTTTTGGCTGAGCGCTTTCACCACGGCTGCTCTGTGATTTCTTCTTCTTCTTTGGTTGAGGTTGTGGCCTAGATTGTGTCGGTCGCTTTGTGGCTGCACTGCTAAAAAGCTCGGCCTCGAGGCTTGAAGCATCAGATACTGGAGACCGTGGTCCTGAGTCGTAAGCATTGGAAATGCCAACTTCAGCTGGCTCAGGAGGCTCGTAATCGTCATCATCGTCGTTTTCCTCCACCTGTTCATCGGCTTCAAGTCTGCGCTTCCTCATAAGCTGCTCGATCTCCGTGTGGCGGAACATCTCGATTTGTTCGTCGGTGAGAGTGCGCTTGACGCCGTCATCGTACCAGCCGAGACCGTCATCGACGAAATCCGCAAAGTCAGGACAATAGTTCAGCGCTTCCTCCGGGTCCACGAAGAAGGTGTCGGGTTTAGTGTTGTCGCCGAAGTGAGAGAACTGAAAAGAAAGGAGGTCATCCTTACCATGGTTAGTACTTACCATATGTGAAGGTAGCTAGCCGATTATTACCTCTGTGATTGTTGGAATTGTGAGCGTACGCAGCTGGGGCTCCATAACAGGCAAGGCTGCAGCTCGCTTCTCTGCTTTGCGAGCGGATGCCTTTGCTTTGGTTGCTTGCTTCCAGTTTCTTTTCCGCGCGGCCTTTCCGTGAGGCATTAGTTTGACCTGAGGTGGTGACTTGTCGAGGTGTTCGCATGCATTGCTAGCGGCGCGCCGTCACCAAATCTCCCACATTGTGAGGAGGCATGTTGGAGGTTGCATGCTGTGCTTGCGGCGAGAGTTCGCCGGTCAACTAGTAAGGCAGGAGCACGGGTGCATCCACTAGCGCGTTTTGGCTGCTCACGTGACTGGCAACAGCTCGCCAACACCACTCAAAGAGGACTAGTCGCTGATGTCTCGCATTCTCGCATTCTCGCATGTGAAAGGCTCCGGTGAGCGAAAGAAAGATCCATGACATCATGCCGGACGCGAGCGATCGATATAGACATTAAAACCATGTGAGCACCACTACATGTACGCTGAAACTGTGTATATTCTACTCTCATTCCATCTCGAAGACCTACGGCGGCCCCTAGCCACTGTAACATCACGACTCAACATGGCGACCCATTCGCCTGTCCACGTCTTGGACGACTACTACCTCGCGATCACCCTTCTCATCACCGTGGCATACCAATTGATCGGCTTCACGATCGCCTTTACATGCAAGTTTGATAAGATTACCGACTTCATGGGAGGCTCCAACTTCGTCTGGTTGGCGATTATCACGCTTGCGATGGGAGGTTCCACCAATGCTAGACAGATCATCACATCAATTATGATCATGCTTTGGGCGGCTCGTCTTTCAGGTTTCTTACTGTTCAGAATCTTGAAGACTGGCAAAGATGACCGCTTCGACGACAAACGGGATAAGTTCTTCTCGTTCCTCGGATTCTGGGTGTTCCAGATGCTGTGGGTCTGGACGGTCTCGCTTCCTGTCACCATCTTGAACAGCCCGAATGTTCTCAGATACCGCCAGCCATACTTCGGCAAGGCTACAGACATCATCGCTATCATCATTTTCGTTCTCGCCTTCGGCCTCGAAGCCATCTCGGATGCGCAGAAATACCGCTTCAAGCAGGGACCAGGCAAGGAGCCTGGTGCTGTCTGTGATGTAGGCTTCTTCAAGCTGAGCAGACACCCCAACTATTTTGCAGAAATCATGACGCAAGTCTGTATGTAAACTGTGGCCACTGTCGTTTTTGCAGCGTCATTTTGCTAACACACGAAACTAGCCATTTACATCATCGCCGTCACACCTGCTAGCTACGGTGCCCTCCCATCCAACAGCGGCGCCTATGCAGCACTATACGCTAGCTGTGTGGGATTCATTCTCTTGACAAGCCTTCTGCTATTCCTGTCCGGCCTGCCTCTCCAAGAACGCCCAGGCGCAAAGAAGCGCTACGAGAAGGGTGTCGGCTGGCCAGCATACGAGAAGTACCTGCACGACACCAGCATCCTCATCCCTATGCCTCAATCGATCTGGAGAAACTTGCCAGTCATTGTAAAGCGTACCATCGGCTGTGAGTGGCCAATGTACGTCTTTGATCCCGCCAAGCACGCCGACCAGAGCAAGGTGCAGAATCGCGAGGCAGAGGAAGGCAGACATCAAAGTGAGGGTGGGAACAGAGAAAGCACCGAGCCGCTTCGTTGAGACTTTGCGCAGAGAACACTGCGCTGGTCAACAATTAATGTTTAATAATATGATACAGTACATAGAGAAAGTCATCCAATTAGTTCATTAGAGCATATCCATTCATCGCTGACAGCATTCTCGGTGCAGACCTCGTCTTCAGTACCAACCCAAGTCCGAAAGAATCAAGTGATGTCGGCAACATCTACAGTGCCAATATTAGGCGGCGCCATCCTTCTCTTGATTCTCCTCTAGCTCTTCGACTACCCGCGTCTGATCATAATGACTTTGTTTGCTCTTCGACCGTCTTCCTCTGCATCTTCCCGCACCCTCCTTGCGTCTCTCACGGCTCCTGCCACGAGTGACACCGTCGATCTTTCCCAAGCGTGCCATCTCTCGTGGATCGACGTCTTGCACAAAACGAGCAAGGCAAAACGAGCGGTCTTCGCTGGAGGTATAACCCGTCGGGACGGCCCTCCCGTTGAATATGTGTGTTCTGGTGGAAGAGTCGGGTGAAGGCTTACGCGTGGAGCTGTCGTCTCTGTCAGCGCCCATAGCTTTGCCGTCCGATGTTGGCGGTGTATCGGTCTGGCGGTCTGATGTCTGGCGCTTGCTCGCTCTCGAAGTGGAAACGCTACCGTGAGTAGCGCTGCTGGATACCGCATCGTCACATCTATGCTTGTCAGCAAGTCTGTCTCCAACATGATCGTACGGGTGGAGCGCAAACTCTTGCTCGTCACTGTTGTTGGAGACTTGCTTGCAAGTCCATTGTTCCGACTCAGCTGATGGCAAGTTCATGTGCTGGCGACGATCTGGAACTTCCGCAGGAGGTATGAAGAAGACAAGACAGGGAAGCGTTTGTAAAGCGAAGTGAGATATCTGAACCAAAAAGGCCAGATACTGCTGAGGTCTTATATCCGCAACCGAACAAGACTCGACTCTCCCTCTAACCTATCCAAGCTGAAAAACTCTACCAGTGATACAACGCACCGCCGCACAGTGAGGAACTGCATGCTGTTACTTGCTGGATCGAAAGATGCACACGCTGTGGCTTTGACATTCGTAGCCTAAAGAACGGTGGCAGCACGCGAGCCTTTGTACGTTTGTTTTCTGTTCGTGCAAAGCGCCACTTCCAATCCTTTGGATTCAGGCAACCATCACATTCCTGGGTTGCACGTTGACATCCAGCTAATTCAAGTCGCACCCGCTGTGCATTTCTGGGGCGGGTTCTGCGGTGAATGGATCAGGAGAATATCGTGTAACACGCCGGGCTGCACGGTTACGCACTTGTCCTGCGCTACACTTGTGCCCGGCATTCTTGCCAACTTTCCCAGCTCCAGGGGACATGACTGTCGCTGGTGTCACGGTAGCAGTGGCTGTGCAGTCGGCCGGCACTTTGCTCTTGTACTGTCACCCAGGAAGCCGTTGTGTGGCGCCAGCACTACTGCCATGTCTGTGACAGGGTGTCTACAAACCGCATGCGACCACGTTGGAGGACATTTTAGGCAACATTCAATCGCGTGTGATCCCAAGCAGTCAACCGAAGACTCGTCACTCGTGTAACATCTCGAGGAAACGGGTTGCGCCACAATGGGCAGTACAATTGATCCTACTGGTGCGGTGAGAACTCCGCGTTGTGCAGTGCTGGGCAGCAATGTTAGCTTGGTCTAGAGTTGTTTCAAAGAGTGGCTTACAGTAAAGAAAAACGAGGGAAGAGCGACGATACGGCAGGGGACTACGACACATTGCCTTGGCTATCAGGCTGGGAACATGATGTATACAGTGTAAGAGTTCGTTCGTATCATTTCTAAAGAAAGGTGACAGATGCACCTATCTGTTTGCACAGGCCGCCATCTACTTGCAACTCCGTGCCTAGAGGCACCAAAGGGACTTTTTCAACATGGTAGAAGCTTTTCCGCTCTAAAGCTTCATCTGCTCGAAGCGCTCGATGCTCTGCTCGAACACCTTCTGTTCGGTGAGCAGATCGTGCAGCTTCTGGTCTTCCAGAGCCTTGACCTCAGCGCCGACCTTGTCGCCAAGAGTGCCGATCAGCTTCTGCTGCTCCTTGACAGCTGCGGCAGTCTTCTGCATCTTCGGCTTGGTCTTCTCGATTTCGCGGCCAGCGTCAACGGAGCCTTGGAGCTCGAGGAAGACGGCGACAGATGATGAGACGGGGTACACAGCAGCGGGGACCGGAGGAGCCTCGTTGGCCTTGAGCACAGTGAGCTCGGAGAGGTACTTGCCGGAGAGGATCTTGATGGACGCAGCTTCCTTGGAAGCGGTGGCGTGTGCATCCTCGGTAAGGGGCTGGACGAAGGCCTTTCCGTTCTCCTTGATGCTGTACTCCTGAATGAGCGAACGGACACCCTTAGAGGAGCCGAGAATAATGTCGTAGGCCTTCTCGCTGACGGGGTCGTCCAGTTTGGCGTCATACTGTGGGTAGGAAGCGATGACAATGGAGCGAGTCTCGTCTTCGGGACGTCTGGGAAGACGCTGCCAGAGCTCCTCGGTAAGGAAAGGCATGAAGGGGTGGATCATGGTAAGGGCGTTCTCAAGTGCGGTGTATAGAGTGTCAAGAGCAGACGCACGCTCCTCGGGAGTACCATCCCTGATGATCGACTTTGAATTCTCGATGTAGACATCGCAAAGCTCGTAGAGCCAGTACTGGTGGATGGCCTGGGTGCTGCGAGAGAACTCACGCTTGGCAAGAGCGTCGTTGATCTCCTTGGCGCAAGTGTTCATCTTGTGCAGAATCCAGCGCTCAGGCAAGCTCTCGTTGCCGGTCTTGCCACCCTGAGCCTTGGGCTTGAAGTCTGCGGGCAGGTTACCAAGAACGAACTTGGTCGCCTGGTAGATCTTGTTACAGAAGTTGCGGTAGCTGCGCATGACCTTGACGTCGAATGCGATGTCGCCACCGCCGGTGGTGTAGTTGACCAGGGAGAAACGAAGCGCGTCGGCACCACACTCGTCAATACCGTCAGCAAATGCAGACTTTTGCCACTTGGTGGCGCGCTCGACCTCCTTGGGTGCGAGGTTGCCGAGGGTAAGCTTCTCGTTCAGGGCCTCGAGGGTGATACCCTCCATGATATCGACCGGATCAATGACGTTGCCCAACGACTTGGACATCTTGCGACCATCGGAGTCACGGACAAGAGAGTGGCAGTAGACTTCAGTGAATGGAACCTTGCCGGTAACCTTGATCCCGAACATGATCATCCTAGCAACCCAGAAGAAGAGAATGTCCCAACCGGTCTCAAGCACAGAGGTAGGGTAGAGCTTCTCGAGGTCGTGGGTCTTGTTAGGCCATCCAAGAGTCGAGAAAGGCCACAGACCAGATGAGAACCATGTGTCGAGGCAGTCAGGGTCACGCTCAAGCTCGAACTCTTGACCAGGATACTTCTTCTCCGCCTTCTCGCGAGCCTCAGCTTCGGTCTGGCCACAGACCCAGTAGGCAGCTTCGGTATCGTATGCAGGTCCGTTCTTCAGCTTAACGTAGTAAGCAGGAACCTGGTGACCCCACCAGAGCTGACGAGAAAGACACCAGTCGTCGATGCCCTCCATCCAACGGTAGTAGGTAGCCTCGGCAGATGCGGGCTTGAGGTTGATGCTGCCATTCTTGACAGCCTCAATCGCGGGCTCGGCAAGCGGCTTCATGTTCATCCACCACTGGGGCTTCATGATCGGCTCAATGACGTCCTTTGACTTGCTGCAGAGAGGAATGACCATCTTGTTGTTGGCCTTGCCAACGTACAGACCCTTCTTCTCGAGCTCAGCGATGACGGTGTAACGGACGTCGAAACGCTTATGTCCCTCGAAAGGACCAGCGTTCGAGTTCATGGTGCCGTCGTCGTTCAAGATGTTGATGAACTCGAGCTTGTTGTCCTTGCCACGCTTGAAATCGTTGAAGTCGTGTGCAGGAGTGATCTTGACAGCGCCGGTACCGAAGTCCCTCTCGACGGTCTCATCGCCAAAGATGGGAATGAGACGGTCAACGAAGGGGTGCTTGACGAACTTGCCGATCAGGTGCTTGTAGCGGTCATCCTGGGGGTGGACCGCAACACCAGTGTCACCAAGCATAGTCTCTGGACGGGTGGTCGCAACCTCGATGGTCTCGTCAGTGCCATCGATCGGATACTTGAAGTTCCAGATGCTTCCGAACTCGATCTTCTTGTCGTAGCCGGGAACATCGATCTTTGTTGAGCCCTCAAGATCCTTCTGGTCGACCTCGAGGTTTGAGAGGGCGGTGTTAAGCTTTGTGCACCAGTTGACAAGGCGGTTGGCGCGGTAGATCAGACCCTCATCGTGCATCTGGACGAACAATGTGCGCACACCAGCGGACAGGTTCTCGTCCATGGTGAAAGCCTCCCTCTTCCAGTCGAGAGAGCCACCCAGTCTACGCAACACAGTGTTGATCTTCTTGTGGTACTCGTCCTTCCAATCCCAGACAGTCTCGACGAACTTTTCTCTTCCGAGGTCGTGCCTAGTCATGCCGTTGCGCCTGTTGTACAACATGTTCTCCACGACGCTCTGAGTCGAGATGCCAGCGTGATCGCAACCAGGAAGGTACAAGACGGTCTTGCCCTTCATCCTCTCCCATCTAATCATGACATCCTGGAGCGAGGTCGCAAGGGCGTGTCCAAGGTGCAATGCGCCGGTGACGTTGGGAGGAGGAATGGTAATGACGAAAGAGCCAGCCGGCTTGACCTCGCCGTCCTTGGTGTATTGGGGCTCGTGGAAGCCCTCCTTCTCCCACCAGTCATACCAGGCGCTCTCCACAACGGAGGGAATGTAGGCGGTGTGGTACTCGTCGTCCAGAGGCTTGAGGATCTTCTTCTCGCCCTTGGGAGTCTCCTCCTTGTATGGCGCAAGCTTGACCTGCTCTTTCTTTTCCTTCTTCTCCTTCTTGGGCCCAGCCTGCGCAGCCTGTGCCTTCTTCTTGGCCATCTTCTCGTCGTACTTGGCCTGCTTCTCAGCCTTTGCACGCTCCTTTGCTAGCTCGCGCTCAGTCTTTTCCTTCTTTTCGCCATCCTTCTCGCCGCCGTCCTTGCCGGGCACATTGAGACCCTTGGCATCGCTGTTGGCAGCGTCCTGGACGGCTGCCTTGGTGTCCTGCGAGGGAGCGGGTGGCTGGCCAGAGACGGGGCCGGTCTTCTCGCCGGCAGGGTTGTGCGAAGCGGCGTTCAACGCCATGTTGTAGGAAAATGCCCGTCTAGCGGGAGTGGTGAATGGAAGGAAAGGACGCCGGAGCAGGGCTCGGGGTAGAATCTTGATAGCTAGCACGGTGGCTGCTGTGTGGCGGTGGTGGTGGTGAGTGAGAGGGTAAGGCAGTAAAACAGTAGAGGGGTATCGCGATTGGGCTAGTGGGGGGAATTGTGGTGGTGTTTTTGGGTGTTACTCACTCGATAGGCGAGAAATGACTGACATGACTCCACTTGTGCGAGCTAAAGTCGACTCGACACTTTTGCACGCTGGCTTGCCTTTCTTCCCCACGTCTAGCTTGCATATGCGGCGGCCTGAGCTTAAACGCGTGGTCCCCTGCCCTGCCGAAGGCTGGCAATGCGAGACGAGAGCAGCTGCCTGAAACGCCAGATATCACCAAACATATGACCCTCTAATTCTTGTTATACCGACTACACTCCTGCATACTCCTCCCAAGGCTGGACCATACCCACAATCATGGCCGACATCTCACAACCCACCCCTGGAAAGTTCGACTGGCGGCTCAGCGCGCATCCCATCACTTTCGTGACCTTTCTGGCATTCCGTGCAGGTATGTTCTTGAGCGAACTGTGTTTGGACGAAACGTCAACATTGCCTAACGAATACCTTCTTCCAGCCGGCCCTCTGACATACCTCTTCGGTGTCCTCTTCACCGACAACTTCGTCCTGATCTTCATCACCACAATCCTCCTGCTCGCGGCGGACTTCTACTACCTCAAGAACATCGCCGGACGCCGACTCGTAGGGTTAAGATGGTGGAACGAAGCCAATCCATCTACAGGCGACTCGCATTGGGTGTTTGAGAGTGCGCCGCAACCCAATGAGCCTGGTGGAAAAGTGGTCACTCCGACGGACAAGCGCTTCTTTTGGATCGCACTCTATGCGCAGCCTGCATTCTGGGCTGCACTCGCCATTGTCGCCATTGTCAGGTTCAAGTTCATCTGGTTGACGCTGGTCGGTATGTTGCGATCAAGTTCAGGACAAATCAAGGAGGCACGTGCTAACATGGTCTGCAGTCATTGCTCTTGTCCTCACAGTCACAAATACCCTTGCTTTTTCGAGATGCGACAAGTTCAGCCAAGCTAGCGGAGTCTTGGAAAGGGGCTTCTACGGTGGCTCTCTGGCCAGAAACATTGGTGGAGCCATGGTTTCTAGGATGTTCAGCAGGAGCTAGTTCTTTTGCGCTGTCGGTTTTTTCGGCGCACAGCCTGTATCACATACCCATCTACGGCATGCTTTACGGAGCGGAGTTAGACAATCAAGCGTTGCAGTGTACAACTATTGTCATTTCGAAAATGCAGAACGCTCTGCTACGAAGATATGCGAAACCCTATCGAGCCACACGTCTTAACAATTGGAGTTTTGGTGATGGTAGGAAACTACAGGAGAGACTTTAGGCAAGCTTTCTATGGGCTGCAGCTATCATGGCCTTCATTGTTCAGCTGCAAAGTCTATGTCATTGGGTCTGCAGGGCGTATCCGGTGCAATCTGGCGTAAACATGACAGGTGTTAGGACTACTCTGAATCCGACATGACATTGACCCAATTACTCGTGACAAAATGTAGCTGTAGTTTGATCAGTACATTGAACAGGCCTGAAACAAAGGTTACTTTCTCGCCCTTGACTGACTGTGTATTGAATATGCCCACAATTGATTGACGTTGCTCCACGCTAGCTCTAGAGCTCGGCATCCACCATGTGTCAAGAAGTATTGGTCTGGTCGGTACCCGATTCAAGACAATATTCAACAACTTGCGTAAAGTTACAATTCTCGAAAATACACACACGCCATGCCTGCACACGATGATGACCTCTTAGCTCGACTAAACGCTCTCAAACCATCATCCGTGAAACTCAACTCCAATCCCCAGCCCACCTTCGACGTCGAGGTCTCTAAACCTCCATCATCTCTAGAAGATAAACTCGCAGATCGACTAAAGAATCTACGTGCGGGAGGCTCGCCTGCTGCCAACACTCCTCCTACAAAACTACCCACCGGTGATGCAGCGGACGTCCTAACCTCCCAAATCAGCGACGAAGTAGCCTCAGAACCACTCGCAGACTGGCAACGCGATGGCAATGAGCAGTCCATCGACGACCTCCTGGCCGAGCTGGAATCAAACGAGCAACTGAAACGCAACCCGGATGACCCGGATGATGTTGCGGCGCTATTGAGAGAGGCGAGGGAAGCTTTGCCACCGCCCGGACAAAGTGATGAGTCTGCTGGCAATCACCAACCCAACACCCGAGATACAAACGACAACGCGGCCGAAGACGAGCACGATGGCCACCATGATGACGGAAACCAAAAATCAGAAGACCAGCTCGACGAAGCCGAAGCAGACGACTACGTGCAAAAAGTCCTAGCAGAGTTAGACTACGACCGCAAGCACGGCATCGTAGGCGACAAGGACGACGAAGAAGAAGAAGGCAACACCACTACTTCTCAATCCGAAGAGCCCTCTGCACCCTCACAAATCTCCTCCCAACAAAGCAAACCATCTCCCTTCGACCTCCCCTCAACCCCGAGCAAACTTCCCGATTCAAAACCGCCTCCTTCATACGAAGACTCCGAACTGGCATCGCGCTTCTCCAACCTCGGACTCAGCCTCCCTTCTACCCCGACCGCAGCACCAGCGTCCGCAAAAGCAAAGCAAAAAGCCGCCGACGCTCTCGCAAAATCGAAAGCCAAAGCCAAAGCACCGACTTTCACGGACGAGGAGATCGACTCGTGGTGTTGTATCTGCAACGAGGACGGCGAGGTGAGGTGTCTTGGGTGTGAGGGAGATATTTACTGTCAGGAGTGTTGGCGGGAGGGTCATGGGAATGGGCCGGATCAGGAACAGGGGCATCGGGCTGTGCAGTTTGTGAAGGGAGGGGGGATGGCGGCGGCGTGATGTGTTTAGAGGATGAGTATGGAGCAATGGAAGGTATTGGTGGTTGAAACCGACCATTTCTGATCCTACGAGCATTCATTTAATTGACTTCTAGCATCCACGTCTACAGTGGCGACCAGTCTTGGGAATTTTGCTCGGATGTCTTTCGATGATATCTATTTTACAGAAGAGAGACATTCAGGGGACCTGATTTTATTCTCACAGGTTACCCTCATTCGCTTGAAACCCTGAACTCCATAACGCCTTCGCTCTCTTTTCTGCTTCCAATCCAGTCATACCTGCTCCTACTTTTGCCCAAGGATTCCAGCGATCTGCAAGCACAAGTCGAGAATCGTCAGATGCTCATCGCTGCCGTCCACCAGCCTCTTGTCGGTTTCTGAGAAACAAAGCACGATGCGGCTCTTTTGCCAGTCCCCGATTGACTCGTCGATGATGATGATCTGGTCGTAGAGTTGCGTAGTGAGTGTAGTGGCGCTCCAGCCTTCAGCCACCAGATCCTCAACGGACTTTGACACGCGACTGTAAACTGTGCCCTTCGAGCTGGGTTGCATGGCTGCGAGCAGACTCTCGATGGTGGGCGTTGGGATCACGCCGGCGATCTCTTCGATGTGTTGCACGGTGACAGCAATGTCAGAGCCCTTGCTGGCGCCGTCAACGTCCATGGCATCGTCGTCCTCGTCTTCCTCTACTGTCTTTCTCTTCCGTTTCTTGTCCCCACCTTCTGGCTTCGCCTGTACTGCACCCACTAGCCTCGCAGCCGACTGCAAGAATGTGATGGCCTTTCTCAAGTCTCCCTCGCTGCACCTCAGCAAAGTGTTGACTACGCCGTCCTCCAATTTCACCTCTTCCAACCTCGCGATATCTTCCAGCCTCTTTCCAGCATTTCCCTCGTCCAAGCTCTTGAATCTGAATTTGCTGCATCTGCTAGCAAGCGGATCAATGATCCTCGTCACGTAATTGCACACCAAGCAGAAGCGCGTGATCTTCGAGTACGTCTCCATGGTTCTGCGCAGCGCGCTCTGAGCATCCTGCGTCATGCTATCCGCCTCATCGAGCACAATGATCTTGTACGGCGGGCATGGGTACTTCTTGCGATATTCCTCGCCTGCAGGGCCAGAGGGCGGGTTGGAGAGCTGCATGCGCGCAAAGTCCTTGACTTTCTCGCGGACGATTGAAATTCCACGCTCATCAGAAGCGTTCAGTTCCAGCACACGGGTCTTCATGAGTTCGGGGCCGTAAAGTTGTTTGGCGAGGGCGAGGACCGTGGATGTTTTGCCTGTGCCTGGAGGGCCGTAGAAGAGCATGTGTGGGAGGTTGGCGGACTGGAGGGTTCGGCGGAGGACGGTAACGGTGTGGTCTTGAGCGGTGACATCGTCGAGGGATTTGGGGCGGCTGTGATCAGTGTTAATACATATTGCTGTACAGTGTTTTGGTAGAGGATGCTCGTACTATTTCTCAACCCATGGCTGTAGCTTGTTCTTCTCTGGTTGTGCTGGTGTTTTGGAGGAGCTGGCATTGGCTGCAGCCTCTTTTTGGCGTGCTCTGATGTCGAAAAAGTTTGCCATGATATGTGTGTGGTGGTGGTATTCCTCGTCTGGTCTCTTGTCAATCAATACATGCGGGCAACTCTTGACGCGAGATGGAACGCGAGGCGCGTGGAACGTTAAAGTGCCGACAGCCTTGTGCTGCTCAAGCCGGACCGACACGACCAAGACCGAGCCCAAGGCATCAGGGTCCTGTGCATACGCATGAACACCTCTGCTCAACTCACGCGATCAAGCATAAATGCAGCGGTAGACTTGCTACTACAATAAGCATGTGGATCGCATATCCAAGCTCTATATAATACCGGCAACCCGACTGCCATGAGAACGGCACCCACCATCACCACCAGACCTCCGACATGAATGATGTCGACGCCGCCGCATCCTCATCCTCGTCTCGCGCATTCAACCCTACAACACACAGTCCACAAGATGGAGCGCCGACAGCTGCCCAGATCGAGAAGCGACGGAAGGAGAATAGAGACACGTTCAACAGGAAAAGAGGACAATTGCTCGACGACCTCATCTACAACATGGACATACTCGTCTATGCCCAGCTGAGCGCAATATACTACATGGAGTGAGTTGAGGTTGAGTAACAATGATTTAACGACTCGCTGACTCTCAAACTAGCTGCTCATTCATACGCTTCATGCTACGATCGCTTGTCCAGTTCGTACTTCTCACGCCTAAGCCGCCGACTTTCGTCCAGCCTCCCGATCAGCAGCCATTTGTCAGCTTGGTACTGGGCACCAATCTACTATGCATAGCGTTGCACATTTTGTTCTCTCCCGCAACTGGAACCGAAGCGACGAGAGGCTATGCACATGGCGGCCTTGCGATGGACTTCATTGGCCAGAAAGGGCCGACTAGTCGCATTACACTTGTGCTATTCGACTTGCTAGTCATGGCGTTGCAATTCGTACACCTTACTGCGCATATCACAAGGAAGCGATTGAAGGATGGCGCTGCTGCGGCTACTGCTACTCAAGCACAACAGACGCCAGCACCCTCAACCGGGCAGGACCTTGACAGCGAAGAGCGCGGAGTGCGCCACTCTACGGAATTGGAGCAGCAAGACGACATAGAGATGCAGACCTTGAATCCATCCGGCCAAACAGGAAACGCCAATCACACCAATGACGACGATGATGAATCAAACGAGCGTGACACTCTACTGGCATCGACTCCGCCACCGCGAACCGACATCCACATTTTCGATTCCTTCCATAGCGGACAGATCGTCCTAGCCGATTTGAATGTCTGGAAAACCATAAAAGAGCAGTTCTGGGCGTATCAGAAATCCACTGCGGAGCAACGAGATGCTCGGAGGGCCACCTATCGCGCGCAGTTGACTAGCAGGCTGATGGATTTTGGTATTGCGAGGCTCAATCGGTGAAGACGTGCAACAGCCATTCTTTTCACGAGGAAATTGTTCTCTGATTGAGTAAATGCATTTGATTACGGTATTGGACTGTCGACGTAGTGGTGTGTACATAGAGCTCAGGTTCGTTCATTTGTATTTATCGCGATGAGAAGAGGTCGCCGACCCCACTCAACCGCTTTCAATACTCATTGACCCCTACTGAGATTGAAACAGCTACGGACCTCCACTCAAGCACATGTGAAAGTCTCGCAGGCCGATCGGATCAGAACGTCATTCTCTGTCACATGCCGGTGTTTTCGCTCTCTGGCTCACTCTGTGTCTTTGTTTACTTCACAACAGCGACCCCACGACATTTTCAACAACATTATACTTCTCTTGACCAACCTCTACATTCCAAGCACTCGAAAAGTCAGCACGCAAAATGGACATCTCTGGGTATGAGTATATTATCAGTGACACCACTCAAGCGAAAAGCGCTCTTGTGCTAACTTGCCTCGAACCAGCTGGTACAACAACGCTGCCTACAGTGACTTGACCGTCAGGCTTCGCGATGGGTGGGATATCAAGATCCACAAGATCGTCGTCTGCAACGCCAACGACTGGTTCAAAAAGGCCTGTGGTCCTGGAAGTCGCTTCGTCGTTCGTCTGTCCGCTTCCTGCGTGCTTGCCCGGTTGCCGCTAACAGACACTTTCTAGGAGGGCAAGCAAGGCGTTATAAAGCTCGAAGGAGACGATCCGTACGCCATGGACACCGTCCTCCGCCACATCTACAAGATCCCGATCGGCCTTCGCCCTCATCATTCATCCTCGGACGAAAATCCATGGCGCTTTTGGCTCAAAGTTCACATCACGGCGGACAAGTACCTGGAGCCAGCGCTGAGTGAGCAAGCTTGCACGAATTTCTTCGACTTTGCTCGATCGGAGCAGAACCTCAACGAGATCATAGACATCATCGAAACCCTGCACACGGAGATGAGCCACGACGACAAGATCTTCGGGCTCGCCGCCGAGCTCCGCAAGAAACACATGAGGAGATTGCTCCAAAACAAGCGATACCGCGAGAAGATTGAGGATGACAAGGCACTGATGTGGGAGTACGTCGACCAGCTCCTGCGCGCCGATGGAGAGGTAGAGGTGAACGTTCCACCTGGAAAAACAAAAGAGTTCTTCATCAGCAACAATGGGAAATCCGGAGATCGTGTCAAGGTCCGTTGCGAGAGTTCTTTTGGGGCCGAAGGCAGTGTTCGGCTTTATCAGCCGTTTTCTCAATACCGTTAGGCGACAGAACCTTGGTCGCGAAGCGTGCCGCTTGCCTCCAAAGATACCTCGCTCATCTTAACCGGTAAAGCATTGGACACGCGCCGAACAAGATAAATCGTTGAGGTATAGGGCGCGGATTAAACAGAATGGCATAATGCCACTGAAGGAGAGACTTAAGGAGGACGGTGATGAGTTCTGCTCCTGTGAGCGCAAAACGAATTCTCACGGGTCCCTTGTACACTAGCTAGAGAAATCTCAACAACGACAAACGTCTTAGCACTCGATCATTCCATGCAGCCAACGCAGTACTGATGATTACCAGTTGGGCATTCAGGCCCCACTAGAGGCCAACATCCGCGTATAGGTCATTCAGTTCCTATCACACCTAAGCTTTCGCCTTCTCGTCTGCAGAGGGTGCCGGGCTACCGCCAGTAGCCGGCAAGCCCATGAACAGCTTGAAGGAGTCGTAAATCATCCATTGCAAGCCAGTGAGAGTGCCAATCATGACGATACTGTAGTACGGTCGGGTTAGCAAGCTGTCTCCATAACTTTACAATGATATTCACTCACCGGATTGGTAGGCCAGCCCAGAGACCAGAGAAGCCGATGTCCTTGTAGATCCTGCTGACAGCTGCACCCGAGCCCTCCCCAGGCTTGCGCTGCGAGTTGAGCTTCGAGACCATCACGTCGGCCGGGTGAGAAACGATGGCGCAGAGAATACCAGCAATGTAACCAGCAGAGAAGGCAACACCAGTCTGAGCGGCCTTGGAGTAGTCAGACTTCTGACCGGGAAGGCGGTGGTACATCATTTCGACGATGGTTTCGAAGGAAGCGAACTTCATCATGGTGTATGGGATCTGGCGACCCCAGAGAGGGTAGATGCCCTTGTAGAGTCTGAAGAAAGGGTCAGCAAGTGGTACTGATAAAGATAAAACAGTTCTGTCACTCACCCAGCAACACCTTCAGCCTTGATGATCTTGTTAATGCCATCGACTGTGCCTGTAGCGAACGGTGGCATAGTTATTTGCATGCGAACCTTGACTGCTTCGAGAGGGCAGAGACCGATGTCAGCGAAGAACTCAGCCGAAGCGGAGCCAGCGAGATAGATCCAAGTCTTGTTTTTGACAGCAGCCTCAGGCCCGGCCAGATCAGAGTAGAACTTTTTGAAGAATTCGTAGCATCCGTATTTGAGAGAACCCTGGACGCTGTAGCCGAAGAAAGTGGGCGAGCCACCGGTGTAGATGCCACGGACGCCGTCCGCCTTGATGATCTTACGCCAGCCATCCAAGTTGCCCGTGTAGAGCTTTGCGTCGACTTGACGACGGCATTTGACGAGATCGAGTGGTGTCACGGCCCAGTGAGTGAGACCGCAGGCCATGAGGCCACCGAAGGTGCATGCCTGCAAATATTAAATCAGCCATCGTCACCTTGATTCGCAGGAAGCCGCGAGTGTTGCCCTCTCTCTCCTAGATTAAGGAACATGACTATTCAAGTGTATTGAACACAGCCCCGTATATCGCAACATGATAGAGCCCAATGAGCATCTCAAACAGTGGGCAAAGTGGTCAAGACATACCGCATCTGCAATATCAAATTAGTTCCCAAACTCGAAAACTGAGCGCAATCCCAGGCATACTTACAGTACTTTCCGCTGTACAACTCAATGTTCCCGGCCTTCGCTTGCGCCACAGCCGAAGCCTTCTGGTATTCTTTCGCAGCAGCATGGCTCAATTCGCTGGCCTTGCGTTCGGCATCTTCAGTCACGCTCCAAACTTGATAGCGACCCGCGGGCACATCGTGACGTGAGCGCTTCTGCTCAGTGCTCTCCGGCACGGCCTTGCCGAAGACAGCGCTGAGCGCGGTGGAGGATGGGAACAAGGATGGCATGCTCGTTGTGGTGCTCTGGTTCACCTAGCGGCTGTTAGTGTTTGGGCAGAGTGGAGCTGATCGCCGTGAAGAAGCTGGGGGTGGAGATTGAGTGGAGACGTCGAGCCTGGAGGCGTTGGGTAAGTGAGGAAGCATTTACCTGTCGGTCAATTATGCGTGGCGATAGATGTCCTCTTCACATGCGAGTGAAGAGAGAATAGGTGAAGTCGGAAAATACCAACTACTGCAGCTCAGCTCCTTCCTTTCTTCCCAGCTCGAAGCGACCTTATCAGCCATGACGTCGGACTGCCCCGCTCATGTCGCTTAAAGGTGCGGACATAACATGACCCCTTGAGCCGCATAAACACAAGACGTTACATGTAGTGTTCTCACTGGCTTGATTCAGATTGACCGAATAGGTATGAGCACCGTTTGGTGCAATCCCTTGTGATGATCGAAAAGTTATAGAAGTGTTGACGAGCAAGCAACGTTGAACAAAGTATTGTAGACTTCATGTATAGAGTACACACTGCGATGTCGATAGAGTAGGGGCAATGCAGCCCAGATCCAATTGCCCATTTGCTCACCGTAATCAATGCAACCCTTCAGAACTCTGCTAAAGCATTCTCCACAAGTACCTCACACTTCCCAGGATCATACCGCTTCCTCGCCCATCCTCTAGCCCTTCCCTCCTCAATCTTCTTCTCCTTCTCTGCAATCTTGACGTCTGCAGGCGTGAAAGACCAGAAGCTTTTCGACTTTGGAAGGCTCTTTTGTGGCGCGAGTGCTGGAGCTTGAGAACGAGAAGCGCGCTCTGCTTGTGCGACTGTTGTGGCGAGCTTAGCGCGGCGGAGTAGGTTGATGTGAGTATTGATTTGCATACGCATGCCGTCGAGATGTTCCGAAAGGCGGGTGAGGTCCATGTCTTGCTCTTCGGGTACCAGCATTTGCTCAATGGGTGGAGTCACTACCGTGATGACTGGAACCGGAGGCAAGGGAGACGGTGCTCTCGAAGAATGGGAAGAATGATCCTGACCAAAGTATGGCAGCTTTGGCGGCCAATGGTGCGCTTTCGGTGGCGAGCCAAGACGGATAGGTCTGAGAAGACCTTGCGAAGTCGACTTTTTAAGTCTCGGTCGGACGTCGAGCAGCGACATACTGCTGTAGTCGCGCTCGAGGGTTGGGCGCGGTAGAGTGACACGATGGACTTCACTCTCTAGGAAGTCGTCAAAGCTGTCGTGGCTATCCGAGTCTGAATCATTCGCTTCAGCAGAGAGTCTTTGAGTTGATTGGGTTCTTGCTAATCCTGAAGGTGCAAGAGAGGGCTGCTGCTCGGTCCCCGGTGGCGACAATAGAGTGTCTTCGCCGTAGCAATCCTTCTCCTTCTGATGGTGTTGCCTCAGAACAGTACGACATTGCTCAAGACTAGGAAGCAGCTTAAGGACGTGTTGGTAATGCTGCTCGGCTTTCTCGAAATAGGTCAGCTTGAAGGCCGAATGCTCATGCATCGACCGCGCGAGCTCATCGTGTGCTGCTGCTAGGTAAAATGTTGCGAAGGCACCAGAGAGCGGATGGTCATCGCCGTGTTCTTCGTGCGAGCTGAGAGCATCGACACTCGCTTTGATGCATTGGTGGTACTGTTTATGAAGGAGAAGGCACTTCAGGTGCCAGAGTTCGTGAGGGTATGGATCGAATGTGGCCATACTCTATCGGATGACGAGGGGAGAGCGCAGACAAAGGTGTGCCAATTTGGGGTGGCCCGGAAGTACATGCGCTTGCGGCAACGAGCGCGCTGGACATCTGCGTGGGAAATGAGGAAGAGGAGGAGGTGTGGTTACAAAGCGGGAAGCGTCAAGAGTGAGAGTAGAATATCCGTTTACGAACGACACTTCTGACCATCGCTCCCCATCCCATTCAGCGATTACCATTGATAGACCTGAAAAGTGTCAGTGTCGAGGAGGAATGTAGGCATATTGTCCATGCGAGTGAGTAGGTATCATTAGGTCCTCGCATTTTGAGTGTTTCCATCTACTCCTGGTGCCAACCACAGCAGCGTACCAGCATAGGCCAAAAACTTTCAGCACTTGTGCAAAACCGTTTCGGCTTCTATTACAGACGTATTGCGACGTGTAACTCGTCAAGCCTTCTGGTGTAAAGGCTGACGTGCTCATCTTCTCTTGAAGCAGCGGTATGAGCCACCGACATACACTGGCATCCTCCCAGGTGTCCTCCCAGGTCGCGCATAACCAGACACATGGGACCACACCTGGCAGCAGGCTTAATTCGACGCTCAAGATGTTCGAAGAGATGGATCTCGATGGCAGCATGATGAAGTTCAACTTGATCGCCGCGGATCGCATCGTCCCAAGCTGAAGTCTGCACCAAACAAGGTTCAGGGTCCAGTCAACGACAACATCAAAGTCAACTTCCGAAGCTCCAATGCTCCAACCTCCTATGCTACACCACCATCCGGCATGAGCGGGCCGATAAACAACCCCTTAGACCCGTCGAGAGTATACTCGAATGCAGTCCACGTTCAAGGTCGACCTGGTGATCCGCGACAACGGTGCCAATGATCAGCCTCCCAAGAAGAAGCCGCGGCCGTTCGCCACACGTAAAACGCACCAGAAATCAAGGAACGGATGTGCAGCATGTAAGAAGAGGCGAATCAAGGTAGGTGCAGCCTATACTCAATTTCATGGGCAGCGTCGAGAGGTTGACCCGAACAAAGTGCGATGAAATCCGCCCACGTTGCACGCGATGCTCGCGTCTCAATATCGACTGTGAATACGTCGCCACCGCTTCTTCATCGCCATCAACGGAAGTCTCGGCATCTAGTCCCACGCCACTGGGACACAGCTTGGCGGTAGCATCTGCTACGAACGATCTTGTCAAGTTCCTTGGGATCCCTGTATCCCAGCAAAATAGCGATCTCCGCGCGTTGCGGCACTTTCAGGATCTCACTTGCGATACCTTCGGAGGCGATGGTGTGAATAACATCATGCGCCTGGTGGTCTCCAAAGATGTATGGGAAGTGCCCTATCTCATGCATATGGTTCTGGCGCTGTCATCTGGCCACCAGCGACGACTCCTCGACGTGCATGGACAGCAGAAACAGCTCCGTGCTCTGGAATTTGCGGAAGCTGGTCACTGGCATCGAGGATTACAACTATATCAGGCGGACCTTGCGCGCAAAGTCCAACCTTTGCAAGGAACGTCCAAATCTGGGTTTGATGCGATGGTTGCCGCGATGCTAATCACGATCGTATTCACTTTTGCGTTGGAGGACGGAAGTGCACACAACGACCGACCGGCTAGCGACAACGAATTTATCACGCGGATTCTCAATCCCATGGCATCGACAGGCGGCTTTAAAGCGATTCAACTCATTTATGATGCCCCTAGCAACGACTCACCATGGGCCCAAGTCTTCTACGCTGCTGACGATGATGTTGGTAATTTCACCAGCGACGAACCAGGAGTTGAGGGACTTCCACCAGCATTTGTGCGTCTTTGCGGGCTTGACGATTCTTCAACTTCACACGGAAATCCATACCACAAAATTCTGCGTCACCTTACACCTCTACTGAAGATGAAGGTAGAACCTGAGAATATGAATAAGATCTTCGCGTTTGGTGGACGAATGCACAAGACGTTTCGTCCTCTGGTCATACAAAAGGACGTTCGGGCCCTCCTCTTGCTCTCTTGGTGGCTTGCTCTATTGCGACAAGTCGACGAGTGGTGGGTAAAAGCTTGGGCGAGAACGTCATGCCGGAGCGTGGTGGCGCATTTGTCATCCCTGCAGGATCCCAAGGTACAGGCTCTTCTGGTCTATCCTGCCACATTCGGCACCGCAGACTTCTCTTGGATCTGGCGTGAGGAAAACTGATTATGCATTATTCAATTGTGGTGATGCTACTCAAATATCGCTAGCTGTCCGTCCAAATTCTCTCTCAGACTTGTGCAGCGGTGATGATCCGGGCAGCCATCGACCTGGGTGCCAATATACGAGTAGCATCACAGCCACGACAACGGGTGCGAACTCCAAGCAGCCAAAGTACACCTCATGCGTCGACAGACTCGCCATCAAACCTTCCGCAGTCTCCGCCAGGCGGAAACATGTCCTGAGGTATACCGCCAACGTCGCGACCACGAGAGCAGCAATAAAGCTCCTGCTGATCGAAGCCGGGCTCTTCCTAGCTTTTACCAACGTCCAGAACAGTACGACCAAGAAGACCGCAAACGAGAAAACCTGGAACGCAAGACCAGCGAGCAGGATGTTGTTTGGGGTCGTTGGGTCCTCCTGGTTGGAATAAGCGATGCCGACCAAAGCCGCTCCCGCAACCTGGATGATCGTGGCCGCGACGTCGCAGACGATGAAGACCCATAGGACCAGCTTCGGCGGCATGGGCGCGTACTCTCTGCCATAAATACTGATCATGACGGAGACGAGGGAGTAAATCGCCGCAGAAAAGAAGACTGGTGCCACGACAATGAAGAAGTACTGTTGTTGTCGTCAGTATCAAAGTCCATGGGAAACATCAAAGGGATGCTGAAGCGTGCTCACCTGAACCACGAACCACGGAACAGAATACGGATTCTGCTGGCTCGACAGAATGCGAAACGCGTACCCGACGATCTCCATCGCTGTGCCTACAACAACTGTACTAAAGTACCAGGTGCGATGGCGCAGAAGCAGGAAAAGATGAGCCGCGAGTGCAATACCGAAGAGCACGACGCCTAGCACTCCGACGGCAAGAGAAGGCGTATATCTAATACAATGTCAATGTAATGTCTTCTACATTCCCGATCTCACAAAAAGCATACCCATAGATAATAACCGTAGCACTCGACTCGGTCATCGGGTTTGGGAAGTTGGGATCAATATATCCCTGCACGACCCGCGATTCTGCCATGGTGAATGATGGGGGTGTTCCTTGTCGTCGATCCGGGGAGGATGAATTGTAAGGCTGAATCCAGAAGCACACGTGCCTATGCGAGTTTGGACGAAATGTAATACATCTCGCTGCCCAGCTAAAGAACTATAGGCAATCTTATATCAAGAACCTGTATACAGAAGTAGTACAATCCCAAGGCGTATTCGATCATCTTCTCCCGCCTGATACGTCCGTGCACAATACGCACACTTCTGCTTCAAGCCTAGCCCAAAAGCTTAACCGTGCTTCGATTCTTCCTCGAGATCGATGATGTGGCGGTTTGATCACAACTGGGGCTCTTTGTTATAGTACAGATTTCCCCGATGCGAGAATGCGAGAGTGCGACACTTATAATTACGCAAATTGTGGCTTCTGTACAATCTTGGCTTGTGTCGTTCTTACAATAACAGAGCGTATTGCTCGAAATGGAAAGAAGCGTATGGAACGATATACCTGTTAGTATTTTGTACATCGCTTGAGCTTCGCCTTTATCAATCAGATTGTCGTGTAGGCAAGATAGTCATGACTCTTGAAGCACGTATGATATACTTCCATTGCCTGTGAACTTCATTTGCCTGGAACCCTGGTCTTCTCTACAATTCGACTCCGTCCAATCCGCGTCGAACGTACATGTACTTTCCAAAAGCTAACAGAGTGAGACGCACCAACCGCTCTTCGAAGATCATTGTCATGATCATTATACAAGTGAATGCGAATGTCCTTTGCAAAAGCGTATTGCTCCAAACGGCAAGAAGCGTATCTCGCATCATTACTTGCGCCTGATTTTCCAATGGAAGGCATCACATGTATTTTCAGGGAAAAACCAATGACATGAGACAAGGTATCCGCTTTTCGAAATATCATCATCATACAATGAATGCCTGCTGAAGCATGCACGCCTAGCTAGCTGCTCACATGCCAGAAAAGCAAACACGAAGGAAAAGAAGTAAGGAGAAAGAAAGATGGCTTCAGAATGGAAGAAAATGCCTCGAGCGCCTAGCGCTCAGAAATAGTCTTGATAAAACTCATCAAATCGCCCGCCAAGAAAGTCATGCTCTTTTGCCTGAACATCACTGGTAGAAGCCGCCGCGCTGGAAACTCTCCATGCTGACATCGCCGGGCTTGCCATCAGGCATCTTTGGCTTCACCTTCACCTCTTCCTTCACCATGCTGTTCGTCCGACTTGAAGCGGGGTTGCTGCTGGTCATTGTGTTCAGCCGTGAGCTGGTCTCGCTGTTCGCAGGCTTGTCTGAGATTTGCGCTTGCTGTGGTCTGCGCTGGATAGTTTCGAGGTATGGCGATGGGAGGTAACCCATCTGGCCGTTGCGGGCACGGCAGCGCCACCATTCGGAAGCGTTGCCGATGGGGTCTGTTTTGGAGAGGACGGCGACGAGATCGCCCTTCTTCACTTCGAGGTCGATGCCTTGCTGGGCTTGCTGGCCGGGCTGGAATTGTGGGGTGTAGTCGTAGAGTACGCGGCAGAAATCGAGTTTGCTTGGGTCCAAAGGCTGTTGCTCGCCTGTGGCGGCATCGTAAGGTGAGGCTGCGAGTTGGCGTTGCGCTTCGGCCTCTTGTGAGGCTGCAAGGGAGCGGATGAGTTTGCCCATTAGGTACGGGAGGCCGAAGACTGCAAGCATGAAGACGATGAAAGGCTTCTTGCTAGGCTTGGGTCGACCGTCTGGACCGACAGAGCTGGAGCCACCATTTGAGAAGGCGGCGAAGCTGGCTGGTGTGAGAGATGTAGCATCCGCGGGCAGTGGACGACCTGTGAGACGCGCGACAGCCGTTCGGATCCAGCGGAGGATTGTGAAAATCCCAAGAACTGAGCCTAGTGTCTGGCGCAGATTGCCAAATTGTTCTGCCACGGAAACCATGGCGAAGAAAGAGGAGTGTGTAGCCATGTATGTGCTCTCAAGCATCTGTGCGAAGCCGCCGAATGCGCCGACAATGGACTCGATCATCTGGAAGGTTGTTTGTGTCGACTGGCTGAATGTCTGCGTGAGACTCTGGTCCTGAGGGCCATACATGCCGTTCTGCTGGCCGTACATTCCGCCCATACCGTAGCCACCTCCCATGCCGTAAGAAGAGCCATACATGCCGCCCATGCCGCCAAATCGGTTTCCGTAGGCTCCACCACCGTATGCTCCATAGCCACCTCCCATTCCGTAGGGTGAGCTAGCCATGCCGCCGTATGGTGATGTGCGATTGTAAGGTGATGCGTAGTTGCTAGCAGTCCTGCTCGCTACAGTGTTGAGCGAGTCTGGTCTTGCGGGTAGTGCAGGTGCCGAGTCCGCGCCAGTAGTAGTGGCAGATGGTGTTGCAGCAGTAGTCGTGGGTATCGCAGCTATTGTCACAGTCAGTCAGTGGCCTGGTGGTAGGTTTAATGTGCGCTCCTCGGTGTTTCTCACCTGAAGTCCCTCCGGCGCCGGCTCTCTCCCAGGGTTTCGGTGGTGACAAACCTGACATGCTGCTGCTGGGTGTGGCGCTCTAGCCTTTCGGCGGTGCTGTGCGCAATTCGCGCTGCTAGAGTCGAGTCCCCTCGCAGGAGAAGATCGTCTGCCGTCTATACGTCTCCGAAATGGATGCGTGATATCGCGATGCCGTCACTGCAGGTGGAGAAGAAGAAGGACGTATGTAAGCCGCTGTCGGCGATTGTAGTCGGCGTCGCTAGGATAGGATATGGAATGCGCGCAAGCCGTGACGTCCTCGTGACCAAGCAATGACACTTGGGTGAAGTGAAGGCGTTGGCGGGAATGTGAAGAGTGAAGGCGCAGAAGGGCGCTGACAATGTTTCAAAGGTTTGCAAGTAACTGTCCCAGGCCAAACCTTCGGCCGGCGTGCAGAGAGGCGAGCGCGCGGAGGGAGGGCGGAGGGCTGGGCTGGGGTAAAGTCATGTGTCTGCTCGGCAAGCGCGACACTGAAGAGATGCCTCGGCCCTACAAAGCAAAGAGACTCGGTGACACTCGAGCCACTCATCTCGTTCGGGAAGGTATTTCCCCACTGGATCTGCGTTTCGGGACATGGCGGGCTGGTACAAAGGACTTCCCTGGTCAGAGAGAAGAGACAGACAGCATCACTCGCTATGATGAACTACGCTGCTACCATACATAGCAGAGACAGGGAAGCGAAACACGTCGAGTCACTTCCCGAGACGAGTCACATCAGGCGACTCGCAGGCGAAGAAAGAGATGCCACAGACGATGCGCCAGATGCCTACCTGTATTCAAGTACTTCATAACCATGACCTGTGGAAAGAACAATTCCGCACATCACAACCGAGCAGTCATCTGAAGAGAGAAGTATTCAAAAGAACCATAAAACATGTACACTATTCAGAACTAAAAACCCTCGTCTCAATATAGTCCAAGCAAGCCGCGCATCGCATCAGGAAAAAAGGCAGCAGTAGGGTATACCCAACCAAAGGATCCATCCAACCCGTTCGTTCGCAATCGACCCAGTCGACCGCCACCGCCCGCCTGAAAGTATCCTTTCAAAGAATTCGTACGCCGCCGAAGTCCTCCGCCTCCCGTGTGGTCGAGGTAGTAACGGGAAATCTGGCGGCACGCAAAATGCAGAGACAATTCGTGAAAAAGGAAGACATGTAAAATCAAAAAGGTTGCATTTCGAGGACCTCTATAAGATGATGAAGAGGTGGTAAAATTGTTGTTGCCTGAGAGAGAAAAGAGGTAATACGAGAAAAAAGTGTCTTTATATGGCAAGGTCGCTGAGAGCAGCTGAGTTTCCAAAAGGTCCATGGACAACAACGCTTAGTTGTGGCCGGAAAGGTCAAAGACCGAGTGGAGGAGGTCGGAGAGGCCGTTGGTGCTGCAGAGGCTGGAGACATCCATGGTGCTGCCGAACTCGGTGTCGTCGTCGAGGACCTTGACGTAGATGTCGTTGTTCTTCATGATGGCGGCGGCCTTCATGGTCTTGTCGCAAGGGCGGTCGAAGTAGTCGCTGCTGCCACCCTGGTTGTTGCCGTGGAGGGTGGACTTCATGCGCTTGTCACCAGGAGCGAGGACCTCGAAGATGTCGAACTCACCGCAGCCGGTGGTCCAGCAAGAGCACTCGGCGTTACCGTACTGGAGAGTGCGGGGGATCTGAGCGTTGAGCATCCAGATGGCGGGCATGTTGACGGGGTCGTAGATGTTCTGGGAGGTCTGGCCGTCATCGGGCATCTGGAACTCGAAGAAGAAAGCCTTCTCAGCGCCAGCGAAACCGTGGTGAGCAACGGTACCAGGGCGAGTGTAGCCACAGCTGTCGCCCTCGCACTCCTTGTCGGACATGATGATGACCTCGTCAGAGGAAGCGAGCTCGCAGTCCTCGAGGACCTCGGGAGAAGAGCTGCCGCCCTTGCCGTCGGCACGAGCGTAGGAAAGGGAGTTGCCGAAAGAGTAGTCGAAGACACCGGAGCCAGAGCCACCGTTGTGGTTCAGGAAGACAAGACCGTCAGCCTCGCCAGACTCGGCGTTGTAGTAAGCCTGACGACCCCAGCCGCCGCTGGAAGAAGAGCCGAAGATATCGTCGAGAACACTGCCGCTGCTGGAGGACTTGCTGGCCGGGGCAGAGGACGAGGTGGAAGCGGGAGCCGAGGACTCAGAAGAGGCAGCCGCAGGGCTGGAGCCGGCGCCAGCGTAAGCCTTGTTGTTGGCCTCAGGAGCGGGAGTGGCAGCAACGCCAGACCAGTCGTTGGCCCAGCTGACGGCCTTGCCGTCAATGGTGGCATAGACGGTGTCGCCAAGGGCAGCCTCGGCCTCGCGCTTGTGGGCGTGGGCGTGAGCGTGCGCGTGACGGCGAGCAGAAGTGGCACTACGCTTGGAGTTGGAAGAGCCGTTGGGAGTGTAGACGGCGAACTGCTTCAGCTTGGCGGGACCACGGACGTGCATGGAGACCTGGAGAGAATTAGCACTGGTCGTGTTGCTGCACGTGTTGCGCCCGCGTGCGCAATGTGCGGATCCGGGTCCTTCTTACCTCCTCGTCGAGCGGGCTCATGGAGCCAGAGTAGCCCTGGGGAGTGCTCTCGCAGGAGCCGGAGTTGCCGTCCATCTTGGTGATCTTGTTGTACTTGTTCTGGACGCCGACACCGTTGTAGGTGATCTGCTTGACCATGGAGCAATACCAGTTGCCGCCATCGTTGACGGCGTTGTCGCAGAGTCCGCGGGCCTCGAGCTGCTGAGCGGAGGCGGCGGAGGTGTAGAGCAGCGCAGCTGCGGCGCCAATAAACTGCTTCATGGTGGAGATGATGTTCGTAAGGTCGCGAGTGCACTGGGGAGCAATCTAGCGGTTTGGGGTATCGGTGTTCGTAGCGGTGGAGGTGTGGCTGGGCACGCAAGGGGTATTGTTGTTTTGCTGTGCTGGAGCTGTTGACGAAGGGTATTGACTGCTTGCAAGGCAATCGGGAGAGAGCGACTGGGCACGGTGTGTAGTGCTGTGGTGTAAAGACCGACTGAGGTGAATAGATGGATAGCAATAACGAGCACGAGGAAGGAGAGACGAGGTGCGACGGGGGTGGAGACGGTGAAGTTTTGGCGGTCGAGGCACGCTCAGCATGCGCGTCGTGAATCCCTTCGATCCCCTGTCGACAGCGGTCCGTTCATTAAGCGAAATGATGTGTCTAGCCCGACTGCGCCTAGCCGCGCCGTTGGCATATTCGCGATCTGCAGAGCGCCAGGCACCGCGAGAACGGTGCGTGGCAGTGGGCGATCTCCCTTGTATTATTATTATTGTGATCACGATTGTTGGCCTGTGATACGTGCTTTGTCGCTATTGGCATTGTAGTCATTGTCACAATTGCCATGCACAGCTAGCTAATTATCAACAATAATAACACTACAATACCACAATCTCCATCCAAACTCTAAAGACATTCCCTGCGATTGACTTCCACGCCCTAGGCGCCGCTGAGTGGAGGAGTGGCCAGAGTGAAACCTCCAGCCTCTCACAGACAAGCCACCGCGGTGGGATCGCCAGCGTGGTCCCACGTGTAATGTATCGCCAGAAACTCGGTCCACCAGCCATTGCATCACGGCCCCTCCCATCCACCACCACCTCGAAGGAAAGAAAAAAGTCGACGAGATATAAAACTCAGATCCAATAATTTCGCATACATCGCAACCATCATCTCAGCGTGCCTAGCCAGTCTTGGTAAATCCCCCCTGCGCGCCTTGTCTCGACTATTCTGGACATACAGCATGACTAGACTGGGCGCTTGTGTGCCGTCACACTGCACTCACGAAGGCGGGCGCTGAAAAGGGTTGCGGCCTCGCGGTCGGCGCTGCGGAGCCGCAGCATGATTCTAGCCCAGCGCACGCCTCTGCCGCCCCCGTTGGTCGCAGGGGAAATTGTCCAAGCATCTTGGGGGCTTCCTTTGGGTGTTGGCTGCACCGCGAGAACTACTTGCCGTGATGCGCTGCCGAAGATGTGTTGGTTCGTGGGCCGCCGTACGCAAATTCGCCTGCTCGTCTGCTGCGTCTCCATGGCAGCGAGATATTTGTTTGCTTGCATATGCATGCAGAGACGTTTGGTTGCTGCTGATGTGTGTAGGGTTTTGGTGATGATTATATGTGATATGACTGTTTATTGCTTATTGTTTGTGAAGCCTGAGCCGCTTGTGGCCGTTGGCTTTCCCATGCGCATCGTTGACCAGGATCTCACGATGTTGCCATGCATTCACACACACGTGAAGACCTGTCAAGAAACAGGGTACTGGTAGATGTCCTCGCTCACTTGGCAAGCCCACAGCTGCAGTCAACCACGCGCGTGTCCTTCAAAAGAGAAGTAGGCTCGCAGGCCATTCGAGATCGCACGCATCTCGCTTATCACGCTCTATACAGCAGTCACAGCAGCACATCAACATCATCTCTGCGGGGTCGACGATCTGGGGCGCAAAACCCAGAATGCGATGCCCTCATGTATGGACTCGGCCGAGATGCCCGTAACCCAATGGCTCAGGTTCGAGCTACTGTAGGCGTGAAGTCAACTTAACGATCCTTCGGTTGTGTATGATCGAACTCAATTGATACTGCATGCCTTGCATTCTAGACTCTCGACTGACTGTTGTATTCGGTTTCCGCACAGCAATGACATTGGATTCCAGAGTGTTCTCGTTCCCCGGTGTCTCGATAGCAAGATGGGTGCTGTCTCCTTGTACGTATGTGTGCCTAATGTTCGTCTCCAAATCTATGTGGTAGGATTGCCCGCACGCTCTCCGTGATGCATTGCTCCCCGTTTGGTTGCAACGCGAACGATACTAGCGCTGATATGGCCATGCATCTCGCGATATTCCGGAACTCGCTCATGCGCAAGTCTGATTGCTCAAGGTGGTGTTGTCTGACATGGAGAGAGTCCCGGGCCCCGCTCATCACGGAGTGAAGGTTGTCATCTCGTGGGCAGATATTATTGTGGTGCTGTTCCAATCACAAAGTATACGAGCCATTGAGATGAGCCGCCCTGCGTGACTTTGTGGTACTAAGTTGGTGTCATTCTGGATTTCCTAAAGTAGGTGCTTATTCACATAGTAAGTCAAAGCGTAGAAGTGGGTTAGAGCACCGTGCTCGTTTCTGGTTAATGATGGTGACGCAACATAGACCGTGTATGCTTCGTCATCAGTCAAAATGGCACAACACAGCCATCTGCGTGGGAAGAAGTCATGTCCTAACAATAAGTTATTGGTGTAAATGTACATACAGTAAGTATACGGAAATTCATGCAAGTTCATGTTTGCGGATAGGGTTCTTAGGGTTGGTGCAACCATGTGCACATCGCTCCATTTCATGTACATATGTACATGTGAATTCGTTGCAATGCAAGGTGTATCCTATACGCGGTGTACATGCAATTTTCTTGAATTATTAAGTGCTGCGTGGTGACGTTGGCTTATTCGATGATTTAAGTGCACACCTTCCATGTCAGCCATCGATCGCTTGGCTCCGCATTGTGGTAGCGGACAGTTGACCATGGAAAAACAAGATTGTGTGAAGAATCGTAAGATACGTATCTCATATGCATAAACGTAAAGTAATTAAGCAACATAAAGCATCCTCGAGGCAAACCATGCTATTGAGTCACTGCCACCATCGATGCGACCCTAGACCTTCTCGGCCATGATCTCCTCATGCTGCACGCTCTTCTTCCTCATAGCAGCGTTCTCAAGATCGGTCAAGGAGTTCTTCCTGGCGCCGTTCTCATCGGCAACGTCCTGAACATCCTGGAAGCTGACGGTAGGAACGAAACCCTTGCTCTGCCACGCCTTGTTGACCTTGAGGTAGAGCTCGTCGACCTGCTCGAGGGACAGACCCTTGGTCTCGTAGATCATGAAGTAGACGAAGGCGATGCAGATGAAGCAGAAGCCGCCCCAGACGAAGAAGACCTTGGCTTGCAGGTTGGCGTTGCCAGGGCCCTCGTCGACCATGTAGGGAGTGGCGTAGGCGATGGCCCAGTTGAGGAGCCAGTTGGAGGCGGTGGTCATGGAGAGAGACTTGGCGCGGACCTTGAGGGGGAAGATCTCGCCGGTAACGACCCAGGCAACGGGACCCCAGGATGAGGCGACTGTGAGGGTTGTTAGTAATGGTCGATCGATCGGAGTGAATCGGGAATGCTTACAGAAGAAGATGTAGATGCAGACGAAGGCGATCAAAGCCTGCTGTGCCACTACATTCTCGATGCCAACGCCGGTACCAACACCAGCGACGATGAACTGGCAGACAGCCATGCCGATAGCGCCGAAGAGCAGAAGCGGGCGACGGCCCCAAGCCTCAACGAGGTAAAGACCAGGAAGAGTCGAGGCGACGTTGACAGCGGAAGTGATCATAGAGACGGTGAAAGAGTTCGAGATGCCAGAACGCTTGAAGAACGAAGTGCCGTAGTAGAAGATGAAGTTGACACCAGTGAGCTGCTGTAGGGCCTGAAGGAGGCAACCAGTAGCAAGACGCTTGCCAAGGTTGCCGCGGAAGCAGTCGAGGTAGGAGGCCTTGCCCAAGCTCATCTCGTACTCGTGGTTAGCCATGATCTCGCCGAGCTCTTCGACGATAGCGGGGTGGTCGACGTCGAGTCTGCGAAGAGTGGAGAGCGACTTAGCCGCCCTTTCGGGGTTGCCACGCTTGATGTACATGCGAGGAGTCTCAGGAAGGATGAGCATGCCGAAGAAGATAATCAGGGCCCAGGCGAACTGAACGGCGATGGGGATGCGGTAGCTGCCAGTATCGTCGCGATCCTTCGTAGCGTTGTCGACAATTGCAGCCAGGAGGAGTCCGATAGTGATCGCCCACTGATAAGCGCCCACGACGGTGCCCCTTATCCACTTAGGCGCAGTCTCAGACTGGTAGAGAGGGATCAATGCAGAAACCATACCGACACCGTAGCCAGCGAAGAAGCGTCTGTGAAGTGAAGTCAGTAAAGCGTCTCAAATATCGCAATTATCATTCGGTTACAAACCCTGCAGTGAACATTGGGATCGCAGTCGCAATTGTTTGAAGGATTACACCAAGGCAGAAGACCACCATGGTAACTGTAAAAGTCAGCACTGGATCGATTAAGACATATGCTTGATTCACGTACCCATCAAACCATATCTTCTGCCAAAGAAGTCGGCAGTGGGTGCTGCTGTAAGTGCGCCGAAGAAGGTACCAGCGGACTACGATATAGTTAGTTGTGTTCGTGTTCATGCATCCCATGTTCATGCATCCCAGACCTTGCGGCTCCGGGGAGATGTGTGTGTGAATGAGTGATGGGAGGCCTGAGGCAGGCCGGGGCTCCGCTCCGAGCGTTGCGGACCAATGAGAACGCTGGATGCGACGCCCGCACGCGCTCCCCAAAAGACACCACACACAATCATTTGGAGGAGTATAAAGATATGACTGTGCTAGGAGATTGTTGTAACTCACCAGAATAGAGACGATCATCGACGATTGCGAAGAAGTGATCGCAGGAAGGCCGTCTACGGTGTGGCCAGTCGAGAAGGTCTTCAGCCAGTAAGGCATGGCCAAGATACCACCAATAGTACCAGTATCATATCCAAATAGAACTCCTCCGAACGCTACGAAGAGGCCCACAACGATAGCTGGCCAGGCAGCGCCTAAGAGAATAGTTAGCCCAGAATGTCTCTAATATCGTGTCGGGGTTGGATCCTCCATTTCCATTGATATGGCAGGGTAGATCCTTCGAACACGCACCTGGTGTGCCTGGCGGAGGCCTCAGTTGAATAGGCATTCTGTGCGAAGATGTGTAGTGTGTGAAGTGGGTAGAGAGTCGTGCTGGGGGTGATGATTGAACGAAAGTAGGTGGCGATGAAGGTGGATGAACGATCGTTTGTCGACGAAAGCCGATGGATGGGTAGATAGATAGATGCGAGGGATGATGATGATGATAATGATAGACAAACCCATCAACAACGAGGGCGAGGCCACCTTTATATCGCGTGGACAGGGTTCGCCCCAGAGGGGCACCGCATTTTTCCTCCCCATCATCGTCCCCATGGGTTGTCGTATGGAGAGATCCAGATGCGTGTGGAGAGCTAATTATTGCTTAGCTCCGTACCGTGATCGGTCCTTTTACACTTAGCGCTCGCGCTTCTCACTGGCCGGCGTCAGAGCCCTGCGACAAACTCTAGCCTAGACAGCCAGAAGCTACTGGGCAACCCCGCTGGAGTATGCTTCGTGCCCACAAAATCATATGGAGATTGCGTTCACCATTTCTGAGCTTGTCTTGCTTGAGTCCAGATTGCCGAGGGCGTCCCCTTGGTCTCGTGTGTCTCCAGGGATTTGTGGAATCTCCCCAGAGGTATCGAGTCCCCGCTTGCCAGTCACATGCAGGTAATTGTCTTGCCACTCGAGGCATGTATTTTCGGTACAACACCATCAGGGCTGGACGTACTTCTGACGGTCTAAAGCGCGGGACCAAAAGCACAGGCAGTCCGGTGGGTGTGTGCTCGAGGCTTGCGGCAACGTACGAGGCGTCAAGTCGGCTAGCTCGTGTGCGATGTATCCGACTGTCAAGCAGTAGTAGTGCGCACGCAGGCGGACTGCAGGACTCTGGAGGCATGAGTTAAGCTTGGAACGGAATGGTCCAGCGATGCTTGTGCATGTGGCGTTATTTACATCCGTACCGCCCGTGCATCAATACCCGGCCTTCACTCCCTCTACTATGGCATATCCACGGCAGTAGGAATGTGAGGACCACGCGGCGAAGATTATGCTTTGGGTTGGGACCGATTTGACACACGCGACCTCCCACTTTCTCAAGCCTTATCGTCGAGCTTCTCTGAAGGTTCAACATGCCTGCAGGACTGGAAGCTGGTCCCCTGCGAAGAAGATACCTTCTGTTGAGACACCATGTGACTTACAGCATGGAGAGACATGCTGTACAGTCATTCATGCACGCAACGAAGCCAGTCAAGCACAACGTATCTCGATGTTGGGTCCGAAACGTCCTGTGTCACGAAGCATTTGACCGACGTTGGTCCGTTTGTGCTTGGCCAGGCCAAGTCAATGCTTGGAAGGACTTGACCGTGAGTGGTCAATGCCTCTCCACAGGCGAATGAGGCTCAAGCTACTGCCGGAGGCACTAGTACGAGACGAGTTACTCCTACGAGAGAGTGTCGAAAGTATCGGGACAGCAAAATCAAAAAAGACGCACGCGAGGCACGACACGAGAAGACGAGTTCTAGTGCGGGAATGGCATCTACTACCGAGCAATTTGTCGTTCGGCACAAACGTGTCTTACATACAGCAGATACCAATGGGGAACGTTGGTGATGGCATTCGTTTTCTTCTCTGGCTCTATGCCACGGTCGGACATACATCTCCAACCAGAGCATTTGGCACCGCCGCAACATTCCGGTGCTTCGCTCAACCTTCTAGAAGGTGTATGATGTGGTGGCTGCCGAACCTCGGCGGCTTTCACGGCGGGCGCATCGTTTTGACTTTGGCCTCATCCCATCCAGACCGTGGCAGTAACGCTGTCTTTATGCAAGCCTCCGTCTGGCAGGGACAGCCATCAGCCTTACAGTACGTATACAACGCTGACGAGGCCATGCTGGCATTGGAGCTTCGCATCCGCTTGAACCCTATGGAAGTGGACAGTTCATCGACTGCATCTCAGTGGTTAGGGTGTTGATCGTGATACCTGCAGGCGGCGATATCAGCCTGCTACCCCCCAACACAGCCGGGAACTTCCAAGAGTATATCATTGGCAAATATGAATTTTCCTAGGTCTACGTCTTATACTCTTAGCTTACTGTGTTCTAACATACAAACAAGCTTCCGTCATGTTTATTGGTACTCCCATCCAAGCTAGAAATCATGCCTGTTGATCCTTCGTGTAGCGCCAAAGGCAAAACGAGAAATGTATGAGAACATGGTAAGTGCCGTCGTCTAATTTATTTACCTCGATCAAACGAATTGCATTGATGCAGCGAAGATTTTTTCTGTATACCCAAAAAACCTATTACAAATTTCATTAATCTTTCTTGAGCTGTTTCTCACTTGGGAAGCAGCCCTCTAACGTGTCGCGTCTATGAAGTCATTTCTTTCTAATGTTTATCGTCACGGCTGAGAGCACTGCTATTGCTGCCCGAGGCGTTTATTGCTTCGCCTTGCCGCTGTTCTCGGTCATCATCAATTCTCCGTCCCTCTCCCTCTCAAGAGCCCTGTACTTTGCTTCAGGGATGGTGAGGCATTGGATTCCGAGGTAGTCGCAGATGGCGTTGATGACGACAAATGCCCATCGGAAGTACACCACCACACTGACCAGGAAGTACGCCCAGAGGTAGCCCAGCTCGACAGAGGCGGACACAGGCGAGAACCCAAACAGAGGCAACCATGCCAGGATAGCACCTCCTCCAAGCGGCGCAAGAAGCATGGTCCAGTACGGGAATGGCTGCCTCGTAAGGTGGGCCAGGATGATCTTGGTTGTCATGCGACCGAAGACGAATGACAAGATGAGGCACAACAAGACCAGGTGGTTGTCGGGAAGGATGTGTGAGTAAGGCGATCCAAGCCAAGCGCACAGCGTGCCCACGAAGAAGAACATGGCGGTCCACTCCAGGAATACTGGTGCCACGGCGAGACCTTTCGCGCGACGTGCTTGAGCGACGTTGACGACACACGAAGGCAAGTGTGCCGTGCAGAACGCAAAGAGGATGATGGGCGCCCACAGGTCAAGGAAGCTGGTCTTGCCCAACAACGCCTCGTTGCCGAACAAAGTGGCCAAAGGCTCCTTCCACATCTCTGCACCCCAGATGCCACTGGCGGCCATGATCAGACTGGCGATCAAAAGACCTTCAGTCGGGCCGTTGAAGTATCCAAGGTAAAGTGTGTGCGTGTGGTAAGTCTCCCATGTGCTGAAGAACATAGGGAGACAGGGCACAAGAGCCGTGAATGCGCCGAGCCTGGTAGCTCCAAGGCCCATTGCACTCGCTTCAAGCAGAGAGGCCAAAGTGCAGTTCAAGCTGTCAATACCGTGGTCGAAGAGCTCGCCGAGTCCTGATGAGGTACCAGTACGGCGTGCTTGCTTGCCGTCGATGTTGTCCATGGTGCTATAAGCCCAGACTCCGAGTGCGTATGAGTAGCAAACCCATGCCTGCTTAGGGCTTAGAAGGTCCGGATCCATGAGCTCCAGGAGGCCAACATTGAAGATAATACAGAAGAACCCTAGAAGGGTAACCATGTTGGGCGCCAGCCATAATGGCAGGAACTCGACACAAAAGTTCCACTGTTGCACACTGTCAGCATTCATGAAATTGTTTGTGGAGACTTTGAGCAGCGTACATAATGCTTCAGGACGTGCTGGGAAATGGGTGATTTGTCGACCGAGGAATACTTGTACGTCCTGAAGTGCTTGAGAGCATCGTCGGAGACGCACTCCCTCTGAGCCTTGCCTATCATCCTCGTCAGACTGTTCATTTTGGTGGCTTTCACAGAGACGCGGAAGAACACCAGCGCTCGAACTTTGATTCTTTTGTGAAGCGAAGATCAGGGGTCAACCAACTTCTCTTCGGGGGAGCCATTATTCTCCGGCTGCTCGCGGCTCGCTCGCTAGTGTCAAGCGTGTGTGCACGATCCAAGTCCTGCCACTCAGTACTCAGTAATATAACATCGAACGATTGAGGTGTAGAGCTCGGTGGATGTGACAAGCATGAACCTGCGAAATTCTGAAGGCAGCGTGTAGAATATTGGGAAGTTGCTGCAGATCGCGCCTGGGTGAAGGGTGATGCGGCCCAGAACTCAAACACGCGGGCGTAAGGCCAGGTATCCACTCATCACGCTCGTTTCGAATCGTGCCTGCAGACCGTGAGGGGGTTGTTTGTGGTTCTTAGCCGCCGAGTCGTGAGGCTTTGCATGTGATCCTATCCTGGATCGCTTGCACCGTGTTTTGTGCCAGAAGAGATGAGCTTCAAAAGTGAACAACGCTAGACTCACGAGATGCTAGAAAGAGGCAAGAATCATGCCAGGAATCGGCAGGGTACGCAAACACCATGAAGCAGGTCCTAAACATCAAGCGCTTCAACGATTATAGCCTAGACGCCTGTGCATATAGAAGGTGCTATGGTTGTATCAGGAACAGCACAGCTATTGTAGTACCAAAATTGAAGCATGCTGTATACATGTACCTAAGGTAGACTGCTTTGCCTCGATGTTCATGGCGTTCGTGTCGTACGCACGATGCGAAGATAATATTCGATAGACATACACGAGGAGGCCATTCTCAAAGCATCGCCTATGTGGGCGATACCACATTCAAGGAACTACTATACAGTTAAAGAATACATCCGTGACCCATCAACATCTACACGTGCCTAGGCACGGTAGTCGCATTCCAGCTTCATCGGTTCTTATGGGATTATTTGTCTGCAGCCCGGAGCCCGTATACTGTCATCGTTCCGTGCGTGACCTTACATTTGATCGTAACACAAACCAGGCCGTCTGCACAATGTTTGCGTGGCTGAGTAAAAATATATACATATGTGTATTGTCAAAAGAGACCTGCCCCGATGTTGCCTCAGGTGCCAGCCAACTTCGCGAAACCTCGATCTCTCACCTCAACTCAATTTGCGCCCAGCTCTACCCACCACGAACCACTGAAGCACGAACAACATGTCCGCCCCTCAAAGTAGCGACGCAGATGCGCTCATCAGATCGCAAGACCCAAAGCACCCAGCCAACCTGATCTGCTCTCTGTGCCGCCAATTCTACACCTTTGGCTGGGTCACCGGCACCGGCGGCGGCGTCTCGATCAGACATGAAGACCACATCTTCCTCGCGCCCTCGGGCGTAGAAAAAGAGCTGATGCAGCCGGACAACATCTTTGTCATGGACTGGGCGAGCAAGGAGTACATCCGTCGGCCATTGGTAGGTCTTGTAGACTCAGAGAGAAAGCCTTTTTCTCGACTTCCTGCAAAACAGCAATAGTGGCATAGGACACCCGTCGGCTGACGGTCAAAACAACGGTAGGCTCTCAAACCCTCTGCATGCACCCCTCTTTTCCTTGCAGCTTTCACCGCGCGCGACGCCGGCTGCTGCATTCACACGCACTCCCAGTGGGCAGTGCTCGTCACGCTGCTGTGCGAGACCGGACAGCAGGGTCCTGACAAGAATGTCTTCGCCATGAACCAGATCGAGCAGATCAAGGGAATCTCACGAGGCGGCGCCGGAAGCATGGAAGTCGCCGAGGGCGGCAGGAAGCTGGGCAACCTGGGATACTTTGACACGATGAAGATCCCGATCATTGAGAACACTGCGCACGAGGAGGATTTGAAGGACAGTTTGGAGGCGGCGATCAAGGAGTGGCCTGAGACTTGTGCGGTTTTGGTCAAGAGGCATGGTGTCTACGTTTGGGGCAAGAATGTGACGCAGGCGAAGACGCAGGCGGAGAGTCTGGACTATCTGTTCCAGTTGGCTGTTGAGATGCACAAGCTGGGACTGAAGTGGGTGTCGTAGGTGATGATGATGCGGATGGGACCTCATGTGTACAAACGCGTACGATCAATGATCATGACCATGACCTCGCCAATTTTCCGACTCACATTCTTAAAGTCTCGCAGCTGGAGCATCCCAGCTCCAGCGAAGCACTTGCGTTTACAATCAAGTATTTGCATCTTCCCAAAGCGTCGGCTTCACGGCCTTCGTTGTGTGCCTCCGCTCCACTGTCTTGCTTGCACATTCGCTCGAGAACGCAGCCGATTAGTACTAGGCGTGCGAGACATTCAGAGGCTCAAAGCGGTCATGATGGAAGAGGGCAGACAACACCAGCTCATTTGCTCCGAAACTATGGAGATTCGTATGCACTTCTGCCTTCTAGCATAGACGCACCAAGCAACCGAGGACGGCGCACCATCGAGAACGGCTTCGAGAAAGTGCAAACCTCTTACTGGTCCAGACAACTTCTCCAGGCGTCTGCACGAGGCAGCCACAGCTGATGAAAAAAAGTTTCAAAAAGAGAGGGCGAACCATCCGCAAGGCCTTTTTTGCTTACTGTCACTCGAGATGTCGAAGCATCCAAAGGACTTAGTAGTACACTGAAGACGGCGAACCATACAACAGTGCATTGTTTTGAATGTCACTCGAGATGGCGGAGCAACTCAAGGATTTAGTGGGCGAACTGAGGATGAATAATCACCAACAGCGCATTTCTTTGACTGTCAGTCGAGATGGCGGAGCATCTAGAGGACGTAGTCTCCTAAGAATGGCGAGCCATCGATAGGGCATTTAGGGAATCTTTGGAATGATAGAGCATTCAAAGGATGTAGTGTCCTAAGAATGGCGAACCATCGATAGGGTATTTAGGGGGTATCTTTAGAATGGTGGAGCATTCAAAGGATGTGGTCAACTAAGAATGGCGAACCATCGATAGGGTATTTAGGGTATTTGTGGAATGGTGGAGCATCCAAAGGATTTAGTCTCTGAGGATGGTAGTCATCGACAGGGGTTCTAGTCGGGCCACTGAAGATGGCGGAGCATCTAAAGGATGTTGTCGTGTTGCTGAAGAAGGCGGGCCAGTAAGAGCGCGTTCAATTGGTGTAGAGATGTACTGCTGTCGTTGATGAGGTGGTGGCAGGATGTATGCATGAAGGTGGGTCAAGGCATGAATGCAACGGGGTGGAGTTGGAGGTTGCGAGGAGGTGTGTACGATGTCGTGGTAAAGTGCAGCAAGCATGTCGAACAACAAGCGACTACGAAATGCGGAAGCGGGAGGGAGCATCCCGGAAGCTTAGACTACCTTACTAGCTGATCAGTCTCAAGACCGGAGCACTCTCGTGAGTCTCGTCATCAACATTCATCACTCCTTGAGCATCTCCGCCACAGTTTCCTCCATGGGCGTCGGCTTCACGCCCTTCGTTGCAAGCAGCTGCTCCAGCGTAGGGTCCCCAATCGCACACTCATTATCCCTCAGCGCATCGTACGTCTTCGACCACCAGGTGATCATCGCTTCCGGCATGCCGCGCTCTTGCACGTAGAACTTCTCGTGTTCCTGCCTGGAAACCGTCTTGTAGCCCACTTCCTTTCCTTTCGCCTTCGACACCATGCCGGCTACGTCTTTCAAAGTATGAGTCTGACATTGGCTGAGGTAAAAGGTCTTGCTTGCCCATTCGCTCGAGGGCGCGGCGAGGATGAGGGCGTTCGCGAGACCAAGGTCGGGAATACTTGTCCAGCTGATCGGGCCATCTCCGCCAGTGACAATCTCATCTCTCTGATCGTTGGGAACGTCGTAGTGGCCAAAGTAGAGCGGCCAGCTCTCGTTGTAGAGACCTTCACGGATGATAGTGAATTTCCCAGGCCATTCACGCTGCAGGTACTCTTCCGTACGTTCATGTGCTTTCATGACCCGGCTCTTGCTCGGGTTGGCAAAGGCCAGGCTTGTGTAGTAAACGTGTTTGACGCCGACTTTCTTCGCAGCATGCAAAGCCGGGAAATGGTCGGCCTCGCGTCCCTCGCCGTACGGGGCATCGCCAAAGTCCTTGTCGATGCGTGCACTCGAGATGAGGAAGAGCTTGTCTGCGCCCTTGAAGGCAGCCTCCCAGGATGCAGGATGGTCCCAGTCCGCCGAGACAAGTTTGACGCCTTTGTCGGTTGCTGACTTCAGTTTTGCTGCGCCGGCGTCGGACGACGATGTCACGGTGATCTCAGTCGGTGGGATCAGATCGTGTTCAAGCAAAGCAGAGAGAGTGGCGTAGCCGAGCTTGCCCGAGGCTCCTTGTATGACGAGCATGGTAGATTGTTTGAGGATGTCCGTGGGGATGATGAGTAGAAGGCAAGGATGGATGAAAGTCTTGGTTCTGATACTGGAAGATAATATAACGAACTGGATGTGTCAGTAAGCAAACGCAGAATGCTTGCCCATGACGTCTCGTTGACAGTGGGTCTTTCGGCAGTTGCTTTGTCATCGTGAACGGGATTAGGATAGCATGTGCAACATGAATGCAACGCTTCAAGTAGCTTGCTGCGCGTCAGTCAGTCAGCCTTGTGCTTCCCAGACATGCTCACATTTATAGTTTCGTGAAGACGAATGGACAACGGGCGTGGAGATAGACTTACGACCGGACCAATTTATAAGAACCGAGGCCAATATTTCCCCAGAAAGAGGGACCTGCGCTAAATCACCTCCCTACACACCCAAACAGCAGCATCCCTGCCGCTCTGCATATCGCCCTAGTCGAGTGTGCCTTTATTGCGTGGGCTTGCGCGGTGACATGTTCGAGTGAACATACCACAGCACCATCAGGCCCCCAGTCACCAGCGTCAGCATACACAGCAATCACTCTACAACAATAATAATACAACGCAAGAATGCGTACTCATACCCTTGGCGCACACCACCCTCCTTCTCAGTAATGCCTCTGCAACATGTCGCGGCACGTCTACTCCGCTCGTTGACTCGACACTCGACCATCACCCGCTACATCTCCTTGCTTGCCATCCCGCTCCTTGTCCTAGCCTGGATCATCGCTATACGTGATGGCGAGCGGCGCACATTCGAACAACACATCGAGGCATGCGCTTGGTCATCTTGGGAGGACTGGCCTGCTGGAGCTGCCCCTCACCGGCTAGTCTTCGTCGCAGACCCTCAGATCGTCGACCCTCACACATATCCTGGCCGACCGTGGCCGCTTTCTACGCTTACTGAGCGCTATACCGACCGGTACATGCGACGGAACTTCCAGTTGATCAATCGTGATCTCGACCCGGACTCGGTCGTATTCTTGGGCGATCTATTCGACGGAGGCAGGGAATGGGCAACCGAGAAGCCACGACCGCTGAGAAAAAGCCAGCAGAAGAAGCTAGAAAAGTTGAAGGCTCAGAGCGAGAAAAAGCAAAAGCAGTTGGAAGAAGAAGAGAATGCGCGGTCATCAGTGGGGGCAAACGGCGCCGCATCTAATGCTGATGGCGCCAAAGGACACCAAAAGAGAAGCTGGGCTTCATACGATAGGGAGATGATGTTGAAGGAGAAAGAGAATGGCGACCCGGAGAGCGTTCGTCCGGAAGATCACAACATCGACAAGCGTGGAAACGACCTTAAGGAATTCGTGTACGGCGAGAATGGGCGGTGGAAGAGCTGGGGCATGAAGCAATGGAATATTGAATACGAGCGCTTCGGAAACATGTTCTTCTCGCCCGATCAGCTGTATCCAAGGACTCTACGAAGGACTATCCCAGCTTGGGATGTACCTGCCCACCCTCTGAATGTAATGAATGGCGCCAGCGACATTATCAAGGAAGAACATGCAGTCATCGGTGGGAAGGCTAGACGTCTGCTCACAAGCTTGCCTGGAAACCACGACGTCGGATTTGGCACTGGTGTGCAGCTCGCGGTTCGTGACCGCTTCAATGCTCGTTTCGGCGAAACGAATCGAGTGGATGTTCTAGGGAATCACTCGTTCGTCAGCATTGACGCACCTTCTCTTGCTGCATACTCACAATTTGCGATAAGTGGTGAGACGTACCAGGACACGGCCGAAGAGCGCCAACACATTTGGAAACCGGCCATGAACTTCTTGAATGGCATTCAGACCTCTGCTGCAACAGTGGTGGCTGACCAGATGGCTGAGTACTACCCCGATAGCGACTACGAAACGAGCTCGAAGCATGCCGTAGGGGAGCCGAATACAAATAGCGCTTCCAAACGGGGTACATCCAAAGACCAGGTGACTCTCCCGGTTGTGCTCTTGACCCATGTGCCACTATACCGAGACCCTGGGACGGACTGTGGCGCCTTGCGCGAGCGTGGCCATGCAATCTCGATATCTGGTGGCTACCAATACCAAAACACGCTGACTCGAGAATTGTCGAACGAGGTTGCGCAGAAAGTCAGCAACGCCGGTGACATTGTGCATATCTTCTCCGGAGATGACCACGATTACTGCGATGTGTACCATCGTTATAATATTGGCAACATTGGCAAGAACCGCTCACCTGAGCCCACAAGCGTCCGGGAAACCACAGTCAAGAGCTTCAGCTGGGCCATGGGTGTACGCAGACCCGGCTTCCAACTCCTCAGCCTGTGGAATCCGGTTGATGCTGATGGAGAGTCACTACGCGGCTCGCAACCTACGGTGCAGACGCATTTATGCCTATTGCCTGACCAGATTGGCATACTCATCAATTACGGCAAGCTCGCCGGTTTCACAATCCTTGTCCTACTCGCCAGAGCAATTTTCATCGCCATGCGCGGCGTAGACGTAGACAGCATTGGCGAGGAAGCCGACACTCTCTCAGAGCTCTCGCTGCCGTCCTTCCGCAACCAAGGCTCGCCAAACGGCAGCGCGAATGGCTACTCCACACCCAACAAGAGCGAATTCAAAGGCCGCCAACGAGCTTCCTCGACCGGCCTAAAATCCATGGCCGACAACCAAAACCTCGGCGTCCAGCGATCCTACAACGCTCGTACCCGAAGCGTTAGTCCCGCGCCGGGTAACAACTACAACATCCCACCAGGCGGTCTACCCAACGTACCCATGTTCGACAAGGGCAGCCTCTTCCCGCATGATCTTGACGACTCAGACGAGGAATCCAATGTTGGAGATCTCGGCGACTATGCCGTGGATAGCCAGAGCAAGTGGAGGAGGAAGCGTCGCGGCCATACCAGACCGAGAATAGCTTTCAACGAATTCTGCAAGAGTCTAGGCATCGTGGCTGGTTTTGGCGCCGTAATTTACCTTTATCGCATTTGGAGCTGGTGAGGTTTGCTGTTTTCGAGCGGGGTTTATTGGTTGGATGGTGGGTGTTTGATAGCGCCTTCTATATGTTCGATGTACAAAGCTACAACCTGCTACAACAAGCTGTGTTATGCCACACACGGATATCACCATGAAGATGGAAAGTTCGATTGCATCATTATCAAAGAATGAGGCTGGGCAGCTATCTGAAATTCTCCAAATGTTGCTCGTCCGGCATGTGATAGCCGATGCTGCCTCTGAAATAAAGTAAAAGTAGTAGTAGCAGTAGAGGTAACAATCACGAGAAGCATGCTTTGTGGTGCTTGCTCGCTCGCTCGCTCGCCATGAGTAGTCTCGCAATTGACAAAGAAAAAGTTGACAGCCACTGAGGAAATGCTTCTTCTTCTTCAGGGCAACATGGCAAAAGTCTCGTTGATCTTCTCCGCACCGCCGTGTCCGAGGTGCTCGAATTCGTTCTGCAACATCTTTGCCGCTACGCTCTTTCCCTGGTACTTGAGCTCCGCAGAACAGCTGTGTCCGTTGACATATGTGCCGCAGACGCAGGGCCAGAGAGATAGGTGCATGGCGCTGTTTGATGAAGCGTGAGCTTTTAGTTGGTTATCTTGAAGAAGGGGAGCGTATCAGTGATCGGGTCTTTAGGTAGGAATGGTGAGGGTTGGGGAAGACAGACTTACTTGAGTTTGGCCTCGAGGGCAGTGAGGAACTGCTGCTTCTTGGCGCTGTTCCAGATCGTGCCGTCCTTGTTCTTCAGCGATGACTTGCCGAAGCTGAGGATGTCGATGGCGAAGCACTTCTTGCCTTGGATTAGCTTCGGCGGCTCGGGCTGTGCGGCCTTCTTCTTGATGGGCACAGCTGGAGTGGGAGACTTGGAGTCCTTCTTACTGGGCTCAGAGGTCTTCTCCGCAGCGTCAGAAGCGTGGGTCTCGTCGAGGTTGATGTCGGAGGGCTTGTGGTCTTCAGGCTTGGTGTTGTCCACCTCGACGTCCTCGGCGCCTTTCGGATCGTCGGACATGGTGACATCGTTGTTGGTGTCCTTAGCCTCAGTGGATTTGGCGACGTCGTCATTGCTGTCCTTCGTCTCAGCGTTGTCGGACTTGGTAGACTCGTCGCTCTTCTCGGTCTCGTTGTCTTCGCCTTCATCCTCATCTTCGCACTCGCCTTCGCCCTCGTCTTCGCTCTCACTCTCACTCTCGCTCTCGCTCTCGCTCTCGCTCTCGCTCTCGCTCTCGCTCTCGCTCTCTTCCTCCTGCGAAGACTCCTCTTCCTTGGCGTCGGGCTTCAGCGGCATCACCTTGCGAGGAGGGACCATGGACTTTTCAATTCTCGAGCCAACGGCCTCAAGCAGCTTGCACACGTCCGGCCAGAAGAGCCCGGCAGCGTGGACCGGGTCATCGTCCTTGACCACGTCAACTTCAAGGCGCAAGCGCTCCAGGCCCTTCGCCTCGGCGAGGAAGGTGAGCGCGTTCCTGGCGTCCTTCTTGACATAGTTGCGGATCTCGATGTGGCGCAAGTGGACGCGGAGATGGTTGTCGAGGTTGCCGAAGAAACTCATGAGGATGGAAGGTGACTCGCAGCGGATGGGCCTGCTGTACAAGACTGGAGTGGCCTCCTCGTTGATCTGAAAATGGTCAGTGAAAGTTCAGAACGACAACTGGGCTGTAAGGATAATCACCTCTTTGTTGACTCTCAGAATCGCGACGCGGTTTTTGCTGCCTTGGGCGAAAGACTTAGCGTACGGGTCCTTCGGCTCGTACTTGCGCTTGCCGTCGATGACAATCGGCTGGGACCCCTGACCCTTGGTGAAGAAGAAGTAGGTGTAGATACGGGCGCGAACCTCCTTCGGCAGCTTCATGAATTTGAAGGCCTGGGAAGGCTTCAGGAGGACGACTTGGTGGCCCTCATATTGCTGACCTTCGGGGATAACGTACTAGACAGCGTTAGTGACAGAGAACGGAGACAGAGTGAATGGAGACTCACAGTGTCGACCAGAGTGAAAGCTGTGGTGGCGTCGAGCTTGATGGCATGAGTGTAGCTGGCCTTGACTTGCTTCGCCTGAAGGATGTCGCCCGGGAAGGTGACTTCAATGGGTAGTGTGGCCTTATCATTGCGGGCGAGCTTGGAGTATTTGGCAGCCGGCTTCGGCTTCTTCGGAGTGACTGGCTTTGGCTCTTCCTTTCTGGGCTCCTCTTTCTTCAGCGTCTGTTTTGTGGAAGTTTTGGTGGTGGTCTTGGTCGGCGTCTTAGTAGGAGTGGCGGATTTGGCGTCGGCCTTGGTTTTCTGCCGCAAAGTCAGCAACAGTGAGAAGCAGTATTACGAGTGTGGATCGTCCTACCTGGGAAGCCTTGGTTTGCTCCTTGGCCTGACTCTTGGTCGAACCTTTAGGAGGCATCCTGGCGGTCGTGTTGATCAACGACAGTGGTAGTAGTGGAATGTAGTCGGGCTAGATCAAGATAATCGTGATGCAAGAGCAAAGGTGGGTTGAGGGTGCGACAAGCAAAGAACTTATGAGTGGAGAGGAGAGTAAGCATTCACATGTTGAAGCTCTTCTCGCCACAACTCGCTTTGAGCCAGGATCTGCACGTTTGCGAGTGACACGTGAATGTGCAGTCAAAGTGAGCCCGAGAGTGGACCATTGGGTATGGATTCAAGCGGCTTGACAAGCACTTCGACCAGGCGACTGACAGTTTTTCAGTCACTTCACCGCCTGTCATGAGCTAGAATTTCCTTTAGGCTACCAACCACAAAATCCAGTTGCATGATTTCAAGTATTGATCTAGATAAAGTGGGCTGTAATGACCAGAATGATTGGCAGGAGGGCTTTGTGAACGCCAAATACCTTCACGCATGTTGAGGTTGCGAAAATTTCTCATTGGGGCATCGTGGTGAGCTCAATTCAAGCCATGGGCGCAATACCATGCATGAGTGAAACGGCGTGCTCCGTGAGCTTTGCATCGCTGTAAACTGATTGAAGTCCTCAGAATAACAACGAGACGCATTCACTCAAAGAATAAGAGGTACAGCTGCTGCAATTCATCCAGAAGGTCGAGTCTCATGATGTGGTGAACGGCTGCTGTGATCGTTCGCTCCCATTCGATCAGCGTTGTTTCCGCATACTGAAGAGATTGCATACTCACTCTTGTTACTATGATCCCACTCCAGACCTACAATCATCGTGGCATATTCTGTAAGACGCTGAATGTCGTGAAGGATCATGTGTGCTCGAGACATGGTTCAACGTGAAGTCACAGAACGCGCCAAGGATCGGGCTTTGGCGTTTGACGCGTGCTGAAGCGTGCTTTCAAGCAAATGTTGCCTCGGCCCTTTCCATCACCAATCGAGCTCAGCAACATACGATCATGGCCGAACAACTACCCAATGGCGACGCGCCAATCAGTGCAGATGTTGAGATGAAGGAGGAGTCTGTCGCAGAGGTATAGCAACCATGCACCCGTTCTCAGTGCAGCTACTAACAACGCATCCAGCCCGCGCTCAGCACCGTTCAACCAGCCCTCACCGATACCACCGGCTCGACACAGATGACAGAGGGTGCTGCACCATCAGCAAGTAATACAGATTTCACGCCAGCTGTCCAGGAGTCCGCGCCTGTGACAGTTGCGGCTGCAGCAACACCCACCGCAAACACTCCTCGCCCGGGCTCGATCCCTCCGCCTCCTGTTACAGCTAGGCCTGATAAGCCTGTCGCTCACGGTGGCCCAACAAGGCAGTTCCTGAACCAGAACATCACACCTCATCTGCTGGAAGGAATGAAATACCTGGCGGTGTATGAGCCCGAGAAGCCGCTTCTATGGCTTTCCGAATTTCTGAAGGACAGGAGCAAGGAGATTGAGGGATGATGAGTGCATAACATTTGTTCGATTGATCGAGGGCTGCGGCGCTGCTACCTGGCCGTGTTTGCATACCTAGGCGTTTTGAGGCTGGTTCAAGATACCCGGTGGCTGCAATTTTTGCGATGAATGGAAACACCGTACCTACCTACGTTTGCGCCTTCACATGATCTGGCCTGTCGATTCGCAGGTGTACGCTCTCAGTGCCATGCATCGGACACACGTCACACGTGTACACGCTTGCGGCGTCATTTTCTCGCTTCGCCATGCTGCGCCAGGTCGACCTCTGGCGATCGCTTCTGGAAGTCGACCAGGAGACATGTCCGTGCCTAGGGATTCGTCATGTGTCAAGGCCATAAGGCTGTTAGCTCAGGCCACCCCGACCACTTCGATGCGAGCTTTGAGCCTTCGGCACGAGAAGCCGCTCTGGACGCACGTCACTAGCATGTGACTAGGCAAGAATTGTATACCTATACGAAGACCAAGACGGGGATCATGTGCGTCCCCTGAGTCGCCAACCTGTGGCACAGCACAAGTTGCACACCCAAAACCTGTTTGAGTTCGGCTGTGAAGAAATTGGGCAAGTCCGATTACCGGGGTCAGGGTTTGAATTCGGATTCTTGAAACCTGGCACGGCCCCCGATTAATCACCGTGTCAGGCCTATGCCGCGATTTTACCTTGTATATGCATTCCTGCGCCATGCCGCCCCCATGCGTGACCACGATAAGCACACGCAACATGCCGGTGCACTTAAATAGCCTGTCCGCCCATGTCGTGGACTCTACTCTCGCAATCAACGACCATCAACTCAAGTCACCATGTCTCTTTTCAACTTTGACACCTCGAACTCACGTTTCGGCAAGCTGTTCCGAAACTCTAAATGTGACACTTCGTCACGTGGAAAACATGGGCGACACTTCGTGAAGTGCACTTGCAGCTACGACGTGCCGGCAAAGCCATGTCTCTGGTATCACCTCTCCGATTACGCCAAATGAAGACAAGGAGGGTTGTCGACAATTATCTCAACCCAACGGAGCGAAAGGCATCCTGCGCTTGACCGACTATTTCGGGGAACTGCAAGGCCCGCTTTAACACGGCTTGCACCCTGCATTTCCACGCGCATTCCCACGGGGCACAACGTTATTTTCATTCAAGAAGGAGAAGCATTTTCCATGAAACGGAAGCTGCCTTCATCCTTCTTGTCAACAAGTCGACGCAGGGAAAATAATATTACGACGCATGCTCGACGCCCCTCTTGCGCAAATCGCAATCAAGGAATTCATGGACGCCCTTACATTTACGTTCTGGAACGCCAGCTCAATCTTGTGATCAGATGATGGCACTTGGAAGAGAACGAGCAGGGGGCCGGCGCTTGGCGAGGCATCTATTTCCATCAATTAAAACATCTACCAACCGACCGCCCTTGCCATCCCCTGCCATCGGACATGCTGGGTTGAAGGGGTCCGAGTTCGCTCCAGAGCTGGCGAGATTCGGGAATATTCCGATCTGATAACGGGGAGGGGCGCATACAGTAAACAGAGCCGGCAATGCGGAAGAACGAGTCTTCACAATGTATATACTTTGCTCAACATTTCTGCTACCGAATAGACACCTTGACCATCGCGGAGTCAATTTCTTTCTCGGATCGACCAAGAGTTGGGCCAGACCTCGAATGATGTGCTAGCTTTTCGCGACACGACTTCATCTGTCGGTGCGCCTGCCTCCCTGTTTCTATACCGGGACAGGGAAGGTTGTCAGGTTTCGCCGCAAAACAGGAATCTGCGCCTGAGCCCGTCGATGTTTCACACGAGCCGTGGTACATAGATTCGCCAGGCGTGTGTTCGGGTTCTTCCGTCGGAATTTCTCGTCGCAGCGCCGCAACAGGAAATCATCTTTCGGACTGCTTCTCTTGCAGGCAAGGTGTTCAAGCAACCAACCGCGACCTATATCTTCTAATATTGTATGTCTCACATCTCGGTATCACACAACTGGAATGGCAGTTATCCTTCGAGATTCACATCGAGAGAACGAAGATCGCGCACTAGTCACTGCAGGAGCTTTGAGTCTATACAACAACGCACAATCACCTAAACAGAAATCTATCACAATTGGATGTGCTATCTCCCTGTCGCATACAAAGATCATTTGTTATGTGCTATTGATAGAAATTCGACCTCGCCACTCACGCCAACGTGATCTGTTCAAGTCCGGCATGCCAATTTATTAGCTTATATTGGCATGCAAACCCGAATTGACAGCAACTTCAGTCCCGGCAGAATCCGGCGAGCTGATCGAGGACATCCAGATTGGGCAGATGTGTCAGTTCACTTGGAAAGCTGCAACATACCATCACAATAAGACGAGGACAGCCAACATGCTACGAATGTCCTTCGAGCCCATACCATGTAACATCTCCACCATCAACGTCTTGGTAGTCGACTAAACCCTTTACTATCGCACGTAGTGTCCGACTAAATGCAACAGCTCAACATGTGCCAGGACAGCCTCGAAGCGGTGAACAAATGGAGAGCTGGTAAATTCCACCTAACCTCCACCAACATTGATATGCCCGTGAAGAACGAGCTAGAAACGGTGAAAAGAAATAAGGCACCTCGAGCTCAGGAACAGCGATATATCTGCACATGGCAACAAGCAGCGGGGAGGCTCGGTCACCCTGGTTCCAGCTACTCTTTCTCAGCTGCCAGTAGACAGAGACGGGGCGCTGAGCGCAAAGTCTGCCGCTTTCATCATAGAGCCTCTTGAAAAGGCAAGCCCAACTCATAATATGCAAGAACGGAGATTCATTCAAGCTTCTAATCAATTATTGGGAGTGCCTGAAGTGGAAAGCTTATCAATCCCTCATTGGGAGTCGTCTACATGAGCACTTCTTTCGTGCCGATCGGAAAATGCTGCAGTGTAATGATAATTCCAATTCCATCTCCCAAAGTCATGTTCCGTTCCCATACAAGTTACATCATTGCCATCCATCACAGTCATCAAATATCGTGCAAACCCAGCTTCAAAACCATCCAACCACAGGCCCTGCACCCGGGCACGCATAAGCACCAAGTGCCGCCCATGCAAACATGTTCTCTCCGTCTGGGTTTCTCGAGACCCTCTTCGTCTTCTTGACCCTTTGAGAAGTCACCAAGCTGGTTTCGCCGTCGCTTTCGTTTTCTACGTCCGCTCTAAAGCGCTTCGATGTGGACCTCAGAAATGAGTGCAGGCGAGTTTTGATGCGTGTTGACTTGGCGGATATGCTCGATCGGGCGGTGCTTGCTGTGCTTGTGGAGATGTTGCTTCGCACCGACTGGAAGGAGAAAGTTCTCAGTGATGATGTTCTTCTTGGCCGAGGAAAGGCGGGTCTTATTGCTGGCGTGATCGATTCGTAAGTTGTGTTGGATGGCGAATCGTAGGGAAGTGCTTGTGTAAACATGGTTGCGCGAGTGAGTGGACGACCTCTCGAGGTCTAATTCGATCTTCTGATGTTGTGCTACCGTGTAGTTCAATGTAGTGAACGCATGCTCATGTGCGATTCAAGTGTACTACGCGCATGAGCAGGCGCTGCGGGCACCCATATATGTATGCACAGGGTATCTAGCACGAATGCACGTGCATCGCAGCCATGGAAGGACAACATGTAGGATGAAAGCCAATGGCACGCCTGACCGCCTCCAACAACACACAGACTGTTGGCCTGCGCAACCTTTATGTAGGTTCTGTCTGAGATAAATGGCGATCATCCCCAAAATCGGGCACTCAGCTGAGCAGATTGTCGCTAGACCCTTGGACGTGGGATGTTTAAGCGTAACGGGGGGTCACGTTAACCGCAGATTGCATCTGCAGAGAGGAACTTTATAGGTGATGCTCGTGCGTGAAGGAATCGATAATGTGGATAATAATAGGGTGATCGCGGCACTCCTCTGAAACCTGCCCGTCAGGACGGCTTGCACACTTCCCTTCTTGCAGAACTAATGAGACATAATATGTACCCTCCACCGTTACATGTTAATCATGCACGCTGTGACATGAATCTTCGAGCATCTGACCGATTGAGATGTAGTAAAGAAGCTTCGTTGTAATCGTCTATTTACTTGCTCGCGATACAATCATAAATCATACACTCATGATCACATAAATTCGTTAGCGATGTTGCCTCGCAAATGGAACAGATCATTGACAGCTGCCGCACAGCCTTCAAAAGAAATGATCCACGCGCAAAGCGTGCCAGCGTGCCAAACAGCCATTTGCGATGTATGTGCACAATGACGCATTTTCACACTTTCATGGGTAACATGGCCGCGATTTAGTCTGTCAAATCGATGACCAGCGCACCTGGTGGAAGTCTCGGGGCGATGGTGCAAGGGGCATCAGCTAAGTCTGCTATAGTCGGCAATTTTGAACCTGTTGAACCCCATTTCGCAGCTCTCAACGCGCGCAGCGTAGCCGGAGAGGTTGACTCGCCGGGTACGGGCTTAGTCAGGACTTGTGGCGTTTTCGGAGAAGAGAGAAGCTGTGAAGGCGGATCGACCCTAGGATGCGTGGGCGCCGTGAGTCCTAATTCAGAAGGCTTGGGATCACCAAGACTTTGCGTACCCAAATCCTCCGAGCTTGCAAAGGAGAATTCTCGAGGATACCTGAAGACCGGTGGCGATGACTTCACCAGACTCTCGGCCTCTGCAGGACCTTTGCGCTTCTTCGACTGGGTCTTTGTTGACACTGTATTGGCATCTTTCGGTGGTCTTCCGCGCTTCTTTGGTGCAGCATCTGCGATGGCAGCATCCACTGAGGCTGCGATTGAGGTCTTCTTTGGCCTGCCACGCTTCTTGGGGGCTCTCTCCACAGCAACAGGGCTCGCAGACTCAACGTCTTGAGGCGGAGTCGGTGCGACATCCATCTCGCCTTGATCTGTCACAACAGCACTCGTGTTCTGCTTCCTCTGACGGTTTGGTGGCTCAGGCGCGACGAGGAATCCCTCCGGCAGACCATGCTCCAGGAAGCAGCTAAGCACATCACACTCGACATGTTGCGCGGGATCATAGTGCGATCCATTCTTCTCCCATATGCTCCAATCTTCACCTTCTGGTTCAGAGATATCGATGTCGACAGCTGGGAGCGGATAAAACGTGATCTTCTTCTCAAGCTGGGTCGGCTGTGCAAAATCTTCACCCGGGCCAGCTTTCTTTGCTCGTGTCTTCCTCAGCTGTATGTCGTACTTCAGATTTTCTGATAGCGCTTCGTCACGAGACGGGCATCTCGCGAGCTGTCGGATCATGAAGACTGGAGCAATGTGCTTCATGAATCCTTTCGTCCAAATGTTAAAGCGGCTGCGTAAGAGGACGCGCAGCTTTGCTTGGTCAATTTTAGGGTCCCAATCACTCTTCAGGTAGTTGATATTGCGAAGTTCGTCATCAGCCGTAACGACAGGCTCGCGGTAATGCTTCAAAGCTGTGAAGTCTGGAAATGTGCGTGGGACCTGCAATTGCTTTCCTTCCTGGCGCAATACATCCTCGAGTTGAGATCTCCAGGCAAACAAGTCTTTTTCTAAAACCTCGCATAGCTTATGCGCGAGACCATGCTGCTTGCGCAAAACCAGATGCGCGGTTCTAGATCCACAGTTGGGAAGGCCTGCCGTGTTGTAGTCGCCACCTGCAAGCATAGCCCAAGCCACCAGAGATTCGCGATCAAGGTCATGATCCGCAAGAATCTTTTCCGCTCGCACAACGCGGATTGTGTCGGTGCTCCAGCCCTTTCCTTCTTTGTGGGCGCTGAGAATACGAGTCGCGCCGAACATCAAGGTATCGCCATCGTCAGACCAGACGGCATCCACGATTCCCAGGCTTTGCATTCGCGCGCACTCAGCTTCAGCTTCTGCGGGTGCATGGTGGCGTGGTACTTTAAGATGGTCCAGCAGCTGGCAAGTCAACTGGATTCTTTCTCGCTCGTCCTGAGGTCTGCCGCCGCCTCCTCGCTTATTTCGCTTCCAAGGGCGACGCGGTCCGTCAAAGACCCATACGAGCTGAATGTTATATTTCATGAGGTGAAGTATACGCCACATGATGTTTTTCTCTATTGGGTTGGCTGCCGGTTCCTTGGATCTGATGAATGCAACCTGCTGCGGCGTAAGGTTGTTGAACCGCCAGCCTGGTTCGTCGACTGCCACACGCAGCGGTCTACCGTGCTGTTTGTAGTGGTCGGTGGCATAGTGGGCGAGGGAGACAAGGTCTCCTCTGCCAATGACTTCCCACAAGCCATTGATGCCCATGATGGACTTTTGCTAGTTGTACTTGAGAGAATGCCTCCGAGATTTAAGCACGATTCTCCATGACGAGAGAGTGAAGTAGCATCAAAGTTTGAGACATGCTGGTGTTGCGAATGAGTGAATGGTCATGTTGTCTGGTTGCACGATTTTTGGAAGTGGTGAACGCGACGAGACGCGAGGAGCCTGATCTGCAAAGTGGCAGGCGCGTGTGAAGCACAAGCACCTCTTCAAAAGTCTACGGTATGACCAGCGTCTTGATGAGTATGATCACTGCTTGTAACACCATTAATACGCTGTGAAAGATTCGAAATGTCCGCACGGTCTTGAAAGTACCTCAGTGTCAGTTATTCATTATCCGACATACGTCGCCGCCGATTGTGTCGGCATAAAGACCTTAGAAGCTCCAGAGTGGTCGCAGACTTCCGAACAAGAGCTTCGGTAATCCGGCACTTCACTCCAATTCGACGCGTCTACAATGAGATCATTGCCGTTCGCCACCAGCGAATTATTCACATTTCCTGTGCTGACTTTATCGTCAAGCAAATACACGTAGGGCGTCTGTCATCAAGGTAAATCTGTCTGTAGCTACCGGCAGAGGCTGCCGAAATATGGCGATATCGGCCGCAAGGTTTCGTCGTCACTCTAGCTGCCGTTTAGCCGCTGATCACCAAGCATGCGAGCATGAATTAGTCCAAATCTACATAAGCGAGCCAGTCCCATCATGTTTCTCTCTAACAAAGTGTACCGGGTGGTAACAACTGGAACCCATTTGTGCCACAACCATGTCAAGTTCATCGTCCCTCAAGGAGAGGGATACGGACTTGGAGAAGGATGCGGAGATAAGACATCCTTCGATACCAGCCACTGCTGGAGGCGTTCTAGGCCACGAGGAAGACCACGACACACCTGGAACGACACCATCGCATACTCCAGATATCAAAGAGGATGCAAACTTCCAGGTAGACTGGGATGATGGTGACCCGGCCAACCCTCGCAATTTCTCTTTCTGGTATAAAAGCTGGATAACCTTTCAACTGGGAATGCTTGCTCTGGCCTCATCCCAAGCATCCGCGATCATCTCTCCAGCGAGCGAGGCGATCTCTGAACACTTCCGCATTAGCTCGGAAGTGACCGTTCTGAACGTGTCATTGTACATCGTTGGATTTGCCGTGGGCCCTCTCATGTGGGCTCCTGTCTCTGAACTCTTTGGACGGAAATGGAGCATACTTCCAGCTATGTACGCTCTTACACTTTTCAGCATTGGAACCGCGACTAGCAAGACACCTGCCGCAATGTTTGTTACTCGCTTTTTCGGCGGTGCCTTTGGAAGTGCACCTGTGAGCAATGTGTCAGCCGCGTTGGGAGACATCTACGAGCCCAAGGCAAGAGGATTCGCTGTATCCTTGTATGCAGTGGCGGTTGTCGGCGGACCTACGATTGCTCCTGTCATCGGCGCAGCCCTGGTGGTGAATCCCGCACTGGGCTGGAGATGGACCGAATATATCACCGCTATCTGGGTCTTCGTTGTGGCTACCATTACTCTGTTCTGCATGCCTGAGCTCTACGCTCCCGTGCTTCTGAAGCACAAAGCGAAGCGTCTTCGGAAAGAAACTGGCGATCAGCGATACTGGCACCCACACGAGGAGAACAAGCTCGACTTCAAAAGCATTGTCACCAAGCACCTGAGTCGGCCACTCCTGATGCTCACGACCGAGCCGATGGTCACTTGCATCGCATTTTACGCTTCTTTCGTCTACGCTCTTCTATACCTGACTCTCGAAGTATTTCCGATCGTGTTCTCGGAGAATCGAGAATGGTCTCTCGTTGTCTCGACATTGCCTTTTCTGGCTCTCTTCGTGGGCGTCCTGTTTGCTTTGAGCATCAACCTGGCCAACCAGCCTCGCTATGCCAGGATCGTCGACCGCAACAACGGCAAGCCAGTACCTGAGGCGCGTCTCGCGCCCATGGTCGTGGGTGGCGTGTTATTCGCCATCGGGCTCTTCTGGTTCGGCTGGACAGCATCGCCAAGTATTCCGTGGCCAGTGCCAGTAGTCGCTGCAGCCTTCATTGGAGCGGGCTTCAACATCATCTTCAACCAGTGCATCAACTTCCTGGTAGACACTTACGGGGTATACGCTGCAAGTGCCGTCTCGGCAAACACTTTCCTACGCTCCATCCTTGCTGCGGGTTTGCCCATGGCGGCAAAGAGCATGTTTCACACGCTTGGTGTCGGACCGGCAATGAGCATTCTTGGTGGTGTTGCTACTTTGGCGCTACCCGTGCCTTTCTTGTTCATGCGATATGGGCTCAAGCTGCGGAAGATGAGCAAGTTTGCTCCTGTGGTTGAGGAGTAAGTGAAAGACAGAAATTGTCGCGACGATATCTGCTGCGACAATGTCTGAGATCCACAAAGATGCGAGCATCTTTCAAAGAAAATGAAGCAATCCGATAGTGGTATAAGTCAGAGTTCTTCTCCACCACAAGCCGTACCAGACTCACAGCACGGCGATACCAACCATGGACGAACCCACAGCTCAAACCTCAGAACAAAGTCTTCCTGGGTTGATTCGCTTCACGCTCGAACACCTACGCAATCTCCGACTCAAAGGCCCTCCCAACTTCCAGCACGAACAGTACGCTGAGGTGTGGCAAGCCTTGGCCGCTGCAGGCAATAGCCTCATCGACCAGATCGAGAACCTACGTTTCGAAGGACACGAACAGTGGGAAACTGGCGATGAAGCGTCCATCCAACAGTTCGGCAGGTTCGCCGTGCCCCAAGGAAAAGAGTTCATGCGGAACGTGTTGCGTGAACTTGGTTCCTTGGGCACCTTCGAGGCGGATGATGTCGAAAAGGAAGACGTCGCACAGGAATGCTTGAAGGAGGGAGTCATCCAGAAAGAAGTCATCGGGCGTAAAGCCATCAAGACCGAAGCCGTCGAGACACCGCCACAAGACACTGTTCTACCAAGTATCGAACGTATGTCAACCTTGCTCTTTCTCCCGGAAAACCAGCACATCATTAACAAAAATACAGCTACCAACTCGTTCAAGACTCCCACAGTGCCTCGTCCAGCAGACTACAAGACTCCACCCCGTGGTCCATCCTTCTCGCCCATCACACCGCCGCAACCCAACAACGGTTCTTCCAGCACCGTTCCACCACACCCACCCCTCCAGTACCCCGACAACCAACGCTTCCAGTCCTACCTCTCATCGATCAACTTCAACGACGTCGAGGACCCGCATTCAATGTTCGACGTACCCACTCCCACAGACGTGCAAAAGGAAGTCACCCCTCCACCACAGCTCGCCTCTCAGCCTGCTTCGGCACCGGAAGCGCTCACAGAGCAAGAGTATATGGCCAGCGTGAGACTTGTTGTGGAGAATATCGAGTCTCTTGTATTTTTGATGCTGCCCGAGCCTGAGGGCAGGTCTCGAGTGATTGGTTGACGGAGAACTACCATAGAGTTGCCGCTCATGTGTCTGCAGAAATACTTGAGACCTAAGAAAAGAACAAGGGAAATAATATGCTCTGACGCTCTCCACCCAGTCTGCTTTAGATGCCCGTTTCTTTGGGCATCAATAATCGTCTCTTCTGTCAAGCAAACACCGTCCGTCGATGTAACAACTACCGCCATGGTTCACACTCAACAGACCATCAACCTTTGAATACATTTTCTTTCGTAGTTTCATCTTCATTTACACGTTATATTCGTCTTGATCTTTCAATGGACCACCATGCTTCCTCTGGGGTATCCTCCTCCCACCTCTGCTCGATCGATCAATTGATTGCTCGTTTCCACATCGTATCCTGCACTGGTGCCAACTAAAACTACATTATAGAATTGACGGATTCCTCGCCTAAGCCGGTGCCTGGTACGGCTCGACCAGCATCTTCGAGAAGCTCCTAATGCTGTCGGTGCCGCGGACTTCCTCGACGAGCAGCGGCATCTTGACGACGTTGAAGTCCTCGCCGTACAAGTCGTCAATCTGCTCGAGGTACTTCTTCTGCATCTTGCGGCGGGAGTTACATTGCGCGCAGGGGTTGGAGGCACTGGGGAAGAGCAGCTGGTTGACGACCATGGCGTGGGTGTCGATTTCGTAAGAGCCAAGTTCTTGGATCATGCGCTCTGTTTCGTAGAGGGAGAGGAATTCGGGGATGAGGACGGGGATGAAGCTGGAAACTGAGCGTTAGTTTTTGAGATTCGTTTGCTGCAAGGGAATGAGGTAGCTGGGAATTCATACGTTGTGAGATCGGCGTTCTTGAACTGCTTGTTCACTTCGGCAATGGTTTCGCGCAAGTCTTCCATCTTCTTGAGCACATCGTCAAGGTTCTGGCCGTTCGGAAGGCCGCCGCGCGCACCCAAGACGGAGTTGAGCATGGGACCGAACTGCTTGCTGAGCTGGCTGAGCTTCTCGAGCGCCTTCTCCATGACGGTAGGGAACTGCAGGAAGCGCAGAGTGTGTCCGGTAGGCGCGGTGTCGAAGATGACGACTTCGTACTCCATGCCCTTGACCTGCTTCAAGACTTCGGCGAAACTCATTGCCTCGTCGACACCGGGAATGCTGAAGGCCATGTCCTGGAACATGTTGCCCACGCCGCCGAGACCCTGCATGGCTTCCTGCGCATCATCGCCACCAGCTGAGATCAGGTCCTGGATTGAGCCGTTGGGGTCAATCTCCATGGCGGCCAGGTTCTCGACGCCAGGCACGGGGCGGGCGTCCTTGCCAAACTTGACACCAAAGGCATCGCTGAGGTTGTGCGCAGGGTCGGTGGAGATGAGCAGGACGGACTTGCGGGCCTTGGCCATCTGGACGGCCAGAGAGCAGGAGGTGGTGGTTTTGCCGACACCACCCTTGCCGCCGACGAAGACCCATTTGAGGGTCTTTTGGTCGAGGATGTTCTGCAGCGACGGCGCGAGAGTTTCTTCGTCTGCCATGGTGGAGGGTTTAGAGAGGATGGAGCGGAAGAGAGAGGCGGTGGTGGTGGCGGAGAGGGAGAGAGAGGGTTGGTATACCAAAGAGAGTAAAGTAGGAAGAAGGTGGCATGTTTTGGATGATCATGCTCGCAACGTCAGCGGCTCGCAGCTTGCGCCTGCCCGCCTGCCTGCGCCACAGTCTCTCTCTCAAAGTTCCCTTTGAGCTGTGGCGCTCGATTTTTTTGCAACGCCGAAGCCGAGAAACTCTCTCTGCTGCAGCCGCAAAGCCATGTGATAGACAGAGCATCCCTCCACCACTCTCATTCCCACAACACACACACATACACACAATGGCTGCCGAAGTGCAACCTATAGCACCAGTGCGCGCCGCGCCTGGCCCTGCGCCTCTCACCGCCGACGAGGCGTACTGGCGCACCTTCAAATCGCAATTGCTCGTCCCTTCACCACACAACAACGCCATCACCTCGATCACCACCGGCGCCAACGATACCTTCGCTGTCACTTCCGGAGGCCGTGTGCAGATCTTCAGCTCCCGCACCCGCAAACTCATAAAGACCATCTCCCGCTTTGGTGTCGACGATGTCGCGAGATCCGGTGTGCTCAGGCGCGATGGCAGGATTGTGCTTGCCGGTGGAGAGTCGGGTATCGTGCAGGCATTTGACACAGGCAGCAGAGCCATCTTGAAGCAGTTCATGCGCGAGGAGAAGAGGAGGCAGGCGGTGCACGTCGTCAGGTGGAGGCCCGACGTCTTGACCGAGTTCATGACCTGTAGCGACGACAGATCTGTCAAGGTTTGGGATTTGACCGAGGACGAGCCCAAGTTTACTGGTCTTGGACACGAGGATTACGTGAGAGCTGGCACATGGCTTCCCGGCCAGGAAGGTATGCTGGTCACTGGTAGTTACGATCAGACTGTCCGCGTCTGGGACACCCGACAGGCTGGTGGGAGAGCTGTCATGGTTTTCAAGGTCGCTGGCGCTGTCGAGGATGTCCTGGCACTCTCGCCCTCCACCATTGCAGTCGCTGCTGGAAACGAAGTCTCAATCCTCAACCTCATCTCTGGCAAACCCGAAGTCATTCTCCGTTCCCACCAAAAAACCGTCACCTCGCTATCTCTCGCCCAAAACAACACCCGCCTCCTCACTGCTGGTCTCGACGGCCATGTCAAAATCCACTCTACCTCAAGCTGGGAGGTTGTTGCGTCAACGAAATACACGGCGCCCATTCTCTCCCTCACAACCGTCCCATCGACTTCGGCCGACAGCGACGACCGTCATTTGGCCGTTGGTCTCCAGACCGGATTGCTCTCTATCAAGACCCGTCTGGCTGGAGTGGAAAAGGTCAAGTCGCGCGAAAAGGAGAAGCGCATGCAAGCACTTCTCGAGGGCAAGGCAGACGAGTATGAGCGCAAACAGAAGAAGAAGGACATGCGCCAGGGTATCCAGGCCCGCGACAGAGGCAAGGACTTCCGTGGCGAGGGCGCCGACATTATCATCACGGGCAACGAGCGCACAAAGACGAAGAAGCTAAAGCCCTGGCAACAGAGCTTGCGCAAGGGTGCTTACGCCCAAGCGCTTGACCAAGTATTGTCACCGGCTGGCGGTCCCGATCAGTTCTCCAACGAGGAAGTTCTTACCCTCCTTACAGCTCTCCGTCACCGTTCGGCATTACGAACAGCGCTCGCAAACCGTTCGGAGGAGCAACTAACGCCCATGCTGGAATGGGTGCTAAAGTACATCAACCACCCACGCCTCATGTCTCTGACGAGTGATGTGCTACTCTTTGTGCTCGATCTCTACAGCTACAGGATGGGCGACTGGGCAGAAGGTGCAGCTGGTGATGAGGGTCGAAGCGTATGTGCTCTTGTCGAACGCATTGGCAAGAGAGTGAGAAGAGGTTGCGAGCTTGCCCAGCAGGCAGAGGGCGTCGTTGGTGTCTTGGAACTGCTGAGCGAAGGTTGAGCCAGAAGCTGTTCTCGCACCTAGCAAAAGAGGCGGCCAAAGTGGAGACCCTTTGAAATTGAACACCACGGGCATGAAGAGCTATGGTATTTCTTCCAGCATAGCCACATCGCTCTGGTTCGGCGAAAGGCTCTTGCTCATGTGGCGACGCGAAAAAGCCTCGAGAAGTAGGCACAAGAACTTGGAAGATAGCACGGCCGCGCACTGAAGCCGGTTGAACGCGCGCATACCACGAATCTGGCCGAGAGATTTAATAACAGCGCGGGCCTTTGCCACTGGCTCGTTTCACGCTCGCCACTGGGCCATGGGAGGTGATCGTTGTGGCACCGAAGAGGTTGTTCATACTGCAATCGATAATTTCGACATATATGTAGCAATAGATGTAGATCTGAGATACCACTGGAATATGCATTCTACCATTGATATCAGGGTACGAACAGACTCTATACCATACCAACAATCTCCCAATGTAAATCACTGTCGCACCGAAAGATCTCCCATCTCCCCGTAAGAATACTTGCATCCAGGCTAAGCAATTCGCCTCACGCCTTGGCTCGCGTCTGTCTCTGCACTGCCACCACCATTCCCTTCTTCCCTGGCCGAACGCCAGCCACAGCCCCCCTCTCTCCACGTGCCTCAAGGCCGAAACGTCATTGTCGAGCTGGGAAACTGATGTTGCGCCGAAATACCTTAATCCGCGATTCTTGCTTGACCCTTCTTTTCTGGTCCAGGCCAGGGGCGAGCGCGCGCACGAGGGAAACGTTAGGGATTGTTGTTTGTTAGCCTGGTTTTTTTAATTTTCTTTTGGTTTCTTTCTTGTATCCTCTAATCGTGATATCAAGCTACCACCTCTCTGTACACCCTTTTCTTTTCGCAATGGCGCTGTCTTCTGCTTGAGATAATATATACCTAATCGACCAGGCCCAGACGCGTCGCGCAAAAGGCCTGTCTGCCCGACGAGGACGACGATAATCGAAACATCAAACAACAACCACGGAGAAAAGAGGAAGAATAAAAAGTACCCAGCAACAATGCGCCTATTCCTCCTCCCCATCTCGACGCGCCGCACCCTCATCTACTGCGAGCGCGTCGCGCCCTCCCTCGCCCCCGGCGCGACAAAACCGCCCATCGCAGACCGCATCATCAACAAGTCCAGCGAAGTTTGGACGGGCTGGGAGAAGGCGGAGAAGGGCTGGCAGAAGAAAGTGACCGAGTACGGCAATGCGCTCTTCCGAAGAATTCCGTTCGAGGAATGGGGGCTGAAGACGCTGCTGCCAGCGACTAAGAAGAAGTTGGAGGAGGTTGATAGTGGGAGGGTCGACTTCGAGTGTTTGTTCCCGGGCAAGTTCCTGAACAAGGATCGGGTTGGCGGTGTGCTGGAGAGGTTGGGCGTGGAGAGGCAGGCGCTGCATCGGAGGAAGTTGATGAGTAGTGTGGCGTGGATGCCGATTACGCTGCCGTTTGCTGCGGTGCCGGTGTGAGTTCTTCCCAGAGATTCTTTTGGCGTTTATGCGACGCAGGGATATCAGAGAGCCAAATGCTGACAAGACGAATTTCAACAGCGTCCCTAACCTGCCCTTCTTCTACCTCTGCTTCCGCGCCTACTCGCACTATCGCGCCTGGTATGGCGGCAAAATGCTGGAGCACCTCATGCGCAACAACCTCGTCAAGCAGACGTCCTCGCCGCAACTAGACGCCATGTACGCGACGGGCCTGATACATCCTACGCGACAAGCATCGCGGGAAGCTGAGAAACCATCGGAGGACGACGTCGATCGCGTGTCGCGCGTAGTAGCAGAGCAGACGCAGGGTGATGCAGAAGAGGTGATGGTCCTGCAGAAATGGAATGGGAAGTTGCTGGCGGAGGCTTTCAAATTGCCGGAGATGGAGGTGGAGATTGAGAGAGCGGTGGAGCAGGTTGAGAAGAGCATCGGAGAGGAGAAAAAGCTGAGAGAGGAAAAGAGGGAGATTGAGAGGAGGGCTGCAAACGGAGAGAAGAAAGAGAAGGATTCATGATGAGATTTTTTGGTTGTACGATCATTGGGTTTCGACGGGTACCATGAGCGATGTGTGATTGAAACGATTGGGCGGGATGGTTGGCTTGACAGGTTTCGTTTTTTTCTGTACAATACATGTAGATACCCAGCTCTGCTCGACACTAATCTGATATAGACGACGGTAACAACCCTCTCGAAACACAATCTGCGACACTGGCTTTAGCCAGCCAGATATCCGCCATCGACGGGTAAAGTGACCTGCAAGATTATTCAGCTTTCAATCGATCAACATTAACAAGATCGAGACAACCTACTCCAGATACCCACTGAGCATCCTCACTGGCAAGAAACACACAAACCTACTTATTCAACAGATTAACGAATGCAACCTGACCTAGGGTCACTTATTCAACAAACCTTCGCCAGATCGTCCGGCCTCCCCAGCCCACGGAAAGGATGCTTCGCCTGCATGTACAGTCTCGTCGGCTCGTCCTCGAAATGCGGCAGAGTCATACTCGTCTCCGTAGTGCCCGGCGCAAAAGCATTCACATGAATCCGATGCGGCGCGCAATCAATCGCCGCCGCCTTCGTCATGTTCACAACCGCGGCCTTCGCAGCGCAGTACTCCGTCGACATCCTCTCTCCGCCCAGACCCAGCACAGAAGCGGCGCTGATGATCCAGCCTTTGTCGCCAGAAGCGTGCGCGTCCTGCGAGATCATCTGCTTCGCGGCGTACTTGATGCCGAGGAAGACGCCCTTGGCGTTGATCTCTTGCATGCGGTCCCAGCGCTCGACAGGCAAGTCCCAGACGGGCAGCGGCGCCGCGATGCCGATGCCAGCATTGTTGACCATGATGTCCAGGCGGCCGTACTCGCGCACCGCGGCTTGCACGAGCTGCTCGACCTGCGCGGGCTGCGTCACGTCGGTTTGTACGAAGATTGCGCGGCCGCCAGATTCTATAATGCGGTCGTGAGTGGCGCCATGAGTTTCGGTGGAGCTTTTGGTGTAGAGAGTGGTGGGTTGGAGGTCTGCGCAGACGAGCAGGGCGCCTTCGGCGGCATAGTGCAGGCAGATTTCGCGCCCGATGCCCGACGAGGAGCCTGTGACTATGGCGACCTTGTTGGCGAGACGGCCGGGCGGGGAGGGCGAGATGTTGCTGGTGAGGAGTCGCCACATTGCGATTCGTTCTATCCGATGCGTTTCGAAAGGCTACCGAGCAATTCGTGGTGCTGTATCGAAGGTGTAATATGAGGAGGAAGACTCGGATGAGATACCAGAAACTGTACATTACCCATGATTGCCTAATCTCGTGCGAGGACCTGTGGTACCGATGCTGTGGTATGTACCCATGCAAGTCGACATGGTTCAGCTTGATCCAGACCAATTGTGTAGGCGAGGCTATCTATGTAGGCGAGGCCAATAATAAGCGAGGACGTGAGGTTGAGGCAAAGCACATATTGGCCGAGGTCGACGTTGCCAAGTGCTGTCCAGCGCCTATAGTCTATTACGGCCAATAGACAACCAACCTAAAGCTTTGCAGCGGTTGCATGTGTCAATGTAGGCTACAGTGGAGCAAACTTTTGAGTAACTACACGATAATCTTCAACGAGGGAGTCAAGAGGCACTTTTCATGCGACAATTTGGAACTTTGTATCATTACAACCAGATCCCATCCGACGATCTGTATAGGTCTCTCATCACTTCGTGTAGTTGAAGGTCTGGGTGTCTGCATTGTGCATCGAGTTGCCCTGTCCGCCATTCATGGTGTAGATGTGCTGCCTGCCGCTTCCCGAGTTGACATTCTGCTGACCAGAGCTTGTCTGGCCGTCGTCAGGATCGGACGACTTCACCTTACTCAGCTCCTCGGCGGCGGCATTGACTTTTGAGATGTCGACGGCCGCTTTGAAGTAGTGGTACGTGTGAAGCAGCTGTAGTTTCCCCAGAATCTCTTGCATCAAGCCTTCAACCTCGTGCTTCTTGCCCGGGAAAGCGTTCCTAACTCTCCTGAGCTCTTTCCTGTATCGCTCGATTCGTGTATCGTCGTCTCCTGGCAAGACTTCTTCGAAAATGTCCCTCAGAGTCTTTGCGTTCTGTTTGCACGTCTGGAAGAGCTGCTCGACCTCTTTGCTGCTGGCTTCGATCGCCTGTTTCTTCGTCGCGTCGTCCGAGCTCTGCCACTCCGCTTTCACGTCCTTCTGCACTTGCTCCGCAGCTCTCAGGGTGCCGAGCACGGTTGGCAAGTTCTCTGCGATCTTCCTAAAGGCTTCGTGCAAGCCTTTGGCATCCTTGCTGGCATCGTAGATTCTTTAGGTGGCTTCGATGAGTGAGATCACCGAGGTGATGATGCCGAGCACGAGGCCTACTTCTGCACCGGACATAGCGGGCGTTCGTCTTGCGGATTGTTTATGGGTGAGTTTGGTATTTATGACTATGGTTCGTAGAGAGATATGACAATTGTTTGAGGTACGGTTTACAGAAAGACACAAGACGGTCTGAATCACTCACTCGATCCACATGAGCTGCGAGCTGTAGGCGCCGTGGCTTGTAGCTGGCGTGACGGGATAGATGCAGGAGCTAGCCTTCTTCGGGCCACCATGTTTCCGCCGTCGACTGACGATCGAGAGCAAAGGACTTGTTGGATGCTGAGAGTACCTGACACCTCACGGCGAGCTGTAGAGGCACTATTACACTCGACGACTGCCAGATGCGGTCCTGCACGACAAAACTCCTAGCTCAGCGACAGGAGCTCTCAAACGCGCGGACTTGTCTCGATGGCTCCAAGCGATGCAGCAAGTCCCGACACCGCCGCTTTCAAACATTCTGGCACAGGGCCACAAAACATCAATAGTGGCGATGGCGAACAATGTAATCCTACGATCAGTGGTGGCTCTGGAAACACGCAATTCAACGCGACGCACCAGCACTTCCAGAGCAACACGTCTTCCGATCAAGATCAACTCGACATCAGATTTCGAGAGAAGCTCTATTTTACGTATCCCTGGATCGATCGCAACGACCTGCTCGACAGGAAACATGGGATTGTCGATGGTACATGTGAATGGATCTTGGATACGGCTCAGTACAAAGCATGGCTTCGCGAAGATGCAGAGCGGCTACTGTGGGTCTGGGGAGAGCCAGGCAAGGGCAAGACCATGCTCTCGATCTTTCTAACACAAGAGCTCGAGAAGGCAGCCACGCCGATATATTTCTTCTGCAGTGCTAAACGCGAGGGGTGCGATAATGCAATCGCAGTTCTTCGCGGGCTGCTCTGGCACTTGACAGAGGTCTGTCCTACGAGCACGCGTGTCTTGCGTGGAATTCTCCAGTCTGCGATAGCGGATGCGATCTCATCACGCGAAACTTTATGGAAGGCTTTCATGATGCTCGTCAAATCTTCGCAACCCACACAACTGTATTGCGTGGTCAACGGGTTAGATAAATGCGATCCAAGCTCCCGTCGTTGGCTTGCCCGAAAGTTCCTGTCCTTGAACAGTGACCACGATGCTAGAAATTTCAAGGTGATCTTAATCAGCTGCTATCTAGCAGACCTGGAAGGCTCGAGTCAAATAAAACTGGATTCTGAATTCAGCAAGCAGATCGGGTCCAGCGTAAAGCTCTTCATTGAAACCAGAATCAAGGAGCTGTCCCATTGGCTCGCAAAGGACGATGAATCTTTGGAGGAAATCCGGACCAAGCTCATCAAAGGCGCTCATGATAGGTTCCTCTGGGTTGGACATGTCATGGGCGATCTTCTAGAGCAGGAACGCCAGCTGAACGTCAAGGATCTTTTGGGGAAGTTACCTACTAGCCTGTACCCAGTCTACGCGCGTATCTTCGAGAGCATCGAGCTGGATCCGGAGGGACTTATCCTACGTATCCTTCGTCTGGTCGTCGTGGCCTATCGTCCTCTCAGCTTCGGTGAACTGGCATTTGCGATCAGATGCGGCAAGGCTCTACAGAAAGAAACACAATTGCATGTTGACGAAGAAATTGTACAGAATCTTGTCGAGAACTGTGGACTACTATTCCACGTCTCGAAGCAGAAGGTAGATCTGGAACATGACCTGATCAGAGATTATGTGAAAGAGAACATCCTCCCAGATGGACGCGGTCTCATGTCAGAAGACACGCATTTGCAACTTGCGTGGGCCTGTATCGATGTTCTTGCTGGGAAACCATCTGGACATCTCCTTACGTCGTATGCTACAGATCACTGGCCGGGTCACGCGAGAGGTTGTGGCATGCTTGCAAAAAAACTAATCTCTCATCCGAGCCTGTTTTTTGAAGTCAGGTCCGACGCGCGCACTAAATGGTGGCACGCACACGTTGACTCTGAATCATGGCATCCCTACCCCCGGCGTCCCTGGAACGGAGATCTCAAACCTAAGGATCTTCCTGATATACATATGGCATCTTACCTTGGCATTAATCCGTGGATCGAGGAGATCGAGCATAAACGCCTTTGGTCGAGATTTGGTCCGCGGTCATATTGGGGCCTTGTCCGCAATGAGGCCTTTGATGGTATTGAGGCCTTTGATGGTATGGATCGAATTCACTGGGCTGTCCTTGGTAAGCGAGAATCAACGGTTGTGATGTTGCAGCGCCACAGTCGTCAAAGAGATTCTTATGACTTGACGCCACTCCACCATGCTGCAGCGGCAGGCTCTGAGGCCATCGTCAAGCGTCTGCTCGATTTCGATGTATACATCAATGCTAGAGATCTGCTTGGCCGAAGCGCGCTACATCTGGCCGTCATGAACGATCATGGAGCGACGGTAAAGCTCTTGCTTGGCCGTGGGGCCAACGTCAACGACCAGTTCTGCCGCCGCCCCAGACCTCCTCTCCATTGGGCGGCCAGGCGGAATGATCAAATGCTAGTAAAGCTGTTGCTTGAGCACGGGGCTGATGTGAATATCGATTTTCAGACCGCCTGGGGAGAAGACCGGGATGGCGAGGATGGCCGTGAGGTGTCATCTCTACGATCTGAATATCTTGCCGGGGTTTGTGAATATCTTCCCGGGGTTGCAAGGCTGCTAAGCGAAGATGCACGCGGATTCAACTACGCCGTTACATGGAATCGTGAAAGCATGATAGAGCAGCCGCTTGATTTCACCCCTGGGGATCAGACAGGCAACCGACAAGAGGGTACGGCTCTACTAGAAGTGCTGCAAGACATTGACATGTGGGTGCGGACGGGAAACAATGCTTGTGCAGAGGAAGCACGAGCAACTGTACGAATCCTACTCAAGTACGGAGCCAAGTGTGACGGCAAGACTAAGAAACGATACCAGAGCATGGTGTCTGAGATCCTTCGTCGAAGCGACCGAAGTGTGTGATCGACAGGTGAGATCTTGGGTAGCGTTACTACATCATGACGAATCACGACACCTTTATCCGCGTGGACTCTACATGAGCTTCGATGCAGCGCTGGTACTGACATCATGATGGACGTCCGCAATCAACGCAAAGTGATTTAGAAGGGCAAATACAGCGTTTATATGTATTAGTGTAGGCTACAGTAGGGCACACTCTTAAGCAAACACGATGATCTTCAACGAGTGAATTAAGAAGCACGTTTCATGTGACAATTTGGAACTTTGTGTATTGGTATGTTCATGATAGTATTGCAACAACTGACTAAGAGAGAACTAAGAACAGAGATGAACTACGAAGGAGAAAGGCTGCTCGTAAGCGACCCGGAAAAGGAAAAACACCAGCATTCTCCCATTGAGGCACTCTTGTTTCCCTGAAACAAACAATGCTCCGTCCTCCTAGTTGTTTCCAACGCCGTCGGCAATTACTATCTTAAGAGCTGAAGCATGCAAAATAAAGAAAAATTTGAATGCTATGTAGCGGCGAACGCTTGTGTTTCAAGCGTACGGCGGGTATCCCGATAATCCAGAAAAAGCAAGCAGAAGTGTGATGATACGAAAGGAACTCTCGAAAAATGAGAGGAAGTCGCGCGCAGGAGAAGTCAGTGGATGGATGAATCGACTGGGCTCCGTGTTCGAAGAAAGTTGCTAAGATGCTGTGCTTGAACGATCAATGCGCTTTTTTTGTTGCCGCGCAGATAATGTGTTAAAAACAAGCGAGCGCACTCGTCATGTATGTCGTTGGTCGAGTTTTTTTGTTTGGTTTTGTAGGTTTTTTTGTGTGATTGGGTGTCATTCTCTACTGAGCAATAACCCACTGCTTCTGCGTCTTGAGGGTAGGCATGCGGTTGCCCTTGAACTCCTCAGCGGGCCAGCCCTGGGAGGTTGAGCCTTGATCGACGATGTCGCCGGCCATGACGAGCGTGTGCTCTAGCAGGCAAGTGTCGGCCTCCATGCGAGCGCCGGAGAGCAGACGAGAGCCAGAGCGCAGAACGGAGCGGTCACCCACGTAGAGAGGGTTGAGGTCGAACTTGCCACGAGTGTTGATGTGGCCGACAAGCGACGCATCATCAACACAGACACGGTTGCCGAGGTGGAGAAGGTCGGGCTCAGTGAAGTAGAGCGAAGGTGTTCCAGAAGAGAAGATAGAGCAGTCAAGGCCAATCTCAGCACCGAGGCAGCGGAAGTACATAGGGATCCAAGCAGTGCCAGTAAGCAGACCAAGGATACCGTGACCTCCGTAGCAAGTGCGGCGGAAAGCCTCAAACTTGAGGAACAATTGCCAGCGCTGGCAGTAAGGAGACTTGTCCCAGTCGTAGTTGCCCTGAGTGCGGCGGCCCATGAGGATCCACTTGACAGCGATGATGGCGGCGAGAGCGATGACTGACTGAGCGGCCATGATGGCGATGATGAGTGCGCAGAACATAGCGTAGAGGACGATGGGGCGCTCGGGAGACATGGACAGGATATAGGTAGCGTAGTCATCGCGACGAACGAGGTTGCCAAGGACTTGGACAGCCCCGATCGAACCAATGTTCCAGTAGACCGCGACAGAGATGGTGATGAGAGTAGCGTAGCAGAAAATGAAGAACTGGCCCCAGACGTGGTATGAAGCCTGTCCCTGGTAGAATGCACGACCGAAAGGCGAAGCAGACTGCTCGTCGCCGCTCGCGGGCGCAGGAGGGGCAGTGGGGTCATCATCGGGGACGTCGCGAACCATGGCAGACATGCGGTAGGCGTTGGCACGCTCGGCGTCCTTGAGATCGGCGCTGGAGAAGAACTTGAGCTCATGACCCTCCTCGACGGCGTACAAGCTGGATTGCTCGGAGTCGATGGGAGTCTGCTTGACGAGGGTAGTGCTGGAAGAGTTGAGGCTGCGGTTGGGAATTGGCGGGCTGGCTTTGGTGAGGTCGTAGTATTGTTCAGTCCTGCGGCCAACGGAAGAGGTAGCGGCAGTCGAAGAACGATCAGGCTGGGAGAGGCAAACAGCCTCGCCATTCTTAGAGCCGACCCATGTGGTGCCATCAGCGTAGTAACCGTTGCGACGAGTCAACGCACCGCTACCCATGACAGTCTTCTCACCCATCTCAACGCCAGGAAGAAGGACAACACGGTCAGCAACCATGGCACCGCTGTTGATCTTGACGCGGTCACTGCCATTGGCGTCAGTGGTGACAATGTGAGAACGGGAACCGAAAACAACATCGTTGCCGATCTCAATCAGGTCCCAGTCCTGGACAGTGGGACCAGTGCCGGGCCAGTACACGTGCTTGCCAACCTTGGCACCAAGCATCCTAGCGAAGATGGAGGTAGCCTCGTAGTGTGTACCGAAGAGCTCACTAAGCTTGTGGAATTGAGATGCGGGCATCATCTGGTTCATGAAGTCGCGACGGAACTTCTGGAAGTTGGACTGGCCCTGAGATGAACCGGGCTTGATGCGACCCATGCAGGCATCGAAGAATGACTTGATCGCAAGGAAGGCGAAGAAGAAGAAGTAAGGGCCGACACCGGAGTGGGCAGCCATGGCGAGGTAGTGGAAGCCAACACGCTCAGGCTCAGAGAACCAGATGAGAACAGTGCGGAGCGCGTCAGGGTGATCGCTGCCAGGCTTACCGTAAACCATACCAACAAGAGCAGCCAGCCAAGGGATGCATCCGCAGAAGATGATGATAATAGCGAGCGGGAAACCAATGGTCCAGTTGAGAAGCCAGTGACCCCTGGGGATGTTGCTCTGGTTGAGATCACGGTTGGATTCGTCAGCGCCAGAGGCCTCCCAGCTGGAAGAGTTGGGTCCGATGCAGGTGTTGTCAGGCAGCTCAGCACCGGCGGCAACGCTCGAGGCGACGCCAATGGAGCAGTTGTTACCAATGTCGATGCGTCCGAGGTACATGGATGTGTTGCGCTCAGCGGCGAAAGGGCGCACCTTGCAACGCTCGAGCACAACATTGTCGCCAATGTTGATCAGATCATACTCGCCAAGCTTAGCACCGAGAACAATGGTAGCGTTCCTGCCAATGTTGGCACCGAGCAGACGGTAGTAGAGAACACGGGTCCAGTTGAAGGTACCAAAGAGACCGATACCGGCAGTTTCGATAACCTTCTGGACAAACCACCAGCGAGTGTGGTAAGCACCCCACATGGGGTAGAGGCCTTCCTTGTGCCTGCCAATGACAATCCACTTGCAAGCAATTGAGACGAGAGGAGCGATGATCTTGGTGACAGCCTTGCCAATACCGATAGAGACAACAAGCTCGAGGAGACGACCAGGAACGTAGCTGTTGATGCTAAGCTTCTGGGTGTAAGACATGCAGTACATGAAGACAGTCCAGGTGAGTGCGCGCTTCATGGGGTAGAGGATACCGATGGGAACCAGTTGAAGCATCATCAGGAAGGGGTTGGTGGAGCTACAAGTCTCATCGAGACCAGGAAGAGGCTCGGGTTCGACAGCAGTTGTGCTCGAAGAGGCACCCTTCTTCTCGTCGCCAATCTTTGCGTCGAGAATGCGGCCAAGCTCAGAGACCTTCTTGTTGGTGAACAGAACGTCGATGGCAAGACGGACCTTGAACTCCTTGCGGAGCGCAGAGAGCAGACGACCAGCCTTCATGGAGTCACCTCCAAGGTCGAAGAAGTCTGACTCGCCATCCAAATCGCCCATGGGGATGGAGAGAATGGAAGAGAAAGCATCCGCAATCTTCTCTTCGGTGGGCGAAAGGCCGACAGCAGCGCTCTTCTGAGGCTTGACATTGACGAGCTTCTCGACAGCGATGGTGTCAACGCTGCCCTGGCGACTTCTGGGTAGAGGCTCCATGAGCTGGTGAATCTTCTTGGGAGTGATGTAGCCAGGAAGAGTTTCGGAGAGCTTGAGAATCAGCATCTCAGTCGAGATGTCAGAAACCTGGCCAGGGTATGCGGAGTCGGGAGTGGGCGCGAGGACGAGTTGGGGGTAGAAGCCGGATTCATCCTCGCGAACGTGAACATCGACGTCTGCGGGAAGAACCTGCTGAGCAGTCTCCTCGAGCTCTTCGTAAGAGATTTCCATTGGGCGGCTTGCAATAGGCTCCTTGAGAGGTGTGTTGTTAGGTGGGCAGTCAGCCTCGTAGTAACGCTCAGCAGGAGGAGTGTTGTCGGAGATTGAAGGCAAGTCGAGACGATCAGCGAGCTTGATGCGGAGCACCTTATTGTTGTTCGTAGGCACACCAGCGTCCATGTAGACGATGAAGACAGGGATTTTGACGGACGACAGTGTTGACTTTACAGCTTCAGTCAGTCCACGAAGATCAGCACGAGGTGCACCTTCGGGAGTAACAACTGCGATACCAACGACTTCCTGGAGAACGTCGTGAGTGACGGAGAATGCAAGCGCCTTGCTGATGCGGCCATAGACTGGTGAGTCAGGGTTCGCTCCGGCGGCAACCACAGCCTCCTCAACTTCGAAAGGACTGATCAGTTCACCACCACGGTTGATGACCTCCTTGCTGCGACCAGTAATGTAGAGGAATCCATCGGCATCGAGGTAACCCATATCACCAGTGTCGAACCAGCCTTCGTCAGTGAAGCACGATGTGTCAAGCTTGTTGTTTTTCAAGTATCCATTGAAGACTGGGGAACCACGGACAGCGATGCGACCGACCGTCTCATCGGTGATGTAGCAGTCATTGCCGTCGAGGATAGCAATTTCGGGGCCAACGGAAATACCAGATGTGCCGGTTCGGTCGAGCTTGTAGTTGAGAGGAGGGGTGGAGATGGGCATGCACTCGGTCATGCCGTACGAGGGAAGAACAGTGGTGTGTGCGCTGACCGAGAAAGTGTCCTGGAGCTGGTGTGCAAGACTGGGGAGCAAGCCGCCAGCAGCGTTGCAAATCAGTCGGATGGTGCTCTTCGCGACAGTCTCTGGGCGGTCGGCTCCAGCTTCGAGGATACCCTGGTGCATACTGGGGGATGCGTAGTACCAGGTGGGCGCATGGTCTTCAACGCAGTCCCAGAACAGATTGGCGTCGTAGGCAGCGCAGCAAATAACGGAACCACCGGACATGACGGGCGAGAACAAGTTGCGAACAAGACCACCAACGTGGTTGAGAGGCATTTGGTTCAAGCAACGCATGCTAGGGTTGAGTCCCCACGAGTCGATGACCATGGCGGCACCGCAAATGAGCGAGTGTGTGAACAATGGCACCAGCTTCTTGGTTCCACTGGTACCAGATGTGAAGAGCATGATTCCAATGTCGTCCGCAGCGTTGGGTGTGGGCTGAGGCCAAAAGTGTGAATCATGGCGAAGGTTGCCAGTAACATCGCGAACCTGTAGCTTCATCTCGGAAGACAACTCGACGAGAAGAACCTCGATGCTCGCCTCGGCCAGCCAAGGCTCTCTGAGGCCGAGTCTGTCAACATCGGCAGGCGCGGCCAGGACCAAGTTGGTTTGTGACTGGAGGACATCAGACTTGAATTGTTCGGCACCGACACCACTGCCATGTGCGACTGGCGCGGCAGTGTAGAACGATGCCACCGCAAGGACTGTGAGCGCCAAAGTAGGACCGTTTGGTAATGAGATGGCGACTACAGGCTTGGGCTGACCTGGGGCCGAAGAGACAGGAAGACGGAATTCCGATACACAGCTAGCGAGCTCGCTGTGTGTGAGGTGGTTGCCATCTTCGGGGTTGATCATGGCGGTCGATGTGACAGTCGGGTGGAACAGGTCGGTCATCGACGAATATGAGTCCTTGCATTGACGGAGGACTAGGTCGAGCAGCTGCTTCGCTGCTGGGGGAGCCTTGCCGGCCTTCGCATCATCAGGCAGTTGCTTCCAGAGCTCTGTGTAGGTTTGTTGTAGGCGGAGAACAGGCCATGGTCCTGGAAGGACTTCCAGGAGAGCCGATAGGGTGGCGATAGGCCCATATGAAGGACCGCTAGATCTGGGAATCTGTGCAAGCAGTCGCGTACGATCTGATGATCCGGAGGCGATATCTTGCTCCGCAAATGTGATGAACTTCGTAAGGTCGTTAGAGTGAGGGAGGCTCGAGGCCAAGGCCATGGCCTGAGTCTGAGCAACGGCGTTCGCCATGGCGAAGCCTTGTTATGTGCAGAGTTACTGAAGACGTGACACTTTGGTTGACAGGTGCTGCTAAGGTAACAGCTCCGGGTCCGGATGTGGTAAAGTGTAGATGATGATGAAGTGTTGTTGTTGGTAGTCGATGTATTGGTCTAGAAGAAGGATTCGAACAGGAGGAATGAGCGTCTATAACAAAGCGAGCGTGTCTAGATATCCGGGAGTCAAGTGGAGATAGGTGATCGGGAGGGAAGTGTATAGACAGTTGGACCAGAAAGATCGTCAACCCCAAAAACACGCGGCCGCTCAACACGAAAATGAAGGATGCTGCATCAACATCACAAGCCGTTCGTAGCGCCGCGCCTACCTAAATACACCCGAACAACGGTGCGGTCCACAGACCCACTCCTATGCAACATGTCCGTGCCTACCATCACTCCAAGATTATCACGGTCCATCAGCCATGGACCGTGGAGCTTAGCACATGCGCCGGCGTGGAAGATCCAGGTTATTCCACGTATTTGAAACCAGAGGCCTATTTGTTCGCGATCTGGCGATGATGAATTACCGTGGCCTCCTGCGATTATTGATCATGTATCCGGAGCAGCCCCCAACCTGTAGGGCTCGGCGCGGGTGGTGACTGCCTTAAGCGATACGGCAGACATGGGGCCTTGCATTGAGAATTGGGCGTAATAAGACAGTGATACCACTTAGCGCCTTGTCTCGCGCAAGCTGTTGAAGACCATGAGTCTGCGCGGTAGAGCGTTGGCGATTGCCATTCCCCCCTTCCAGCGAACGGGAGCGCGCGGCGATGGCTCCGTGCATGGCCAAACCACAGAGCTGACTCCTGGTATACTTCGGCATTTCACGTTTAGAACGTGCGCAGGCGCGCGTGGAGGCGAGCGAGCCTCACATCGACCAAAAGGAGTGGATGGCGAGCTCAGCCATCTGTTCGCCCTGCCGCAAAGAGCCAAGTGAAGTCGACCCACAGCCCTTACCGTGTAGCCGGGGGTAAACGAAATTTCAAGGTTCTCGGGGCTCTATGCCTTACTTTTGCCAACCTAGCTCGAACGCTGCAGATTATAAACGTTCGTCATGGCATCCACCCACTGCTATTGGTCTGCCACGGACGCCTCAAGTGCGGCCCATGCAGGAACCCGATCTGCTCTGCCAGGGGGATGTACGTCCGACAAGGCTGAGGCTGACAGCTAATGTGACAGATCTCGAGGTGTATCTCGCAAGTGCTTGCACTTGTCTGGAAAACACACGAAAAATGGCAGGATGGTCGCATCTGCTCTCAAGACCGTGACGATGCCGCGGGTAGCCATCCTGGCGGTGGCGAGTACATGCTGCTGCAGGCCGGCGGTTGGCAGGGCGAACAGGGCTCTCCTTACACTAGTCCTGCACCAACTGCCTTGGCAAACCGGGTTCGGACACTGCGATACTCCACCATGCCGTCGAAGTGGAGGAGATCCGTTATCACCATCGATAGATACATCATGACTGCCAGTCTCCTAAGGCAAGGTTTGGGTGGCTTGAGTGGCTGAGCGGTTGGCGGCGGCCCGTCACGCGATCTGTCAATTAAAACCTTGCCGGTCGGACACACAGATGGCTGGGTGTGGTTCGGGCTCACAGCACACGGACAGTCGCAGGGGCGCACGCATCGTTGCGGTGACGTGCAATCTGTAGGCTCGAGTACTGGGTGGTCAGAAGTTTGGAAGCACGCAAAGATTGCCGCGTAGAAGACAGGGCTGAATTGTGGCGTGCGGGCGATGGCGGCTGGCGACTATAGTCGTCTATCGCGTCAGGTGTCGGTATCAATCCCCGTCGGATAACACCGCGTACCCATCGCGGAGCTCGCGTGTTTCGATTCTAGAAGCCAGCCATCAAGCCATTGCCGACAACTATTGACTGCAAATGTGTGCGACTATCGAATGCAGAGATGTGAGCAAAACTACATGACTAAGTTTCAGCTCGCCACAGCTCGCCACGTTTTCCCAACTCAGGGGGCCGTTTGGGTTGACATGGATGGATAGGCGCGTCCCAAATTTGGTGCGCAGGACAAAAGCAGCATACACACTAATTGTCGAAGCTCTGAGAAGGGCGGGTCTCATAAGTCCTCCCTTCTAACCTCCCTATCAGCCAGTGAGAACCGACCACGCGAGATTCCACACCACTATGGCGATCTTCACCTCAGGCAGAGTTCACCGAAAATGCTTAGACGTTCTTCGAAGGCCCCAAGTCCGCCCGGAGATCCACCCAAAGTCGGTCTTCAGGGTGGTGGTGGTGAGAGGGTGCGATAGCAGATCATCACATGCTATCTTGCCCTGAACAAGCCACCGCGAACTCCGGACGCCATGGTTCAATTATGTCTTCAGAACTCTGGTTGCTGGCTGCGACTATTGCGATAGTATGTTCGCGCGACATCGCTTTTGGTATTCGTAATCGAGGCCTCCACACCAATAACCGGGGTTTCGACGAGAACCTGATCAGTTCTGAGGTATATTATGTGTCTGCGCAAGCCGTGGTCTGTGAATGTGCACATATGCGACAAATGACAGAGCCTACGCGAACGCAAGCGACTGCATGACGAGACAAGGATCTGCACAGGAGGCAGCGAATAACCATTTCCCGCAGCGTTGCACATCAACAGCAGCTGTCTAATTGCTACCTGCTAGGACAGGTTACTGGTCCCTTGGGTCGCGCACACCGATAATTGGAAACCTCAACGCTCGCAGAGGTACGTGATCAAGGGTGTCTTGGCAGGAACGTCGCCTCATCTTATCTGGTGTTAGATTCCTGGGCGACGATCTTCAGTCCGGCTTGCGCTCAGCCGCTGCGAGTGCCTCAAAGTCAAACATAATGCCGTAAGAGGCAAAGGGGCAAGGTGGTAGATCTGAGACACCCACACATGGCATTCATCCGCAATGATCTGCCACTTGCAATGAGCGGGCCCGCCTTGGGAGGATTTGGCTTTGGCGCGGCGTGTTTCCGGGAAATGCTCAGCTCCATACCGGACTGTATCTGCACAGATACTGCTGTCGCGTCCTTTTGACTTTCTACCACCTTCGCCTTCTCTAGCCCCAATACCCTATCGACATCGACCCAACCCGACGTTTCTTGTCACCCTCTCACCGAGACTGCGCCGCCCGACGGTATGCGAATGGGAACCAACTCCGAATGCTACTGCGCCTTGTGGTGCCTTTTGCGGCAATTGATCCTCCTGCTCCACAGCCCGACTCCCACGCAGCGCTGGCCAGAACCGTGGGACCACCTCACAATGTGACTTCACAGGATACGCGTCGCAATGATTCTATCTACTTCATGCCTCGAGTCGTGCCTAGCCAAAGGCTATCAGTTTGTATTCGCAAGCGTACACTCAATCTGTCGCTTATACATGGTGTAAGTCCCCCACACGCCCACGAGATGTCCCCGAAGATGCTGTGTTCGGGTCTGCATGTTTCAGAGCTATGATGCACCGTGGTTCTTTCTACATGCGACGTCTGTTTGATTTTCGGCTTTTGGCCGTCGCTTCAACCCTCGGCTCCTCAACAACAATGACGACGACTCGTTTGCGAGTAATGAACATGCTTTACTGACGCGATCTTTGACAACGCATGCGCTATGAATTTCGTTGATGCCCTACGTAGCCTTCAATTCGCGCGGGAGGCCTCAAAACGCCCGGACAGAAGCCGTGGAAAGCGGTGCTTTAGGCCAGGCCCGCGCACTCTGTTGATCCTGTTGGGGATGATCTCCACGACTCCACCCACACCCAATGACCTCGACACCCTCACGCACGCGAACTAACTACTGCGTCGCAAGTGCGTACCAGCAAACGCTTCACTGCTGCCCATGTGGAGAAAACTTCCTCCACGGTCTGTCAAGCGTGCTCGCCGCGTGAGCGTCAAACCTCCAGATCCCACCCGTGGCATCGGCATCGAGTCGTTGGCCGGCGGCTTGGAGAAGATCTTCAGCGACCGGGTCGTGGGAGTCTTTCCGGAAGAACAGAGGCTTCCACGCTGCCTCGCTGGTGTCCGATTCCTTCCGCAAGGCCCGTTGAGCATTTTCCAGTGAGCTCTTGTTATCGGACACCGCTTGCATGTCACCTGAATGGATGGCTGCGATGACGCCCTGCCAGGCCTTGCGCGACTCCCACGAGTCTTGCTGATCGAGAGGCGCGGTGCGGCATTCTGCCGAAGGCGCCGAAGCGACATCGTACGTGTCAATCGTCTTGCCGCCGGCGTCTTTGAAGATGAAGCTCTCAGCCCAGTTCCCTTCAACCGAGTACAACGGGCTGCTCTTCTTCTTGTGATCATCGGCGCCATAAACGGCCGCCTGCACATGGTTCTTCTGCCCGCCGATTCCCAACATGCCCTTGCCGGTGAAGTCGGCTTCTGCGAGATATCCCGACGATGAGACGATAGTGTAGCTGCCGTTCAGCTCCGGGTAAGGCCCACCGGTGAGGATGCCCTTCACCTTGATGTTGGGCAACGGTATGAGGTAGTCTTCGTCAAACGCATCCACGTGTAGTATGGCGTGCCCGATCTGCTGGATGTTGACCGATCCCGAGAACGTGATCTCCTGCCTCGTAAAGCCCTCCGCGCGTACGCCGTGCTTTGCATTCCACAGGTAGCAAGCTGTGACGGGCGGATGATGGCTGACCTGCTCGCTCACAAGGCGCGTCTCGTCGCCTTTGTCGCCGATTTCTCCCACGAAAATCTCGCCCAAAAAGGCGTTCAGCGGCTTCTTGACGCCATCCTTAGGGTCACGGCCAGCGTACTGCTGACCACGCAGTGAGGCGAGAAACCACTTCAACACCGCAAGACAGCGCTTCGCAGGATCCTGCTCGTGTGCAGGCGCGGTGAAAAGGTCAGGATGTTCGATCCAGTAGCGTGGGAATTCCGTCGTAGACTTGTCCGCTAGGACAAACGGTGGCGCTGTGATATTGCTGAGGTCGCCTTTGATGGTGGCGATGGACTAGAAGTCAGAGCAGAGTTAGGACGGTGGTTTCCGATTCCATCGTTCGTTTGTATCACGGCAGTGGTGTTCTGGTGCTGTTCTTCGCTGGTACCCCGTTGTGCCTCAACGGCGGCCGGCGAAGCGTCACGAATCGGTGTTTGAGGTTTAGAGGGGAAGGAAACTTACGGCGAGGAATTGTTTGAGGGAGCTTTGTTGTGAGCTTGTTTCGGCCATTGTGTATGCGATTACCGTGGTATGTGGTTGTGTATACTATCCTTTTTTTTTGTGCTGTATATCTGTCCTTCCAATTGGAATTGATGCTGGGTATTCGAATAGGTCTAAGTGTCCAGTGGCGTGTATCAAGATGGCAGGTAATTTATATGTACATATATGTAAGGTAAATGGTCTCTTCTTGGTTCTATCAATGTTGTTTCCTTAAATGCAAGCAACATGTACGTTCGCAGTCCGAGATCTTGAACCAAAGGAAATGTCGTCATCGCCAACCAGGAATTGGATCCTCTTCGCCAGCCTGGCCGCTTGCTCCGGAGGCTTTTAGACTTTCACATGTTAAATTCGAATTCCCTGTCGTCTGGTGGGAAGAAAGGTGTGCTATTCACTATTTTGTATTTGATTGTTCGAGATGTCTTGTCATCGTCTGTCCAGATGGCAATTTGCATTGGTATTTGGAGCCTTCTGGATGTTGGTGTGTGTTGAAGTTCAGAGACAGAGTCTCCTACTAATGCAAGTTCATAGTCAATTTGCGGGAGATATGCAATGAGTCGACCAATACACGCTCTCGCACCTAACACGATCATACGGCATCCCTTCTCATAGCCAAGCAGAACAACAACGCATCTCACACCACATAATACAGCAAATGGGCTTTATCAAGCCAAACTGATTGAAAAAACCCGTGTCTGTCCAAAATTCCACAACCCAAACACCAACCCTAAGCAATGTTTCAGCTGATGTTTTCACAGACCGATCGGGTGGTCGCTTTCATTCTATTGTTACATGTACCTGTGCTTACACGAGCGGATTAGCTCAGCTAGCAGTGTTCCTGATCGTATACACATACATCCGGTACCGAGGCACGGGGTTGTGGGAATACGGGCATCCGTATGCACCGCGCCCATCACAGGAATAGAGCGACTCGGTTCTTGCCGGATCGCTGTGGGTAAGGCTGGGCAAGCGAGAAGAGGCTGACGCAGCCACCGTTTAGCACCGAAGAGCGAGAGCTTGCTCGTGACAGGTCGCCTCGTACGATGATGGGCAAAAATGTAGATGGTCACAGGTTGCTATGCAAAGCTTCGGTGGTAGAGATACGTACGAGTACGACCAAACAAACCATAGCTGTATTACTCTACTCGAGTGATGGTAATACAGAGTCCATTTGTTCAAGGATAACAACAGACGGTCTCATACCTTACTACGTCAGACCAACAAACACCACCAAAGCCCACTCGACCCCTGCGACAGCGACAGCGGGATCCGAGGCAGCTCGCGTTTCTGAGCGAGAAAGCAAGCATTTCGATCCGACAGCCTCCGTACTGCTACTACTAGAATAGAGCGCATGCAGTGTCTTGCGCCGTATTTTTTTCAGCTTACTGTTACACCCTCACCTAAGCTACGGGGTACTATTGCTGCTCACAATTTACCGCATACAAAGCTCCACCGCCTGCCAGCCGCCAGGCAGCTGCTTCGTTGACGACAAACGCGAGCTACAACATGGCTGGCATTGAGAATATTGTCGTACACTCAAAGGTAGGCGCATGCTGTCTTGCTTTGCTATAGGGATCTTCACGCGCCCGTTGCTGACTCTGCTGCCGACAGTCCTACCTCGTCCGCTGGATCCAGGTCCCCGAGCTGCATTCGATTTCATGGAGCGTCCAGCCGCATAAAAAGAGCATAGACTTTGGTATCTTCAAGCACCCAGGCAACAAGAATGGCCTTGCTCCCCCGGTACAAACACACGAGGTTCTCGACCAACCACAAACCCCCGGCGCTGCCCCTGGAGGAACAGATGGCCCACCACAGGAAGGAAAAAGAGCGCATCGCGCCTCGGTCAGCAGACACGCCTCTCAGGCGCTGGTGGAAAAATTGCAGGGAATAGGACTACGATCGGTGGCGTGGCACGGAAGATGCGAAGCCGACAAAGTGTCTATGGGTCGATATGATGTTGCAGAGGGAGAAGGAGGCATGTACGGAATGGTTTTCGACAACACCTTCTCCAAGACTACTGGCAAGACGATTACTTTTGTGCTTATGACGCATCCGACAAACGCGCCGCCCAAGTCTGGCCACCACCTGCACTACTCACAAGCATTCGCGCCGAGTGCACAAGGCGGCAGCAGGAAAGGCTCTAGCCCCTCATTGCGCCCGGTTGGGGACTCCGTCGAGTCGTTACACGGTGACGCAGCTCTACACAAGGGTGTACTAGAAGACCCCCGACCAAAATCCAATGCGACCGAATCCAAGGGACTGGAAGGTTCCACATTCTATACTGGCGTGCTCCATAAGAAGCGCAGGAAGAAGGGCCAAGGCCATGCACGACGCTTCTTTTCGCTGGACTTTACGTCTTCGACTCTGTCATACTATCGCGACCGCCACTCGTCAGCGCTCCGTGGCGCAGTCCCCCTGTCCCTTGCCGCGATCGCGGTGAACGAGAAAGCGAGAGAATTCACAGTTGATTCTGGCGCGGAGCTTTGGCATCTGAAAGCTAGCAATCGCAAGGACTTCGATGGTTGGAGGGAGGCTTTAGAGCGGGCTGCTGCTTCTGCCAATCTTGCGTCGGCGCCGGGAACGCCTGCACCAACCTCCGAAGGCTTCATGTCATCGAAACAATCAGACCCTGCAACGGAGATAATGTGGGCCAGGGCTGAGCAGCTTGTCAGCAAAGTGGCTGGTTCCCGTGATGCTGTGCGCAGGCTTGCGAAAGATACAGACCCGAAATACGCACCTGGTGCAACCGGGGTGGGTCTCAGTCACACCACATCAAACAGCAGTAGCAATATACCCAGCCCTGCTTCACACGATTCGACAAGCGAATACTTCCAAGAAGTTGCCGACGAGAAGGTCCAAGAGAAGCGCCCGTTCTGGAAACGGAAAGCCAGCACGACGAGTGTCGCACGCACTCCGGGACTCATCAGACGAACAGTCTCTGGTCAGCTCGCGCCGCCAGCTCAAGCAAGTGCACCTATGAGCCCATCGATTGGAGGGGTGAATGTGTCAAAGACCAGGAAGACGCCTCCACAACAACATCTTGAGCAAGACAGCGATGTCCACGACAGATGTATGGCGCTGCTCCGAGATCTTGACGATGCCGTGGCTGGCTTTTCCGCGTTGATCGCTGAGAGTAAATCGCGCCGCCCACCACTCACAGTCTCAACATCTCGGATGTCACTGGAATCCACTCGAAGCGAAGAGTTCTTTGATGCCATGGACGGTAGCCACACTCCCTCTCAATTCTTGACAATCCGCCGCTCAAGCGAATTCGAAGAGGCGAACGAGGCCAACGCAGATGATCAGATGTCCGTTGCAGACTCAGATGCCAGTAGTACTGCAGACTCTGTCGAAGACGAGAAAGAATACACTAGTCCTTCGACGGACCTGTTCCTTGCGAAACCGAAGACACTCACGCCGCTACCTCTTCCGCCTACAAAGCGTCGTGAAACCTTGCTTCCACCCAAACAGGCACCACCAAGCATCATTGGCTTCCTGCGTAAGAATGCTGGCAAGGATCTTTCTACAGTTTCAATGCCTGTTACGGCAAACGAACCGACGTCGTTATTGCAACGTTTGTCAGAGTGCATGGAATACTCCGCACTTCTCGATGCTGCTGCTTCCACTTCAATCGATGCAACTGAGCGTCTGCTACATGTGGCTGCTTTTGCCATTTCAGGCTTCGCTTACAACAGAGTGAAGGAGCGAGCTATTCGTAAACCTTTCAACCCTATGCTCGGAGAGACCTTCGAACTTGTTCGCGAAGATCTAGGATTCCGTTTCCTTGCTGAGAAGGTTTCCCATCACCCCGTGCGAGCGGCCTGCCAAGCAGAGAGTCTGAACAACGGCGGCTGGTGCTTCGCCCAATCTCCTCAGCCTGTGCAGAAGTTCTGGGGAAAGTCCGTCGAGCTAAACACAGAGGGTCGCTCTCATGTTATCCTGCATGCACCAAACGAGGGCAAAGGTGAACACTACTCATGGAACCAGGCTACATGCTTCCTACGAAACGTCATTGCAGGCGAGAAATACGTCGAGCCCGTACAGAACATGACTATTGTCAACGAAACCAGCGGAATGCGCGCCGTTGCCACATTCAAGGCGGGAGGCATGTTCGCAGGCCGAAGCGAGGAAGTCACCGTACAACTATTCGATCCTGCCTCAGGTGAAGCTCCGATCTCACTCGGCCTCACAGGCAAATGGACCGAAAGTCTCAAGCGCACAGACACAGGTGCTGAAATATGGAGAGCTGGTTCTCTCGTACCAAATGCAGCAAAGGTCTATGGCTTCACCACCTTCGCCGCCGCTCTGAACGAAATCACAGAGAACGAAGACGGTTTCCTCTCGCCTACAGATTCGCGCTTGAGACCCGACCAGAGGCTCTTGGAGCTCGGCGATGTGGACAAAGCGGAAGCAACAAAAGCACGACTCGAAGAGAGACAACGGTCACGGAAAAAGACAAGGGACAGTCACGGCACGGAATGGACGCCACAGTTCTTCGAGAAGGTGGCTGGTAATGGCGAGGATCTGTGGAGGCTCAAAGACAAGGGCGGCTACTGGGAGAGGCGCGTCAAGGGCGATTGGAACGGAGTGGAAGAGGTCTTCGAGGCTTGAGTCTGCGCTGTGAGACTACAGTTTGGATGGTACCTCTTTGCTTCATGCTTGCGCTGTTGGATTGATACCCAGCGATTGTTTGGATTCTTGTGTTCAGTTGTCACTCTAGAGAGGTTGCTGTTTTGGACTAGGTCGAGTCCTCTGATATCACTTGACCTCCCGTTTCTCAAGAGTCAGTCAGTCAATGCTCCCTGTACTACCTAAAACCACCCATCGTGTACACTTTCTTCGCAACCGGTTCGACTTTCCCAGGCAGCCACCTCCGTCACTGCAATCCCAGTTCCGAGACATACCCCAACCTTTCTCCATGTTTCCAGATGACGGTAACGCGCCAGCCACCGTTACACACACAGCGGGTGCGAACCAAGCGCAGAAACCGAAGCCGTTTGAGCCATCTGAGACATGTTCGCGCTGCCTTTCGCTGCCGAACCCCTGTCCTTAGGTCACAAAAGACGTTATGATTTGACTTACTCCCCCACATGTGCGGTAGGAACAAGCAAATCTCTAGCCGGTGGGGGAGTGTCCGAGGAGTCTCACTCCTCCACACTCCTCCACACAAAAGAAACAAAACGGGCACGGCAGACAGCTGCGTGTCTCTCTCGCCCGCAAACGCTTGTTTCGAGGCAAGACTTTGTTTCGCTGTCGTTCGGTTTTACTTGGCTTTCTTTCTCTGTCAGGGCCCGTGGGCTGGAACATGGGAAAAGGGCGCCACGACTCGATTCGTCCTCTGGGGTCAGTTTGATGAACGGGAAGGGAAGAAAGACGTTTGTTGCGTTCTCCTCGCCCCTCGCCCCTGGCAGACGAGTGATATGCAGGCGGAGAGCGACTCCGCGAGCTTTGCGGTTTTGATTCACTACTATCCATTCATTACCTCCTATAGCGTTTTGTTTGAGGCTGAGTGGACTCGACTCCGTGTGATGGGCAGAGTGATGAGATGGGCGATATGCAGGGAGGGATATTGCTTGGCGTCGGCGTGTACAGTATCTGGATTGCGATTGTGATGAGGAGAGTGTCGGTGTGATGGACATGCATTGATTGGGTCGTGCGGAGAGCTTTGAGCCTTGTTCGTGGTGGGTTGGACGATGTTTCGAGGGCTTGATGTGTACGTCCTTTTGATGTGTAACATACTGGTACCTTCGAGATGTAAGTCAGCGTTTTTGACCGTATTCATGAGTATCGGTCTTTCGATTCCGGATACTAAGAGAGAAAAACAGCCATTGAATGTCATACGTGCATGTGACATGGTCACTGCGGCATATATATGTTTGGCATATAATACATGGAAAACTACAACACCCTAACCCTACGAACCATAGTCTTCGATCTGTACATATGCCTGCAAGGGTCTACATGTACTGTTCAATAACACTACATAGTCATCTCCGTTGCTGTCGACACCAAAATCGCTTTCTTGACTCTTATGAGCCGCGAAAGTTGTGAAGAGTGGATAGCAAGCTTTTGAGTGATTAATCTATTCACTACGCAGGTCATCTCGGTGAGCAGTGGACATTCAGCTTGCGAAATATATTCATCTGTAGTCTGCAGTCGAACGAACAGGCAACATCTCACCGTGAAAGAAATGATAGCCTCATGTGTCGGGATGTGTAGCATCACCTCCATGCCACGTGGTATTTTGTGTCGTTAAATTATACTGCTGTAGTAGTGAGAAAGGTTGTTTCATGCGACGAAGTTTGTGTACCTTGTCTCCTCGAGGCGACCTGTCATGATGCCTGCAATGGCTGAGCGAAGACATTAGTATGCTAGCTCAGAGATGTCAAAGAACAGTCAACTTGAATATGCTCCACATGTACACACACTGTATCGAACATTCACAATATAAATCGTCAGTACACATAAAGCAATTGAGAATCGATCTCATGAACGTACACAAACTTGTGCTCAAGAACTGGACGATGAACGCTAGTGTTTCCAGCACCCGGTCCAGCCGAAACCACCTGCCTCTTTGAGCTGGCAATCGTCATCTTCAAACCGACCATCAAAGCCTTATCTCTTTCAATGTTACGCTGCAACTTGCCGTCGGCGGATGTAGCGCTGCACTATCCCCAAACGCTACTGCAATCATAGACAAGCTAAGCCTTGACAAGCAGGCACTTGTCCTACGGCCAAAAGCTTCTGCTTGCGCAAGAGGTAATGATTGGACGTATAGACATCCTTTTACGCAAGGGCAACATTCTGTCTTCAGTCTTGGGCCATGACCCCGCCACTGCGGCAGGCGATACTCGCTTGCAATGTGTTATCATGGACCTGATTCGCAGCATGACGTGGATTCCCGGCAAGCTCCATGTTAATATTTAGCCCAGTAAGCTCTCAAAAGTACTTTCTTTCGCACCGCGGTCGTTCACTGCTTTCACACGTGTAGAGCAACAACAACGCACCAAAATGCGCGGCCTCATTCTTCTTGCTCTCGCGGGCACATCGCTCGCGATGTCGCGCAACCCAGCGCATGTCAACAAGCGTCACCTCCTTGAGAGAGCTCGCCCTGCAACACACCTTGATACACGCAGCGGCCCTCCTACCTATGGAAGCAGCAATACCAGCTACATAATCCCTCAGAATGCAAACACCACCAAGTTCGCCGTGGATGGAAACGCCATTCCCGATGTAAACTTTGACATTGGCGAGAGTTACGCTGGCCTGCTGCCAATCTCCGACAAAGCCAATGCTTCTGAGCTGTTCTTCTGGTTCCTCCCGTCTGCCAACGAGCTGGCTGGTGATGAGATTCTGAGTGCGTACTTCAAGAATATACCCTCTTTTCATAGTAAATAGCTAACGTTGGTCATAGTCTGGCTAAATGGAGGACCTGGTTGCTCCAGTCTTGAGGGCTTCCTCCAAGAGAACGGACCTTTCTTGTGGCAGTACGGCACATATCTACCTGTCAAGAACAACTGGGCATGGTCAAACTTGACCAATATTGTCTGGGTCGAACAGCCCGCCGGTACTGGATTCAGTCACGTTGGCAGCGACGGCGCACCCAAGGACGAGATCGAAGTCGCTTCTCAATTCCTCGGATGGTTTAAGAATTTCGTGGATACGTTTGCGCTGTATGTGTCAGCCATGGAGACACAAATATTGTTGTCAAGTGCTGACACTCCCATCTAGCCAAGGTCGTAAGGTATACATTACTGGAGAGTCCTACGCAGGATATTAGTAAGTCGACCACAGGATGCTCACAGTGATCACCAGCAGCTTACAGTTCTCCTAGCGTTCCCTACATTGCCGACGCCATGCACAATGCTTCCGACACCACCTACTACAACGTTGATTCGATCATGATCTACGACCCGTCTGTTTCTTACGACGTCATTACCAACGATATCCCATCCGTCCCATTCGTCGATTACTGGTCAGGTCTGTTCAGCTTCAATGAAACTTTCGTGAGCCATCTCCACAAGAAGTGGGATTCCTGCGGATATGCCGACTTTTACGAGGAGGCTTTCACTTTCCCGCCTAAGGGACCTCTTCCCACTCCTCCGAACGTCGGAGGCAACGTGACTGACTGCTCTCTCTGGGTAAGCTCATTCATCTATCTGACAAGTCAAGATTTTGCTATCCCAGTACTGACTCAATCCAATAGAATGAGATCTACGATGCTGCACTATTGGTCAACCCATGCTGGGATGTCTACCAGGTTGCGACGACATGTCCTCTGCTGTGGGACGTTCTTGGTTTCCCTGGAAGCTTCGGATACCTCCCGGAAGGCGCCTCTATCTACTTCAACCGAACTGAAGTGCAGAAAGCTATCAACGCTCCAGTTCAGGAGTGGGAAGAGTGCAGCAATGGCGTACTCGACGACGACACCTCTCCTCCATCCGGCCTCAGCGTTCTTCCTCGCGTGATCGAGAAGAACAAGCGCACCGTCATTGGACACGGCATGCTCGACTTCATCCTGCTTGCCAATGGAACCCTCATGACCATCCAGAACATGACCTGGAATGGCGCACAGGGTTTCAGCAGCTATCCTGAGAACGACTTCTATGTCCCGTACCACGAGGAGCTGAACCTTGGCTCCCTTGGTGGTGCTGGTAACTTCGGCAAGTGGCACACTGAGCGTGGTCTTACTTTCGTCACTATCGAGCTCTCTGGACACATGGTAGGTCCAAACGTAGACTGACTACCCGCAGTGTGATGGATACTGATTTCGTTTGATAGGTTCCTCAATATGCACCCACCGCCGCATACAGGCAGCTAGAGTTCCTCCTCGGCAGGATCGAGAACTTGGGCGAGGTCTCGGATTTCACAACGCAGACTGGCAACTTCGGTAATGAAATTGCAGTCAAGCCGAATGCTACTGTAAGACACTAGAGCCTCGCTTCTTGGAGCTAGTGTTACAACATGGTATGACTTTCCATGTACATACTTGTTAAACAACGAAGGGAAACCTCGATATCCCTTCCCATAGCTTTTCCATGGGGAGGATCGACATTTCATTGAACCTGATTGATACCGTTCTCATTCACTACGCTAGCGTCGATCCGATCATGGACTCCAAACCTCCAGATTATGTCTGAGCATATATGATTTGAACATTGCGCTCTGAAAGACTGAAACGTACGCTTCGTGAGGCAGGATGTGCGGTTCTTAAGTTTTCGTACGTTAGTTCCGTGCCAAGATCGACATGCAGCGTACGAGGCTGGACCGACATCGATATCCCATAAGAGCTTATCACATATATCAATTGTCCATTCCATACTGCTGTCCAATATCGATCTCACACTTCTCATACAGTAAATTTAAAGTTACCTTTGCTGCAATGAAGCCGTATGCAGACTCATGTGCGAACTGTACCGAATTTAGGTTTGAAGCAAGGCACGGTAGTACCAAATATTCTTACTGTAGTGTACAAATGAGCATTGCGGTTGCCGATGTCATACATATAGACCGTACGTAACCGCGTGGAGTCGATAGATACCACACGCCCTTCGATTACAACCAAACATCCTTACACAATTTTGGAAGCTCGAAGTTCAATCAGACCAGACGGGACTCTTCAGAATCAATTGGACTTCACATCGCCGATTCACGCCGATCGTGCCGTCTGCTACTTGACTCAAACACAATGTCTATCAAAAATGTGTGCCTCTTAGGTGCCAATGGCAACGTCGGACCCATGGTCCTGCACGCTCTGGTCAAGGACGCCTTCAACGTCACAGTCCTGAAGCGTGCATCTTCAAAATCGTCCTCAGACTACCCATCGGGGGTCAAAGTGGCCGAAGTCGACGATGCATTCGCCGTCGAAGACCTCGTGCCTATCTTCCAAGGCCAAGACGCCGTTGTGGTCACGATCAAAGGCACACAAGTCGACATTCAGAAACGCCTGGCCGACGCCTCCGTCAAAGCAGGCGTCAAGCGTTTCATCCCTGCCGATTTTGGATCTTGCGATTCCTCGAGCCCGCATGCGCAGGACTGCGTGCCTCTTTTCGCCAACAAGACTGAGCTGCGAAGCTATCTTACCGATTTGACCAAGAAGAATGAGAGCTTTACCTGGAGCAGCATCGTGTGCGGCCATTTCTTCGACTGGGACACCGCGTTCTTGCACCTCTGGCCTAAGGAGAAGCGTGCCGACATTGTCAAGGATGGTACCTTGAAGGCGTCTTACAGCACTCTCGCCCGCGTCGGCGAAGCAACCTCTCGCATCCTGCAACGCCCTGCTGAGACGGCGAACCGGGTGCTTTTCATCCAGAGCTTCTGCGTCACGCAGCCGGAGATTGTGAAAGCTTTCGAGAAAGCTAGCAACTCCAAGTATGAGGTAGCTTGGCTGGACGCTGATTTGTACGAGCGCGAGCAGAAGGCCAAGCGTGATGAAGGAGACAAGGAAGCCCTCGAGAATTTGGTATGGCTACTGGGTGCTATTGAGGGCAACTGGGAGGAAAGGGAAGAGTTCGCTATGGGTCTCCTTGGCTTGGGAAACGAGGATCTGGACGATGCTGTCAAGAAAGTTGTCAAAGACAACAGCTGAGCTTCTGATGGAATAGGTACCACTGTTTTCTCTGCTTCAGGAGCATAGTCACTTCACTACAGAAACGAGAGCACGGAAGAATCTAGCAACATAGAGCGAAGAGAGTTTGAACGATCAATGGGCTGCCTTGTGACTTTTGGTTTCCTGTCGTTCTTGAAAATAGATAGACAAATCTGAGAGCAATCTTCTCGTCCTTGTTAGTCTCCATTTCATCGATAAAGACCGAAGCAGTTGGTTTGGTGTTTGCTTTCCTGCTTGGGCTAGATACTTTTGTTCCCAACCATTCAATGCGAGAAGACCAGTCCTTCGCGCCCTTTGTGATGCCTCTGCACCGCAGCGTCAGTACAAGTGAATCCTAAAACATCTTCCAGTCACTTCATTGATCCGCAACACGCGTGACCCGTCCGTGTTTGCCAAGAACGTCCGGGCCACTGCCGTCCTGGTGTATCAAAAGGAAGTCGATTGTCGCGATCCAGATCAAAAACACCACCCGACAAAGCGACAGGCCAGGCCCAAGAAGTCGCACGACACCGCAAGACTTATAAACCTGACAACCCCTCCTCTTGCCAACATGCCTGGCACTCCTATATATCCGTATCCAACCTATCCGTCCGACGCTGCTGAGATGAGCCGCGCAATGGACAACTTCTTCGACTTCGGACCGACTGGCTTGATTGACTTTGAAGAGCTGGTATGTCGCTCGTCGATCTCCAGCACGCTCGTGATAATGCTAACGTAGCTCCAGGACCAGAGAGATGTCGACAGCTACGTAGGCTTCACATACACTCCAGCTTGGTTCAACGAAGACGCCGAGATAGTACCCGCCAGAACGCAGTGGTGGGTCGAACAATGGGCCACAGAGAGACAGATTGAGAGGCTGCAGCATCAGATCCAGCACAACGCCCAGCACCACGCCCAGCTGCAAGCCGCACACGACCGTATACAAGCTCAGTATCTTCAAGGCAGAATGGCCATGGACGAACAGACACAGCTCCAGAACTCGGTCCGCGCGAACGTGCCAGCGCGTACTGCTGCACCTGCCCAAAGATGGCATGTACCACAACTCTTCACTGCGCCAACTGCGCCAAACCACCATCGCCCAAACCACAATCCCCCAAACGTACCACAGATCGCCGCCGCGCCTACCGCGCCAAACTACAACCCACCAAACGTACCGCAGATGCCAGCCGCGCTACCTCCAGCGCCAGCGCAGCCGGCGCAGTTGCCCGCCGCGCCCCCCGCCGCATCTCGACCAACCCTCCCACCGAATCTGCCGCTTCCGCTGGCGCAGCGTCCTCCGCCACCAGTCGGATTCACTGACCAGCCACCGGCGAGAATGCATCCGGCCAGCTATCTCACTCCTCATCTTGGAACACCACGTCGCAGCGTCCAGTGGCCGGAGAACATCGAGATCAGCCTCGTCGAAATCGCTACCTTCTGTCCTAATTGGTTCCAAAACCCCGAAGTCGTCAGCAGAGCCATTCGCAATGGCTGGTCGCGTGAGGATATAGCCAAGGTGCAACTGCTCGCGGAGGACCCTATAACTCGCGACAAGTTCAAGACGCGTTACGACAGAGTCCAGCAGCAGATCTCCACAGGGTGCAAGATGTTAGACGGCCAACCAACCGCGCGACGGTTCAACGCAGCAGCTTTCAGGGCTCATCACGGCATGCAGAACGACTTCACAGCAAACGCTTGGTCATTCAGGCACAGATACGACCCTGCGGGCCACACACTCGAGCACCTCGGTGACATGCCACTGAGCTCATTCTTTGCACACGTACAAACCTGGCCTACCGGCAACGATCGTCTTCTCATGACGCAGTGCTTGGAGTTCGCGAGCCAGAATCTTGCACGTCAGCTAGACTCCAGCCACTGGGACTGGATCATCACCTCACAGGGTTTCGCAACACCGCCGCCGCTAGCCAACGGTGCGCACCGCGATGTCGATGCTCTTCAGAGACTGAGGCAGCTTCCAGATCCTCAGTGAGATGCAAACTTCACTGCATTGCCAACGGATTCCAAGTTGAGTACGAGTCGGCAGGCAACAGCGGGATCCGGTCAATCGCTGGAGTGAGGCTCCTTGCAGATATTGGGTGCATAGTCGGGACCCCCTCACAGCATTGGGATGAGCCTTCTACTTTTCTTTTCTTCTCTTCTCTTTCCTTATTTTACCGCCGTGAGTTCTGTTCTGGACACCCAGTGTTACCATGGTGTGAATGGAGAGCACCTGGGGATTTGGGTACACGTGAGGTACCAAGCACCGAGAGTGTTACACCTGGTCCACAGAGTTTTCAGCGCGTAGCTTGATTACACAGTTGCAGTCTTTTAAGCATTTCAAATAATCGACTCATGCTGTCCTTTCCACGTGCCTGTGCTTTGTGTCGCGGTCCAGAGAAAGCGAGAAGTACGCATAGTCTCAGTACTTACATGTATCGTAGTCAAGTGCAGGTATCGTGCGGTGATATACTGAACCCAGCATGTGTACCGTTGATGAACATGGTGGAGGTAAAATACTGCTGTAGGAGCCAGCAAAGTATTGAGGTCGAAGCGATGCCTCAGGCATGATTCAGGCCTGTGGCGCGCTTAAACGGAGGCAAGCGAAGTCCACGTCAACATCAATTGTGATCACGCAAACTATGGAAATCTTCTCCATATCAAGGCATTCATGTCACATGTGGTTTTCAATTTCTTCATTGGGAATACCAAGGGGATTCCCCAGCTTCCTGTGCAACTATGGGAAGACCTCCTTACGCCAACTGTCAAACGGAACAACTCCTATACCGGCGGCTTCTGGAAGACGATGGACCAGCGATGAAGACCAAAAGCTGAAGGACCTTCGTCAGCAAGGCCTCATCGTGCGTCAAATTGCCACTGAATTGAACCGCTCGTACGCGGCCATCGATTCGCGGATCGTAGCACTAAAGCATGAAGCTGCCAATCATACAAAGAAGAAGATATACACTCCTTGGAATATTGAAGAAGATGCATTGATGTTGGAGAAGTCCGAGCAGGGTCTAACTGCAAAACGAATCACGCAATTCTTTCCTGGACGAACTTACGCGGCCGTCAAAGCGCGTCTTTGCAAAGTGAAAGCGGCGGCCTACAACCGTGTACAGAAAACTTCGAAGTATACAGACGAATTCATTCAGCGCTTCATCGATCTGAGACTCAAAGAAAACAAATCCTACCCGGAGATCGCTGTTGACCTTAAATGCTCTCTTGATACACTCCGCAAACTAGTGCCCATACGGGTTCTCCCAAATCTGTCCAAGGCGGAGCTGAACGCTTTTCGCTTCCGAACCAGGTGGAGTCCAGAGGAAATGAAGCATCTCTTAGAGCTGCAACTCCGAGGAACAATGTTTGAAGACGTATCTTTGCAGTTCCCCAGCAAATCACGTGACGCGGTCGGATTGCGGATTTCTCGCGATTCCCTCTATTTCCCGAAAAAGTCATCTTCAAGCCGCGATTGGTCAGGGCATTCGAGCTGCATGGACCGAGGGCAGCAGCTTCGGAAACAGACGAGTCAAGAATCGAAATAGCTGGGCTAAAACCACAACGAACGTCAGCGTGCGCAGACATGTCATGTCCTTACATCAGTTACACGGCTAGAGAATTGACAACAAAGCTTCTCGGTCTCAAGTCCCCCAGCGGCGACAAGCCACGGAACGCGTCGCAGAACTGGACTGGATGTGATATCAGTGGCGTGGACTGACTAGAAAACAAAGAAGAGGCCATGCGAAGCGACCGCGTCCATCCGCAGGCCAATTCACCTGACTGGTCTCACCAGTGTGCAATCAGGCAGGCATGCGTCCGATGAAGCTTGGCGGTGGACTTCTGGTGCATCGGCGAGGGCCTTTACCCACAAGGATGAGATGCAGGGGCGGGCGAGACCAGTCTGTTAAGGAGAGAAAGATACATATGCATGTACAATAGACCTTTGGTAGTATGAACATACCGAGACCGAGCTTTCAGGCCTCCAGACGCTTGTCATGCTTGATTTTCAGCCTGACACAAATAAGATATCTTATGCGGTTTGCCAGATTCAATGAATGAAATTACAACAAGTCCTTCCACCACGAGTTGCTCTTTCGCTTCTTTTCGCCTGGCAATATCAGCTCATCGATCTCCTGCTTCGTCACGTTCCGCCACGACTCCACAGGAAGCCATCCAATTCTCGCACGATCCCCGAAGCCACCAAACCAGAACACCTCTTCCACAACAAACCTCACATACTTCGAGGTGTGCACATCATTGCCTGGCTGCCAAAGAACGGAATCTGGGTGCTTGCGAACAAAGCACATCGCGATCCTTGCATTACTGACATCCTTCATGTCAAGTTCTTCCAGGCGGCCGTGCAGACTGAAGCGTGGAAGCGCAGCAGGAGTGTGTGGTGTTGGGATGTCGGTCGGGTCCACCTCGTTATTACCCCAGAACGAGTAAGTATGGGTCTGCGTAGGCCACCAGCGCACGGCAAGCGAGATGTTGCTGCCGGCCTTGTAGTTACGGAAAGGCGTGGCGATGTCAATAGCGAGCAATGTCGGGTTGCCGTCGTCCTCGCAGTCGGCAATGTATTCCATGAGGCCGATCGGGCTGCCCTCCAAGCCTGCTGGTCGTCCCCAGAGTGCTTCTACGTCCTGCTCACCAACATCACTGCTCTTACTGTCTCCTCCCGGGAAAGAAGTCACAAGTGTGCCTTCGGAAGCGAGTTTCAAGATTCTCCTGGCCATGACCGCCGATTCATGAACAGTCGGGATTTTGTAGTACTGCTCGTCGACAGGAGGGTTGGAGAAGACATGCTGGGGACCCTCTTGTGCTACCGATAATGCGTATGCCACGCTCAGCAGTGAGCCGAAAGCCCAGGAAAGATGCATGTTTAGTGATAGATAAATAGATAGCCTGTGATGCTCGGCTGAGGGCTGTGAACAAGGGAAGCTCGACACTTGAGCTCAAGACAATCTTATCAATCTGAGATCGACGCATCATCCTTGCTCGGCGTTCTCTTCCCCGCTCTGTGCTGCTCAACTTCACAACGCCAATATCGTCACGTGCACGGCCGGGTCGTGCTTGCCTCAGGCCACGCCAAGACCTCGCTGTGCGGGACTGCGAATTTGGAGAAGGGCGCTTTGGGTGTAATGAACGACATCTCCAGTCTCTCACAGCGACGTCGAATCCATCGAACAACAGGTACGTCTCCGCCATTACCCGCACCATATCGCCGGCGCACCGAAACCGCTGTCCGTCGAATTTACCGTCGAAACCGCGCACAAAAACCCATCCTCCGGCAAAGACTGACTTCTCTGCGCCACCACAGACGACTCCGACGACTCATCTAAAACCCCAGATCAACCGCCAACATGGGTAAGGTCCACGGTTCGCTCGCGCGTGCCGGTAAGGTCAAGTCGCAGACCCCCAAGGTACGATACCACTCCCCCTCCGCCGGCGCGAGAAAGCGCTCGCCACCCACCCGGAACACCTCGAACGCCACCTCGCCACTCAAGGCGCCTGCCACCACTGCCATCGCATAACCATCGCCCTCGGAGAACGCAAGTTGCTGACATTGCATGCGCACACAGGTCGAGAAGCAGGAGAAGAAGAAGGTCCCCAAGGGCCGCGCGAAGAAGCGTCTCACATACACCCGCCGCTTCGTGAACGTCGTCATGACCGGCGGCAAGCGCAAGATGAACCCCAACCCGACCTCTTAAGCGACAAACCACTCTCGGGAATTGAGCAAGCTGGAACGCAAGCTTCGCAGTTGATGGAGGAAACGAGCAGCTGAGGAGGATCGAATGGGGAGGTTGCAGTAGCGGAAGCAAATGGAACAACACCCCAAACGGCGTTCATGACCTTTTTTGCTGTATGACATCTGGTTTCCTTGCAAGCAAAGTCATTCTACGTTCTCCTGAGCACCTTCGGATCGGAATGGACGAGGGATTTCTGCTTTGAAATGAACACGGCCTCCCGGGACTACGATGGAGGCTGATAACGGAAACCACGTGGGCGGGATAAATGCGGATTGCTAGTACACGCACTGTATTTGATGCTGTCCTCCCAAGTCGAGTGTACTTGAACCTCTGTTTGTGCCTGCACATTCATTTGTATACTCATTTTCCGCAGCTACCGTTTACTCACACCCACCCGACTTGCGCCAGAGTAGTTGTACTCGGCGGCATACGGCCCTACACATTGCGTCTGGGAGTACGGGTTCCCACCAAAAACGTAGCATATGCTATTTTGGTAACATCCATCACATATGACACCATTTTCGTCTCTCTTTGGAGACATACTTCGGTCGCTTATCTATACATGACGTTATGAGCCCATTGGTGACCGACAACAGTCCTCATTGTAGTGCAAACAAAACATCATCATTTTGATTAAGAGCAGCCTCAAAACCATCTGCTCTCTTCTGATGATGCACCAGATCTCCTCGGTTACAACCATTAGCAAGACCATTAAGTCTCCCGTCAGTCGCTCCTTCCAATCCTCGCTCAGCACAGAATCATCAACAGTCACCACGATCCTCCGATGCGTCTTCCGCGGTCTCCGCCTCATCGAGGGTAAGAGCGATGTCATCGTCACTGCCATTGCGTAGGCCATAAACATTCAGCCTGTGACCGTTAGGGTACTGAATGACATGTGTGAGGGCGAGGATAACTTGCTGGCTGTTTGCTTCGTTGGCAACAATGTCCGAGACGACGAATTGCCTTGGTGATGATGACGGGTCGTGCTGGTCGCCGGAGTCCTCACTGTCACGAACACGAAATAGTTGTAGGACTCTCTTTTGCTGGCCGACCTCGATCTCAGAAGGCGCTGTAGTAGAAGTTGCTGGAGTCTCTGGTGCAGAGCCCGCGGTCGCAGAGGATGAGGCCCGGCCATGTCGCGGTGGTCTCTTCTTGATGCGCTGGTTGCGAGGGGCCGGCGGTGAAAGGATGTGCTCTCCAGCCATCCTTTGCTCGATAAGTCTCCTCTTGCCTGGAGTCAGGGTCGCTGGAGATGCCGGTGGGGTGTGTCGACCCATGGTGGTCGAAGACTTGTCAGAATTGTTGTCAGATTCGACATCGAACGAGCCACTGGTCGCATCGGTTCGCCCACTGGGTGTGGAGATCGACTCAGGCTTGTCCTCATCCACGTTTGCCCCTGGACTACCTCCTTTCTGGCTCTTGCTTTGATTTGCTGACTTGCCCTTCCTCTTCTTGCGCTTCTTCTTTGGCGTCTCCTTGAGATCGGCACTACTCGATGCTAAGATTCCAAGCCCAGTGACTGACATTCCGCTGGTGTCAAGATCGTTCGCGTCTTTGAAGTCGGTGTTAATGTCAGTGGTGAACACCGACTTGTCGCCCTGCGAACGCTCGTCGTCAAAGGTCCGCTGCAGAACGAGGTGGTCAATGTTAAACACAGCCTGCGGGGCTGCCGCGGGCGCCTTCGAATCCATTAGCTCGTCTTCTGGTGGGACATCTTCTAGAGATGCCTTTTTGCCAGACACGATTGGTGATTTGACCCTACCGAATAGGCCGCCAAGAAGGTTGCGTAGGCCTCCTTTGCTAGGAGACTCTTGACCACTCGTAGCTGTAACAGCCTCCTCAGAACAACCAACTTCTCCAGACGTGGAGCCTGGCTTTGAGTGGTTGGCGCTCATAGTTGGTTCATTACCATCCGTCTCAGTCTTGACGGTGAGAGCAGGCTTCTTGCTGGGCATTGAGGCGCCAGCTGGACGTGGCGTTACAGTACCGCTCATGCCCTGGCTTGTATTGCCGCTGACAAGATTGGAAGCATTCACGATGTCAAGTGGCTTGCCCTTGAGCGTGCCCTTTCCCTTGGCTGTCTTCTTCTGTTTCTGCTGTTTCTTCCCAAACATGCTGAAAGATTCAGTCTGACTTGGTCCCTTCTTTACTGGTGTCTTGCCCTGCCCAGAAGGCTTCTCTGCAGAGGTCTTGGAAGCTGAGGTTTCATGTGATGCAGGCGTTGTAGGCGCAGTGTGGTATGCTGTCATTGGCGTAGGCGGGATTGGAGTAGCAGAGGCCGCATCCTGCGCTCCTAGGGTTTGAGGACGATGCCTCTCAGCACCCTTTTCATTCTCTGCGAGTGGAATGCTCTTCTTCAAGCTCAAGTCATTCGGACGTTGCGCAGATCCGTCTTGAGATTTCGATGCCTCCGCGGAGAATGGCGTTTGTTGGGCGATCGAAGATTCAGAAACACTGCGGCTCGACGCCGAGCGAGATGGCTTGCTATCACTCAAAGTAGTGATTGAACTCCTCTTGGGAGGAGTCGGCGTCTGAATGGAAATCGGCAAAGGCGTTGTGGGCGTGCGCTGAGGGTCAACGGACTTCGCCTTTGGAAGAGAGACTCCCAGAGCAGAAATGCTGTCATGTCTTGTTGCATTTTCGACACCAGCAACATGGACGTGTCCATCAGTTTCATTGACAATCTTCTTGACTTGAGAAGAAGCGGAACGCTTGTTTGACACCGCCGTGGAGTTCCTCGTGAGAGCGGCATTGGGTGGAGTCTGGACAGTGATTGGCACGGACTTAGCCTGAGACTGTTTCTCTGTGGGCGGTGATGCGCTGGCGGTATGGAAGCTCTCATCAACATGATCCGAGTCGGACACCCTTTCAACGATGGCAGGACGATCTTTCTCGGACACTGGGGACGAAAGATGTTGCACGTCAGTTTCCTTGTTAGTTGCATGAATTTGAGATTGTTTGTCGTTGATGACCACGTTTGCTTGCTTGGAAAAGTCTTTCGGTACCTGCAAGCGAGGGGACACCGTTGGAGTCGTGTCGGACTTGCGTTCATCAATTTGCGAAAGCCGACCGCTGTGCTTAGCTTCTGCAACCGCTGGCGAGGCCTGGCGCGAGAGGCCGAACGACACTTGAGAGTCCTCTGTTGTCTCGCCACCATTTGCTGCCTTTGGCTCCTTCGCTGATGACAAGGTGTTTGATAACGTGGCTTCTCCTGCTACAACCAGGTCGTCGCCCGCAGCTCGATCCTGCAGTGACTCCTTCTTGTGCTTCTTCTTCGTAGGTGTCGCATCAGGGGTCGCCGTGCTGATTGAGCTTGTAGGATCGCCAGAGTCGTGCTCAAGAATTGTCGCATGAGGCGGCGCGACCTTCTTCTTCTTGTTCTTCTTTTTTCTCGGGGTATTTGGCTCAGAGTTGTTGGGGGTGGCATTCGAGGATAAAAGTGTTGGCAGACCTGGTTCGCCTTTGACGGCGTCATCTGGCGTAGCGGGCGGGAAGCCGACGTGCCCAAGATGAGGCGTCCCACTAGGATGAGTATGACTGTTTGTAGCCATAGCTGCAAGGCCAAATCGTGGCGGCGGGGCAGAGTCGCGTGAATAGCCATATGAGTCCGGACGGAACTGACCACTAGGCGCAAAATGGCCCCCAAAAGCATTAAGCTGGGGACCGTGCTGGCCAGGAATGAATTGCACCGAGGGATGATTGTGCCACTTACGTGGGACCACAACGGAAAGAGGCTTGTCGTACAGATAAAGCTCTCTGAGGTCAAGCACACGACGAGCAATATTGTGATTGGGGAGCTGGACAAAAGCCAGCTTCGTGACATCTTCAGGACCATGGACATCTTTGCCGAAGTGTACCCTGACCACCTCGACGTCGCAAGTCCGACCGAAGTCCCTCGCCACTTCTTCTTCTGTCAACTGAATGGGGACGTTGAAGACAATCAACTCGTTGACATGTGTAGCATGCGAACCGATGAACCTCTCGTCAACATCGTAGTCCGGAACTACGTGTTGATGACGATCAAGCCTTGCTGATGCTTGACGATGCTCGGCCTGATTTTGTCTATCTCCAGCTTGATTGGGCGGAAATGTGAAAGGCGGCAGAAGGTGCGATCCAGCCACGTTTGGAAACCCTTGGTATACAGGATACTCGTTGGGACCAGATAAGACGCGATGTGGCAGAGTATTCTCCAATTGAGGGTGCTCACTGCCGCTCCGCCATGTGTTCTCATGGTAGGCACTTCCACGACGCTTGCCGTAGTTGGAATTCGGCTTTTGATAAGGCTCGTGTGATACCTTGCGAGAATACGGTCCCTCTTCGAAGACTGATGTAGCTTGGTGACTGAAGTCTCTGCCTCGTCCTCCGCCTCGCTTGCCGCCTCGAACTTGATTGGATCCTCTAAGGCCGCCAGCGCCGCGCGAACTAAAGCTGCTGCGACGTGCATCGCCACTCATGGCCGAAATGTTGTTGAAACCCGAATTAGCCGACATATCACTTGGAATTCGCTCCATGTCGCTGCGGTGAGTGTGATGACCTCTGTTTGTAGATCCGCCCGCGAACATACCTGGAGTGGCAGAAGCTTGCGCGTGATGCTCCCCTGATGGGACGTTTTGGCCACGGGCGGGCTGATTTGGGGCCCGAGTCGCGAAGCTCTCGTATGTAGGAGCTTGTAGCACTCCAGCAATGGCAGGACCTGTGTTTGAACACATGTCTGTCACCTGATTCGGGTGGATCGCCAAACTCGAAACCGATCCTCCGAAAGAAGCTGGGCCATCCACGAGGGCGCCGTTGGGAGGAAACATGCTGGGATCGAAACGATTTTGAAATTGTTGCACAGCTCGATCGTAGCCTACGCCACGGGTGCCGCTACCTGCGCTGCTAAAGCGACCACCGCGCTTGCGGCCCTGGACTTGGTGATTTGGATACCCAGCGCCCCGAGCGGAGTTTCCGTGGTCGCTGTGACGAACCTGCTGCCTGTTGCGTGAATTTTCCTCGTAGCTTGGAAAGGGTATTGTGACTTCGTTCGTAGACACTATGGCCGAAGCAGCTCGAGGAGGTTTTCTGTAGTCGGGATTCCCAAAGCGAGGGTCAACAAGAGCAGGTGAAGATACATGTACTGACTCGGCCAAAGTAGGAGCCGTGTTGCTGTCGGAAGCTGAACGTGGCTTGGATGTCTGAGCCTCTTCGACCGGTTGAGCCTGTTTGGCCTTCACTCGGCCCTGAATCTGCTTGACCACACAGGCGAGCAGGGGTATGCCGTACATCTGTATGTCGCGCGAGCTGAAGAACGTCTCCGGCTTGACTTCCTCGGTACAAAGAGCGTCGCGCATAGCCGGATCATCCAAGATGCTGGAGTTCTCCTCCGACTCGAGCCACCAAGTGGCGATTGCGGGAATGCGTTGCTCGTAGTTCCATATAGCAATGCTGTACCAGGCCTGCTTGAGAAAACGAAAGCCTGCACCTTCGCCTTGCGCGCCACCCTGCATATGGATCTCAGTCTCAGTGAAGTATTTGCGGAGGAATCTCTCCTCGACCTCCTTAGAAGCGCTCTGAGGGAAGTCCCATGGGAGAATGCAACCCCATTTCTGCGGCTCGGCGTAGTACATGCTGTTGCAGAAAGGTTCAAGGTCGTAAAAGCGATTGCTGGATGCGACGATGCAGTCTGGCAGTTGCTCACTCGCGTTGGTAGCCGCTGCGCCGATTGACGCGCTTGGAGTGGCGGCCATGATTAATGGAGGGCAGTCGAGTGATGTATCTGTTGAATATGCTGGTGGATGGAATTGGTGTAACGAGGGTGGCGAGTGTTCGACTGGCGCCAAACGACCGTGATGAGCGTTGTGCTCAAGCAACAGGCGAAAGAATGCCAGCTAACTTGAGCGAGGGTGTGTTCCAGCAGAGGTGTAACGATTGCGGTGGTGTGTGCTGTGAGGATGCGAGAAGGAGAGGGGAGGAGAGGGATTTTGGGGTTATGTGGTTGTTTTGTTGTTGGTGTTCTGGCGTGGCGCGGCGTTTGTAGTCGCGGAAGGTGCTAAAGCACGTTCAAGTGGAAGGAGCGACCCTCACAGCGCGACTTTCACATGTTCACCAAAGTGACTGCTTTGGAGGCTTGTGAAAGGGGTTCAAGAGTGTAGTGAGAATTGAACTTACACGTTCATTGCAAGCTGATTGAGAGCAATGGGATTTGAGGCCTGCGTGAGGTTGCAAGTTACCTTCGTTTGTCTCCTGCAGATATCCGAAACACCTATCATTAGTGATGTCGTGCTTCATCTAACCACTGTTGACTGTCTATTTCCTCGCTCCCGCACATGGAGCCACTAGAATTGTACAAATAAAATCAATTGAGAGGTATCAACACCGGTCCATCTTACACCTTGGGAAACACAGAGCTCACTCATGCCTTCTCAGTCTCCTTGGGAAGAGTGCGGAGAAGCTTCATGATCTCGCTCTCGTTGTCGCCGACGACTGTCATAAGTATTAGCTTTTTGTGATCATCCTCAACTCATTTGTGATGTGACATGTGGAAGTCAACATACCGGCTCTGGCGTTCATCCAATCAACCGTCACAGGCGCCTTGAACAAGCTCTCATTCGCCTTGAACTTCTTTAGGGCATCAGTGGTGCCAGTAGCATCTGTGATGACGCTGCCAGCCTGGGCAGGCCCAAGGTATTCAAGGATGCTGGCCAACTGATCGGCAGTGGGAGCGGACTCTTGTACATCTACGCGACACACGTGTCAGCCGCTATTATTTCAACGAAACACCAATGTATTATCCTCATTGCTCTTCCACGTACCAAGGGTGAAGTCTGTCCTCTCCAATTTGCTCTGCTTGGAGTGATCTCCCGCCTGGTCGATGGTAGCGGTCTCCGTGGCATTCGCCGCGGTCTGCTTCAAAAGGGTATGGGCGCGGATCGAGGCTGGAGAGGAGGGGTGGTGGAAGAGTGTGATGACATCCTTCTTAGCGGACTAATATAACAGAATACAGTCAGTACTTGGTGGTTTCTTGGAGATGGACTTGCAGCGAGCAAACACGACGCGTTACCAGGCCAGCGCAAGAAGACCTGCAATCGCCGAATGATATGTTGCAGAATAGGAGAGACTAGCATATACCTCTTTGAACAGGTTCTTGAAGAAGCTCATTTTGGCGGGTGTGATTGGTTTCGTGATTCAATCTTGTACGGGCTCATACACTGAAGTTGAGTGATGGATCGTAGGAAGCTTTGACCACAATTTCGTAAGTTTGAGTACCTTACATCATCTCGGCGATCGTTCCAATCGCCGCCGCAGAGACATGTGGCACAACTACATGTAGGTACACTGTGCACACTGCCATCGAAATGTCGATTGTACAATTCGAAGCACTCTCTACTGCGACAATAACGTTCATGATCTTTGCAACGGACATACCAAAACACGATATCTAAAAAGGATGTAGCTACAGCCTGACATCGGCACCGGTTTGCCGAGGACGGCAATAAATCTAGAGCTTGTGCCCCTCATTATGTCATTAGACATCAACATTGACCCTCCAGGACATCCACAACGAATGAGATTCCAAATTCCATAGCAATGCTACGACTTCCCTTTCTCACTTCTCAACTCTCGAAGTCTCTCTCCTCCACTCCATCCACTGTACACAACATTCTTAGAGCAGGTCTCAAACACCCAAGTCAGATTCACAGCTCTAGGAGACTCGCAACCATGTCTACACAGTCCAAGGCTTGCTGCACCGTCCCGCCGGTTGTGAGCGAGGGTTACAAAGAGAAGGGCGAATGGATCACTATCAATGGCATGAAGACATACGCCACCGGCCCCAAGGATGCTAAGTCCGCGTTGCTGGTCGTCTATGACATCTTTGGATTCTTCCCGCAGACACTTCAGGGCGCCGACATCCTCGCGCACTCAGACAAGGATCACCAGTACCAAGTGTTCATGCCTGGTAAGTATCCTGCTCCAGCATGGTTGAAATTGGAAGGAGGCCCCTGCAGCTCTAAGATTGCAGAATACTGCCAGACATGGCGTGTTTGAGCCGGTTCTCGAGACGACAGTGCCGGAAAAGCAGTCACTAACTTGACTTCAACTCAGACTTCTTCGATGGCAAGCCCGCCGACATCTCCTGGTACCCTCCGGACAACGATGAAAAGGGAAAGAAGCTCGGCGAGTTCTTCAGCACACAGGCTGCACCGCCCAAGACTCTTGAACGTATTCCCAAGGTCCTCAAGGAGATCGAAGGCCAGCGCTCTGGAATCCAGCAGTGGGGAGTGGTCGGCTACTGCTGGGGTGGCAAGATTGTCAACCTAAGCTCGCAGAAAGACACTCTCTTCAAGGCCGCCGCCTCGTGCCACCCTGCCATGGTCGACGCGAACGACGCTCCTGGCATCACCATTCCTTTCGCCATGCTCCCCTCCAAGGACGAGCCGAAGGATGATGTCGAGAAGTGGCACAAGGCTGTGAAGACCAAGAACATCGTCGAATGGTACCCCAACCAGGTTCACGGCTTCATGGCTGCTCGTGGTGACTTGAAGGATGAGTCTGTCAAAGCAGACTACGAAAAGGCCTATAAGACACTTCTCAACTTCTTCCACGAACACATGTAAGTCACCTCTCTTTTACCCATAGTGGAAGAAATCTGACAATGTCTCTCCAGGTGATTGGTGACTAACAATGTGACTTTCGGTAGGAGCAGCAGTTCGTCTCCAAAGATTTGATTGCGGAAGTTCGAGCCGGTCGATTGAAGACAGCGCTATCCTAGCACGTATGTAACGAGAAATGAACCAAGTTGGAACTTACCTGCAATACAACTAAATATGCGTGTTACTCCTCACCAAGTCTTGCACCCTGATGGCACAGTAGACACCTCGGCTCGAGTACATGAAGATCTTATCAGCATCCCGGTTATGACACGCGAGTGCACCACGTGCTCGCCTGCCTTATCAACGTTCATAGCACATGGCACTTGAGACTTGAGCACGACACGCGGCCCGCCTTTCCTTTGGACCGCCTCTTGCACCAGAATAGACAATCACGCAACATCTCCAGATCTGCGGAGTACCCCAGAATCTAAAGAGTCGGTCTAAATCACTATCCAGATAGCTAAAACGCGGACGAGATAGCTCGCGGCAGCTCAAGGGGTATCATCATGATAGCGCAGCATCACGTGTTGTTGAGATAACCCCAAGTAGGCAGGCAGGACCTTCAGCGCCCAGGCTGCAGATCCTCCTCCTGCGCAATGGCGCTGGTCGCGACATGCGAACGGGCGGCGATTCGTTGATACAGGCCGGCAGCTTATCGTCTTGCAGTTCGTCGTGATAGATATGAGATAGGTCGTGAATCTAGCTGTCGCACAGGGAACGTATATAGTTCTCGTACATGCCGTTGTGTGTTCTCTTCGTACTCTCAGAAAGACATGTGTGCTTTCGACTACAATTGCTCCGCACGACCTTGCATCACACAACTGCCGATGCCCTCCTTCCTTCTTGCCGTCGGTTGCTCCTACGCAAACCGTCGGGAATAATCGTGAGCATCCTGTCGACTATCACCGGCGAGACTCCACGTTATTATTGTTGTGAGCCTCAACATCGCCATGCAACTCATCCGTCTCAATACCCGGCTCGACGGATGAAAGATCCGCCCGCAAGCGCCTGTCACTACTGCCCCGGCTCCTATCTATGTCGACCCCACCCTTATCTCGACAGCTGTGGGACCTGGATGCATGGCCCACGCAGCCTCGAGCCTGGTTCGTATCGTCGCATAGCTGACCTGAGGAGCTGAGCCTGCTACACCTCCACGCCCAGACCTGCGAAATGAGGAAGAAAAAGCATTCCTAAGCACGGCTCGCGATCTCCAGCATCCAAGTGGGATGTTTCAGAGCAAGCTCGCCAGCACAGCACGGCACGCCGCAACAGAAAATCACTCTGGCTTATGTCCGCAGTCGCGGCCGCACCACAGAGGCTGACGTTTTGCCCACCGAGCGTGCACATATGCATCCGCTAATCTGACACGCTAGGTTCCTTGTGGGTGTGCTGGACGATAAGGGACCTTGGGACCCCCACACGCATGTCCATCTCAGGCCCGATTCAGCGTTGTGATTCAGATTCCTCCCCTCTGCTCGCGTGCCCGCGCGTGCAAACAGTTGAGCCTAATGTCGGAGAACACCGCATCTCTCTATTGGCAACACTATTGCTGTCGACACACCTGGGATTACTCCTGATGTGCGGAGCGGCCACCACTGCAGACCGCGCAGGCTGGCAGGCCAACCCTCCTCCAAGCAAATGTAGGAGGATTGTCGGCAGTTGGGTCTTTCACATGAAACCGAAGCAAAGCAAAGCCTCACCCGATCGGAGCTGATTTGCGAGAAACTTTGGGCGGGCGCTTTTTAACCTCGAGCAGACAGGCGCCTCACAATTAATTCTTCGTGGCCTGCCTGCCTGCCTTGCGACAAGGTCCTCTGCTGATCTCGAAGTTCTATACTGCACGTCTGCTTACCGCTCTGATGCTTCTAGCTTCGTTCCTAAGGGACCCAACTTGCGCAACCTCCCCATGGGCGATTAAGTAACAACAACTCTCTTCTCCAGGTCGAGGATGCGCGCCCAGCCTTATCAGCGCTTGCGGGTCGCTTTCCCACTTCCCAGGGCACGGAATCGCACCGGCGTCACACCGGCTCCACAACAATCTTCGACGTCGTCGCCCGGCGTCTCTTCTTCCGGTGGGTGTCAAAGGGTGCCGGAACACGAAAATCATCGTCAGGGCCCTTTCATTCGACCGGTGGTTTGCTGAATGTGGCTTGCGACTGGAGTTAGCCTCCGCGACATGATGAACCCTCACGACGCTGCTTGCGCGATGAGGCTCCACCGTGCTGCGCCCTGGCACGAGACATGACTCTGCGGCCGCCCTCGAGATGGTTTCGAGAAACCTGAGACTGGTATTTGGGCTCACTCATCGAAGTGGCCTAATGCCGGAGGCTGACACGGTAGGCTACTGACTTTCAAGCCCTAACAACATCGATTTACTCCAGCAATGCCATGATTCATGTTTTGTCCACCTATCAACCTGTTTCCTCCTCGACGTATAACAACACGGCCTTTCTGGCTTAGTCAACGCTTCACGATCAGCTGAGCTGCAGGATGCAGTAGCAAGTGGATAGCCGGAACATGTCTTATCAGCAAAACCACGCCCTAAAAACCGTTCACTCGACGGCGTCGAGCGCTGGAGCGTTGAATGATCCTAACGGCTGGACGTCATCGGCCCTTTAATTCCCACGCGACATATCACAAAACACAAGAAAGACGAACGCAATGATGATCCGCGCTCTGCTAATACCGAGGATTTAACAGTGTTCACGAGATCACTGTATTGCTTTATTGCTTAAGTTTGAGATCAGCCTGAGACTTGGGCAGACTGACATTATTCGACAGGGAAGATGCATGCTAGCAAACGGCGGAGTATCTTTCTTTTCCCGCAAATCCGCTCCACACGAGCTGCTACCCTTTGCTACAACTGTGACTCCATATTCCACTTCTGTATACATACGGTCCCCATATATCTCTATATACATGCATGTATTGCTATTGTTCCAGCCGAGGCCCACATGTCATCTTCATGCTAGACCCTCCTCGATGTCGCAGCAACGCCTCAAGGGTCTGCAATATATCATTAACGTGCGACGTCGGCGAAGAACCCACGAGCCGGTCGCTTGTGATGGCACAGGCCGGCTCGCGGTCCAGAATCCTTTTGTGACAAGCATTTCCGCACGCGTATCCGTTGCGTGGCGCTCAACTGTGCCCAGGGTGCTTTGCCGATGGGCCTGCATGAGTGCGCGACCCTAACGTCATCCCCAGATGCGCAGCAGTGTCAAATCACAACAATAATAAAAAAAAGTCGAGGCCCTGCACGATGGCGGAGAAAACCGGTGTTTGACGGTGGACCTTAGCAGCAAGCAGTAATTGAAGTAGGACATCGAGTATGCCATGCTGTCCGCGTCCGACGCGCCGGACAGACTGGCATTGTTGATCGATCGATGCTCTGGCTCCCTGCCTGCTGCTGTGCGATCTGCGTGCCATGCAAGCGACCATCACGTATAGCAGCATCAACAGCAGATGGATTCAGGTTACAGCTGCTGACCCTGGCCAGGCCCACGACTCGAGCTTCTCGAAGGGCAGCAGGCATTTTGACATGTGATTGGCTTCCTCTTCTGGATCATGCAGTGCCCCACCCCCTTCACCAGCCGTGCGGCGAGCATCCCACGCGGAGCATGCCACTCACAGTTGCACAGTTCGTCTCTGGCTTTGAGACTAGCAGCAGCGGTGGCGCTCGAGCCAACCGACGAGGCCGCGCCACGGTAGAAAAGAGGCCGAATTATAGCCTTGCGATGCAACAGGTTCGGAGTCGTCGGAATTGTGGCGGCCTCGCAGGAGGCGGGAGTAGCAGCAAAAGCATACAGTAGTTGTGGTGGCCTCGAGAGCATACCTACCGCATGGGCGATCGGTGGGTGGCCGAAAGAGCTTTGCGCGCGCGCAGGCCTTCGGTTAATTTGGTCGATGCATGTTCCTGTAGGGATGGTGTAGCGTGGTCTGTGGCCTGTTAGACTTGTTAGAGCAGTGCAGCCGGCTGGGACCACCTCTTGCGCGCGGCCAGGGCCCGGTTGAGGAGCTTGGAGTGGGTTCGGTGACGGCAGCCAGGGCCAGGGAGGAAGAATACCATCCACTCTCGCGCTCAGCACTGGCGTTGTTGCCGGCGCCAGAGTCGTAGTCGAGCGAACGTAGTCAGCGTTTCCACCGCCCGACGGTCATTGGGCGTCCCTGGCCCTGCTCTCAACTGCCCGGTCGCGCCCGTGACGACGAACCAGTGCCATACTACATACATACAATAGTGCCAGCCATACCACCGCGCGCGCAGCACTAGTCACACATTGCTTTACCCTGCCTGCCTGCCTGCCACTACAGATCGTCGCCACTCCAGCTATTGCTCCCACCGACACCAACATCACCACCACCACCGCCAGCTCTCTCTCGTGGCTTCTCTCACTCACCACCGCGTGCGTTGTCGCGCAAGAGCACCACCACCACCTCCGTCACCACCACCCTGGCTGCACTCCAGTGTAGCCAAGCCTATTTCACCCGCTGTCGGCCATGTCCCAAGCCCACGCCCGGCCGGCGCAGCGTGGGGGTCCTTTGCGAACGCCTGATGCGCTCACAGACGACTTCATCGACTCGACCAACCCCAATGCCTATGCCGACAGCCCATACGCCAGCCATACCTCGCCCTCGTCGCCGCGGAACGTGCGCATGCCTGCCCACATCGACAGCACCGCGTCTGGATCCTCGTCCGCCATACAGTCGCTGACCTCGGCCAGCACGCTCAGCACTCTCGAGGGCAAGCTGGAGGGCTCACCATCCGAGGCGACAGCCCGCCAGGGTCTGTTGCGCGACTCTTTCCTAGACCAATGGAAGGACGACTCTGCGAGCGTCGATACCGAGACGCCCGAAGATATGCAGAAGAATGACCCGCTGGGTACGCAGATATGGAAATTGTACCACCGGACCAAGGGCCAGCTGCCGAACGGCGAGCGTCTGGAGAACTTGACATGGCGCATGATGTCCATGAACCTGCGTAGGAAGGAACGCGAGAGGCAGCAACAAGGGTATGCACCGGCATGTCCTCTATTGGCACTAGACAGCGACTGACAGCAGTATAATTAGATTGCCTGCCCGGCCACAGCAGAAGCGTAACGCTCCCAGTGGCATTGCGCAGCTACGACAGTCTTCCGACCAGACGATTAAGCCCGCCCAAGCCGACGATGCCATGAACCTTGACGATTTCATTGTCCCGACTTCGATTGGAACACCCGCGGGTATTTCACCAACACCTTCCAGCACGATGGCTGACATCGAGTCCGCCACCGCCACCGCTCCCGGCATTCCCATAAACAGACGCCAGCAGCAGATACAGGATGAAGACATGAACCTAGCTCGGGCTTCTGCACCAACAAAAGGGCCTTTCGAGCAAGGCCGTGCGAACAACGAGTTCGGATACGTCCCCAGACACGTGCGAAAGACGAGCATCGATGAGCGAAGGGTAGGTTTCGTTCACCCACTATTTAGTGCTCTGACTGACATTATGTAGCCACCCAAGCGACGTGCGGAAGCCTCTCCTCAAGTGCCTCCGGTTAGCAATGGCGCTTTGATGGACCACAATGTCCTCGCGGAAGCCGCACTTCCGGATTACTCACTCGATGCTTCTGGCTCAACTCAAACACTCCACCCTCACATGCCGCAGGCACATCTACCCTTCAACATTGATACCTTCAATCTCGACAACGATCCCATCATCAACTCTGCCGGCCCGATGCAGAACAACTTCAACTTCTCACCGGTAGGCTCGCCAATGATGAACAGCGGCTTCAGCAACATGTATGGGATGCCGGCTTCGATGCCGCATTCTCAAGCCCCAAGCAACTTCCACTCGCCCGTTGGATCAAACTTCCACTCAACAGTGTCTACACCGCAGCCGATGGCAGAAGAGCAAAACATGTACTTTGGCGCCCAGCACCAAAACCACTTTGGATCCATGCCCAACTTCTCACAACACCAACACCACAACGCGCCCCACGGATCCATGCCGCAGCAGCAATATGTCTTCAATCCGAACGGCGAAACAATGTTCAGCGCGCTGACGACTGCGAGTCAGCCAAGTTCATTTAGCCAGCCGGCATTCCAGATGCCCAGCCATTTTGACGGCCCACAGCACATACAGCACGACTTTAACGGACCCAGCAGTTTGCCTTTCGGCCGCTCTGAGAATATGTTCACATTTGGAGCGGATTCTGATAATGATGAAGATGATGTAATGTCGTTCGGCGACCAGAGCGCATCCCAGAGTTTCTCTCCCATGGACGACAACATGTCAACGACAGATATGCCCAACAGCTACCAATGGGAGCACAATCTTTCGAACCAGTTCAACCCTACTGCTGCTAGATATCCGGGTGGACCACCACGCAAAGGTGTTACTATCGGCCACGCTGAAATGATCCCATCACCGCAAGGCTGGGATCAAGGTGGTCTTGGAAGGGGACATGCATCGTCGGCATCCGTCAGTGATGTTCGCAACCGTGGAGGCGAACAGCGCACGCGCAAGATTCCGCGCACGACATCAACACCTAACACTGTTGGTATGGCGACCGGTATGTTCTCAATTAGGCCTCAATCTTCGCCCAACTCTCCCCCAGAGTCGAACTTCAGCTCTGCTGCACCATCTCGACCCGGCAGCCCACGCCCGGGTGGCGACAATGGCGTCCCGACGACTTGCACAAACTGCTTTACTACGACCACCCCACTTTGGCGTCGCAACCCTGAAGGACACCCTCTCTGCAATGCTTGCGGTTTGTTCCTCAAATTGCACGGTGTTGTGAGGCCACTCAGCTTGAAGACGGACGTGATCAAAAAGAGAAACCGTGGCAGCGGCAACCCTGCTACGACGACGTCTTCGCGATCCAAGAAGATGGCGAGCCGCAAGAACTCGATTGCCATGTCGGCGAACACACCTTCAAAATTGTCGGCTAACGATGGCGAATCGCCTAAATCTACTGCCGGCTCAGCTGGCACCGGTACCGCTGCCACCACTCCCACAAGCGGTACTGCAGAGAAGCCCACGACGAAAAACCCCATCGCCATCGCTCCTGGACCACCAAAGCCAACGCCTATTGCACCAGCTTCGGTTCCCACACGTTCCATTCCCCCGAAGAAGACGAGAGGACAGAGCAAGACAAGCAACCCTACTGGCCAAGACACAAACATGGATGACGCAGACGATGTGAGCATTGGAAGCAGTGGTTTCAGCAGAAGCAGAAGGGACGGACAACAGAGGCCCCAGCCGATGCAGAATCTATTCGGATCACAACAGAACAACTTGTCAATGCAGGCTGCAATGGTTCCCCAAGGCGGGGGTATGGGAAGTTCGAGCTCCGGACAGCAAGCACCATCCGGTGTGCCCCCGAGCATGATGACTGGCCCACAAGAATGGGAATGGCTCACGATGAGCTTGTAGGTCTCCAAACCTACACCGAGATCCGCTTTTGGAGACGAAGAAGCGGATGCTTGACACGACTATGCGACGCGACGTGATAGAGAGACGACATATACAAGACGCGTCTGATGATACCCGAGCACTTGGAAGCTTTTCATCTCCGACCAGAGATGACGCCGCGGAAAGAGCTCAATTCCACACTAACAATCGTCGTTGGTCTTGGTTGATCATGCACTATAGAGGAGGCGTTTTGCAATTTGCTTTATTTTCTGCTTTTTGCTATCTCGCGAGCCATGTTATTTCGCCAGCTTTTTCTTATCTCTCTCGGTCGGCCTTTGTCTTTTGGATATCACGAATCAGAGGGACGGCTTTTAGGCTGACCAAGTTCGGACGAGCTTTTCTACTTGCTCAGTCCAGGGAGGATTTATACCACTGTCGCTTTTTGTTTCTTGGGCTTGGTTCTCTTTATATTGCTTTGCTTTTGCTATTCAACAGCCCATGCGCAACGGCAGTACGCTTGTTGGACCAGCCGCACTGTGGCTGGCTCTGTGTATCTTGCCACGAGACCACGACTATTCTTGTATAGAGAGAGAAAGAGAGACAACTTGTTTTTTTAATTTTCAATTTCCATTTACCAACTGACTCTCTGACCACACGTTTTCTACCAGGTGAGCGGAATGTTGAATTTTCGTCGTTGACAGGACATCCGTCTCTTGGTCTTTGTGATAGTATTGTCTTTCCCGAGATTGCGATGCCGGTTCGCTTCTTTACGACCGCTGGGAGGATATTGACATTCGTAACAAGCTATCACACGGCCCTGGCATGTAGATTCGCAGTCGCAGTGAGAATGGGTCTTAGCGCAAAGGAAACACTCCAGTCTGCAATACCTCTGGACACTCTTCTCGAATCCGAGGTATTTATCGTTAGGGTAGCAGCAGTTGTATCCAGCGTTCTGCATTTTACAGTTTGAACAAGGCGACTATTTATCATAATCACGATGGCCGTGACGGGTGCATGCAAAGCATGACCGCTGGATACGACGGGACGAAGCTCTACCAAGAGACTGTAATCCTAAATACGGCGGTCTGGCACGAGGTACACAAGCACATTACGAGAGGTGTGAATCGTTACAGATAGCGTGAACTAAGGCAATTGGTCAAGAAAGATACAGCGAACATTGACTACATCACTATCTTTAGCATCATGTAATCTCACCTAACCGCCCAAATGGCCGTCTTTGGCCAAAAAGGAAGCCCGGATGGTGGTGTTTGCCATAAATACCACAAAAACAGACGCCCCAACCATAGCCCTCTTGAAGAATCGGGTTAGCGAGCGGTTCCTTTACGAGCTGTACGTGAAGGTATAAATTAAATGATACTTGATGCACTGTCTCTTTTAGCGACTAGGAGAAGCTAATACAGCATATTACCTTGATCGAAGCATGTACGACAACGCCCACGACGATTCCAAGACATTTGCAAATTTCACTTGAATCCGATACTACATTCCGTGACTTGATGACAACGTCTTTTGCCTGCCCATACACATGTATCAATAATTCAGACTGTTTGCTCGCAATGTCACGAGACAAAGAGTGTGTGCGGCCCTATAACAAGCATCCAGACACTGACCATCGATGACAGTCGCTGATCGGAATCATGTCGCTCATTCACAAACGGCACGCAGTGCTCAGGTTCATGTATCAACGATCTAGCAATCAGAGTAACAAAGCTGATGAGCCCAAAAAATAAATGAGCAAACAATGCAATGAAATATTCAAACCAACTACATCAGACCTCCCATAACATAAAAAGACGAACCACAGCACAGCACGATACATGACCCAAACCAAAGCCACCGACACACCACCATCACAACCACCAAACCAAAATGTCAACATCCACATCCGCAATCACCACTCCAATCTTCCACCCCCGCAACACTCCTCAAAAAATCCTCATCTCGCCCGGCCACTCCCACCCAGGTTGGATAACCCACATCGCCACCCTCCTCCCTCCCCACAGCACCGCAAAAGCAGCCTTCCAAAGCCCCAGCAACGACCAGATCATCTCCAAACTCCTGACCTCACCACGCCTGCTCAAGCTCTGCAAAGAGTTCAAACGCGAGCTTCCTGCCAATCAGGTCTGGACGGCACAAGACGAACAGCGCAGCGACGACGGGAAGTTCGGCCGCAACAACTTAGAGAGGGAGTGGGAGGTTGATGAGGTGTTGGAGGAGCTCAAGCAAGCAGGCATCAACGTGGCGGGGTTTGATAGGCGGTCGACGTGGAGTTTGAGGGCTGTCGAGGTGAATGGGCCGTTTGAAATCAGAGTTGATGAGAAGGGGCATGAGAGTGTTGTGGAGGTGCCGGATCGCAGGCATGTTTACATGTGACGCTCCTTGGGATGGAGAAATCTGCGGTTGGAGGTCTGTGAATCAGTTTAGTGGTTAGGACAACAGTCGTTCTACTCGGTGAAGAGGACAGGCGATCGATGAGGTGTGGAACCTTGTGGGAAGACGTCGGAACGGAGAATCTTTATGCAAAGTGTCAACATGCGATAACCAATAAAACAGACTAAAACCAAAATAGGCTTCTTTCTTCGCACTCGCGATGCGTCCACCCAGCCTCCCATTACCCCAATTGCGCCAAGGTCGTTAAAACGCATGCGAGCGTGATCAGTGTGTTCAAACAGTCAAGATCTCTTATCAAAGCGCCACGGCCGAATTTTGCAAATGTTCCCTCTCGTTGTCCAAATTGCCTGGTCGACAAGTAATTGTGTCGCACCGCACCGTTGCCCGGTACAGCAAGCCGAAGTGTACAAGCTCTCACCGCTTCTGGGTAGCTTCCCACAGGGAGCATAGGCCGCACACGAAGCATCCCAGCATCATACCAGAATAGCCGCTGTATTGTGATTCACCGATAACAAAAACGATTTCGTCATCCACGTAGCCATGGAGGAACCCGGCGCCATAAACAACGCTGACGATCATGCACTTGACCACGTTGAATACGAGAGGGTCGTAGTTATAGCGCACGACGCGGACTCTCGCGTTGTTGCGCTTGACAGTGTGAACAGTCAAGTTGTAGAAATAGGCGAACGCGAGTGGGACGAAGAGGTTCGTTGCACTCCAGAGTAGTGTGGGCTTCCAGAATTGAGGTGTGAGCAAGGCGAAGAGGTCCGGGATACTAAAAGCGTAGCTCGGCAATCCAATCGCATGGATGGCGGGAATGTCAAATGCGTACTTCCAAGGCATGACGACTTTTGACAGGCTGTAGGCTTCGATGAAGAGGAAAGTTGCGTGTACCGCCAATAGAGAGGAGCAGGTCTCTCGCGCCCAGTCGATGGTCTCTGGGATGCCAGAGACAGTGTAAAGATCGTCAAGCCCGGCATAAAAACGGGCATTGGCGTGTTCGACTTCGTCAACAACGACAGTGGGTGATGGTGGCAGCGAAGGGCGGCGTCGCTGAATGATGCTTGCTGCTGGAGTACGTCTCCCAGTGGCGGTCGGTGAAGATGCCATGGCGATGGAGTTTAGTTTTGCAGTGGACTCGAAGTCGTCTCTGTACGCGTTCGATTAGCTGTCTGTTGAGGAAAGATCGTATGCAATACGCATGGTATTCAACTTTTGGTCTTTCGAACTTGCGATACGCGCTTGCGACACGTCAATGTTGACAGAATTGAGTTGTGGCCGTAATTCACCTGTTGGTTCACTCATACGAATAGATGTGGCACTTGCGCGTGGGACTTACTCTGGTTCAGACTTGACTTTGGACGTGGTTGCGCGTCTGCCTCTACCACGGACGACACTCTTTACTTCCGCATCGTCGCTGTTGTCGCGTATTTTGTGTGGCGTTCTGCGCGGTTGGTAGAAAGCGTCGAAGGCTTCGTTGCTGGAAAGACGCGTCTCGTTGGCCAAGAGGTACTCATCGAGCGCGTCAACAAGCTCTGGCTTCAACCAAGACTCATCACTGGAGAATTATCAGTGATTGGTAGTCGTGATTAGTGATTGTTGTTCGTACATCTCTAAGCCAGCCTGTTCGGCGAGGTCAACCAGGCTGGCTTTGCGCTGCTTGGTGAGCCAAGACGAGGAAACCATTTCGGCAGACAAATGTTATATAGACGTGATCGCGTGAATGATGCGACAGCGATGGAAACAAGTGACGGTATGCGCAGGGAGTCGGACGATAGTTGAGCGTGTGTTGATGTACGGTCGCTATAAGTCAACGTCGCGTAGACAAAGGTAAACAAGAGCAAGAAGACGACGGCAAGACCCGCCCGCCGCCTAAGCTGGCTCGCACGTGAGCTCACGCATTCCATCAGCTGCTTCCAATTTAGCCATGAATCGCATGTCTTAAACTGTATAGCTCACGCCAGCCGAATGTAAGGTAATAAGATATAGAACACCCGTGTAGATGGATGAGACGAATCCTTCTCCAGGCAGTCGGAAGTGTGATAAGGCGATGAGCACGGCGCACACGGGAGTCGAGCGTGCTCTCGCTCCCGCGAGCCTGGAAGGCTCAACTTCTCTCGGCCGATGAGCGCATCGCCTCAATTCCACCGCGGCCAAAGACGGGACTTTTGCACATCCTCACGTTTTGGGGGTAAGCTTTTGGGTAATAATACTCCTTCCCATCCCCATCTCAACACCACACCACAAACACCCCTGCCACTACTCTTCTCCGACGCTCGCTGGAATTTACGCATTCTCCAATATTTGCGAAGACTTTGATTTTCTGGACGTCGACCTCAGCATAGCGCATGCTATAGACCAAACGGCAGGAGCGAGCATTCATGGTACTAGCCCAAGTGGCTTCATATTTCTTCCCACACGCCGAACCTCAGTCGCCGAGTTCGAGCAGCTTCGCAAATGATGGCCACACCGGACCGGCCATCACAATGTCGGATATGCGACGGGAGGCAGAAGAGTTTCGGGCGGATACTGCGCAAGCAGGCTCAGCACCCCAGGCAGTAGCAGAGGCCGACTCCGAGGCATACAGACCACCTTATCTGCATGCGATGCTGGCAGGAGGAATTGGTGGCACGATGGGCGATATGTTGATGCACAGTCTCGACACCGTCAAGACACGGCAGCAGGGAGACCCGCATCTTCCTCCCAAATACACAAGCATGGGAAACTCATATTACACAATACTGAGGCAAGAGGGAGTAAGAAGAGGGTTATACGGAGGAGTCGCGCCGGCGTTTCTGGGCAGCTTTGGAGGAACGGTCATTTTCTTCGGATGCTACGAATGGAGCAAGAGATTTATGGTGGACCACGGCGTTGCTCCTCCAGTCGCATACTTTTCCTCTGGGTTCGTTGCAGATCTTGCAGCGAGTCCCTTGTACGTGCCCACAGAGGTGTTGAAGACTCGCCTGCAGCTGCAAGGTCGACATAACAACCCATACTTCTTCTCGGGATACAACTATCGTGGTACTTTCCACGCTCTCAAAACCATCTACCAGAAAGAAGGCTTCCGGGAACTCTTCAGTGGATACAAAGCTACACTCTTCCGCGACTTGCCTTTCTCCGCTCTTCAGTTCGCATTCTACGAGCAAGAGCAAAAAATCGCAAAGAGCTGGATGGGCAGCAAAGACATCGGACTGCCTCTGGAGATCCTAACCGGTGCAAGCGCTGGTGGCATGGCTGGTGTCCTCACCTGCCCAATGGACGTGGTGAAGACCAGGATTCAAACAGAACTGGACCCGGAAATCATTGCTCAAGCCCGCAAAAAAGCTGCGGCCGCGGCTGCCAGTAAACCGGTGTCACAACAACATCCTACAACTGCCACTTCATCTTCCCGCCCAACAAAAAGCTCTGTGAAGCAGCCCAACATCCGCGGACAATCTATCTCGACCTCCGGCGCCAGCACAGCCCTCAAGCAGCACGGACAGGTAAGCCTCGATACCGAAAGTGTGATCAAAGCACTTAGGATTATCTACCGCACCGAGGGTATCGCTGGTTGGTTCAGGGGTGTCGGCCCTAGAGGTGTGTGGACAAGTGTGCAAAGTGGAACAATGCTGGTCATGTACCAGACATTGCTGAAATGGTTTGATGAGAACCCGATATCGAGCTTGGATGATTGAGCGCTTGCCGGAAGTGCATGGAGCGACTGGCATAAAAAGACATGTATGAGTATTGGAAGATGAGTCGGCCTTTGCATGATGAGCGGGCTGAGAGGGGATTCTGATGCCCAAATGAGAGGGATTATAGATGTGCATTTGCATGGCGCTTGCTTGCCACAGGGAGCGGGTCTTTGGAATCATCTCGGCTCGTGTAGAAATATATATGTACAACAAATTGTTACAAGCGTGATGGATGTCATTGCGGATATGCGTACATTCGTATCTCTATGGCTTTGTTCACAGGTCTGTAGCTGACGATCATATTGAATTGATGGTCGTCTGGTAAGAGAGCACTTGCTGCCGTGAGGCTCATTTGTCCTAGTCGCAGAGTGTTCATTAATGGTACAATCGAGTGGATTTGAGACAAATTTTACATGCTGTATGATGAGTCTCTGGCTCGTACATTGATCTGTTTGCTGTGCAGCTGTGCAGGGATGAGACGGGTCCAAAGCTCGTGAAACACAGGAGTGGCCCAAGCGGAGCTTGCCCTTCCACGTTGCGCGTCTTCGAGGTCGACTTGCGCTTCCAACCAGGAGCTCGTTCAATCACACAGCTTACCACTCCCAACCATGGCGAACAGACAAGGATACGATGTCGTCGTCGACGTAGACGCTGAGGTATGTAATAAAAGCAACCGCTTAACAATATCTAGCAGGAAACCCAGCACTAACACAGAAACAGGGCGACCTTGGCCATACCGACCTCCAAGAAGACAACCTCGAGTTCCACAACTCCAGTACGCACTCCTAGACCTCATACGATCCGATTCAGACCAAAGTATCCTAACAATCTCCTTCCAGCATTCTCCAACCCCTCCTCTCGTGCCGCCAAAGTCCAACCAGACTCAGGCTCCTTCCTCGGTGCCCCAGGCGCCAGCCAACAACCTTCCTCCAAACGTCTCCTCTGGAGCATCTCCTTCTACCAGCAATTCTTCGACGTCGACACCACCCAGATCCTATCGCGCTGCCGCGCCGCGCTGTACCCACGCCAGAACTTCCTCGACGTCCTCGAGGGCAACCCGGACCTTTACGGGCCGTTCTGGATCGCGACCACCGTCGTTGTCATCCTCTTTCTGACGGGCACGATCAGCCAGTACCTCGCGAGTACCGGCAAAGAACATTTCGCGTATGACTTCAAGCTGTTGAGTGGAGCGGCGGGTTTGATCTATGGGTATACGCTGTTTATTCCGCTGGGGCTTTGGGCTGTGCTCAAGTGGTTTGGTAGCGAGAGCGCGAATCTGATGGAGTGTTGGGCGCTGTACGGGTATGCCAATTTGATTTGGATTCCCGTGGCGTTGGTCTCTTGGTCGCCGTTGACGGGTAAGTTGGACTTGGAGATTTGTTTGAGATGGATGGAATTGCATTACTGACTCTTGGATCACAGCGCTCAACTATGCTTTCGTTGGTGTTGGCCTTGCCATGTCTGCGGTGTTCTTGTTCAGGAACTTGTAAGTCTTTCTGCTTGGTCGAATTCTGAGACCCTTCTACGTACATCATATGCTAACATATTTTCACAGATACCCAGTTGTCTCAGCTATCGACGCGAAGCCATCCCGCATTCTGCTCATTATCGTGGTCGCTCTGCATGCTGGCCTGGCCATCGCGATCAAGATTCTGTTCTTTGCGCACGGTAGCCCTGTCTCTGACATCCCTGCGAAGCCCACGGACCCGATGCAGGACGCGCCCAAGGGTGATGCGGGCGGAGAGGGTAGGATGTTCTTCTAGATGTACGAGTTCGATTAGGTATGCTGTATCATATACAAGCTTCGACCAAAGATCTGGTTTGCCTTCACTTATAGACGCTATGCTGCCCACGTGCCTTCAAGAGTCGCTCTGGTGGTTGCAGGGGAGCAGTGCAGACGATAAATCATTGGTGATAAGCTCTTTCGTCGCACTGGTACAAGTGTTGTCCTCTAGCTTTGAAGAAGTTACATCCATCGAACACATTCCACATGTCACAGTTAAAGTTACTTGCAGCTGTCGGTCGTCAGTGTGTGCACCTTCATGTCTCTCTAAATGTTTCCATCACGCCCAAGTACCAAAATGAAGTATTTGCTAGCGAGAACACTACCTTACCTTGACCTCCAGACTGATGCAGGAGCTTTGGCATTGCTTGCGGTAAGGCGTGGCACCGCGATCGATATCGTCACCATCGAAAGGAACAAGATGTCGAATGTGCAAGTTTGCGATGCCTGCTGTAAGTGTACATACATTCATGTACATATTCCAGTGAATGTATAAGGTGTACATGCATACATGTACAGTATTCACGACGACCCCGCGAAAATCGCCTTTTCAACCTCATCGCCACAAAGGCGAGTTCGAATTCGAACCTCACCAGTCGAAAACAGAACAATCACAATGTACTGTACCTTAACGACCAGAAGTGGTGTCCTCACGTAGCTTAACCCCCGTGCTGTACCTCACTTACACTATTCCATTAAGGTAGTGGGTATGATAGCGCGACTGATAATCCCCACTCCTCTCCCCGAGCCACCCGATCCTAGTAAAAAGGCGGCAAGGCAGAATTTCCTCCCGCACAGCTGAACCGCCGCCCACTATCTCGAACTTTGATTGTGTCATCCTTCAACACCCCACCTTTCCCAACTCCACCCAACCTCTGGTCGAACGGACGCCGAGAAGCAACCATGGCACCCAAAGGCAAGAAGGGAAAGAAGGCCGGTGACGACTGGGACGAGGGCCTCGGCGAGTCTGCCGACCCTATCGCCCAGGCTGAGGCCGAAGCGAAGGCCGCCGATGCTGCTGCCGAAGAGGAAGAGACTGGCGGTGGCGGCTTGATGGCTGCGCTCAGGAAGAACAAGGAGAAGCGCAAAAAGAAGGGCAAGAATGTCGGCCCCGACGACCTCGAGGGCGAGGGCGACACCGTCACTCCAACTGTCGACGAATCTCTGGACCTCGCTGCAAAGGCTCCCGTGGAGGCGACCATGGACGACGACGACCTCTTTGGTGCCCCCGCGAAGAAGGGCAAGGGTGGCAAGGGTGGCAAGCAGCAGCAGGCCAAGCAGGCTGATGCTGATGAGGAGGAGACTGGTGGTGTGAAGACCAAGGCACAGAAGGAGAAGGAGAAGAAGGAGAGAGAAAAGCAGCGTAAGAAGGAGCAGGTATGTCTAATCAATATTCACGATACAGATCCGAGCGATTTGCTAACCTGTATATGTAGGCTGCTCAAAAGAAGAAGTCCACTCCGGCTCCGGCACCCACAAAGAAAGAGGACGATGCTAAAGCAGCTTCCGACGCCGCTGCAGCTGCCGCGCCTGTACCCGAACCTACTGGTGGCAAAAAGAAGAAGCTGCCTGCTGGTCTCGCAGCACTTCAGAGGCAACAGGAAGAGCTCCGCAAGCGCCAAGAAGAAGAGGAGCGATTCAGGAAAGAGGAGTTGGCTCGTATTGCAGAAGAAGAGAGACTGAGCAAGGAGGAAGAACAAGCCAGGATCGAGGCTAGGGCTGCAAAGAAGGAGCGCGAGAAGAAGAAGATCGAGGAGGCAAAGAAGGCTGGCACATACAAGACTGAGAAGCAGCGCAAGGATGAGGCACAAGCTAAGCTGCGACTCCAGCAAATGCTCGAGTCTGGCGCAAAGGTTGCTGGTATTGATGGCGAGGTTGAAGAGAAGAAGAAGTCCTCCAAGGATGACAGGCGCAAGAGAAACCCCCGCAAGGAGGCCGAAGAGCGCAAGGCCCGCGAAGAGGAGGAAGCCAGGAAGAAGATGGAGCAACTGAAGCTCGAGGAGCAGGCGAAGCGTGCTGCTGAGGAGGCCGAGAAGGCCAAGAAGGACGCTGAGGCTAAGAAGGCTGAAGACAGCGATGAGCTTGACGACTGGGAGGCCCTTGCTGAGAAGGAAGAGGAGGACGTCAAGGACAGCTGGGACGCGGAGTCTGAAGAGGAAGATGCTCCTGTGGCCAGCAAGACAGTGCAGACGGGCGCTGCTGGAGCTAAGGCTGATGTCAAGAAGCCTAACGGCAAGAAGGAAGATCTCAGTGAATCTGAGAGCGATTCCGATTCCGATTCCGACTCTGATTCTGAGTCGGAATCGGACGAGGAAGAGACAGTCGCTGAAAGACTTGCCCGCGAGCGCAAAGAAGCAGCCTCTCTCAAGCGCAAGCAGGAGCAGGAAGCCGCTCGTGCTGCTGCCTCCAAGGACAACCTCCGTTCGCCCATTTGCTGTATTCTCGGTCACGTCGATACTGGTAAAACTAAGCTGCTCGACAAGGTCCGTCAGACAAACGTGCAGGAGGGCGAAGCTGGTGGTATTACCCAGCAGATTGGTGCCACATACTTCCCGGTTGAGGCTTTGCAGAAGAAGACTGCGGTCGTCAACAGGGATGGTGCCTTCGAGATGAAGGTTCCTGGTCTGCTCGTCATCGACACACCCGGTCACGAGTCTTTCACCAACCTTCGTACTCGTGGTTCTTCGCTCTGTAACATTGCCATTTTGGTTGTCGATATCATGCACGGTCTTGAGCCTCAGACTCTCGAATCCATGAAGCTCCTCAGAGACCGCAAGACGCCTTTCATCGTCGCGCTCAACAAGATTGATCGTCTCTACGGCTGGAAGCCTGTTGCCGACAACGGCTTCCGCGAATCGCTCGCCCTGCAGAACAAGGCTGTCCAGGCCGAGTTCCGCGACAGACTTGAGAAGACCAAGCTTGCGTTCGCCGAGCAAAGTTTCAACTCCGAGGTCTTCTACGAGAACAAGTCGATGGCCAAGTTCGTCTCACTTGTGCCTACTAGTGCACACACAGGTGAAGGTATTCCTGACATGCTCAAGCTCCTTCTCCAGCTTACACAGGAGCGTATGACCAGCCAGCTCATGTACTTGAGTGAGGTTGAGTGTACTGTGCTTGAAGTCAAGGTCATTGAGGGTCTCGGTACCACTATTGACGTTGTCTTGAGCAACGGTGTCCTCAATGAGGGTGATACTGTCGTACTCTGTGGTACAGAAGGCCCCATCACAACACAAATTCGTGCCCTTCTCACACCCGCCGAGATGAAGGAGCTGCGTCTCAAGTCGCAGTATGTCCACAACAAGACCGTCAAGGCTGCTCTTGGTATCAAGATTGCTGCCAACGGCCTCGACCACGCTATCGCCGGTTCGCGTCTGCTTGTTGTCAAGGACCCCAACGATGAGGACGAGATCGAGGAGCTTGAGGAGGATGTCATGGGTGATCTTGAGAACCTCATGAGCAAGATTAGCAAGAGCGGTCGCGGTGTCACTGTCCAGGCTTCCACTCTCGGTTCGCTCGAAGCTCTGCTTGAGTTCTTGCGCACCTCCAAGATTCCCGTCGCCAACATTTCGATCGGTCCTGTGCACAAGCGCGATGTCATCACTGCATCTACTATGTTGGAGAAGGCTAAAGAGTTCGCCGTCATGCTCTGTTTCGATGTCAAGGTCGACAAGGACGCGATGGAACTCGCTGCCAGCATGGGTGTCAAGATTTTCACCGCCGAGATTATCTACCACCTGTTCGACGACTTCACCAAGCACATGGCCCAGCTCGCTGCACAGAGGAAGGAGGAGAGCAAGATGCTTGCTGTCTTTCCTTGCGTCCTCCGTCCCGTGGCCGTCTTCAACAAGACCGACCCCATCGTTGTCGGTGTTGATGTTATCGATGGCAACCTCCGCCTCAACACACCCATTGCATGCGTCAGGCAGAGCTCTGATGGCAAGAAGGAGATCATCCCTATGGGCCGTGTCACATCCATCGAGCGCGACCACAAGCAGATCCCCATCTGCAAGAAGGGCCAGCCTTCCGTCGCTGTCAAGATCGAAGGACCCAACCAGCCCATGTACGGCCGCCACCTTGAAGAGAAGGACGTGCTTTACAGCCAGATCAGCCGTCTCAGTATCGACACACTGAAGGAATTCTACCGCGACGAGGTGGACAAGGATGAATGGGCCCTGATCGCCAAGCACCTGAAGGGTCTGTTCGACGTTGTCTAAACGTGTGCGTCGTCGTCAAAGCATGGAGTAGGCAAGAAAAAGCTCTTTTGGTTGGGAAAAATCTGTTGGTAATGATTGCTGTGGGAATGTGGTTGCATTGCTCTTGCTCTGTGTTTTTTGTTCCCCTCTTTTGAGATCTTATGAAACTGGGGCTTTGCGTGGGATTTGTATTTTCCAGTACATACAATTTCAGCTTCCACACTCTTGATCATGGTTACGTTTTCCATTCCTGTGATTGTGTGAATTGTCAACATGAAATTCTCTTGCTCAAAAGGGTGGTCGAAATGTCAACAAGTCAGATCGCATGGTGGCAACGAAAAGCTGCATAACGGTAGTTGCCGAATACAAAAACCATCTCGTTTCCAATATGCTCGATGTTTTTCGATCGGTTACATATGCTGCATACTCGAGGAACACCGCCCTTCCCTTTCGTCACGCTTCTTTGTCTTCATCAAAATCACCTTCATCGTCAGAATCGTCCTCGTCATCGCCAGGTTCGCCTGAATCCGATCCCGCCACTGGTCTGCTAGTCTGCCGATGCTTTCTATTCCACTTATTGTCACAAGCCGCGTACTTGAACGATCGACCGATAGTACCGTCGAACACGTGGGCACGCTGGACGTCGTTAGGCGGAAGCCTTGGGAGGTCAAACGTCTCAATGCAGTCCCGGACGAGATCCAGGTACTGCATCAACCCGGGTAGATTATCGGCCACCACCGTGAAGCCTGGATTCACTTTCCCGTTGTCATCGGTGTACAAATCAAGAACGTCCCGAGCTACATTGTGACCAAGTTAGCAAGATGACCAGATCACGAGAGATAAGGGTGACTTACCTGCGTAGTGCTGCTTGATCCATTGCGTGAATATCGGATCTGAGCGCTGGCGTTTTTCCAATGTGAGAAACCCGATGAAGGCATGTAGCGGTGGTTCGACTGCGACAGTGTCTAGCCCATCTGCTGCGTTGCGGAAATTCAATGCCACCTTGCGTACAGTCTGAAGAAGCTCGATAGTCATAGCTTTCACCTGCGGGCAGCCTTCGTAAGAGTAAATTGGAGGGTCATCCTCACCGATCCAGGGATCTCTTGGAGGGTAGCCTATTCTGCGCAAGACAACTTGAGCTGTGTATAACCCTTCTTGCATGTGATCTTGGGGCGTCTTCAGCGGCGGAAAGATTTCATATAGGCCATCCCGGATGAGGTCCCCGAGCGTGGCCTGCTTCAAATTCGAGTCGTCGCAGAGTATCGTCCCGTGAGACAAGAATTCATGCGTAAATTTCCGTGGGTGCAGCTTGGTTGGATGACGGCCTTGCCAACCGGACCATTGAGGAATCTCAAATATTGTGTACAAGTCCAAAGCATGGTAGAAAGCGGCGCGTTCACCATCGGCCGTTCTCGCTTTGCGGCGGTCGAAAACCTGAATGCTGACGCCTCCTTGCCCCCTGTTAGCCCGCCCAAGTGCATGAACAAGAAGGAAGAGCATATCCGTGCTATAGGATAAGAGCTCATCCCCACGCAGGTCAGCCCAGGCAAGGTGGTGGCCAGTCATGTATATAATCTCGCCTTGAGATAGATCCGCTAAAGCAGCGTGTTGTTCGTATCCTTCATTTGCATCCGCAGCAGGCAGCAATAATTCCTGCGAGGTCGATCCGTTCGTTTTCCTTGTATACCCGAATCGTTTACCGGGTGTCAGTGAAGCTGTTCGACCTAAAAAGTTTGGACCTAGCAGGCTTGCCTCCCCGAGTGCGTGGATCTGTTCCATCGTTGGCAGATCTTTGATAAGAAGATCCCTCAGACTTTCTGTATAGTCTTTCGTATTGTCATTTAGACTGTGCTGTGCGTCGGGGGCCTCGCTCTCTATGACATCGGCTTCGGGTTCGTCCTCAAGTTCGTCTGAGGCTTCGGTTTCAATCCCTACCATCTTCGTAGTTCTCTCTAATATTCTCTCTGCAATCAAATTGCGCGGTGCTCTCTTCTGGCCTGTCTTTTCTCCCTTACGGTACCTGTCTTGTTGCTGTTTGATATATTTCTCCTTCTTTCCCAACGGCAGCTCGTCTGGCGTGGCAAGGAGTTCCAGACTATCGAGCATTTGCAGTCCTTCGAGCTCGACACTTTCCGGCACGTGTGTCGCTTCTTCCGCAAGACTATTCACCAAGTCAAGCGCCTCGTATATGAGCGACGTGACGCGATGTTGCGGGCCGTTCGTGGATCCGCTCGCGCTGTGCAGGCTGTCAATTTTGCCCCGAATTTCTCTAAGAGATTGAGAGTTGCTGCCTATGATGTCTCTACGGACTTTGCTCAGCTCTTGCATAGGTCTTAGATTGTCGTGCGGTAGTAGAAAGTCCTTTCGATGCATGATCTCAATCTGTGAGATCTTCGTTTGAAGAAGTTCAACTTGCTTGTTGTTAAGACCAGTTCCACACTGTGTGACAGTTGGCCGTAGAGAGCGACGCCGCACTTGTCTTGGTCTAGTTCCCTTAGAGGCAAGCGCGGGTAGATGTTTCACAAAAGCCTCTATAGCACGCAGCAATTTCTTGCTAGACTGTGTGATGCGGTAAGAATCTCCCCACTGCTTACGCGAATTCTCAACGATGGACTTGAAGTCGTCTATCAAATCCTTAGTCGTCCGATATTGGTTCTCTCGCATTCTGTTCTCAATTGTTCCAAGATCCAAGGGCGGCTTAATAATCCTAGGATATCTAGGAAGCCCGAGTAAGTCAAGATGTGCTTGATCGAGGAAAAGTCGTGCGACTTTAAGATCTTTGAGGTCTTCGAGAAATGATAACAGATGACCTTTGCCATCGCGCGTAAATGGCTGCCTTGCCATGGCGTGCATTTCTGGTGAGGAGACCTGCGACAATATAGGTTCTGCTCGTAGGAAGGGGTTCTCAGTAGGCATTTGATGATCAATGTCAGCGAGAGCAAGTTGTTGTCCGGATGGTATGTTGGAAAAGAATGGTATATGTTAGCGAGAGCAGAGTGTTGTCCGGTTGTTATGTTGGAAGAGAGTGATAGATGTAGGCGGAGTAATAAAAAAAGGGTTAGGAACCGTGATCGAGGTGAGAGCTCACGATAAGGACGAGCATGTGAACATTCGCTCACTGACGTCTGGAATGTAGCTTTCGAAGTGAGCTACAATCAGAGTCACAATGTACGCAAAGTCGGATGAAGTAGAGTCACGTGTCAAGAAAATTCATTGAGCTGGCTACTTCATATCAGCAAAGCTCATTCCCAGCATTGCAGATGCCCGTCCCATCCTACCCAATGCTCTGAAACTCATTACCATTTCCGATTCTCAAATACAGTACACCTAGCATTTAACGAGCCAAGTTGCTGGGCGCAGCAGTAGCAGGGCCCTCGGGAGTGACATAAGCCTTGGTCATGCCACCGTCGACAACGAAGTCGCTGCCGTTGACGAAGCTAGCCTCGTCGGAAGCCAAGAACAGAACAGCCTGTGCCTGCTCGATAGCCTCGCCGAAGCGGCCAGAGGGGAAGTGAACCTCACGCCTGTGACGCTTGGGCTGGTCGTCTCCGAGCCAATCCTGGAGGAGAGGGGTGTTAAGAGGTGCAGGGCAGAGAGCGTTGAAGCGGAAGCCCTCGCGGGCGTGGACGATAGCGAGCTCGCGGGTCATGGCGAGGACGGCGCCCTTGGAGGCTGTGTAGGCAAGCTGGGGAGTGGCGGAGCCAACCAGCGCAACGACGGATGCGGTGTTGATGATGCTGCCCTTGGTCTTCTTGTGCTTGCGGAGGGAAAGGACAGCGTGCTTGCTGCCGAACCACACGCCCTTGACGTTGATGTTCTGGGTCAGGTCCCAGATCTTCTCGGGTGTGTCGACGGCGTCTGAGATGGATTAGTATATGTGGCGAACATGATTCTTGCAGTACACTATGAAACTTACCAGCATCGTCAGCATGCATGATACCAGCGTTGTTGAACATGATATCAAGACCGCCCCACTCATCGACGCTGTCGACAAGAGCCTGGATATCAGACTCCTTGCTCACGTCGCACTTTGCAGTCTTCACCTTGCCAACGGCATCGGGTACGACTTCCTTCGCCTTTGCAAGGGCCTTCTCGAGAGCAGGCTCAGAGATATCAGCCAGGACAACTGAAGCACCCTCGCGGAGGAAGAGGATGGTAGTTTCAAGACCAATGCCACCAGCAGCACCGGTGACAATGGCGTTCTTTCCTTCCAGACGAAGACCAGGCATGATGTGTAAGTTTGTTAAAGTGTGGCGGGTTGATGGTTGATGGTTGATATCAAAAAGTGTGATGCTAACCAGCCAAGAAGGAAGGGCCTTGGGCAATGAGAACTTGAGGATTTGTGGTTATGGTAAGAAATGGGTTGATGGAGGTGTTGTAAGTTATAGTCGCACAGTCAGAATGTTCTACATGTGCCCCGCGACAAGAAAGATGGCTCGTGTCTCGTGGGGTCTCGCTCAGGGCGCGGTGACATGACACGTCAATGGGGGAGAAGTGTTATCTAATCGTGCAACCTTGGGCGCGGCAAACCCTCGGGGCGGCGATTGCGAGATCGGAAGGGAAAGATTGCTACTTGCGGCAAGATGATTGAGAGCAGGCGGGTGCTATGAGTTGATAGTATGAATAAAGGCTTTGCGCGTGAAACTATCGTTGTATCAAGGCGATATGTTCTCGCCTGCCAATGGTCATCTGATGTTAAGAAATCCGTTCATGTCGGTATCTCAGCCGTGCGTCATTGCTTGTCCGAGCTTCCAGAACACGTAGGGCGTCTTCCTTGGATCGCCGACGTGGAGCAGATGGAGAAGCTCGAAGAAGGCCATCGTTATGCAGGTGATATGTAGGGTAGTGGCAGTGGTCGGGGTGGTTGTATGGATATCTATATACATGTAGTCTTTAGATATCCAGAAGCAGCGTAATGACGAAGGTGACAAGTGAGAGTGAGCATGGCAATCATAAACCGGATCATCACGAGAAGCCTGGCCAAGGGCGTGGAGGAGTCGCGTGCATGTCGGCTGTATCTTTAGCTCGACACCTGCTACAAACACATCCACTATCCCAGCGCCCGCGCTATACCACAACACGATAGAGCAGCCGAGAGCCTGTCGCCGCCGAACCCACCCACCATCTCCCACTATCTGAGGCCTGCCATTGACTGCTTATCTCCAATAATATACACCACTCGCTTCAACGTCAAGTGACCGCTCTTCAACAACAGCGACACACTCACTCAACCACCCTCCTTCCCTTGCACCACCAACACCGCCATCATCATGCCTATCACCGACGATCTCACACAGCTCACGCACTCCGACCTGCCCGAGCTGCTTAAAGATGACATCAGCGTCAAGGTCGGCGGCACCGACATTGATGGCCAGATCCGTGGCAAGCTCATGTCCAAGAAGAAGTTCCTCTCAATTTCCAAGTCTGGATTTGGATTCTGCAGTGTCATCTTTGGCTGGGACATGCACGATCAGACCTACTACAAGGAATTGAAGATTAGCAATGCACAGAACGGATACCGCGACATTGTTGCGCAGGTGGACCTTAGCTCGTTTAGGCGCATACCCTGGGAGAACAACATGCCCTTCTTCATGTGCAGCTTCCTAGAGCCCGAGGGCACTTCGCTCAGCGCATGCCCTAGGAGCCTCCTCGCAAGAGCAGTAGACAAGATTGAGAAGAAAGGATATGGTGCTCTTGCTGGCGGTGAGTATCCTCCGGCGACAGTCTGATCATACAGTTTGCGATCAAATGTTGCACGGGATGCCTGCGCCCGCGTGTAAATTCAACATCACGCTGACTTGGTTTCTACTAATCTGCAGCCGAATACGAGTTCTACCAGTTCCGCGCTCCTTCAGCGAATGAGCCTGCCAACGAGCGCAACTCCTCTGCTACCGCCAAGTTCTTGCGCAACAACCCGGTGGACAGCCTTCCATCGCTTGAAGAAGGCATGTTCGGTTACTCTCTCACACGACCTATTCATAACCAGGATTGGTACTACGGCGTCTTCGACGCATGCTCCAAGTTCCGCTGCGACATTGAGGGCTGGCATACAGAGTCTGGCCCTGGTGTGTATGAGGCAGCACTCGAGTACGGAGAGATCAGAGAGATGGCAGACCGCGCTGCTCTCTTCAAGCTCACAGTGAAGAACATTAGCAGCAAGTTTGGTATTACTCCCTGTTTCATGGCCAAACCTCGCCAAGGTCTGCCCGGCAACAGCGGACACATGCACGTCTCGCTCGTGGATAAGAGCAGCGGCGCAAACCTCTTTGCGCGCGAATCTGTAGACCCCAACCCGCCGTACGAGGATGTTGCACACCTAAGCGATCTTGGTCGTCACTTCCTTGCTGGTCTCCTTGAAGGTCTGCCCGACATCATGCCTATTGTTGCTCCTACCATCAACAGCTACAAGCGTCTCGTCGAGAACTTCTGGGCGCCAGTCACCGTATCATGGGGTCTCGAGCACCGCGCTGCATCCATCCGCCTTATCGCACCACCCACATGCCCACCTAAGGGCACTCGCTTCGAGATCCGTGTACCCGGTGCTGATACAAACGGCTACCTCGTGCTTGCTGCGATCTTGGCCCTTGGTTGGAGGGGTGTTGAGAAGAAGCTTGAACTTCCTATCGCACCCTTAGCTCGCGGACAGGATGTGGGCGGTGCCGACGACAAGGGCGAACGCCTTGCAAAGAACCTCAAGGAAGCCACTGCCAGATTTGTTCGCAAGGAGAGCATTGCGAGAGAAGTCTTTGGTGATGAGTTCGTCGAGCACTTTGCTGGTACACGCGAGCACGAGATCAGGCTTTGGGATGAAGCTGTCACCGACTGGTATGTTTTCTTCCCTTCTCGTTCCGCGTGTTCGGAATTCAGATGCTAACCCGACTTTTTTTCAAGGGAGGTCAAGAGGTACATTGAGACCGTGTAAACGGATTTGGATATGGTTTTTATTGCTTTTGCAGCGTGATATCCTGGAGGAACTTTGTAGCAGATATTGTAGCAATTGCAACCTCGTTCAGAAAGCTTTGAGTCTGCGAACATTGTGCTCAGCGGCGTGGCGTACTTTGTCGAACGCGCTATACTTCAATTATCTGTGGAAAAAAATCAGATGTCAAATATGTTTTGGCATTGAAACCGCCGCGATTGTGTTCTACGAGTGGATTTGACGATTACGTGTGCCGGCATGCCCCAGTGTCGCAACTGAAAGCGGCAGCAAAATCGCGGAAAACCTCGTAGTCAATCCTCAGAACCATGTTCAAAGAAGGGCTGGCTTGGGTATCATTGTCCATTTTTTCGCGGACCTCTCATCTGTCGGACGGCCCAGATATCGTACAGGTATGTACACGTCCCTGTCCTCCCATCTTGCTGCGCTTTCGGGCGCTTCTTGACTCCCAATTCGCCGCTTAAACAAACCAAAAATCCCTTTACTGCGCACCCTCCCTCACCAGAGCGCCAATCTTGCTCTCAATCGCCTTGTCGTCAAGACCTGGTATCAAGTTGTTAGCCTCTGCTCATGCTGTGCTTTCCCTGCTCGCGCCCGATGTCTACATCCAAGCATTTGCGACGCTCTTCCTCGGCACAACTCACCTGAGAGCTCCTCGACCTTTTCCCGTCCAAACTCGTAGCGTGCGAACACGCGAGGCTGTGTGTTGAGCGCCTCGCGGATCATGATGGGTGTGTGCGGGTTGTGGTGCTTCATCGTGGGGTATGCGCGGTTGAGGAATGATCTGGGAGAGCCCGGCATGTTAGTTTCTTGTGCTCGTGGAGTCCGTTCCAGCAAGACCGGTGTCTATGCTGTTTATTGTCGCAAGGAGGATTGCTGGAGGGCATACCGGACGGCATTGCTGTGCTCGCTGGTCTGGCAGTGCAGGAAACGCAGCTCCTTGAGCGCCTTGCTGAAAACGTATTTGCCGCTCATTTTGTCGTGGAGAATCTGGAAGAGGATTTGTATAGACGGGCGAGAAAAGAGTGAGAACCGGGAACAAATGTATCTTTCAATGGCTGCGCGAGTGATTCGTGTGAAGTCAGCAAGTCGTCCCCATGCTACGCCCGGCAAAAGCTTCCGCCCGAGCGCCGCCGACTCTCACTCAAGCTGCAGATAGCGAACGACCTCAACCCGATTCCGGCGCCATATCAATTCACCATCTCCCATTGATTTCGCCGCCTACAACGACACGTCTCCCCCGTCGAACTCTCTCCACTCACAGCACAACCGCCCAATATGTCCGCCCGCTTCGGTATCAGGGCGTTCCGCGCCCAAATGCCCGCCCGCCAGGTCAACACCAACATGCGCTTCGCCCAGCGTCGCACATACCAGAGCGTCGCCGAGAACCCCAACAATGTCGAGGCTCCCGCGAAGGAGGTTGGCAAGCTCCAACAGCTCTGGAACAGCCCTGTCGGACCTAAGACTGTGCACTTCTGGGCACCCATCATGAAGGTAGGTTGAGATATGACTTTCCACCGATCACGGAGGAGCGGGCATGGCGATTTGAGCAAGAATATACCGGCCGGAATACCCCAGAAGGATTGCAATACAATAGACAAAAGATCAATCGCTAACAGACATTCTTCCACAGTGGGGCCTCGTCCTCGCCGGTGCCGCCGACTTCGCCCGTCCCGCAAAGGACCTCTCCCTCTCCCAGAACGCCGCCCTGACCGCCACCGGTCTGATCTGGACTCGCTGGTGCTTCATCATCAAGCCGCGCAACCTGTTCCTCGCCTCCGTCAACTTCCTGCTCTTCTGCGTCGGCGCCACCCAGACCACCCGCGTCCTCATTTACAACGCCAACCAGAAGAACGACACTACTATCGAGGCTGCCAAGAAGGAGGCCGACAAGGACGTCAGCGCTGTTGAGAAGATTGTCGAGGACCCCAAGGCCGCGCTCAAGAGCGTCACCAACCCCAAGTAAAGGACTTTGGGAGTGCAGATATTTGAGGAGTGAGGAGGAAATGTTATATATGGGCGGACTCCACAGGTGAAGTGGATTCTGATCGTTCCGCGACAACCGAGCCTTTTTTTTCCCATGCTCGGGGATGCTCATGCGGATTTTGTACATGGAAATTTTGCGAGACTCGTTTCTTTGGGTTTCGGGACCTGCGAGATATGGACTCGGATCATCAGGACAGAAGTTGTGTTGCTTAATACACGATTGAATACAACATCAAGATTACAAGCATGGGCGCGAGAAACATGCTTGAGAAGCCGCTGATCTCACTGCCGCAGTTGAGCAAGTGGGTAGATGTTAGAGTATCAAGGTATCGATCGTCGAGTATAATTTGCGAGCAACTCAAAGATACAGAAGCGCTGGTCGATGATAAGGGTCATTTCAGTTCCCAATCGCATCATTGATTTATCATGAACCAATCCTTAGATGCTTTCATACTCTTGCTGGCATTCAAGTTGATACGAGTGTTCTCAGGCAGCCGAACAGCGATCGGAGCATATAATTCACGGCTCACGCAAGCTGACTAGTATCCCCAACTTCTCCAAACCGATACTGCGCCCAACTCATACTGCCCTCCGGCAGCGTCCACAGCTGCTTACCCTTGTCGCCACCCGCAGCACCTGCCGCAACATGGACAGGCAGCAAGTGTTCGAACGTCGGATGCGCCTTGCGAGCATCACTCCTCTGCAACAACGCGACCATCGCCTTCTCCCGTGCTTCCGCGTCGTCTTGCTCCGCCGCTTCTTTCAACGCATCGTCGAAGCTGACAGCGTACGGCTGGCTGCCAGGTCTGCCGTAGCTGCGCTGGAGATCGCGCAGATTGTGCACAGCCATGCCGGAGCAAATCACCACCACGCCTTCGTCGCGCAAGGGCGCGAGGGCTTTGCCCAGCGCGAGATGCTGCGCTGGGTCGTCAGAGTCGAAGAGCGAGACTTGCACCACGGGGACATTCAGCGGGTTCTTCTCTGGGTTGAACGCTACGAGAAACGGGGCGAAAACGCCGTGATCCAAGCCTCTGCGGACGCCTTCGGCTTTGATGCCAGCGCCCTGCAGGGTGCTGAGGATCTTGTCTGCGAGTTCCGGGGAGCCGGTATTGGGATACTGGACTGTGTAGTAGTGTGGCGGGAAGCCGTAGTAATCGTAGATTAGACCTTGGGTTGTTGCAGTGTTGACTTCGACGGCGTTGCGGTCGCCTTGCCAGTGCGCGGAGACGACGATGACGGCTTTGGGCTTCACTTCGTGCGTGATCTCGTGGCCGATCGCTTGGAGCTTGGCGTAGGCTGGGTGAGAGTAGTCTTCGAAGAGGTTGGGTCCTCCTGAGGGTGTGTTAGTGATGTGCTACCTCGCTGGAGACACGTGATCCTATTGGGATGTAAAATGTTGTACCGTGCGAGAGGAAGTAGACTGGAGTTCTGGTCATGTTGGCTAGAGGTGATGGGTGTGCTTCTTCTATGCCGGTTGATCCTGCTGCGGACAACGAGCGACGTAGAATGTGGTTTATTGATAGGTCGAAGGGAATGATCTTTGATGGCAGCACGAAGTGGTGGACGTATAGGGCAATGGCAATACCCAGGAGCGATACTGATAGCAAAAACCGAGATGGAGGCATTTATGTAAGAATTTTGGTATACCTACTTAACACGCACCACTATTTATGATAACTTCATAGATGTTGAACATGGTGGCTTTTTACCTCCTTTGTCATCCACGTAACCTAAGAGTCGTGCTCGCGGCGTTGGTTCCGCAGAACGTCATTTCCGAGCGAGCTGGCGTTTCGGTTTGGCATGTGCCGTTCTCGAAGGGCCGAGCTGCTTCACTTACACGATTCCATACTCGCCATTGGTAATCACCACAAAAACACAACATGTCGACTAAAGCAGCCCTAGTCGTACCGGCTCTTCGGAGACATACTTCCACCGTGATTGTTGCCCACGGTCTCGGAGACAGGTGAACTAGCACCGCTTCCGCTTCGACTGGAAATATTGTGCTAACATTAGAACAGTGGCGCAGGATGGTAAGCGCACATACAACCCTCGCCATCTAGATTCAATCTCTATACTGCTCGTGCTGCTGCCGTGTGGGTAGTACTGAGTTTGGATTCAGACCAAGAAACACATAACCCGTGGTGCATAGTACTGACCCAGAACTTCAAGGTCATTTCTTGCGCAACAATGGCGGGCACAGGGCAAATTCCCCGATACAAAATTCGTCTTCCCCAATGCACCTAGCATCCCGATCACTGTGAATATGGGCATGCGCATGCCCGGATGGTACGATATTGCCGACTTCGGTGACCTCGCCAACCGCTCTGAAGACGAAGCCGGTGTGCTACGCTCGCAGAAAGTCTTCCACACTTTGATCCAGGCCGAAATCGACGCTGGTATCCCAACCGAGCGCATCGTGCTGGGTGGTTTCAGCCAAGGCGGTGCCATGAGCTTGATGGCCGGCGTTACATGCCCTACGAAGCTTGGTGGTATCTTCGGCTTGTCCTGCTACCTCTTGTTGAAGGACAAGGTGAGGGACATGGTGCCTTCTGACTCTCCCAACAAGGACACGCCCATCTTCATGGGCCACGGCGACGCGGATCCCGTTGTCAGGTACGCTTGGGGCCAGATGACTGCGGACAAGCTGAAGGAGTGGGGCTGGACTGTGGACTTCAAGACGTACGCTGGTCTGCCGCATTCTGCCGCTCCTCAGGAAATTGATGACTTGGAGGCATATCTCAAGAAGCAGATTCCTGATGTCGGTGGAAACTGAGCTGCTGGGATGCTAGAAAACCTCAGAGCCTAGCCGGGTACGCAATATTAAAAGTGGCTCAGAGGCATCAGGGTTCACGTTTAGCGATGATCGAAAAAGAGCAGGTATAGACTGCGACTGCTATCTCTTCGGCTTTCTCTAGATACTGCAATTACAGCGTGGAATAGAGAACACAAAAGTTGTGTCGTGCCTCAAGCGTGAAGCGGAGAACTCCTTAAAGCGTGTCATGGCTTCGGGCTGTGTTTATTTGCGCTCATCATTCGATAATCAACGATGAGAATGCAGCATTCAGTACCGAATACAGGAGAGCACTCCAATGCTCATAGATAAGGCTGCAATGTTCCCGCGTGATCTGATTTTGGTTGCTCCCGCATCTGCTTAACAGTGAACGTGATATGTAATCTTAACATATAAAGAGTCGTGCAATTCTCTTGACAGCCTCCCATTCGGCTCTTACACATACGCTCCATCAATACTTGCCACCAAAGCTGACCGGGCCGTCACGATGACTCGATTCCGCATCGACGCTGTACTCCTATTCGTGCCTACTGGCGAGACGGAAAGGTGCCGAGAATACTTTCCCACTTTCGACGAGGCGATTTCGGCTTCTTGTAGTTTCATACGCGAGATCCAAAACGATACGGAAATTCCGGCGCTACAAACCAATAGCTGGACAGATCTGACTGGACAGCAAGATGCAGATGGCGTCGAGGAGATATTTGGTTGCTACTTTCGCGTGGGAGCGGAAGGAGTAGTTCAAGGCATGATACTGGTCTCAGCACTTCACGGTCGCGAAGATGGAGATGGGTAGTAGGTACAAGCGGTGGCGGCTTTCCATTGCACGGGAAGAACAAGGCCACCGCACATCAATCATATAATACAAGAACGCGGAATACATGCAAATAGACGAGTGGTCTACTTGATGGAGCCCTTGATCTGCTGGCGCAGGGCTTCGGCCTCTGCATCCTGGTCGCGCTTCGCCTGCGCCTGTTCGGCTGCGTGGATCGCTCGTCGCCTCTCAACGTCCTTCTCCCATGCTGTCCATACTGCGATGTGTTAGTTGGGATCACGATGACGGACGCGCCACTGGAAAGGGCTTACTGGGCTTGTCGCTCTTCGAGTACTCCTTCAATCGGCCCACGAAGTTGTCAAAGTCTTCTTGCTTCTCCTGACGCTTTTCGAGAGATCTCTTTTGAAGTTCGGGGTTGTATCGCTGTAGACAGAAGTTAGTTTTCTGGTATGAGATGATGGAGCTGTCCAAGATTGGGTCGGCGTACTAAGAAAAGCTCCTCCTCGGTGGGTGTGACATAGTAGATCAGAGCCGGCCCGCCAATACACATGATACCGCCGCTATGATATGTCAATACAATCTGCTCTTGATATAAAAATTTGTATATCTGACTTACGAAGCCAGCATCTTGACCCAGGTGATGGTCTTCATTGTGGTGGCGTGGCGTGCGAAGTATGGGAAAGAGTATTTGACAGGAAGCTATGCGACAATATGCCCTTCCACAGCGTAGGTATGTGTGTATTGATTTGTTCCTAGTGAGTTGCAGTATAGTCCAATTGCGGATGTATTGGTGGATTCTTGATTACCTTCGTTCCTTAACTTACTGGTCCCGCCGTGCAGTCCATGATGCCCGCGGGAGCCACAACGCCACAAACGGCAAGCGCAGCCGTCGAGCATGTGAACGAATGTAGACCTCTGCTCATGCAAGGAGAACACCACCTCGAGCCAGGGACGCCAACGCCATGGCCAAACGAGTCTTCCCATCCGTGGCTCGCGATCGCCTCTTTCACTTCAACTATGAGAAGAATCCAAATCCCATCAACGTCACCACTCTCATTCCTACCACTACGTTCGCCGATTCCAAAAGCAACCACCCATTCCACATCAAAACCACACGACGCCTCGCCCAGTTCGACCCAACAAAACTCCACTGGACTGTTAATACGAACGTGGACTTGTCGAAGAGCGCGTTAGTCCGCAAGACCGCTGCTAGGCGTGTCCGAGAGGCTTTCAGACAGGAGTTGCGCCTTGCAGGTTGGAACGATGACGGACGACGCAGGCCTGAAGGCGGGCCAGATGGGATTGTGCGCAGTTTTGATCTGAGTGGTGCGCTCAGGCTTCAGCTGGTGAAAGAGGCATTTGCGGTGACTGCGACGAGCGAAGAGGTCAGACAGGGTGCCAGCTTCGCTGTCAAGAAGCTGACTGAGCTGCACAAAAACGACAAGCAAGAGTATAAGCGACCTACCCGGCAGCACTTTGGCCGTAAAGGACTGGGTGATCGTGCGCAAAGCAAACAGTCGCAGAGCGTGCCAATCCGACGTATCTCGCACAGATGAAGTTGGATGCCTCGACAGTTCGGTCATTTCATACACCCTTCGCCCTGCGTCCCTGCAGATGGGACGCGCTCCAAGAGAGGCACCGTTTGGTGCTGTCAAATGATCAAATAAGCGCGCTGCCATTACACAACGAAATGAACTGGTAACACAGCCGACTGTAAGCTGCGACATCGCAGCGTACGCGCAGAGGCCTGCGCACACTCCTTGCTATCGCGAATAGATATGACCCCCATGCCTGAGCTTCTGCCCGAGACTGCAGCCGTCCGGTGTATGATCTCGTGTCCGACGAGTGCAATTGGGTCCATGTTTGGATACACAAGGTCTTCAGACCCATTCGCGAGGATGCTGCACAGACGACATACAGCATATGTCGCAGCTTGTCGATGCTCTCTGCAGACCAGTCTACAAGGTCAGATCCGCTTGTAGCATACTGACGCACCAAAAATTAGTGCAGCCACAGCTTCTACCTTTTAGCGTCTCAAACAGACCAGACGTGAGTGGCACCCGGCGTCGTACATCAGACACAAGTCCTTCTTAACAGGCCACTTATACAGGCTTGACTTACGTTCCCCGTTCTGCGACGATGATAAGACCAATGGCTATGGGCGAGATCCCGAACATTTGATAGACGAAAGCAATCCTAGTTCAGGATCACCGCCTTGGACATGGCAACAGCACTGAAGACGAGGAACCGCAGGAATTGGACGAAAGTAGAGGGCCACTCGAGGAGAGAGACTCTAAACTGGCACTTTTGCCAAGATATCAAGTCTGACGGGTCACTGAACACCCAGAAAGGTTGCATGTATACAATGGTATAATGTGTTCTTACGCTACTCTTCAAAAGACGATCGGGTTTCGTAGATTCTAGACCGCTAAGCTGATGCCAGCGCCCAAGAATTGAATAAGGCTCTCACGGCCATGCCATGCATTACACTATTGTGGGTATCTCTGTCTGTAAAGCCGTTGAAAAAACGTTGCCCCATAGCACTGTAGCATTCATGTAGTACAGTGCGTCAACCGGTTCGCTCCAACCCTTTCAAATGCAGCAATTCTACCAGGACGCAAAATGCATATTATACCGCTGCAGTTCTCAACAACCAGAAGAACCAAAACAGAAACCAGGGCTGCTTTTGCACCACTTTATAGGCCACATACGCATAAGGTGCTGCCGTCTCGATCGCAAATGGAGCAGCTGGTCGCACGTCTCGTTGGCAGGGCGGGTCATCGTACACCGAAGATGTTAGAACCAAGCGTCCTCCTAGGCTGAACCATCGCCCTTGAGAGATGTGCTGTCGATGCTTCCTGGAGGAAGCCGGAAAGAAGTTGCGCGCGCGAGTAAGAGAAAGAGTTGCCCAGCCAAGCGAGACTTCACAAACCGGCAATGGTCCAGTACGGCATGGCGATGTCGAAAGGTGATTTCTCGCGGGTCTTGGCTTTGGCAGTATTGCGCTTCTCGACCTCCTCGGCCCATACCACGCAGTACCCCGTGGAGGGACTCACTTGCATCCAATCCACGCACCCAGTGGGCCTTTCATAGCTGGTTTGCACGGTATGGTCGTGCTTCACCACCGGTGTTTCAGGCAGATCCTCTTTGGGGATCTCGACATCCTCCCACTCCCTGCAATAACCCAGATCGCGTCCCTTCTTGACCCAGTCGACGCAACCGACGGGCCTCTCTATAGTGTAGTGAAACTCGTCGTCGTGTTTGCCAATCTTCGGGGGCTCGCCGTCTATATCTTCGGGGATGTCCTCTTTGAGCACCGCGACGTCCTCCCACTTCCGGCAGTAGCCCATCAGGTCGCCCAGTTTGATCCACTCGATGCAACCGTCGGGCTTGTCGGGGGTGTTGCGCAGGCTGTCGTCGACTTTCTGAATTGTCCTGGTCTTGCCGAGCAGTGCGTTTTTGTCGGTAATGTCACGTTTGAACGGGGCTGCCATTCCCACGGTAACCATGATGGCAAGCAGGGCCACAGAGAGAATGTTCTTGAACTGCATTGTTGCGGGTGTGAGTGGTAGTTGCGCAGGCTATGTGCGATGTTGAGATGTCTGTATTGTTAACGAGCATAAGAAAGGAGAAAGCCTCCAGACTACAGGGCGCACTCATTCTTGAATATTTCTGACGGTCAACAAAAAAAAAGTACTGGAGCAAGAAGATTTTACCATGGATGTGGATAAGCAGTAATCTGTTGGTTTCTGGGGCGTTGCTGACCTTTCGACGGCAAGGTCATGGTATTTCTCCACACTGGCTGAGATGATCTCTCTCCAGACCGTATTGGGTCTTCATGTGCTGCTTACCTCTCCACGGCACTGCGCCATGAGCTTTCGCCATACTGGTCGGGAATACCATCGTCCGGTGCGACATACTAAATCGCGTCTGCTTGAGGTGGAAAAGATTAAAGTTGAATTGATGATTGAACGCCTTAAAGGCATACAACCATAACTCATGAGTCTTCCCAAGTCTCCATAACTCTCAATGTTGGTACTGTGAGGTATGAACATCATAACATCAATATTTTCCTTGGAGAGAGTGCCAGGCATCCCAGCGATGCTTTTGATGCATCAATCAGGTATAGCTGCAGAAACGGCGTAAGCACCATCGAGTCGTCTGGTGGAGGTTTTCGAAGAATGTTGTAGCAGCAGCGCTTTCGTCTGGCGTGGATCTTTGCTTTTGAGGTCCATCTTTCCATGTACGTCGGTGTGAGTATTCCAATGCGCATTGGATTTTTTGAAGAGACGGGGGATTGGACACTCTCGGTGCGAGCAGCCTGCAGCATTGCTTGGAGTGTCGATTCATGCACATCTAATGCACGCACATTGAACCGAGAGAAACAAAGTCTATGCCGCAAACCACGCAATCGATCGGCGACTTCCGGACGTTCGATGTACCTGAACACCTCAGAAGAAACGAGGCACGATCACTCTCATAGGCTGGGAGACAGCTCCTGTCGCCCAGATAGTCGATGAAGAAGCACCAGTACCTTATTGTGCACTAACTGCCCGGTCCTGGGGTCTAGCGCAGACATCGTGATACTGCAGGATGCAAGTGACGTCCCACGTCGTTTAACAGAAAGTGTAATTTCTTGAGGTCGAAAAAAGCCCGCTGCTAGCCGTGAAGCCACGATCGCCTCCGCATGCCCTTGTTCCTGGGGTGGCGTTTCAGGGCTGACGGCAATCAATTCCTGCAGATTCACGATTTTCGTGTTCTTGCAAGAGATGCATTTCCAATTGTTCGCAGAGCATAACGATACGTAAAACAAACACTACAAAGTATGGAGAATCGATGGAGCCGGCATGTTCGACTAGCTGCCCATGGGGCACAACCTGGAGTGCGAATATTTTACGTTATACAGAAGCAATATTGACAACGTGCACCGTGTCAAGGCCCACATGGCACACGCGTGACAACGGTACTTCGACGGAGCCGGACGGACAACGCCCCCAGGCGAGAAATTGGACCTGTGCGCAAGGCTGGCGCATATCGGACACGGCTGGTGAGTAAGAAAAATGCCGCTGTCGCAGTGAAATGGGCCAAGACAAGGGAGGCGCAGTGAGCGACACCGCAGCACGACTAGGAGGACTAGCCGAGCCAACGGAGAGCCTCATCAGAGACTTCCTTCGAGAGGCTTTCGAAACTGGCGGCGGCAATTCTGTCCATGTCCGCTAACGGCAGAGGGAAAATGATCTTCGCTGCCCGTCATCCGGCGACCGACATCCGTGAGGCACCGGCGGAGGGAGGACGCAACGGGCCATGCCTTCGTGCCCTCTTCTTATCTGCCCATCTTAGCAGGTACAAGCAGTTCGATATCTGCATGTCTACGGTGTTCGCACCGACTGCAGTACACGATCCAGCGAAGGATCTGGGTCCATTGAGACCGTGAAACTGTTATCATCTTCACCATGTCATCTAGGCTCAGCACTGGGACCACGCAAGGCCCAGAGCATGGTGCGTGGGCCCGGCGAGAGTGTCTTTTACGTAAATCGCGTTGGAGAAGTCTGGGGCATATTTTTGGGGGACGTCAGACTAGGCAAGACCCGTTCGTAAGGATCTCATGAGATGCGAGATGCCTCTGGGAAAAAAATAAATATATTGTCGGCCAGAAGCGGCAGGGCCTGCCGATGCAAGCTTGCAGGGCAAGCCACGAAAGTACTTGGCTTGCAATCCTTAATCAGAGCTTTTTACGACTCCCCTACTCGCATTATCAGCGCCACGTAAAGCAGACATTTACGGTCTGGCCGTGCGCGGCTCGATGCATGTGGAGAAGGCCCTCCGGCCGGGGTACACCCTATCTGCGAGGAAAATGCTAGCGTCACTAAGACCAAATGCTAATTGCTAATTGATCTGGCCTGCGACTCTACCACGCCTGTCAGAGCCGTTGTAAGGCCGAATGCGCCTGTCGCAGCCCGCGCCTGGGTAAGATGTATATCTTGACCATTCCCTTGTCTGAGGGCCTTTCGAAAGTCACTCACCCTCTCCAACACACGCCTTCTTAACCAAGGGATCTCTCTTCCTCACCTCCTCGTCCTCCTCGACCTCCACCTTCTCCTCCTCCCTCTCATCCTCATCTTCATCAAACCCGGCATCGACAGCAACATGGCTCACGACGCCCAAAATAAGAAGAACTACGACGAAGAGCTCGTCGGTGTTCCCTCTCGCGGAGATGGCGAGGTCCAGGATGCAGTCTTCGGCCACGTTGAAGAAGGTGGTCCCGACTACCTCAGTGTCGGCTGGCTCGGAGCCTCAGTCCTCATGATGAAGACCGAAGTTGGTCTCGGTGTGCTTTCGATCCCTGAGGCCTTCGATATTCTCGGCATGATCCCCGGTATCATCCTTCTGCTTGCGATCGGTATCATCACCACCTGGTCGTCCTACGTCGTTGGTCAGTTCAAGTTGAGCCACCCTCAAGTTTACGGTATTCCCGACGTGGGAATGCTTCTTTTTGGCCCCATCGGCCGTGACTTCCTCGCCATCGCTTTCTGTCTCTTCTGGATCTTCATTGCTGGAAGTGCAATGCTCGGTGTCTCCATTGGACTCAACGCTGTTTCAACTCACGGCGCCTGCACTGCTGTGTTTGTCGCTGTCGCCTTCGTCATCGCGTTCGCTGTTGCCAGCATTCGCACTTTGGGCAAGATCAGCTGGCTCGCGTGGGTCGGCATGTTCTCTATCCTCGCTGCCATCTTCTCCGTCACCATCGCCACTGGTGTCCAGGACCGTCCTGCCGCTGCTCCTCAGACTGGTGACTTCACCTCTAATTGGGAGCTCATCGGCCACCCTACCTTCGCCCAGGCCATGTCCGCCATCTCCTCGCTCATCTTTGCGTTCGCTGGTGTTCCCGCTTACTTCTCCATCGCCTCTGAGATGAGGAACCCCAAGCAATACGTTTGGTCGCTCGCCCTTTGCCGCGGTATCGCCATCGGCACCTACCTCATCATCGGCATTGTCGTCTACTACTTCTGTGGATCCTACGTCGCCTCGCCCGCTCTCGGCTCTGCCGGTGCCCTCATGAAGAAGATCTCCTACGGCCTTGCCCTCCCCGGTTTGATGGTCTCCATGGTCCTTTACACCCACTTGACCGCGAAGTACGTATTCATTCGCGCCCTTCGCAACAGCAAGCACCTCACCTCCAACTCCCTCGTTCACTGGGCCACCTGGATCGGCTGCGTCTTCGGCACCGCCATCATCGCCTACTGCATTGCCAGCGGTATCCCCGCCTTCGGTGGCCTCGTCTCGCTCATGGGTGCCGTCTTCGGTACCCTCATGTGTTTCCAGCCCATGGGAGCCATGTGGTTCTACGACAACTGGAACGGCCCCAACCGCGGCACTCTGCGGTGGAAGTTCATGGTCGGCTGGGCCAGCTTCGTCATCGTCATCGGCACATTCCTCATGGTTGCCGGCACCTACGGCTCCGTGCTTGGTCTCATTGATATCTTCAAGACCAGCAACGGCTCGGCCGCGTGGACTTGCGTGGACAACTCTAACTCTGTTTAAGAAGAGAGAGGCTTGGGCAACAGAACCGCCCTCCCTTGGAAAAGTACATATTACATTTAGATATATACTTCCTTTTCCTACGATACGAATATGAACATGAATTATTTCAAACAAACGTGACTACTGCTTTCCATTTCATCTTCATCTTGCTCGTGACCGAAGCCAATCTGTTTACCGAATATTATGGCGATCTAACGTCCCTTTTGCAGGAAGTTCAGTCGTGCATCACGGCTCGTAGAAATCCAATGTCGATTTTTCCTACAGGGCTTGTGGACGGAATCGCAGTTCACAAGATTCAGAACGTCTCATAGATATCAAGAACCCACATCACTGCCGCAACACCACTCATGAAGTTGAACAGCAGCATACGATAACGGTCGAAGGATCATCAAGGTTGTCTTGAATCTGGGCCTTACACGCATGCAAAGGTCCGCTACGATAAGACACCAGTGCGAGTTTCAGCAAAGTAGAAAAGCGATTTCTCCGTTGGCTTCTTGTAGAAATAATGTACCAAAAGATAAGTAGCGCGCCGACAGATGCTCTATTGATATTTTTGAGCCCAAGGCAGCGACCATACCGCGCCAAAAACACCAGCAGCGTGTGAGATGTCGCGCGCGACAGTGATCCCGACACGAAAGCGCCCGATAAAACCATCGAACCATCGCAGCGAGAATACATACACATCAACCAGCCAGGATAGATAAGCGATGAGAGAAATATGGAGCCAAGTAAGAAAAAAATAAAGGAAGGTCCTTCACAAGGGCAAGTCCAGCGCAATGGAGCTGCTGACATTCGTCTTGCGACGATTGCCCTCGACGCCAAAAGCACCGCCACTATCAGCAGGCGGCGGATTATCCTTCATGAAATCGGCTCTGATCCTTGCGGCGTCAGCGTCCCACTGCACGACTTTTACGTCCCACTCTTTGCGCGCGGCGTCGGCGACCTCTTGCGCTTGCTGACTTTGCACGAGATAGGGCTGCTTCTCAGCTTCGCTGAGAGCCTTCCACCACTGTCCGAGAGTCGTGCGGATGGCGTTTCGGGCGTTTGCGAGGACTGGGTCCGCGGCGCAGTGGTCGCGGCATTCATCCCATTTGGCTTTGGTGAAGAGGAGGAATGGGTTGACACCTGCGCGTAGAGGCTTGACAGGGCGTTCGCCAATCTGACTGAGGAGAGTGCCGACAAGAGCGGCTTCATAGTCGAGACTGGTGGCGAAAGAAATACCGGCGCTGGCCCAGAATGACTGATCAGTGGAGCAAACGGAATTCCTGGGCGCACCAGAGGTTATTGGCACAGAAGAGGTGGCAGGCGTGGCGCTTTTAGACTCCTGCTTGATTGCGGGTTCCATCGACGCAGTAGAAGAGCTCACATTACGTGACGCCTGCGGTGTTGGCTTCGGCTTTGGCGCTTGAGGAGCGACAGGCATGGCGTAAGAAGCGGCTTTTTCTTGCTTGACAGCAGCAGAACCGACGAGAGGCTCAGGCAGGTTGATCGGCCCGGCCATCGCATCCATGACATCAGCCGCTACACGAAGCCCTGACAAGAAGGCGCCATGGACAGTAGCTGGATGTGTGCCGCAAGTTGCCTCGCCAGCAAAATGCAGGTTGCCTACCGACCTCGCCATCACGTCGTAGTCCTGCGGTCTGGTACGCGGGCCCACGTATGAGTAAGTTCCTCGTGTGAAAGGATCTGACTTCCAGCGTGTCACGATAACCTCGCGAGGCTCGGGCACACTTGGAGTGAACACCTGGCGAAGACGCTGTGTCACTTCCTCCATAAGTGTCTTGGTATCCGTTTCTTCCGCTTGATATGCAGCATGGCCAGCCATCAGTGCGATAAGCATCGGTCTTCCACTGGTCTTGGTGGCATTCCATATCAGATAGAACCGTCCTCTTCTTTGCTCGTAGTGCTTCGGGTTGAGACTGTCTGCGCGCTCCGCTTCGTTCAACAGACCGAACATATCGCGGCTGTCATCCCAGAATGGCTCATCGTATAGTAAGATGACCTACGCAGAGATTAGCAAATGTGAAGATAGAGCGAAAACAAAAAGGCCATACCTTGTTCAACAGCCCGAAACCCATCCGATCGATAGCACCTTGTTTCCAGCTTGGTAGTGGTGGGTCGAAATCGATTGCGTCAGACTTGAGCACACCAAGAGGTGTTGTAAGAACGACCTCATCTGCCTCGATAACCTCGCCATCCGTGCAGACAATCTTGGTCACAAGGCCGTTATCTTCGTCACCTTCGCCATCATCGTAGTGGATGCTGTCAACAACTCGATCGAAACGCACGTCTAGCTTTGTTGGCAAGTTCATGAGACCTCGTGGCACTTGAGTATAGCCACCAATGACTTCTGAATGCGCACCCTCGAACTCGTTTCCGGTGTCCTGGTCGTGACCACTCAAACTGAGCCAAGGTACAGGCGCAGCATTGGCGTACTCGAGGTTGGCGTGGTGCCAATTGAGCAAGCGCATGTCTTGAGATGTCATTTCCACGAGCCCTTGGTATTGGGAAATAGCTTCATCCATCACTGCGCCGAGAGTTGGGTGTCTGGAGGCCTCAGCTGTTGACCGCAATGACAGAGTGTGATTTTTTGATACACCATCTCTCACTTTCCATCCCATCTCGTGTGCCGCTCGCGCTGCGCGAATTGTTCCACTGCTGTTCTCGACAACCTGATGTCTTCCGGTAAGCTTTTCTGTGCCAGGTGGAGCATTCCGCCTTCTTCCTCGTTTCATCACAGCTTTGCGCGTCGCTTCGATCAAAGATGGCAGAGGTTCCAGCTGAAAAGCATCAAATCCTTTCGGGAGAGGATCGCGACAGCGGCTAATCAGCTCCTCGTCACCCTTGAGAGTCTGAGGACGGTGCGCCACTGCTCTGAAATCGCCAGCCCGGTCCGTGATGTCCGTGTATAAATCTGTGTTCAGCATATCCCTTCGCTCTTTCACTGCTTTGCCATTTGTATCATAGATGGTCAGTGCATCAGTCATAAGATGGTAGCGTAACCCCAGCTGACCACGTATGATCGTATCGAGAGGGTTGCCATGGTCGAAACCGGTGACGATCATGGCGCCCATCTCCGCCGTATTACGAAGGTCGTCCGGCAGGCTGTCCTTGACCTGACTACGGAGCGGCTTTGAGTAAACGCGACCGCCGATGCGCTTGCGTCCCTCGATAACAAGCACTTTGGGCGGTCTTTCACCCTTCTCGAGCCATTGTTCTGAATATTGTGCGAAAAGACCCTCAAGTTGCCGTGCGGTTGTAAGACCTGATACACCAGCGCCGATGACGACCACCGTTTTCTGTTTGGCGTACTTCTTTGATTGAATCGCGAGATTGGGATCGTGCGGAACATCGACGCAGCCAAAGTTGATGTAACCATTTCTTGTCAACCACTTGTAGGCGACCTCGGCCAATCCGAAAAAGCGTCCTTCCTTTGCACAGCCTGCAGCCTCTTCAACAGTGATACTGCAGCGAGGATTGCGGACCCACAGACGAAGTATGGCATTGCGTATGTTGAGGTACACGGTCACTTCCGTGGATGTGATCATGTCCATGAGAAGCGTATTCTCGCCAACGTGCAAAGCATAGGGATCTAGGCGGGATGCATGGGCGGCTTCAATGCATTGACTGGCGAAGACGGTAATCGGAAGTGTGTATGGTATTGACGAGCGTGGCTTCACCACATCTTGCAGCTTGGAGATCAACGAGGCACGGCGTATCCCTGGAATGTAGTTTGGTGCAGCCGATTTGTCTTTTGGTGGTCTTCCACGGCGTTTGGGTTGTACGATAGAAGATGATTGTTCGGGGGTATCCGCAACCTTTTCGACACTCTGTGGCGTGGTTGCCGCATTGCTCGCTTTCGATCCGAGACGTATCGTCGCCTGCTTGACGGTGCCATCCGACATACGCTTTCTGGAAGGCGAGAGAACGGCATTCTGTTCTTTAGGAATGTCGTCTGCAACGGTCGAGGAGCACATGGATGATATGGCTGTGCTTGTGGCCGACTCCAACGAGCTATATCGCCTCCAGTCTCCATTGGCATCGACTTCCCAGGCATCATTTTGAGGTTTCGATAGCGGCTTGTTTCGATCGAAAAGATCGCTTCCGGTCGACGAAAGGCTTGATTCGTCTTCGTCGAGACGAATGGGCTGAGGCGTTTGGGTGTCGATTGCCGCAGTCTCAACCGCTGGGGCGACCCCAGATGCGATGTTGCCCTCAGCCGCCATGATTATATCTTGCCGACCCTTCGAGAAGCGTCGTGTCGCACCATGCACTCCGGTTATACTGCAGCTGCCATTGAAATGTGAGGGGCGAGGTGTGCGATATGGGGCGACTGATACGCCGCTGTGGCTAGAGGCGGCGGCGGTTTGGCTGGAGGGGAGGTCCGGGCGCTTGGCGGGAGGCGAATGCAAATCTTCGCAAGCTGCGAAAGAACGAGCGCAGAGGCGGACGCGACCACAGAGAGACAGTGGCAATATACGCCTCGATGGCTTTCGTCTTGGTGTATGGCGCCTCTTCTTGTCGATGCTGATATTTGGTCAGGTGGTCGGCCAGGCCCGATGGCGACGGCGCCCACCCAAAACTCCTCCTCTCGGCTTCTCATCCCATCCCAAATCGGCAAGCGCCCGCCCTCGACCTCACTTCACCTCTTCGACCTCCACCACCACGATATCGTCCCTCTCGCCAGAAGCAGTGCCCTCTATGGCATGAAAAATACTATCCGCGCTATGTCTAGTGCCGCACCTAGACATGATCTTGTCGCCACGCATCCGATCTGATATGTTCAAGCTCTTGATACGCCATATATCCGAGTAGCACATCTCCATCTCCGCCACACGCAAGGGATATCTACAGTAGAGTCTGGGGGTCAGACCAGGGTCAAAGAGCCACAACATCAAGATAGGTGACAATATGCCGTGATAATGCTGGCTACCAATATATACCACGTGTCACCACCGCGCAGCTACTGCAGATACGGTTCGTGGCGGGTATATATTGCGAGACGGCGCTTCCCTCTCTCGCACTCCTCTGACCTTGTTGTTATTCGCCCTGCCGTTTTCTGCTGCAACCAAGCTGACATGTACGCAAGAGCACGCTGCGCCACCATCTGCGATCCTCAACCTAGCATACACCTTAGCCCCGTCGCCATCAACAGTCACCAAGCAATTTCACTCTCATCACCTGCGCCGTTGCGATGACAGCCAGAAGATAACATACAGAAAAGAACGAAAAGAAAAAAAAAGATACACATGTGGTTTCACATACCCGCCCGCTACTCATGCTCATCTGTGCACGAAACAGGGAGACGCGGGAGAGCAAGAAGAAAAGATAACAACGCGCTGTTATCGACGGCGAAGAGCAGACGTTATTGCTTCACATCAGATCATGGACCATGGTTCAAGATTCGCGGCAGTCTCGCGTCAGGATACAGCACGACTGCGCAAGTCAGCAATTGTCGTCTGACTGGCAGTCATAAGTGTTACGTCTAGAGAGTGGCAGTACAAGCGACACAGGATCGGGGAGACAGGCATGCACAGATTCATGAGCTATACCTGCAGTGGAAAATATTACATATCACGTACACATAGGAGCTCATATCTCGAAAAATAACAATTTCTTCCAAGAATTACAAACTACATTCATTAAACAATCATGAAAGTCGTAACACCATGTGCCATGTCCTCTTGCGCGCCAAGTTCGTCTGTCCGCAAGTCGCACATTGTTTTCCTCCTAGTAAACGGCCTCAATCTTACTTGTTGCCGCCGATGTGCAGAGTGTGCTTGACCTTGTCTGCAATACCCTCCTTGTGCTCGCCTGAACCGGAGCTCGAGCCGGGTGGGCCTGATGAAGCGCCGACGTTCGCGTTGGTGTTGTCGGTGGTTGCTTCTGTTCGAGAATGGTTAGATCGTACATTTTGTGAAGGGAATGATCAAGGTAGGAACTAACGGTCAGGCTGGCCATGGCTAGAAGAGATGTTCTCTTCGCGGGGCTTGGGGTTCTCAGGAATGATGTCGCTCTCGCCCCAGTGCTTCTCGCCCAACTTGATGCCACCAGCGGTCGGAATGGCTTCCTTGTTCTCTCTCTTGGCGGAGTTGCCTCCTCCTTCGGTGTTACGGGGGTTGGCGGAGGCTTGAGCCTCCTCTGATGTGGCACCCTCGCTCGTACCAGCGGCAGCACGATCGTTCCTGTGGTTGCCAGTAAGGCTGTCACTGCCTAGGCGGCTACTCTCAGAGCCAAGGCCGGCGCCAGATTCGCGTGATCCAAGGCCAGCACCGGACTCACGGGTGGAGTCAAGGCCGGCACCAGAGCCACGGCTTGAGTCGTGACCGAGGCCAACGCCGGAGCCGACACCAGAGCCACGGCTTGAATCTTGACCAAGACCAACGCCGGATCCAACACCAGAGCCGTGGTGAGAATCGTGGCCGAGGCCAGAGCCAAGGGCCGCGCCAGATCCAAGAGCAGCGCCAGTTCCAACACCAGAACCGTGTCCATGCTCGTGGCCAACACCAGAACCAACGCCAGAACCAACGCCAGCACCAGATCCAAGACCGACGCCCGATCCTACACCAGAGCCGTGGCTGTGCTCGTGACCAATGCCAGAGCCAACACCGGTGCCAGTGTGGCCGACAGCTCTATCAGCAACGACCCTAGCCCTGTCCTCATCGTGAGGGTTGAGGGTGGGTGCAGGGACGTAGCTGCCAGAGTTGGAAGAGCCCAGTCCACCGGTGTTTGAAGAGCCAAAGCGGCTGTTATCAGAGTCAACACGAGGGTCAGCCTGGTTGGCAAGGTTTGAGTTGTGAGGACCGCTGGTGGTGTTGTGAGTAGCACCGAAAGTATCGCTGCCAGCGCCTACACCAGTAGACGAACCGAGACCGTGGCTGCCGGTGCCGGTGTGAGTGTGCGAAGATGAGCCAGGGCCGACGTTGGCGCCGAAAGCAGGCTCAGCGGTAGCATCTGTGGTGCCGGAGGCTTGGTTGCGGGACGAGGTCGGGCTCAGACCCGGGACGTAGCTGAGGACCTTGTCGACGACACCGCCCTGGTTGTTCGTGGTGGTGCCGGTGGTGTTGTGGGTGGCGGAGGTGTTGTCGTAGCCGCCGAGGCCGGAGTTGGGGTTTGCGGACATTGTGAGGGCAATATGAGTGTGAGATGGGTGTGGTTGGATGGTTTGAAGCTTGGGTAGAGCAATTGGTAAAAGAGGAAGATTGATTGGAGTTGGAGGAGTGGGTGAAGGTGTGGAAAGGTAATGTGCTGGGGGAGGAATGGAAAGGTTGTATGTATGTACCGTCTTAGCTGGTAGCGCAGGAACAGCGACAACGACGTAAAGCCCATTGCTCGCTCGTCACCGGCTCCATCGCCCCGTTCGCTACCAAGGCAGCGCGTACAACGGCAAGGATAGATCGGCAGGCTTGGTGAGCACGTGGTCAATCCTCTCACACAGCTTCATGTTTGCGTGTGGCGTAGATGCGCCGCTTGTCTCGTGTACCAGCGTACGCGGGGTCGCGTCCGCATGCGAGTGGGGTCGGTATGACGTCTAGGCCTGCCATTCCCGATTCAAGCCTGATGGTAGAGTTGGCGATGATGCTTGGTTGTGGCAGGGCTAGCGGTAGGGCGGTCCACTCGCCAATAACAAATAATGTCATCCTGAGTGATTCGAGCGCAAGGCAAACGCGGCACGAGGAGCAATGAGGCAATTGGTGGACATATGACGATCCGCCGTAGAAGAGGCGAGAGACGGCGAGATTGTTCCAAACAACTATTGCATCAGAGCACGAACCGATCAAGATTCACGCCTACATCCAAAGAGCTCTGTTGGTGGCGTGTGCTCGCAGCTATTCGAGCCCTGCGCCGTGTATGTGGCTTGTCTAGAGCTATACAGTAGCGAGAATAGCTACACCAGCTGCAATACCTCCTCCAACCTTAACCCCAGTACCAAGGCAGGATCTCAAGGCAACACGCAGATCTCCGACAAGGATTCCCCAACTCGCATGCATGAACTCGAGAACTCAAGAAGCTTGACAATCAAAGGTAGCCAACATCATCATGCGCCAGGACAAAGGCATTATCATTAGATTATCTCGCCTTTTCTGGTCTTGCTCGACACTTATTTCCTCCATCACCTCCGACACGCTGTATTCCGAATTCTTCCGGCGACACTACGCAATACATAGCGAATGTGCTCTTGAGCACCATCATTCTTCTTTCTTTTTACTGCTCCAGACGCCGTGCTGTACATGATAATCAAGTACAAAAGAAAGAAGAAAGGACAAAAGATCAACCAAACAAATAAGAGTAGAAGAAGAAGAACAAAATCCCCACAGCAATGCAATGCCAGAGACGGAATAGAAAGCCACATACAATTACACACTGCATGCAATGCGTGAATAAACAAGAAAAGAAGAAAAATAAGAAGATAACAAGAAAGAACAAATCAATAAAAAGAACACCAGCGTCATTATTTCTTCCTGCCCCAGATCGATCTCGCTCTTGATCGGCCTGCAACCTTGGGGTCTTTGGAATCTTTGTCTTTGCCCGATTGAGGGACTTCGGGAGGCTGCTTTGCGTCCTTGCGCTTGTCGGCGGAAGTGTCGTCCATGTATTTGGCCTTGTAGATCCTAGAAAGCCGATGTGTTAGTAGGTTTACTCCATTGACATTTCCATGAATACGACTTACCAGCTATTGCCAGCCATCGACATCCCCAGATCAGCGGCCTTTCTGTACAAAGTCGCAGCCTTCTTCATGTCTTTCTTGCAGCCAATGCCCTGTGTGTAGCAGTATCCCGCCTCAGCAAGTGCATCGCAATCTCCCCAGCCGCCAGCAACCTCGTAACATTGCAGTGCGAGTGGCTTGTCTTTTTGGCAACCCCAGCCATTCATATAGCTAATTCCGAGCTCATAGACTGCCAGACCGAATTGCGCTTTTCGCTTTCTGCGCTCTGCTGCTTCCACAACAGGATCCTTACCGTCGCGCCTGGCGGCGTTCGAAATGGTCTGCTCGACGTCGGCGACCTGCAAGCCGGAGCTCTCGATGGCTTTGCGCAGCCAGGCGACACCATCTTCTTGGTTCGGGCGCATACCCCAGCCGTGACGGCAGGCCAAAGCGTACAGAAGCATGGCGGTCGGCAGGCCTTCCCTCGCAGCAAGGCGCAGGTGATATGTTGACTTTGTGAGAGAGCCAGAGCTGTGTGCTTGAATACCAATTTCTAGGTGTTCTTCCGCTGTAAGCTCTGCCGAAGCAGCCCGCTGGTGCAAAGGAGTCTGTCTGATAGTCCGATCTGTGCTTTCCGTAATGTCTGTCTGAACTGAAGGAGCCCGGTTGTGTTTCGCGTTGGCTCTTGAGCCAGCTCGAGGATCCGCCGATCGACTGCGAGACATGGACGCGAAACCAGCATCTCTGCCGAGTCGTTCCGTCGCCTCAATCTGCATCTCGGCCATTTTTTGCAAACGCTCTGAAGGAGTTGGCGAAGCATTTCTCGCTACCACTCGCACAGTCGAATGTTCTCGAGATCTTTGTTCTTTCGGGGTATCCCAATTGAATTGGCTGTTAATCCAAGAAGTCCTTGATTCCGCAGAGCTGCGTTGCATTTCTCTACCGCGTGGCAAATCCTCGTCCTGGCCGTTTCCTATAGGCGAAGATGCGTTATTCGACAGATCGCTATCAGTGCGTTGGATGTGCCTTGGTATTGGCATGTTCGTCTGCAGTAGCCCCGGGGCTTGGGGCGGCGGCGCATTGTCCTGAGAGACTTGTCTAGAGAGTGGTGTGCTTGCTGTTGACTGTGTAGTAGCAACGGTCATGGTGGATGCAGCCGAAGGCCTATGAGGGCGTTGCTCTGCATTCGACCGATTGTCGAAAGAAGTTCGGCCTTCGAATGAAGGCCTATGGTGAGAAGCAGCTATTTGGTTGCCATGACTGCTCAGAGGTCTCGAAAAGTTGAATGATGGTTTCGGAAGAGCAAACTGCGAACCGTTTTGAGAATATTCAGAATTAATAGATGGTGATCGGTGGATTGCTGGTGTAGTCGTGAAAGGCGATGCGGGTCGTGAATGCGGGTTTCCGTGTGGATAGTCGCGCATAGGTCTTCCTCTCCCTGACTGTGAGCCGTTGTTCGAAGCTGCATCATCTTCGAGGCTATCCTGGCGCACGGGATGTATGTTCTGTGCGCTTCGTGACGGATTGTTGAACACATTCGTCAATGGCAATCTCGAGCCGTGGTCGGACTTTTGCGATCGTGTTGACCCATTAGTCAAGGTCCGTGGATGTGAGTTAGAGCGATATGAATCCACGCTACTTGTCAAGCTAGGTGGTAAGTTCGGTGACGGCGCTCCAGCGTTCAAAGGAATTGGCTCCACCGGCTCGGGTGATGATGCTCTAGGGGCACCAATATCGAAGTAATCGCGCGGCTCCGTTGGGACTGGTGAAGGTTCCGGGACATCATAGAAGTGCGAGGCTGTCGAGTCCCTCTGGCTGTCTCTATTGAAATTGCCCATCGTGGGATACTGACTTTTGTGCTTGCTCTTCGCTTCCTCATTCAGCTTGTAGCGATCACCCGTATCAGGTCTATCCTCTTCCGACACCTCGCCAAGGTCACTCATGCCTCCTTCGGTGCTGTCGCTCACATGCCTGAAGTAGCCCGGCCTGTTGGCCAGTTCCCTTGCGACATCAGCATGGGGTAGGCGGCTCAAGCGCTTTCCATTCTGCGCTTCACGTTCGAACTTCATGGCCAGCATGCGCGAGTGTTGCGCAAAGGCATCCAAGGGCGACAGCGCAGGCGGCGCCTCGCCGGATCGCGGCGAAGGCAGATCCATGTAGAAGTTGGGAAACCGCGGGGGTGTGAGGTCGGCATTGCTGTGTTGCGACCTGGACAGGTCCAGGTTTGCTGGGCGTGGGCCCATGGCTATTGGTATGCTAGTGGTGGATGGTGATGGGCGGTGCTGGCCGTGGCGGCAAACATGCAGGACAGCGTCGCTGGCCTCGCTTAGTAGTGGTCTTCTGACTACCCAGATGTCGGCGCAAAGCTTTGTAGCAAGCCGGACGCGCTCTGCCGATCCAATGAACTATGTCGCAAATAGGCCTTCGATTCGTGCAGTGCTGAAACGTAGTGAGGTAGGTGGCTCAGGCGCAGGTGTGTGTTGTTTGGAGGCGAAAGTTAATGAGCGGACGGCGGCGCGGCGAGCAGCACTGCCACATGCAAGTACGAGAAAAAGACAAGGTTGTTTGGGCGATGTACAAAAGACGTGTCCCGTTGCAGTATACACTCGTGGGTGGTGTAGGGAGACGGCCGTCTGCAGCGTGTGAAGAAGACTCTCCCACCATGCCAATCTACAGGCCTGTAACCCTGAAAGGGCGAGCACCAATCGGTAGCGCTGGCTCGTGAATGGGCTTGTGGATGCCCCCTGAGATGGCGCATTATTCTGCACTACTAGCAGACTACCTTACCACTCATCCTCCGTCACTGCACACCCTACCGTCCATTGGTGCTGGCCTTACGTACTCTGGAATTGCTACTCGTGATGGCCCTATGGCTACCGGTCCAATGGCTGCTGCCCCTCCGCAGTCTTCATGCAATCGCTTCAAACCACGGAACTCCTTTCGTTTCATCCTGCCCTTCTAGAAACCGGGGTATCTGTGGGTATCGCTCCACCCAGAGATCGGCACGTATTTCCCTCGGCAGCAGCTGCCAGGGGTTGTTCACGAAATATTCGCGTCTGTTAATAATATGCCTTCGTGGTATGATCCCACGTACGAATGATTGGGAAGAGGTTCTCTTTTAAGTATTATTGTCTTAAGACCACAGCAACGAGATCATACCTGCATTGAATTGGTGAACGCTAGGCGATTCAGCATGAACTCCCCCACTGAATGCTATTGACCGTTGACTCTACCCAGCAACGCCTCAAGCGAAGTGATCTCCGAAATTTGGGCCTGGGTCTGGAACTTTAATCACCTGACCTGACCTCTTACGGACTTTTTACTTATGGTGTCCATGTTTCCGTATTGCGCTCTCTTTACTGACAGGACTCATCAAAGTGCACTGTGAAGCACCGCCCTTACTAGCAAATAAATATATGAAGTGGTTGTCTTGGCATATATCCAATCTAGGATCCATGTTCAGAATCATGCTAAGCCACTCGAGTACGTGTCTTGCTGCTCGATTGCCCGAGTTCTCATTACGATCGAAAGCTTGTGCTAGGGACTCTGAGCAGTCTTTGGTCGGTCGTCAGAGCAATATGGAAATGAAGGAACCACACATCATGTAACATGAGCACGAAGATTTTGGCCTATTTGCATGAATAGGGTATGCTCATAAAACAGCAATGGCATATGGTGGATGTGATAAAGAAGAGTCACCGAATATTCCACTCCATGTCTCTGATGTTGCAAAAATGCCCATTTCACAGTATGATGCATCACCCCAACCCTAACCCTAGGTATCTTGCTCCTTCAAACCTCGAAGTGTCGACAGGGAGTTCCGGTACTGTCATCCGTGTGGCCATTCACACTTATAGCGACTCCATTCGTATGACCTGTTCGCTGCCATAGCTGCGTTGGTACCGTGAGCCTGAAAGGCGGATATCTTGACTTGCCGAACGGAGCAGCGATACTTGAAAAGCGCGAGTGTGCCTCACAGGTTGAACACCTTGAGATATCAACAACTTCATTTATGCTGTATCCACCGGCGACGTGTGTAAACAACATTCGACTGTGTAGCCAATGTTCTCTTTACATAGTACAGTCGCAGGAAATACAAGAGATACGTTCTGACTACTCTCCCAATGCTTGAATGGTCGCCAGATCGCACGTACATTAGTCCGGCGATGATACGATGAACATATCGTACAACTTCGCTCCCAAATATAGCCTTCATCGTTGCGACTCCATAACAAACAGAGGTAGCTCCCTGTAGATTTCAATTGCATGCGAATATAATTTGGCACCTATATAACAATAATGGCAGCCAACGCACCTCCTGCCCAGTGCCTGCCAGCCGTTTCGAAGTCCATCTCTCCAAATTGAAGGCAAGCTTCAGGGAGCAGCGCTGCAACAAGACCGGCTCGCAGGACGCAACACGCATCTCCGTTTGTCGCCAACGCGTGACGACATCCCTCGCGCAGTAAGACGACTGCGCAAACCTCGCGCCCCTCACCTCCTCAATGGTCGCAATGTCGAAATGAGCATCCACGCGCATCCTCTCCTCTCCTATGCCTACGAGACGCGCCGAGCGAACTTCCGGGCGCTCGCCTGCCGAGACTTCACGCCATCCGTCGTCGCGCAACAAGAAGGAGCCCACCACCACACCGGACGATGGGATGTTCCGAGATGGACGGCCGGCGAAGAAGAGGAAGCTTGAGATTCGTGCTGGACCTAAGCAGCAGACGCTCGACAGCCTGGGCTTCTTCAACCGCGCCGCCGCAACTACTACCGCTTCCCCCGTTCAGCCACCAAACAGAGTCACCCTTGCTGAGCCGCATGGTGAGCTGATCGAGACCGTCAATGGCGTGCGCTCCGATATTGACATTGAGGAAGATGACGCGTTGGAAGGCGCCGAGAAGGAGGAAATAGATACACCCAGCAAGGCCGTTCCCGCGTCGGAGCCCATACCAGCAGCACAGCCTGTAGAAAAGCGCAAGAAGGAAGAGAGGAGATCTCTGAGAAGTCGCGATGATGGACCACGGCTGAAGAGCGAGCTGGCAGTTTACTTCGGAAACTATGAAGAAATCATGTTTGAAACGCCCGTGGAGCCAGAGTTCATCACGACCGAGTCGGCGATATACATTACAGACGACACACCGAAAGCGATCAAGGCTGAGACTCCTTCGCCTAACAAGAGCAACAGACAAGTGAAGGGTACGCCCAACAGTGCACGATCAAACGGCATGCGACCCGCCACGTCACTGCAATCGTCGCCGCCAAGCTACAATGGATGTCAGGTGGTCGATCTGTCGACCTTTCTCAAAAATGTTCCTGACAATGCGGACGACCCACTATCTGAGGACGCCTTCTTGAAATCGCACAAACGTGCTGAGCGCAAGGAGAAACAACTTCGCAATATTGAACGTGAGCGAGCCATGCACGAAAAGTTTCAGCTTGACCGTCTGCTCGAAGGACTGCAAGGGCATGACTGGCTCAAAGTCCTTGGCATTACTGGTGTCACGGACGGCGAGGCGAAACGATATGAGCCGAAGAGGGATTACTTCATTGCTGAGGTTCAGGCCCTGGTCAACAAATTCCAAGAGTGGAAGGACGAAGAGAAGCGACAGCGACTGGAACGAGAAGCTGCTCTTGCCGCCGAGCGCGAAGCCGAAGAAGATGATGACAGCGAGAGTCTTTCCAGCTCAGAGTCCTCACTGGAACCACCCAGTAGCGACCTCAATGCATCAGCCGCTCGGCAGTTGCAGCAGGAGACTGCATCTGCTCTCAAATCCACCTCAAAGCAAACGCCTTCTGCTCAAAACAAACCACCTTCGAAACCTAAAGACCGGGCTTCAATTGTGCCACCTCCAGAACCCATTCCTTACCGTCCACCTTCGCCCATCACAAGCTTTTACTCAAAGCGCCATATGCGAGATGCAGCTCTCAAGAAAACGAGACATGGTCGCAGTGTCACCGCCTTTGGGCAGCCTTTACCGGAACCCGAGGAGCAGGAATTCGAGTTGCCTGCTGAATACGTGACTGCTGAGGTGCTGAAAGCCAGAGGCAGGGAGTGGAGGCGACGAAAGAGGGAGAGCGCTGCAAATGCAGCAGGCAGGTGAGCGAACACGAGCTTTGTAGATATTATGGCATGAGATACCACCGCATTACCGTTCAACCAAGCTGATAGCATAACATCCACCGTTGCAGTGTTTCTTTCATAGTACCAGTCAAGTCCTGGTCAACAGAGATGTCCCACTGTTGAAGCGGATATGTATGGAAAACGCCCCTATTCACCTATCGAATAAGGTCGATTAGCTCAGTTGGTTAGAGCGTGGTGCTAATAACGCCAAGGCCGTGGGTTCGACCCCCATATTGACCATGAACTCCCATTTCTTTTGCTTTTGTCAACGAGACCATCTACTCTTTTGCTGCCTGCCTGGACGAGAATGTGAACCACCGACCATGGAGCCACTTGGCTCTGTTTTCAGCTCATTTCTGCTGTCCTTGCGGTGTGCGACCTCCGATGCTCAAATGTGATCGCTACCCTGAGGGCTGTGTGCAGTCTCTCAATAGTGCATATGAGTGTTCAAGTCTTGACGCACGATGACAATGGTACAATAGCTGTTGAGATTGTTGATAACCTTCAATAGTATCTCAACGGGGATCATTGCATTGCCAAGAAACATAGTCGCTGATACTAGTACGAGCATTGATGAGATCGTGGCTACTGGGACACTTATCAAGCATATGAGGCTTGACTATCTTGACAAGCTGATGTTGTCCATTGTCTATCACTTTTTTTTTTTCCGGCGATGAAAGAGTAAGTCTGCACACGACTTGACTGACTAGCTGTTTGAGTAGTATTTGTGCTAGGAGGAGGCCTGCGCTATCGAGTGCTTGTGTGAAAACGATCGAGTAGGCAAGACCTGCCGTCTCGCCTCTCGTTGGTGAGTCCGCCTCAGCTTCTGGGTTAGAACACGATAGCCTACCGATGGAAACGCGATCTCCAAACACGATGTGCTCCTTGACACGTTGTCATGGCGTTGTACAGTTCTTTAACCAAACCTCACAGCTAACGATCCGGACAGATAGTACCAAGTCGGTAGAGGGAGATCTTAGAAATACAACGCGGCCGAGCGAAGCGAATATAATAAGTTTTCGCGAATTTAGCAGGGAGGCAGGGTCGATTGAAGTTCAGTTTGATGTCAATCCTCATGGAATGGAAGAGCGATGTGCATTCTCACGTGACCTTGACTTGACTAGCGTGATATTGCCCTCCGAACGTCTGTTCCTGGCTTTTTGGCGCGGGGCCGTTGCCCGTTTGGAGAATGACTGGACCTCGAAATTCACTTCAATATCGAGGGACTGAACTACAACCACACACCCCGGCGCCACCACAACACCGACATCACTTCGTCCTCTATCGCCGTAAGATTGAGAGATCAGAAAATAAGCGCCTCCGCAATTTCATAATCTCCTCGCCACCTGCCGCCACAACTCAGCCAACCGGCGCACTACAAATCCCACCAAAAAGACACGCGAGCTCTGCTCCGTCATAACAACAACCGCCAACATGTCTCTTACCAACTGCCGCTTCTATGAAGAACGCTTCCCGGAAATCGACTCTTTTGTCATGGTCAATGTCAAGCAAATCGCTGAGATGGGCGCCTACGTCAAGCTCCTCGAATACGACAACATCGACGGCATGATCCTGCTCTCCGAACTTTCCCGCAGACGTATCCGTTCCATCCAGAAGCTCATCCGTGTGGGCCGCAATGAGGTCGTGGTGGTGCTCCGTGTCGACAAGGAGAAGGGTTACATTGACTTGAGCAAGCGCCGTGTCAGCCCGGAGGACATTGTCAAGTGCGAGGAGAGGTACAACAAGAGCAAGATGGTCCACAGCATCATGAGGCACGTCGCGGAGAAAACGAACGTCCCGATCGAGGAGCTCTACCAGGACATTGGCTGGCCGCTCAACAAGAAGTACGGCCACGCCGTCGACGCTTTCAAGCTCAGCATCACCAACCCGGACGTCTGGACCGAGGTCACCTTCAAGTCCGCCGCCATCAAGGAGGAACTGCAGAGCTACATCTCCAAGCGCCTCACACCCCAGCCCACCAAGGTGCGCGCCGACGTCGAGGTTACCTGCTTCGGCTACGAGGGCATCGACGCCGTCAAGACCGCGCTCCGTGTCGCGGAGTCCAAGAACACCGCCGACACCCAGGTCAAGGTCAGACTTGTTTCCCCTCCTCTCTACGTCCTCACCAGCCAAACGCTCGACAAGGCCATCGGTATCGAGGTTCTCGAGCAGGCCATCAAGGACATTGATAGCTCGATCCGCGCTGCCGGAGGCATGTGCACAGTCAAGATGGCGCCCAAGGCCGTCACCGAGAACGACGACGCAGAGCTCCAGGCTCTCATGGACAAGAAGGAGAGGGAGAACCAGGAAGTCAGCGGCGACGAGGACGACAGTGAGAGCGATGAGGGCGTTGTTGCCGCGCAGTAAAAATATGCATTTATTCTTCCAACGAGCGATGTGTGATGTAGACGGACGGCATGGCGTCTGGCGTTGCGAGAAGGAGATACAAGAGAAAAGTTGAGGAGAAAAGCGTGCTAAATGTACGAGACCAAAGCGTTTTGGGCAGAGCCGTTCTTCATTGATTTTGATTAGACCTTGAAGCTTTCTTGTTCTTCTTTCTCGAAGCGGACTGCTTTTTTTCTTTCTCGCCGAATAGACAGACTTTGGGGGTATCATGAGAAAAACAACCGAGAAATTCTATAAAAGCAAAAAACAAGTCCAAATCTTTCCCAAAGTACTCACTTCTTCCGTGGCCTTCCTCTGGGATTGCCGGTGCCAGTGCCTCTTGCGGGTCTGCCTCTCCCTCGACTGTTTCTATTGGGTCGCGGCGCAGGCGTAGTCTCTTCACTCCCGTCCTCTTCCTCCTCCTCACTGCTGTCTTCCTCGTCCTCTTCATCTTCATCCTCATCCTCATTCTCCTCGCTTTCCTCGTCTTCCTCCTCCTCGTCTTCCTCATCACTCGGCTCCACGACCTGCCTCGTAGACCGCCTCCTCTCCGCCGCTGGCGCCTGCGCTCCCGCTTTCGCACTCGTGCTGCCCTTTGGCCTGCCGCGAGGCCTCTTCTCCTCTTCCGGCTCCGGTGTTGCGGGCTCCTCGCTCGGCACCTCAGCGCGCAAGCTGCGCACGAAACCCACCGGCGCCTCGCGATCCATGTTTATCTCAGGCAACACAGCGGGGCTCTCGCTGCCGTCGCGCCTAGCCTTCTCGCTCGGAAACCGGCGTTTCCATGCCAAGTCTTCGACGAAAGCGTCGTCGTCCGGCAGCGAGAAGGGCTGCTTGTGGATCTTGTTGTCGGCGAGGCTGTAGAGGTCTTCGTCGTCGTCATCGGAGTCGGAAGCGTCCGAGTTGGAGGCTTCGTCGGAGAGATCGGAGAGCTGGCGTGCGTCTTCGCGCTGGTCGAGAGATTCCAGGTCGTAGAGCGTGGCGAGCTTGGCCCAGAGACCCGCGCTGCTGGTGTGCGCGGCTTTGGGGTTGATGTAGCGGTTGTCGATAAGGTACTGACGGATTTGGAGCATGCGGAAGTGCTTGTGAATGCCTGGGGGTAGGTGGTTAGTTTGAAGTGTTCTGGTAGCGTTCTCGAGGATGGGCAGTTCTCACCTGTCGGTTTCCATTTTATGATGGCTTTGAAAAGGCCAATGGCTTCTTCGTCGGTCCACGGGTCGTTGAGAATGTCATCGTCGGTGGTCTTGCCAGGCGATTGCGCGGCGGGCGTGGGCGTTTTGTGCTGATCGGTGGCTGCTGGTGATGTCGCTTGTGAAACGCGCGCGCGTTTCTTGGGAGGCATGTTGGCGAGGTGGTTGTCTTGGTTCTAGACTTGACCAGACGGCTGCGGAAGATGCGCGGTCGCGGTTCTTCGATTTGACATGTGACTCTGCTCCACGCGCAAGCCAGCATCAATGCTGCTTGGGACGAAGGTTCGGGCCTCTAACGCGCCATGACCGCATTGGCGTGGGAGCTTCGATGTGCTGCTGCTGTGAGCTGTGTCAAGGTATCCGGATATCTCTTGCGATTTGGCATTGCAGTCACAACTGGCATGCGCTATAGAAGCTAGCTGACATGTCTATTGATCTCTGGGGAATCCTACAAGACACATACATGATATCAAACAATATCTGCTCGTGATCGAGATATCATCGCAGAAGCTCTGTGCTCTCACGCCCCGCTTCCAACCACTCCGATTGTGCCAGAAACTGGGACTAGGCACCGCGGAACCTTGGAAGGAGGCGCGACCAGAGGCTACCATTGACTGTGGCTGTGTCTTTTCTTCTTATCTCGCTTCACGCGTCTACAATAACCTCATCTCCTGTGGCAGTCTGTGTCTCTTGACTGTGCTTGTTATTCATCCTCTCCAGATCCTAAGATAGCGTCCGACTGGATTGACAGGATGGTTCGCTGGGGAAAGTGGGTCGTGCCAATGCCATGAGCCCGTGTAGCCATTCGCTAACCATGAAGTACAGAATATTCGGCTGGGATTCCCGTGACCGCAGGCGGATGCACGATGAGATCCAAGCATTGCTCCCTTCGCACCGTGACGACGGCCTGTCATCCGCGATACCTGCCAAGGATGTCACTCTCATTGCCTTGCGCCTGAAGCACCAACTGGAAGTCATTATTCCCTGTGAACTACCCGAGGAGCGTGTCACATCACCACACAGCAATGTGATCACCGACGCCGTTATCGCCACTGCGAAATCTGCTGGCAAGCTTGATGGCAAGGACTACACATCATGCGTCGTCTACTGCCTTCTCATCGTCAAAAACTGGTTCAAGCGCCAGGGTGTGCTTGAGCTCTGGGACCTGGAACTCCACCAGCTCCGCGCCGAAGCCTGTGAGGTGATGGCTAAGAGGATCATCGAGGAAGAAGAGGACCTCACCCATCTCATGCAGAACATTCTGCTCAAACGTTACAGCATCGTCATCGATGGCGAAGACACTAAGCCTGTCAATGCCGTCGAGAAGGCTGTGGATTTGCACGCTGTGAGAGTCATAGGCAGCTCTGGCTATCAGAAGTGCATCTCGTACCTCTGGCGTGGTTGGCTCGTGCAGGACGACGAGGATCCGAGCCGCTTCGTCGACTACAAGAAGAAAGCCAACACGGACTACTGGAGCCACTTCGACCCGGACCGCATGCGTGTGCCGCTGTACCAGAACACAGTGCAGATTGCATTCAGTCTCATCTTCCTTGGTCTCTACACCGGTGCTATCAACACGATCAACCCTGAGGGCGACCTTGATATCGTTGAGATCTTCCTGTACATTTTCACGCTCGGCTTTGTGTGCGACGAAGCATCCAAGCTCTGGAAAGTGGGTAGGTACTACATAGGATTCTGGAATGTGTTCAACAGCACGCTCTACGGCCTGCTCACAGTGAGCTTCGTCATGCGTATGATCGCTTTGGCTTACCCGGTGGACACTTCCACGAGATTGAACTATAACGAGCTCAGCTACGACTTCCTGGCCTTCAGCGCTCCGATGTTCTACCTGCGATTGTTGCTTTACCTTGATGGCTTCCGGTTCTTTGGTGCCATGCTTGTTGTTCTGAAGGTATGTGGATGCCGGTGCGCCACTTCTTGAAACGTTCTGCTGACAATCATACAGGTCATGATGAAAGAGTCTCTGATCTTTTTTGCCCTCCTGATTGTCGTTCTGATCGGTTTCCTCCAAGCGTTCATAGGCATGGACTCTGCAGATGATAACGCTGTGACTGCGATTGGATTCATCTCGACACAAATGGTATGGCAACAGAACCACAGAAAACTCTATCCAGTGCATCACTAACACACTTCCTAGCTCAACGCCATTATGGGCTCTCCCGAGTTCGACCAATGGGACCGCTTCGCGCCCCCCTTCGGCCTGATCCTCTACTACATCTACAACTTCATCATCATCGTCATCCTGCTCAACGTGCTCATCGCCCTCTACAACTCGGCGTACGAGGACGTGACGGACAACGCCATCGACGAGTACCTCGCGCTTTTCGCGCAGAAGACGCTGCAGTTCGTGCGCGCGCCGGACGAGAACGTGTTTATCGCGCCGTTCAACCTCGTCGAGCTCTTCGGCCTCGTGCTGCCGTTCGAGTGGTGGATGAGCGACAAGCAGTACGCCCGCCTGAACGACTACGTCATGGGCGTGCTGTACTCGCCGCTGCTGCTCGTCACGGCGTACCTCGAGACGCGGACCGCGAGAACGGTGCGCTTCAACCGCAAGCGCAACGAGGCCGATGACGACACGATCGAGGAGTGGGAGCAGATGGCGGATGAGTTCGATGTGGAAGGCAGTGGGTGGGGAAAGAGGGTGCAGGAGTCTGCGCCGAATGTGGTGACGGATGCGGCGCTGGTCGAGCTGAAGGAGTTGAGGGAGGAGATGAAGGAGTTGAAGGCGATGTTGAAGGCGTTGACGGCGAATGGGTCGAACGGGGCGAATGGGAGTGAGGAGTGAGACGTGAGGTGGAAAGGGATGTGATGCTGAAGTTGATGATGACGATGGCGTTCTTTCCATGAATGGCTTGGGGAGATAAGTTGGGTTAGTTAGTTGTCAGATTGCAGATGGAGTGTGGGTACCGTTGTGGATTGTTAGTGTATAGTCAATGTCCCTACGTCGAGAGATGTCGCTAAAACGGCAAATATCGAAGCTACCAAATCAGCACGAACAGTTTGCACGTAAAACAGGGTTTCAAAGTCAGCAACCAACGTACTGGCGTGAACACTTCTGCAATTACTGTACATATATGCCAAACGCGTCGACAAACTGGCCACACGGCATATCATCTCGATATCAAAACAGCTTTTGGTGCAAGTCTACCTCAGGCAGCTTTGCACAAAAGCCACCCGTGAATCCTGCCTGCAACGATGAATTCTGATGCACCCGACCTTTCCCGTGGAAGGATCGCAATATTTGATGAGATAGAGAGTACTCACACAAGCCGACCTACAAGCCAAGGTGTATGCACAAGGCGACTTTCTCCGGAACAAAATAAACACGAGTGGCTCCGTCTGGCGCTAGTTATTCGGCACCCGCGGAGAGTTATTATCATAGTTCCATGATTTGCTTCGAGAAGGACTCTACTACTGGACGGTTTTCTTTCCCCTCCCTGCATATGCATTATGGCGCATGGTGAGGTATTATCTACTCCGGGGTTGCAACGGTTGCATTTTCGTTCGCTGATCCGCATGGCTGATCGATGATCTGGGAGGGCAAAGTTAGGCTTGGCCTGATGGGCTTGGGAGGTGAGATTGATGGTGGAAAAGCAGAGCAGAGCAGGGGCGGCTTCACGACGATGGGTGTAATGGGATTGGTATATTTTTCCCCTTTTGCGGATTTGTCGTGCGAACAAACGCGGAAGAATATTAATTCAGACGCAAGCAAGCAAGGCATGATGGCAGGTTGCAATATTGTTGTACCACCAGCAGCACACTCCCCAAGACCACGGCGGCGGAGATAGCACGACCGGGTTCCCGAGTGGAGGTTGGGGTGGATGCGATGCGAGATGTGGGTGGGTGTGCATGGAAGGTTTACGCCCCACAAAGATAGGCTCCGCTGATCATTTGGGCAGGGTCACGGTTGTGCATCTGGAGGTCAAGTTGTCTGGTCAGGTCTGTTGATGGGATTGCTGGATGGTGGAGGATGAGAGACATGCAGAAGCAGCAGGCTTGGTGTGAAGATGGCAGGGCGTGAAAACGCCGCAATGATTGAGGGAGAAACAATGATTGATAATGCACGCACGAACGCACGCACGCCTCAGATGCAATGGCACTTTCAAGCGATCGGCCGTTTCCGCATGTGCTGACCTTTTGACCCTCCTGCGGCCGGGCGTGGCAGATGGGCACGCACGTGGCGGCGCGTAACATTCACCCGATCATGCGAGACAGCCAGCGTAACTTGCCGATCGCTGCTTGTCCTTCAGAGAGAGTATTATAATTTATGCGAAGTGAATGGTGATAATGGTAATCCCTCGACGATGATAATCGCTGCCTGGAGCGTATACCTATGCTTCGGCCAACCAGTCATCATTCTCCTTCCTCCCGCTTCCCCCTCCTTCTCTACGCCACCAACACGCATGCCCATCTCGCCCTCTCGTCTACTCCAGCGTGTGCACGTCCTTTGACCGGCGAACGGCCCCGGGCTGCGGCTTGCTAGCGACTAGCGACCCTCGCGAAGCCTCTCCACTCGTTCTGGAGCGCCCGCACACATGACATCCGCGCCTGTCTGCCTGTCTGTCGTCCGTCTTGCTGGCCTTGTCTCGTCTCGTCTCGTCTGCACTGCTGTTTCGTCCGCTTAACATCCTGACTACATTCATACTTTCACTCCCCTGCCGCGCCTGGCACTACCATTCTCCGCCCTCACCTCGCCTTCTTGACCTCCACCTCCGCAGTGCCTGCGTCTTGGCTTCATCAAACCTCCGCCCTGCTCGCTCTTCAACCTTGCATTGACCACTGCACACTGCTGTACATCTTTCGCCAGTCGTGCTGAACAATCCGGAATATTTCTCCGCCTTTCCCTCTAGCAGCGCTCTGGCTCCTACACAATAAACACGGCATCCGCCATTAAAGATAGCAAAAGCCGAACCAGAGCGAGCGAGCAAAGCCCGTCACAACGCGCGCGCGCGCATTGGCGATCTGGCCGGCATAGGAGGAGGATATAATGTCGTTCTTTGGGAAATTCAAGACCGGTGCCGTAAGTTGGAATTTATCCTGGTCTTGCTTTGCGCTGGATCGGACCATGGTAGCATATGTTGGACGACGTAAGCTAACGAGCGATCGCATGTTCGCAGACACCGAGCGCCTCGGCCGCACCACCACCCCTAAAGAAAGACCCTAATGCGCCAGTACCTACAGCGCTAGAGAAGCTGCTTGCTCCCGATGCGCTCGAGCCTGTTCGACCAGATGGAAGCGACAAGTACTTCGGCTTTGAAAATGTGAGTACACGTAGCACAACAGGCACATTCAAACATAGCTAATTGAAATCAATAGTATGGATCCACATGGTAACCCGACCTGGCTTGTCCGAAACCGCTGAAGCTCACACTAACGATACACCACCAGTTATTGTAATTCGATCGTTACCGCCCTCTACTATTCAGAAGCGTTCCGCGAACATGTAATGAACTTCCCTTCAAAAGCATTCCTCGAAAGCATTGGCGATCAAATCGCAGAAGCCGCCACCAATGGCACAGCTACAGGACACAAGAATACAAGCACAACACCGTACCCAAATCCCTTGTCGCCCGCGCGAAAGGTTGCACAACCAACATCACCAGGCCCGAATGTTGCAATCAAGCCCGAAGAGAGCAAGGATTCGCCCGAATACAAGAAGCGAATGGCGATTCAGAACGGACCAGTACTTGACATGACTTACGACAACTCGAAGAAATACGGCATGGACGAATCGCTGTTCACTTCTCTGAAAGATATCTTCGAAGCGATGATCAACCACAAATCTCGCATCGGCGTTGTCAGCCCGCACAAATTTCTGGAGATCCTGCGGAGGGAGAACGAGATGTTCCGATCTGCTATGCACCAGGATGCTCACGAATTCTTGAACCTGTTGCTGAACCAGGTCGTTGATAACGTCGAGCTGTTTTCGAGCCAACACCCAGAACCGCTGAAACTGACACAGTCCAATGGTTCCACCCCGGAAAACGCCCTTTCAAAGGTAATGACCAATGGGATCAATGGAGCGAGCATGCCAGCGAATGGTCTCGATACGACCTGGGTGCACGATCTTTTCGAAGGCACACTTACATCCGAGACACGATGCTTGACGTGTGAAAATACTTCACAGCGAGACGAAGCGTTCCTGGACCTGTCGGTCGATCTCAGCGCGCACACCTCGGTGACATCGTGCTTGAGGAAGTTCTCGGAAGAGGAGATGTTGTGCGAACGTAACAAGTTCCATTGCGACAACTGTGGTGGTCTGCAAGAAGCAGAGAAGCGAATGAAGATTAAGCGTTTGCCTCGCATTCTAGCATTGCATTTGAAGCGCTTCAAATACACGGAGGATCTACAGCGCTTACAGAAGCTGTTCCACCGTGTGGTCTATCCTTTCTACCTACGACTTTTCAACACTACGGACGATGCCGAAGACTCGGACCGACTTTATGAGCTGTACGCCGTAGTGGTACACATCGGTGGCGGACCCTACCACGGACACTACGTGAGCATCATTAAGACCCAGGATCGCGGCTGGTTGCTATTTGACGACGAACTCGTCGAGCCAGTCGACAAGAATTATGTTATGAACTTCTTTGGCGGAGAGCCACAGCCAGGAGTACAAGATGCGAAGCAGCTAGCATGCGCATATGTCTTGTTCTACCAAGAGACCACAATGGAAGCTATGCTGAAGGAGCAGGAGGCAGAGGGACAACAGCCGACAAAGCCTCGCACCTCAGACGCCGGCACAGCGCCAGACAGCGCAATGTCGCCCTCACAGCTCTACCACACACAGACAGTCACAGATCCACCACACGACGTCCTGGACCACATGAAGCCACTCGCCCACGCAGCCACCGCCCCCGTCAACTTCCGCCAGCCCAACGACTTCGTCCCTCCCGTGCCCAGCATCAACCCCATCATGCCGCCGCGCTCAAAGAAAGAGCTCAAAGCCGAAGAAAAAGAGCGCAAGGCCGCACAAAAAGAAAAAGAAAAGGCCCTCGCCGCACAGCGCAAAGAAAGCGCCAACAAACGCATGGAGGCCTGGCGCAAGGACCAAGCGGATATGAAGGAGGCCATGGAGATGTCCAAGGCCTCCGCCGCCGAAGAGGCCAAGAAGCGCGGCGAAGAGGTGCAGGCTGCGAAGGAGGAGAAGGAGAAGGGCGGGCTTTCTCGCTTCGCTCGCCACGGCAGTATTAGTCTTCGGGGCAAGCCGAAACTCTTCGGCGGGAAAGACAAGGACAAGGAGGGCGGTTTGCCGACCGTCCAACAAGTCGCTGGCGAGTCACCTGCCGGCCACGAGGCAACGCCAATGTCGCCGGCCGCGGGAGAGGCGAAGAAGAACCGATTCAGTTTGGGCAGGAAAAAGAGCAACGCTTTCTTGTGAAATGTCTGATTTGATGGGGGTTGGGATTTTGTTGAAGAAAGAGGCGAATGGATCAGCTTCTGGCTGGGACCGCCTCCGTGAGCGAAATGGTTGGGGGGTCTGGCCATGACTGGTTCATGACCATGTTTTTGGTTGGATCTTGTCTCTTGTTGTGTATACCCACCCCCTCCTAACCTCTCCACGGTGTATCAAAAAGTGGCATACGCATTGGGAATCACGGCGTTTTTGGTTCTCTTGAGAGAAGTGAGAGAGCATGGCGGTGGGCGTTCTTATTCACCTTGGAGGCCTCCTTCTTCTTCTTCTTCTGCAAAATATTATTTCCTTCTTTTTTGGAGCAGGATTTCGATTTCTTCTTCTCCGGTGCTTCAAATGCATAGCTTGTGTCTTGGGGGGTCCGAAAGAAAGCATAGCCCTCCCCGCCGGGTGGACACTTCTTGGAGCGAAACTTCATGGAAATCAGGGAGATAGGTTTGGGTTGTAAACATTCATTTCTGGCTTTTCTCTCACCCTGACTTGATCCATGGCGTCTTACGGTGCGTTGACTGTAGAGCTCGTGGGAGCCATCGCTGTGACCTCTTCTCTTCAGTCTTGTTGGTAGAAAGACGGTTTGGATTGGATTGCTCTCTCCTCCGTTCTTTGCGATAGTGCTTGCGAGCCAAGCCGCAGGCACCGGAAACATTTGTTTCTCGGCAGCCCTGTTCTCAACTTCGGGCTCGCCATTGTCCACATCCTGCCTTTTCACTCCCTGGCAGCTTGTCCTCCTTCATCGCCCTTCTGTAATTACTGCGGTTCTCCTTGTCGTACACAGTTCGTAATCGTGGGGATTCATCGTAGCCCGTTGCGTTCGCGTCTCGTCCGCGCTCGCTCGGTGCTCTTTATCCTATGTGCCTTCTCGGTCGGTAAAGCCCCGTAAGCTTTTCGCTTGCTTTGCTTCGTTCGTTCAGCCGAAGGCCACGGCCCAGACGATGATGAGGATGTTGAGGAAGATCAGGGGAACTGTTTCCTGCGCGTCAGTTGCTGCTGTTCCATCTCTGCAGACCTGTGCCCTAGGCAGGACCTGTAAGGACCGTTTGTTGGGTGGGTTGGTCACTCACTCCGCATCAGCGTCCGCACCGAGTTGATTAGATTGATCGTCTTCGCTTTCATGCTGGCGCCGTCTTGCGCGCCGCCGCCGAAGGAGGGCTCATTCTGCGCTGCGTTTCCCCAGCCGACTGTGTTTGCGTTGTTAGCTATGCTGTCTTGCTGGTCTGGCGAGGGAGAGCGCGGGTTGGCGGGCTCGTGGTGTTGTTTGCGATGACGTACTGCGTGCGAGGAAGCGGTCTTCTGAGAGAACTGCTATGGCGTTTATGAGGAGGACGGAAACTGGTGGGCGTGGGCGGTTAGTTGGTTGGGCGTGGATTAAGAGTTGGGTGGTTGCGGTGTGTATGTACCTTGGAAGAGTCCGCCGAACGAGAAGAAGAGGGTGGCCATTTTTGTGGTTGGGTGTGGTTGCTGGGTATGTGAAGGTAGTGACAGGGATGCACTGGAGCAGTTGTGTTATGTATGCGCAAGCGGTTCTTGACGTGGTGAGACGAGGTGGTGTTGGTCCTACGCTTCGGACAGCTCGCAACAACGTCCCTCGAGGTGGGAAACGCGGCCAAAGCCCGAGCCAACATTAGCTTCGCCTCTTGAAGCTGCAATCACATGCACCCTACATAAATGTCTTTGGCGCATCACTACGCTGATCGTGCATTGCAGTTTCGAGTCTCGCAGACCGCATGGCCACAGAAGCCTGATTATAGCAAGATGCTTGGTATGTTCACTCAGTTGATGGAACGACAAGCTCAAGCTCGTTCTAATGCACTGCAGACCTCGCCATCAACCTGCTCATACCAGGGCTTGTGCTTCTGCACCTTTGGGCTGCCCCTTACACTAAAGTGGAAGAGTCTTTCAATATCCAGGCAACGCATGATATATTGAATTATGGCGTTCCATGGGCCAATGCAACATCCGCCATCGCAGACAAGTTCGACCATGCCACATTCCCAGGCTCCGTGCCACGAACCTTCGCCGGCGCTCTTGTTCTAGCTGGCGCAACGACTCCATTCGCATCTTTCCTGAGCTCGCCAGATCAAGTGCAAGTGCTTGCCAGAGCGATACTGGGACTCGCCAACGCGCTAGCCCTGCTTTCTCTCAGATCTGCCGTCGACACCGCATACGGCAAGATCGCTGGGCGTTGGTTCGTTTTGTTCCAAGCAAGCCAATTCCATGTCATGTTCTATGCCTCGAGGACTCTGCCGAACATGTTCGCTTTCGTGGCTACTACTGTCGCTCTGCGTAGCTTGGTACTGGCAAAGGCAGTGGCGTCGAAGTCTGCTCGGAGCCAAAAGCGCAGACGGCTGGCCTTGTATCTGCTCACCATCGCGGGCGTGGTGTTCCGTTCTGAGATTGCCATCCTGTTGGCAATGGAGACACTTGTGCTACTCGTTCAGCAACGAGCTTCACTCACCAAAGAGGTCATTCCTGCTGGCATCGCGGGTGCGGTGATTGGACTTTTAGTCACAGTGACGGTTGATTCGTTCTTCTGGCAGTCTTTCCCAACTTGGCCGGAGTGGACTGGTTTCTACTACAACACTATTCTAGGCAAGTCTGCAGACTGGGGTACCAGCCCGCCTACATGGTATTTTGTGAACGCTCTCCCACGACTTCTCATGAATCCAATGACGCTGTTCATCTGCATACCACTTGCGTTGAGTGTCAAGTCGACACAAAAGACAAGTCAGGATATTATCACGCCTCATCTGGCATTTATCGCCATCTACAGTGTGCTCCCGCATAAAGAATGGAGATTCATCATCTACAGCATCCCTGCTTTCACGGCAGTTGCATCGGCCGGTGCGTCTTGGATCTGGACGCGCCGCTCAAAGACTGTCATCTACGAGATTTTGAGTCTCGCTCTTGCTGTCACCACGCTCGCTTCATTCATCGCGAGCATCGGCCTCATGCTAATCTCCAGCCTCAACTATCCTGGTGGTGCAGCCCTGCAACGACTTCACGTCATCGAGACGGGACCAGCCAAGAGCGTCCATCTGGACAACCTTGCATGCCAGACTGGAGTAACACGATTCCTTCAAACACAGCCCACCTGGACGTACGACAAGACCGAAGGCAACGAGTCTCTGCTCGACCCGGTCTTCTGGCAACAATTCGACTATGTAATCGCCGAAGACCCGAAGCGGATTATCGGAAGTTGGCAAGTGGTCGATACGATCGAAGGGTTCGCTGGCGTCACGCTGAGACCGAATGCTGATGACATGGATACGTCGGGGATCAGTGGCAGTGATGTCGTCTCGCAAGCACAGCGGGCATACTTTTCTATCGGCGAGCGCGTGCGCACGAAGATCTCGCGTGGCTACTGGCCCGTGGTCAAGATGGAGCCGAGATTGTACATCCTGCAGAGAGAGCCGCCACTGGGCATGGCTGGTTAACTCGTACATTTCATACATAGTTTGAAACCTCAATCAGATTACCGTCCGGGTCACGGCAGTAGACACTGCGTAACTTGCCGACTGCACCTGTTCTTTCGACGACTTTGGAGCCTTCTAGAACCTGTACCATTGCGAACGTTTGAGCAGACTGTTTCGAACACGAGTCGTTAAAATCATGTAGTACTGACCTCGATATCAGCATTCTTCCAAAGAGACAAAACTTCATCTATAGGATGTTTCGTGATGAAACATAGATCTCCGCTGCCTGGTTGCACTCGTGATGCTTTGGGCTCGAATTCATGGCCGGAGAGATGGAGATTGATTTTTTGGCTGCCGAACTTGAGGGCGTGCCTTTTTTTGCGATAATGGATACCCGCGTTAGTGGACCGCATTTCGATACTATTTCCTGAAGGTATTGCGTCTCTGGATGATACTTCGGACTTACCGTTCGACTCCTTCGCCTGATACGAATGTTTCGTGGGTCATGCCTAGGTATTCGGTGTAGAAATCTACGGTTGCTTGAATGGAGGCGACGGTTAGGACGACGTGGTCGATTGATTGGACGGCAAAAGATGATGAGGGCATTGTGAACGACGGTGGAATTTACGATTGACTTGACAGTTGACTGTTTGATGGGTGTATGATGAAGTTGTGATTCGGTTGTCAATGGATGTTGTAGGTTCTTGGAAGGACCTCGGATGTGTCCGGGCTCGTCCCCCACTTTTGTTTGGTATGTACATTAGACTAGTCAAGAACAAGAACAAGAACAAGAACAAGAACAAGAACAAGAACAAGAACAAGAACAAGAACAAGAACAAGAACAAGAACAAGAACAAGAACAAGAACCGAGTAAGCCACCCTTCAGCCACTCAATTAGGCCGTCCGGGTCTTATTGTAGAACAAATCCCAAAGCTGGTGCTCTCATTGGTTGGTAGCTTGCGGCATGACTGCTGATTTTGGGCGCAGCTTGATATCTACCTACATTTACTGGTGAAATTGAAGTGGCCCAAGCGGACCTTAAACGTAGCCATCTTTGCCTGCCACCTTGATCCTTTCCGTGAATGCCGGATTAACCAAGGGATTGTGAAGCTCAGAAATCGTACTCATGCAAGCTGCAGCTGGGTCGCCAGATCCCGCCAGACTGCCCGACCAATACTCGTTGCCAGGGAAAGCATTTCCGTCCCACGCATAACTCAGAACCAGAAGCTCATCACCTTCCAGCTTTTCCGCTGGATCTCGTCGGCTGAACACTACCCGGATGCCCTTCTGAGCTCCGATGCGGATCACTGCTCTCTCCACATCCTCAGGCAGGTTGTTGATGTAAGCAAATTCCACAGTGCCTATGTGGGCAAGACTGAGTTCTGCGATGGCTTCTCCCCAGACCTCAACAAACCACTCTCGTTGCTGCTGGTAGTACTGCCATACGCCAAGACCAAGGCCAACGACATATGCCCATGCTTTTTTCCCTGCAGCAGCGGCGCGAGCGTTGGCTTCCAGTAGAAAAATGTCCGCTGTGATCCTGGTTCGTGCCTTGTACATGGGCACATCAAATTCTTGCGTGCTATCTCGGATTCCGCCAAAGAAGGCCTCTATCATGGTGCTGACCACTGGGTCTTGAAGTGGAGGCGTGTTCTCTTTTGGCTTCGGCGGAGGCAAGATGTGTACGGAGTCCATGCGGTGCTCTCTTTCGAAGCGAGAGCCAACTAGACCGACGATGACGCCGCGAGATTGATACGAGCCCTCTCGCGCGGGCCTGGCACAGTTCCCACGGCTGCCGGTGTTGATGAAAAAGGAGGGCCCGCTCACTCCAAGGAGAGACGAGAGCATGATCTCGTCATAGCTTAGGTAGTTTTCCAGTGTTAGGTGAGCGTTGAGATACTGCAAGTCGGTACCATTGCGGTCCCACTCTTGGAAGGCCTTCTTGTCCAACACTGTCCCGTCCCGCATCAGGGTGGCGTCAGAGGAGCCCATGCAGGTCAGAGGACGGCAGTGGATGAAACGTGCGGCGAGTTGCTTCCATGTCATCGTAGCGTAAAGTTTTTTCTCGTACTGCGAACCATGGGCGCGCTTGTAAGCCAGGAAAGATGCCAGCAGCGCAGGATAGCGAGGGTGAACCAGAATGTGAGTTGCTCGTGCGTCTGCTTCAATGTCATCGCGAGGGAAATTCCTTATGCGGTTAGTCTTCGTTGGAGGCTCGACCTTCATGTTTCCTGAGAGTAAGTGCGCCATGTTGGAAGAGTGCCGTGCTGAAAGTTGGTGTCAATTTCACAGATATGTTATCGCAAAGACAGCTTGTTATAAACAGATGATGAGTTGAAGGATTTATGCGTCTGCCTTCAGCTAGGCGACAATCGACTCAGCCTCGCCTTACCTCACAGCCTCAAAGTGGAGCCTGTTGCGCAGGCAGTTGAGAGGTTCTGCGACGATGCCAGTCACTTCGAGATCGAAACTCAGGCTTGTGTTGAGCCAACTCAAGACGCCAGTGTCGTCGTGTTCATGCGATTGAGCATGTCGTTGTGAGAAGGTGGGATCTAAGTCGTGACAATATACCTGGCAGAATTTAAGGTTCGGCTAGCGTGAGTGTTTCCGAAGACTTTCCACCATCATCAAGTTCAGGTTCGCAAAGCTGTCGCGTGGCGGTACATGCAAGTCTCCTAGAGACACCCACTTCACCTCCATTACACATTGACATCCACGGCTTGTTCGCCCAAAAGCGAGCAGCACCCGCCGTAATGTCGAACCAACAGAAGGGTGGCGCCGGTGGAGGCGGCGGAGGCGACAACAACATGAGCCAGTACAAGTATGGCGCAATGTCCAACTTGGTCCTACAGGCGGATCGTCGTTTCGTGTCGCGTCGTGGCGATGAGAACACTGGTGATCCGGAATCGCTAGCAGGTCGCATCAATCTAGGCGACATGGGCTCGAGGACAGCACGCGAAGCCGCACCCGCGCGTCCACCTGCGCAAGAGCAAGCACGCAAAAGAAAGAGGACCGAACCGTTGCAAAACTCCAGAGCGGCTGGTGTACTGAGCCAAGGAGATCTGGACATCGAAGGCCTGCGATACAGGCCCCGGACAGCTGCGACGAAAGATGTCTACGATCTCATTGCGACCGAAACTGCGCGCAAGATGGGCGGCGACTATGGACTTGCAGTTACGGCATCAGCGACTGACTCTATCCTGGAGTACTTGAAGGACGAGACTTTGAAGGATTTTGACAAGAAGAAGGAAATCGACGACATCCTCGGCGTGACGCTCACAAGTCAAGAGATGAACATGCTTGTGAACCTGGGCAAGAAAATCACAGACTACGACGCGCAGGACGATGACGAAGAGATGGGCGACGAGGGAGGCGATGGTGCCGACATCGATGAGCGTCAGGGTGTGGCCGTCGACTTCGGCGAGGACGACGAGGATGAAGAGGAGGGCAAAGGTCAAACTTTCGAGGTTCGGGATGAGGACGAAGAGTCAGAAGACGAACTTCAGATGGGCACAGAGGAAATTACTGGGGATATCGACGGCCCTCCACCAGCCGCGGCGGATGAAGACGATGCCGATGAGGATGGCATGGTCATTGAAAACCGACCCCAAAGGAAAGAGACCGAGCAAGACCCGGACATCATACCTGCACACGAGATCGATGCATATTGGTTGCAACGGCAAATTGGACAGCTCTACGAAGATGCTCACATTCAGTCAGAGAAGACAAGGGAATCAGAAGAAATCATGTCTGCCTTGGAGAGTGATTCTGGAGAACCTAAGCCTCTGCGCGAGGTTGAAAACGACCTTATGGAGCTCTTCGACTACGAACACCCCGAACTTGTCGGCAAGCTTGTCAAGAACAGGGACAAGATTATCTGGGTTCTAAAGTGGCAGCGTGCTGGCGAGGACCAACAAGCGCGCTCTGCCATCGAAAAGGAAATGCAAAGCGCTGGTCATTCCAGTATTCTGAGGGAACTCAAAGGACGAGACGAGCCAAAGGGCGACGGCAAGGCCAAAATGAACGTTAAGCTTGACGCCATGGATCTGGACGCACAAGCACCTGTACAGCAAGATCAAGAAGGTGCCAAAGATGGCCTTGTCGGAGGACTGCAACCACGAAAGACGCTCAACATCGACGATCTCAAATTTGATCAAGGCAACCACACTATGACGAACACGAATGTCCGTCTGCCCCAAGGCTCAACAAAGCGAACTTTCAAGGGCTACGAAGAAATTCACGTCCCTGCGCCGAAGCCCAAGTTCGATCCTTCAGAGCCGCTCAAGCCCACATCAGAGCTACCGGCGTGGGCACAACCAGGTTTCGGCACTTCGAAGTCGCTCAACAGAATTCAGACAAGATGTTACCCATCTGCATTTGAAGACGATGGTAATATGCTGATCTGTGCCCCTACTGGATCTGGAAAGACGAACGTCGCCATGTTGACTATGCTGCGCGAAATTGGCAAGCACAGAAACCCAGAAACGGGTGAGATCGACCTGGATAGCTTCAAGATTGTTTACATTGCACCGCTCAAGGCTCTTGTACAGGAGCAAGTCGGCAACTTCGGCAAGAGATTGGAGCCATATGGCATTACAGTCTCCGAGCTCACTGGTGATCGACAGCTCACTAAACAGCAGATCGCAGACACGCAATTGATCGTCACCACTCCTGAGAAATGGGACGTCATCACTCGCAAGGCCACTGACACCAGCTACACCAACCTCGTCCGCCTGATATGTATTGATGAGATTCATTTGCTGCACGATGACCGTGGACCAGTTCTCGAGAGCATTGTTGCACGTACTATCCGCCGTCAGGAGCAGACTGGAGATCCCGTCCGCATCGTCGGTCTTTCGGCTACCTTGCCCAACTACCGTGATGTGGCTACTTTCCTGCGCGCAGATCCTGAGACTGGTGTCTATCATTTCGACGGCAGCTTCCGCCCCTGTCCGCTCAAGCAAGAGTTCATTGGTGTCACTGAGAAGAAGGCTATAAAACAGCTGAAGACTATGAACGACATCTGCTACACCAAGACTCTAGAACAAGTTGGACAAAACAAACAGCAAATGCTCATTTTCGTCCACTCACGCAAAGAGACTGCGAAGACCGCGAAATATATCCGCGACAAAGCAATGGAGCTTGAGACCATTGGCCAGATTTTGCGTACTGACGGCGCAACCCGTGAGATCCTGCGTGATGAGGCTGACGGTGCGGCCAGTGCTGATCTCAAGGACGTTCTGCCATACGGTTTTGGTATTCACCATGCCGGCATGAGCAGAGCCGATAGGACAACTGTCGAAGATTTGTTCGCTGACGGCCACATTCAAGTTCTGGTCTGTACGGCTACACTCGCCTGGGGTGTCAACTTGCCCGCACACACCGTCATCATCAAGGGAACACAGGTTTACTCTCCCGAGAAGGGTAGCTGGGTTGAGCTCAGCCCGCAGGACGTCTTGCAGATGCTTGGCCGTGCTGGTCGTCCGCAATACGATACTTATGGTGAAGGCATCATCATCACATCACAAGCCGAACTGCAATACTACCTTTCCCTCTTGAACCAGCAACTTCCTATCGAGAGTCAGTTGGCCTCGAAGCTTGCAGATAACTTGAACGCCGAAATCGTGCTTGGAAATGTCCGCACCAGAGACGAGGGTGTCGAATGGCTTGGATACACTTACTTGTTCGTTCGCATGTTGCGCTCTCCTGGCCTTTATCAAGTGGGCCCAGACTACGACGATGACCACACCCTAGAGCAACGCCGCGTGGACCTGATCCATTCAGCAGCGGTAATGCTAGAGGCAGCTAGCTTGGTCAAATACGACAAGAAGAGCGGCCGTCTGCAATCCACCGAACTTGGACGTGTTGCTAGTCACTACTACATCACCCACAACAGCATGCTGACATACAACCGCAACATCCAACCGTCTGTCAGCCCGATTGAACTTTTCCGCATCTTCGCGCTTAGCGAGGAATTCAAATACATCCCCGTGCGCCAGGATGAGAAACTTGAACTGGCTAAGCTGCTTGGTCGCGTGCCGATTCCAGTCAAAGAAACTATTGACGAGCCGCACTGCAAGATCAATGTTCTCCTGCAGGCATTCGTCAGCAGACTTAAGCTCGAGGGTCTTGCCCTCATGGCTGATCTTGTCTACGTGACCCAGTCAGCTGGCCGTATTTTGAGAGCCATGTTCGAAATTGCTCTCAAGAAGGGATGGGCTGGCGTCGCCAAGGACGCTCTGGCTCTCTGCAAGACAGCCGAGAAGAGAATGTGGCCGACCATGACCCCATTGCGACAGTTCCCTGAGTGCTCACCCGAGATCATCAAGAAGGCTGAGCGTATTGATGTGCCTTGGCAGCAGTACTTCGACTTGGACCCTCCACGCATGGGCGAGCTTCTTGGTATGCAGAAGCATGGCCGTCAAGTCTGCAACATGGTTTCGCGATTCCCCAGGCTCGACGTGCAAGCACAAGTCCAGCCTATCACAAAGAGCTTGCTCCGTGTTGAGCTGACCCTGACTCCCAACTTCGAATGGGACGACAGCCTTCATGGCCGTGCCGAGGGCTGGTGGATCATCGTCGAGGACTGTGATGGTGAACAGATTTTGTTCCATGATCAGTTCCTGCTTCGCAAAGAGTATGCTGTTTCTGAGATGAACGAGCATCTTGTGGAGTTCACCGTCCCCATCACGGAGCCGATGCCACCTAACTACTTCATCACCGTCGTTTCGGACCGCTGGATGCACGCTGAGAGCAGGCTTGCGCTAAGCTTCCAGAAGCTGCATCTGCCTGAGAAGTTCCCATCACACACACCACTCCTCGAGTTGCAGCCTCTGCCAGTTGCTGCACTGAAACGTCAGGATTATGTCGACCTGTACCCTGATTGGACAAACTTCAATCGCATCCAGTCACAGACTTTCAACCACCTCTTCCAGTCGGACGAGAGTGTACTTGTTGGCTGTGCTGCTGGCAGTGGTAAGACAGTGTGTGCTGAATTCGCCATTCTTAGGCACTGGTCGAAGCAAAACTCTGGCAAGGCTGTATATGTTGCACCCTTCCAGGAACAAGTCGACGCTCGCCACAAGGAATGGCAGACTCGTCTCTCCAAGCTGGCAGGTGGCAAAGAGATCGTTAAGCTTACTGGGGAAACGGCTGCCGACCTGAAGCTGCTTGAACGTGGTGATCTTATCCTGGCAACGCCAGCTCAGTGGGATATGATGTCTCGTCAGTGGCAGCGCAGGAAAAATGTCCAGAACACCAAACTTCTCATTGCTGATGACCTGCACTTGCTTGGTGGCCACGGCGGCTACGTTTACGAGACTATCGTGTCGCGTACTCAGGCTATCGCCGCAAACATGGAAAGCAACGTCCGCATTGTGGGTCTGAGCGTCTCTCTTGCCAACGCCAGGGACATCGGCGAATGGATTGGAGCCAGCAAGCAGACCATCTACAACTTCAGCCCTTCGGTCCGACCGATCCCATTGGGACTGCACCTGCAGTCTTTCACGATTCCTCACTTCCCCTCGCTCATGCTTGCCATGACCAAGCCTACATACCAAGCAATCTTGCAGCATGCTTCCGACAAGCCCGCCATGGTGTTCGTGCCGAGCAGGAAGCAGGTCCGCGCTACAGCCTCTGACTTGCTCGCCGCCTGCATTGCGGACGACGACGAAGATCGCTTCTTGCACACGGACGTTGAAAGCATTGCACCCTTGCTGAAGAAGGTCAAGGAGCGATCATTGGCTGAATCTCTGTCGCACGGTATTGCTTACTATCATGAAGCCTTATCTGTAGGCGACAAGCGTATTGTGGATCACTTATTCAGCCAGGGCGCTGTCCAGGTGATGCTCGTGTCCAGAGACTGCTGCTGGGAGATTCAGAGCTCTGCGTACCTCGTGATTATCATGGGAACGCAGTTCTTCGAGGGACGTGAGCATCGCTACATCGACTACCCAATTAGCGATGTTCTGCAGATGTTCGGCAAGGCCGGCCGTTCGCTTCAAGACAAGGAAAGTCGCGGTGTTCTGATGTGCCCGGCTGTCAAGCGTGAATATTACAGCAAGTTCTTGAAGGAAGCACTTCCTATCGAGAGTCAACTGCAGACATTCTTCCACGACGCTTTCGTCACCGAAATCAGCACAAAGACAATCGAGTCGACCCAAGACGCGGTCGATTGGTCGACCTACACATACTTCTACAGACGACTTTTAGCGAATCCCAGCTTCTACGGTCTGCAAGATACGTCGCATGACGGTCTGAGCGCATACTTGTCCGAGCTAGTGGAGTCTACGCTGAAGGAGCTTTCCGAGGCCAAGCTGATCGAGCTCGACGAGGATGAAGACACCGTCGAGCCCATGAACGCTGCCATGATCGCGGCGTACTACAACATCTCGTTCATCAGCATGCAGACCTTGCTTCTCTCGCTCAAGCGCAACACCAAGCTGAAGGGCATTCTGGAAATCATCACAGCCGCCACCGAGTTTGAAGACATCCAGATCCGCAGGCACGAAGAGCACACTTTACAGCGTATCTATGATCGTTGCCCCGTCAAGCTCAACGAGACCAACTTCGAATCCCCTCATTTCAAGGCCTTCGTCCTGCTGCAGGCTCACTTCTCTCGCATGCAGCTGCCCACCGATCTCGCCAAAGACCAAGAGATCGTCCTCCGCAAGGTGCTGAGCCTCCTCAGCGCCACCGTCGACGTTCTCTCCTCCGAAGGCCACCTCAACGCCATGAGCGCCATGGAAATGAGCCAAATGGTCGTCCAGGCAATGTGGGACCGCGACAGCCCACTCAAACAGATTCCCCACTTCGAACCTGAAATCGTCGAAGCCTGCAACACCAACGGCGTCAACGACGTCTTCGAGTTCATGGAAGCCATGGATCCCAGCGAAAACCCCAACTACGGCCAGCTCGTCAAGGCCATGGGCCTCAGCAACGCGCAACTCGGCGACGCCGCTCGCTTCACGAACGAGCGCTACCCCAATGTAGAGCTCACCTTCGAGCTCGAAGACCCCGAAAACGTCACCTCCGGCGCACCCAGCGTGCTCAACGTCTCCGTCGAGCGCGAAATCGAAGAAGACGAGGAGCCCAACCTCACTGTCCACGCGCCCTTCTACCCGGCTGAGAAGACGGAGAACTGGTGGCTGGTCGTCGGCGAGGAGAGCACCAAGTCGCTGCTGGCTATCAAGAGAGTCACGATTGCGAGGGCGCTGAAGACGAAGCTTGAGCTTGTCGTTCCCACGCCCGGCAAACATGAGCTTACTTTGTTCTTGATGAGCGCGGATTATGTTGGCGTGGATCAAGCGCCGACGTTTGAGGTCGATGCTGCCGAGGGCATGGAAGAGGATGAGGATGACGATGACGAATAGAATAAATTTGTGGGCGAGCCTGTTTTTGGCGACAAATGATAAGATACTTTGTGTGTAAGCGAGTTGTAAATGAAAGTTTTCTCTTTTTGGAAAAAGTAGTCCAAGACTACATCGCCTGTGATGCTCATGGAGTCTTGAATTGGTTTTCCGATCTGGCCGGTAGTTTTGAGCCGGATCAGCTCAATTTTTCGTTCCACAGGTCCTCAAATCACAACAGCACTCGAGCGTCCCAACCTTATTTTATCCTTACTGTACACATGTGAACAGTATCCTGACACTCCTCAACCATGCCGAGCGTCCAGTCTACCTACGTATGCAATTGACGCCTTCGCATGATTTCGGCGAGCGGCAGATTATCTTCGTCGTAAAACTCGGCATCCTCGTCTATGCCGAAATCTGCAAGGCGTTCGCCTTCTTTGTTTCGCCATCTATTACATCGCAGGGGTCGATTAGCGTTTTTGGTTTCTTTCTTTTTTGGAGCCTGGACAGGTAGTAACAAGACAGACTTACGCTTCTTCTCCTTCCTCTTCTTCTCTACCAGATTTGCGTTTGAGGATGGAGGGTGACTGAATCTCCTCCTCTGCGTCGTCTTCGCTGTCTGTTGCGAGCGCTTCGTCATCGTCGTCATCGTCGTTGTAATGATCGTTTTCTCGTTCGGAGCGGTCGAGATGGGCGTAGCGTTCGTGGAAAGGTCTCCTGCGCACGACGTGCTCGCCCGTCTGGTGGCGCTGGAGATCTGCTTGCTGGCGCTTGCGGAAGTCGTCTACATCCATGGACTGCGTGAAACCGTCGCCGGACGGCGGTGCGCGCGGAGCTCTGTAGATGCGGTCTGGGTCTGGTGGGGGCCAGGGCTTGCTGGGGTCTGGATATGGTTGTTTAGAACGTCTCAGCTTTAGAAGGACGTTCGAATGGGCTTACCATCGATCTCATTGTGCTCGTACACCAACCCGCTGTCTATAGAAGGGCTAGCGGCAAACGGCCAAGCCCACGCAAGCAAGTTCCACGTCCCCATGGCTTGACGGAAGTTGGAGAAGATGCCGATGTCCCAAGGAAACTCCTGGTGTTCGATGCGGACTTTTGTGCCGTCGGGGCCGTCGAGTTGGCCGCCGAGGACGCGTGCCCGACGGAGCAGTGCATGATGGCGTTCGACTTCCCAGCCTTCGATTGTGGTGATGTTGAGGGCGAGACCCCATACTGAACGGCCTAGGAGGAGAATCAGGCCGAAGAGGACGAGTCCGTTGGCAACGACAAGGACGAAGAGATGGGAGAGTTGGAGTACACTTGGGCCGAGATACTGGGTGGGTGTTGAGTTTAGATTTCGTGTCAATCACAGTTGGGAGGACTTACGCTGGGAAGATTGCGGTTCTTCCAGAGCAAGGCGCAGCGCACGAAGAGGAAGTATTGAAGATAGAGCATGGCGGCCACAGCGTAGGAAAGGAAGCGCAAGAAATGTGGGAGCGTGATGTGGGAGATGCAGTTGGCTGGAAATTGTTACCTACCATGCTTGCAATGACTACGATATCGATAGCGAAAAGAGGAAAAGAAGCCTACCTGTCCAGACGCAGTGATGGTCCATCTTCATTATACACCTGGAGCACAGTTGATCAGTGCCTGACCTGCATTGCACGCCTACATGAACCAGGACGACGTACCGCTTGCAGATCTTGCAGTGGTGGGCGCGTGGCGGCTTTGGCATGTCGCACTTCCTGCAATACCGCTGGCGTGAAGAGGCCTCTGCCGCGACACGTGCACACTCATCCTTGGTTTGGATGTTCTCGTGCCAGTCACTCGGGATACGGCCCGGGTCGGTGTAGCATGTGCGGGTATAGCAGACGAGCAGTGCGAGTACCAAAGCATTGAAGATGTATGATTCTCCTTTCCGCAGCGGGCCTGGCTGGATGTTGTAGAACAGCCATTGCGAAGTGAAGGCTAAGAATGAGACGAGGGAGACGACGCCCGGGTATGCGAGGGCTTCCAGACGGAAGGCAGGCATGGTGATGGTATTGTAGCCTAGACTCGAGAATCGGGAGTGTTTGATATTCTGGCTTAGCCTACTTAGCCTTTCGATATGCGGGCCAGGCGGGAGAGGCAGCACGGAAGATGGGGCGGACGCGGCGATCGCACCGATTACACTTCGAGCGCCCAAGGCCTTCTTACCTAGTCGTGCTGCGATGAATTCGGGTTAGTCAACAGGCAGGCCAGGTCTCCCCCCGGCAAAGTGTCTCTTGTCAGCACCAAGACAACCCCATGATCTTCACCAAGTCGAGGGCTCGCCTGGAGTATAATCTTGCGGCCCACGCTGCTGGGACTGCTTGTTTGTATGCACAACCTCCGCCTTGCTTACCACTCCCGTAGACTGGAGAGTTCATTCAAATCGTGAGCCTTTGGAAAGGCCTCCACCTCCGCTCTGTACTACGACGTCACTGCTTCCATTTGCAACGTGCAGCCACAGCCATTTAGCAGAAGCTTAACGGGTGCCCGTCCGGAGCGCTTGACGTAGAGAGAAGGTCTGGCCCGTACGGCGCCAACACGACCGCTGTTATTCACTCCCGCTACATTTTTGCCCTCATCCGCGACTCGTCTCTCGAACAAAGTGATTGCGCCTGTGTCCTGCCGTCAACGCGCGGGGCCAGCCATATCCCATACCCGCCCATCTTACACCCATACGCCAATTGCTTTGTTTCTCACCCTCGGCTACTTCGGTACCGCCTCGAAAGCTAGAACCCGCATGTTGAGGTCAACAAGTGGACATATACGCATGCCACCTGCGCCTTGAAAGAGCAGGCCGAATCCGTGCCTAGGCGCTCACGCGCGACTCTCTACCATCCACACCTCATGGCGAAGCCGCACGTCTCCTTCGAGACGCAAGGGATCCGCTATGAGTCCCATCTCACCGATACCGACGCCAGAGCCGCGGTCGAAGGCGTCGACTACTTCACCAGCGACGGCAGCGTAGACGGAGAAGAGTTGGCAAATGTCGGGCAGCGCAGAAGGCGCGCCTCGCTGTCTATCACCATGCCACCTCCGCAATCGCAAGCCGGCCTGGCGTTCACTGCACTACAGTACTTGCCAATGCCCGTGCTCGTGCTCTCAACTACAAAACATATCGTCCTTGCGAACGAGGCTGTAGGAAGGCTTCTGGGTATCGATCTGGCCGAGTCAGACGCAGACGACGACGATCAAGACGGAGGTCAAGATAATAACACACAAGGCGCAGAACGGGAAGTCCAGAGCTCAGCAGACTTGCTACAAGGAAAGACTCTTGGAGAACTCGGAATTGACCTTTTGCAAGGAGGCAACGCTGTATTCGTCTCATGGGAAGATATACTGCAAAACGTGGTTGACGATGCGTCCAAAGCGCAAAAGGCGTACAAAAGGCATTGTGAAGGCCTCGAGCAGGAAAATGAAGACCAAGTTCCGGGTGATACACGCAATAGATCTCACTCTGTCGCCTCCTCGAAGCGTAGTCACTCAAGCGTAAAGAAGACGACCGAAGTACACGATGCTGCTGTGGATATTGTCTTCTCAACCGTTCGAGATGCACGTACAGGTCTTCCCAAACCAGCACCGGAATCTGTCACAGAGCAAGCGGCACTTGCGAATGCGCATATGCAGGCCAAGATGATCATATCTGTCTGGGCAACGGAAGAAGACCAATACTTTACTCTCACTTTCACTGCCGCCGCAGATATCCCATCAGGTACGGCAAGCTCGCTCTCGGGTGGATCTGCTAGCCACTCGGGGTCGACGACAGAGCTGTCAAAGAGGATTGTATCTCGCCCAAAGTCCTCGCTAAACTCCGGTTTCCCGTCCGCCGTGAGCTCTACAAGTTCGAGCACATCAGATCCTAACCGTAAGTCACGACGTAGTCGTGTTTCCCCAGCTGGTACGCCAAACATGCCTTCGCCTATGGCTTTCCCGCCCAGGGGCCCACCAGACAAGGCTGCTCAAGCTGCCGCGCCTACGATCTTCGCCAAAAGCAATCGCCTGAAGGATGCCATCCTCAACAGCATGAGCTTCCCAGCATATGCTATGTGGCGGGATCAGTCCTTCGGTGTGCCTAATAAAGCTGCCATTCAGCTGCTATATCCATACGCCGACACAGTCCCCGACACGAATGAGTCGGCTACTGAATTTCTGTCACGTTATGTGCTGTACCGTGAGGATTTCGATGAGTTAATCCCATTGGAGGACATTCCTATCATGCGCTTGATGCGTGAGCAAGAACGATTCGAAGGTTACAGGGTGGGGATGTATTCCGCCAAAGATGGATCACGCGTCCTGTACGATGTTCACGGAGAACCAATGCTCGACGACAAGGGAGTGTTCATTGGTGGTCTGGTCGTGTTCAACGATGTGACTGGCTTCCAGAATACCATCAACGAGCAGAAAGTGCGCAACGAGAGGCAATTTGAAGACATCACAAACATGATTCCGCAGATGATTTGGCGGACGACACCTACAGGCGAACATGACTATTATTCCAAGCGCTGGTACGACTACACCGGCCTGACGGTGGAACAGAGCGAAGGCGAAGGCTGGATGAATGGCTTCCACCCGGATGACCTCGAAGTTGCAGCGCCGAAGTGGGCCCACAGTTTGGCTACCGGAGAGGAATACCTCACGGAGTACCGTGCTCGTAGCGCAACTGGCGAATGGCGTTGGATGTTGGGTCGTGCTGTGCCAATGCGTGACGAGCATGGCGCAATACTCAAATGGTTCGGTACCTGCACTGACATTCACGAATTGGTCCTTACGCGCGAAGAAGCAAAGCAGACCCGTGCACAGCTGGAGCAGGTTGTCGAACATGCTCGCATCACGCTATGGGCTGTCGATATGAACTGCAACCTGACACTCTTCGAGGGCAGAGCCATGTACGAGCCCGACAACAAAGACCTCGCGAAGGCCAAGCAAAGTCTTCTGGGCAGAAATCTTTGGGATATCTTCAACATCCAGGGCCGTAACGACGAGTTGTTGACCTACAAGGCGCCTGTTGAAGGAATTCTGGCTGGGAAGCTCACGGACGAGACTCTCGAGCAGCAGATTACCTCGACGAATCGATGGTTCAGAACACGACTTGTTCCAATTCTACGCCAAGAGCGAGTAGGTGGAATTGAAGGAAACACGTTCATCGATGGTGCCGTTGGTGTCAGCATGGACGTCACCGAGATGAAACAGGCCGAGATAGACCTGCAGAAACGCAACCAGGACAACGCCAACCTGATGGCGCAAAGCGTCGCTGCGAAGGAGGCAAGCAAAATGAAGAGCCAGTTCCTCGCGAACATGAGCCACGAAATTCGCACGCCTATTGCCGGTGTCATCGGCATGTCGGAGCTTCTGCTCGACAACGATATAGGAGACCTCACCAAAGACCAGCGAGAGTGCGCCGAGAATATACAGAGGAGCGCGAATGGTCTCTTGACAGTTATCAACGACATTCTGGACTTTTCAAAGGTGGAAAGTGGCCGGTTGGACATCGAGGAGGTCCAATTTGATCTTTCCGTAGTCATCAAAGACGTGAACAGCATGCTTTCGTTTGCAGCGGAGCGTAAAGGTCTTCAATATGTTGAAGACATACCAGAGATCAAGAACTGGAAGGTGATGGGTAAGTGATGTGATAGCCAGAAGACAACGAGTCCTTCCACTAACCATGTTACTTCGTTTAGGAGATCCCGGGCGCCTGCGACAGGTTATGACAAACCTGCTCACAAATTCGATCAAGTTCTGCGAAGAAGGATCTGTGACCATGCGCGTACGAGTGCAGAAAGAGAGCGACGAGATTCTCGAGATCGCCTTCACCGTACAAGACACAGGTATCGGCATCGAGGAAGAAGTGAGGAAACGTTTGTTCAAACCGTTCTCTCAGGCTGATAGCTCCACTGCACGACGATTCGGCGGTACAGGGCTGGGTCTCACAATCAGTAAGAATTTAGTCGAGCTGATGCACGGCAAAATCTCGCTGGAGTCGGTCTTGGGTGCTGGGACCAAGGCTTCGTTCACCATTCCCTTCCACAAGGCGCCATACCAGAGCAGTGGGTCGCCGCTCATCGGCCTGGATGCAATTCCAGACCGCCTGGCCTCTGAAATGTCTGTATCAAGAGCATCTTCAGACAGCGGCCCTACTACACCTACCCATACCCTCCGAAAGTTCGGAGCTTCGCCTGATTCTGCTATCTTAGGCACCTCAGGAACGGTAGAAACAGTCGTCGCAGACCTGAGCGAATCAGAACGGAAGAAGGTCAATGTCTTGGTCGTCGAAGACAATCCCATCAACCAACAAATTGCCATCAAGACCATCAGGAAGCTGGGTTTCCCCGTCACAGCTGTCTGGAACGGCCAAGAAGCGCTGGACTATCTACGGAGCCCGTCCCAGGAAAGGCCGGCTCCCGATGTCATCTTGATGGATGTTCAGATGCCGATCATGGATGGATACCGCGCGACGTATAAGATCCGTAACGCACCAGAGTTTGCCAGCAATCCTCGAATTCAGGGTACACCTATTGTTGCAATGACCGCCTCGGCGATCCAGGGCGATCGCGAGAAGTGTCAACAGTCTGGTATGGAAGATTACCTCTCTAAGCCGGTGAAGAAGCCCAATCTAGAAAGAATGCTGGTCAAGTGGGCCATCGAAGGGCGCAGAAAACGAGAAGAGCTCCTCCGGGACAGTAGCAAGCTGCTGAGACCCACCAATCCTCGTGCCCCGAGTAGTTTCGAAACCAACGTCAGCTCCGTTGAGTCTTCGCAAGACCACCTTATGAGTGAGTTGGACCGTCTCGAGTTCACGCAGCGCAATGCTCTCGAGCGCTCTTCGGAGAGCAGTAATGCGGAAGCAATGCGCAAACACAACGCTGAAGAAAAGGCTATGGCGCTCCGCGACGACATGCTTATCCACTCGGCTGAGGATCCGAAAGAGCAGCTCGGTCCGACTGAGATGCTCCCGACCCACGAGAAAGACGAGGAAGTCGATACGAGCCATTGGCTGACTTCGGAGAACATGCAAAAGGCCTACGGCGCTAGTGCGAAGCCGGGACACAAGGAGTGGAACAGGCTTTCCGTGGACGTCGATGGCACGTCGAGTCTGGCGGTGGACCCGGGCGATGGCACGGCGTCTACGGCGCCGCCGCCGAGTACTGCCAGCAATACACCTACACCTACATCTAATACTCCGAGCGTGCGACAGGCAAAGAAGAGTCCTTTGGGTCATGGTTGAGGCATCCCATGTAAGGAGTCGGAGGGCGTCGGGGCGGAATGTTGTACTGCACCGGAAGCAAGGGGTTGGCACTCTCGCAGTTCGAGGTCTCTAACCTCTGAACTTTGCGAGCAACGTCGCATCAAGCGTCGTTCTATGAAGATGTCGGCGCCATGTACCTAAAACCTATTGCCATCGACAAGCAGCACCCGGCTGTGTATGCTGCGGGTTTCTTCGCTGTCCTGATACCTTTATATTACGTATCATGGCAATACCACATCGCGCACGGGCCGCTGGGCCGCGTTACTCGTCCACCTTCAGATGACTTCGTCGGCGAATGGCTAAATGTGCATCTCGTCGAGCCCTTCAACCCCTCCGCTGTTGGCGCGTACTGCAATACCACAGAATGGCGTCCCAATCTCGTTTTCAACCTCGCTAACGCAAACGGCGGTATTGGCAACGTGCGCGGCAACATCCTCGATTTCCTTTTCTTTGCCATTGAGGCCGGAGCCTCGATCATGCTCCCGGGCATGGCTAGTCGCAGTCAAACTGATATCAGCAACGTCTGGGCCAGCCGTGCGCCTTTCGACCTCTTCTTCGACGAGACCTGGTTCCTCGACGCCATGTCTGAGGCTTGCCCGCAGATGACCATCTACAAGCCAAATGACGATCAAGACATGGTCGATGCCCTCCCGGGAAACTACCTCCCTCAAACCCGCCGCATGGACAACAGTCTCGAAAACACCCGAAAGGCCTACCGCAACCACCTCGACTCCTGGCTCGTCACAAAACCGACCTACAGCCCCGACACCATCACCCTCGTAAATCTCGAGCGTACCCTCTGGGACATCGACACCCGTTCCCTTCCCCCTTCCTTCCGCCGCAACTTTCCCCAAGTCCTCCGCACCAACCCATCAATCCGCCGCCTTGCCGCCCTCACAGCCCAGAATCTCGCCCTCCAGCACCCAACTCTCGGCCTCGATCCCCGCGACGCCATTCCCAGCTCAACCTTTTACGGTGCCCACCTACGTACCGAAGCAGACGCCCAAATCGCCGGCTGGACCGCCGCGCCAAACACAAACTTCTCCGCGCAGACAGACGCCTACATCGCGCACGCCCTCACCCACGACTTGCGCCTCATGTACGTCGCCTCCGGTAACGCCAGCGAACTAGCACGCTTCGCCGCCAAAGCCGCCGCGCACAACCCCCCTCTGCTCGTAACGTCCAAATTCGACCTCCTGCCCCCCAACTCCTCCGCGCGAGCGGACCTCGAGGCTCTGACTTGGGACCAGCAAGCGCTAGTCGACTACGAAGTGTTACAGCGCAGTAGTGTGTTCGGGGGCTTTGTCAAGAGCAGTTTCAGTTTCAACGTTGCGATTTCTCGGGCGCAGAGGGGCGAGGACGACGCGCGGGTCGTGGAGCCTTGGAGGGTGAAGCACGAGGATGACGGGGTGTGTTTCGACGACGGGGTCAGTCGGGTTGTAGGGCGGGATGAGTGGCACGAGGGGAGGATTCCGAGGGGAATGTGGCCTTGAATGTTTTCTGCTTGGAGTTTGTGGGTGAAGGGGTTGTTCATGGGTGGGGGTGGAATTGGTATGATGTGTTGTGATGTGATGCAGTATTAGTACAGGTTGGTTTTGGCTTGAGGTCGGCCGGTCGGTCGGCACAATCAATCAAACGGTAATTCGATGTTGGGAGTCAGAACAATAATCATTCATACCTCTCTCACGACTTATCGTGCGTGCTTGCGTGTCACAGCATCTCATCTGAGCCGTCCGAGCCGACCGAGCTAACAGGGTCGCCACTCACCAGAACGATCTCGTCATTTTGTTCAATCATCGCATACCTCCACAAAGCGCGCTGCTCCCTCAGACTTGTAGCAACCATCCACAGAGCGCGCTGCTTCTTCGAAATCACAGAAACCGCCGGCGAAGCGCGCTGCTGCTTCAAACTCGGAGCGAACCTCTACGAAGCACGCTGCTTCTTTGAATGCTCGGAAATCACCCGCAAAGCGCGATCTTTCTTCGAACTTGCATCAGCCTCCCGCAGAGCGCGCTGCTTCTTTAGACATACAGCAACTCTCTATAGAGTCCGATGACAATACGATCGCCTGTCCATCTAATCTCTACATGGTTCCACAATGTTCTAAGACTTTCAAAAAACCAGCCGACCGAGATTCGCTCATGAATATAAGGAGACACACTCACAGTCATACTAACTACCTTATCCGCCGGGACCGCGATACGATCACTTGCTCATGTTGGGTAAGGCTACGGCAACCAAGTTTGACTTTCAATTTCTCGGAGTTCTGTCTTAAGCCTGGATGTGCAGCCTACGTTGTCCCTGTTACAGAGAGACGTAATAGGCTCCACGGCAAATCTTGGTATTTAGGAAAGGTTATCTAGAAATCATTATGGCTATCAAAGCAGAGGCTGTCTTCATGGGATCTGTGACTCCTTTTGCGCCGCCATCTTCACGGAACAGTCGTTAGAGGATTGTGTTCTTGCACGCCAGGTAGATTTACTGTGGTCCCGTCGTGCACGTGGTCTCGAGTTGAGGGGTGCTCGGCCGAGAGACATTCCGAGTCTCATTGGCATCGAAGAAGTGCTGCTTGTGCGAGTGGCAGTCTTGATACCATGGTCTTGACATCTCTAGAAGCGCGAAAAGTAACAATTCAGAAGTGCACAGTATCTCATACCAGTTGGAGTTACCGGACTACGGATGTCTCGAAGTCACGTGCATGCGGCGAAAACTCAACTTGATTGGCTGACGCAACTATTAGGGTGAGGGTTGGGGTCAGTATCTAGATCATTTTTTGACACCAAAACCACAAAAACTCTACTAAAATCTACCTATACCACTATCCAAACAAACACAAACAAACGAGCCTTACGGTTCGAATTTGCTTAGACCATCCACGGCTTGGGTTTGTTTGCTAAGCCTCAAACAACCCGCAAAACGTTAACACCGATTTTTGTTCGTTGCACACCCTGTTTGATAGGCAGCACGTCAATAATGAACAGTCGACTTTCTTTGATTCTCACATCGAGCCGATCTGGAGTTTAGCATAGTCGTCTCCAGCATCTCAGCTTCATGCAATCAATAATCGATATTGTACCGCAAACCACTAGATGTGCCTCAGTCTTTGAGCTCCACGGCAGAGAGTTGTTGATCGGCCAAACATCAACAACGAAGGTTGCAACCACGTCACGCGCGTTGAGATACAAAAATCGACCATGAGCATGATAAAGCCAACCGTTGCAAAAAGAGCTTTCCCCCAGAATGTTTCCCACCTTTGTCACGCTGGATGAGCTCGTCTTGTCCGTTGAACGAGCTCGGTCATGGCCCCTCGAAGACACCATGGACGCATGTATCCGAAGCATCAGTCCAACATGGTTTCCAAGATGCACATATTCAGGATCAGAAGCAAGCCGCGGACAGACATTGCTACGACACCGGGTCTGCCGGGACGCAGGACTTGGGTACATCGGTACAAGCCGATAGCCTCCAAGATGTCAAAACAGGAAGAGCGGTGACGGGATTGACTCTGGATCCCACAAGACGCACACCCTTCAACGAACCATCACCATAACGAGTCGAGCTCAGGCCGGCCGCATCAGAAGTGCCTTGGTTCCCATAAGGACCCTGCTCGCCGGCTGGCTGCAGACCAGTAGCGAGAAAGTCGGGAAATGAAACGACAGCTCGAGGTTCTCAGAAAGGTACATACAGTGCGTGACAGCGGCGAAGGATGGGAAGGAACGCTCTGCAGCCCCGTCGAAACCCTCCCAACCCATCCATCCTTCACAAGCAGAGATTTGCCGGGAGATTGTCGATGCCGCCGGGTGAAGCGCAGTCCTTGCATCTCATCACTCGTTAGCCCAATTCCAGTACCCTGTCTTGCTTGAGCTTGTCGTGTACCATGTGAGGCACTTTGTGATATTCCACTACCTGTGGATCACGCAGCATTGTTTTCGGGATGTACCATGGTGGTGTGGAGGGATCAGATGAACGGGGCCAGGACCTGGATTGACAGCTGGGGTCAGGTTTCGGGCGAGAGAGAGCGACTCGTGAGTGCAGTATGTATTGACCAGGGAGGGAGTCACTTGAGCAACTTAAGGCCGAATATATGCGTCGTCACGCTCGAACGAGCAGACAGCTCGTCCATATCGGACATTGCTTGCTCGATGCGTACATGCGCCGACGAGCGCTGGGCTACAAGGAGTTGGTTGCATTATCTGCGCACTGGAAAGCACAGTACAACAAGTAGTAGGCCGCCGAGCAGCTACCACGCATGATGCTTCATGCTGGCGACCGGGCATCTGGCGACTCATTAATCCTGGAATCCGGCGGCCAGCTTGAATCGTGTTCCACTTTCATCGAGAGTACCGGGCGTTATTGGTCGATTTGCCGATGACAGGTCACTGCCGCGCCAACGTGACACGAGATGGGCCTGCAGGAAGAGCTGCCGGTAAACGCTATATGGGACTGGCTCCTCCTCATGATTGACCGGGCCTTATGATCCTGAAGAAGCGATGCGGTTTAGCACCGTTGCTTTTTTGCTGCGGCGTGCAGGAAGCTGGGAGGAGCTTGCATGTCTGCGTGTACTTTTCGGTAGGTGCCGGCGGGAGGCATGGCATTGGTGGGAGAATTGTCGGGTGTAACAGCTCCCTCATGCCTGCAATATCTGGCCCTTCTCATTGGGGAGGGTTTTCCCCAAGGAACCCGGGATGTGCAGATCGTGATCAATCAACCCATGGATGCTTGCAGATGTCGACGACAGGCATTGAAGGCGATCCTCCAGCTGCTTACGCAGGTAGGCAGGAGCTTTGCGTTTAGTGTAGATAATGATCTGTCTGATTGCTTGGAGGGATAGAGATTGCTCGACAGGGCATCCTCTGCATGATCGCCAAAGTGGCGGCTAGGCATCTGAGGAGATATTTCGGACTGCCAGTGATTGCTTCGCTAGCGGACACTTGACAGGGTGTGTGAAGCGCTGCGAGCGTCAGCGAACTGAAGGAGGCCCACGCGAGGATCCACCAGGGTACGAACGATTCACACGTGCCACCTCCCTGTGTAGAGGAACTCGAACCTACGTAGGAGAGTTGTACAAAATGACCAGGGGAGAAATGACTTCGCAAACTCACCGGTAAGTTCCTTGCCTCTCCACATCCCACTGATCCGCCGCCGTCGCCGCAGACAGACAGACAGCAGTGCTGGTGCAGCCGGGAGGATGGAAAACCACGCTCAATTCGGCCAGGCAAGCGAATACTCACCGCTCTCTGCTCCGTCCGTCTGCAGGCCGGATATTATCGATTGTATTGCAAGCGAAGCTGACATCCTGACCACTTGGTGAGGAGGAGCTCGCCCTCGGACGCCTTGAACCGGGAAGAAGACGCCAACCGGGTCGAAGCTGGCGAGTGGTGGCAGGTTCTCGATGGCGGGAAGGATGTGCTCCAGGGATGTTCAAGCTGGCTCGGCTGAGCTTGCAGGCGGATGTGAGGGCTCATCGCCGCCGAGAAAAGGTGGCCACTCAATTACGTGCGACCGCCCTCGCTTAGAGCTCGACACGGTTGGGAGGACGAGTTGCAGGTGGCATCATCAGAGATGTCTGTCTGCTGGACCGATGAGCGTGCCGCCTTGCGGATCTATGATGAAGTCAGATGCGAGCTTTGCTGTTCTGTACACACGGCGATGCACAACACAACGGTGCTAGCACTAGCTCACCGGATGATAGACGGCATACATCATACTTTCACTATACGGTGCGTGCATGGTTGCATATATTTAGTTTGTGTATGCATTGTGAAAGATATGGAGCACGTGAGGGCAGAGCTCGGAGTGAGATAGGAGAGGCGCTGCCAGCATTTTGCCGCCGGACTTACATGCCTGCCGCAAATCGCTTCTTGCAAGCAACAAATTACACGCGTACACGAGGACATGGCGATATCCTTTCCTATTCAAGGAAGATCAAGTTGACAAGTCGCTTAGTACACAGGCACGTACTCGGATATGTCGGCCAAAGCGCTTGGAGAGTAAGTGTGCTCCAGCAAAACACGCGAATCGCTACTCACCGCCGCATGCCAGATCAATAACATCGAGGCTCGAGCTCTGATAACCTACATTGCCAGCAGCGTATTCGTGGTCTCGAAGAACACGCCATGTCGAGCGTCGACCGGTTTGGGGCTGTAGCTATAGGCCTAGAGAAAATTACGCGACATCTGGACTAGGGTCTTTGGTATGCGGGTGAGGTCTTCACGGTGCCCTGCCGTTCGCGCAATCTGCCAGGTAAGCATACCCCATGTTGGGCGCGGTAAAATTATATTGATCCTGCTTGATAATCAAAGCGTGGCGCCTTAGGCGCCTATAGCCAGCCTCTTTCTTCATAACAAGTGTAGCGAGCGCACGTGCGGCCATACGATCATGCGCCAGTCGTTCACGTCGCAGTATTGCGACAAGTGACGCACGGTCGAGCAGGAAGGACATTGGGCCGCGACACAGCGGTATGAGTCGTGGAGAGAAACATCGAAGATCCATGGAAGCGCGAGATTGTCGTCCCTGAGTCCTGAGTCGTCACAAGAACCCTTCCATGAAGCGTCTTGACCGTTGCAGAGTCGTGTGTTCAGGCACCCCGGGGCTCGCTCGTTTGCGGGCACGGCCTCAGGTTACAGGCTGATGCCAGACAGCAATCTGCGAACGTGCGCGGTCGTTCCAGGTACAGTAGATCGGGCTTGTCAGGCTTCCAGAAAAGTTGGACGAGTCAGGCTGGACGCGGGTCATGTGACGTGCGACAGCGCAGGCACGACGGACGTCGCAGGAAAGAGCAAACGTAGAATCTTTCGAGTCTGGAAGCACACCAGACTGGCGTGCTTGTCGCACTTTCTGAAACCCCGTGGCAGCGCGCGGTAGAGTTTGCACGGCGGATGATCTGGTGATCTGGCGGGCGATCTGTGGTATGGAGAGGGCGCGAGAGGTTGCAGTCGGGAGAAGCTTCAAGCCACGCACGGCAGCGGCAGCACAATGTCTCACATTTCACGTGCTCTCGCCCACGCGACGAGATTGCTTGCCCTCCCGCTTGACGTATCAATTGCGCCGCGATCTGCGGACGACCCTGCGTCTTGTACGTGGATGGCCGATCCAGAGCCTCTTCTGTGTTAATGCCATTCGCACCATCGCCCAAGTCGTACATTGCATCCGGTTGAGTAGGGCAACATCAGATGATGAGAGCGGTTGGAGGTACGCACTAATGCAAAGTGTGATTTAAAGGATTCGGAAGTGGCACCGCAAGAGAGCCGAACAAAGACGGTCTCCTGCAAACAAGTTACATACGCTGCCCTGCAATAATCACGCGTCGGTTCCTCTCTTCCGCACAAGGGATCTGCGACTCTTGCCGCCTCGCTTGCGTACCCGCGCGGGCGATCATTCCCAAGGATCTCAATCCTGAGGTACCGATGTATCTGCTTGGGAACTACGATCTGATGGTCGTTGCGTCTGGACCCCCTAGTTGTGTAGTAGGACCGAAAGACCTCATTGCTACAGCGCAAGTCTAGTACGGTTCAAGTAGGTGAATATGCTGCTACTACTGATGCAATCACAATCGCCTTATGCAGGGACGCCAAAGCGTGCCGATCTGCAGAAAGCCACTGATGATTTAGCGTAGCTTTCGGTAGCAATCGAGCGTGCTTTTCCAAGGAGGCGCAAACTGCCAAAACGTTCGCTTGCAGAACATCAGGAACCGAACGCTTTTCTACCGACCGTTACCTCGTACACGCCGTTGGCCTCGTACAGGACGTTATCACATGCCTCTAACTGCAACGACATGCGGGCATAGTGCCCAATCTGTAAGGGCAAGTGTAGAGTTCTCATCACATCTCTCACACAACCACAGTTCGCTCTGATTTCGGGTAACGGGGAAAGGCACGATGCCTCATGCAGCATCTATGCCGTGCAAGCTGACCGGGACCCAGCGACTCGGACACGTATACCAAGTGGCCACCTTGTACTACGTGCTTGTAGGACACTGCATCGCTGCATATACCAACGACGATGTGTCACGTTACACACCACCGGACTTGTCGTCTTGTCTAGTGTCTTTCGCATCTGCCGAGATAGTCCACTCTCACGCTGTCGTGTTGCGCGCGTTTCTTCAGAAAAAAGCATGCAGATCCGAATCAAGCACCGGTCATGCTCGGAGAGGCCCGAGAGATGCACTGCCCCTTTGGCAGACAAAGAAAATCTTGATAGCAAGACGGAGGGAGTGTCAGCGCTGCTGGTCACATTAAGCATAAGGATCATCGCTGGTGAGGGCGAGCGACGTGGAAAGTTCCGTCGTACAGTGAGTTTCGCGTGGCGGTGTCGATCTCCCAGCGGCCGTGCGTGGCAGCCACGAGAGTTCTCGCGGCCTTTTGCAGGCTGCCTCTGCCCGAGACGGCGCGCAAGCGAAGCGATGCCTTCGACCCTTGCTCGCCACGTTTGGGATCGACGCTTTGGTGTGCATACGGGAGACGGTGGGGCGCGAGCCAACAGCAACAACAACGGCGGCGCACTCGGGTCAGGATTACATCGCAGCAGACGCCGTTCGACGACTAACCGCCCTTCCCATCTCCAGGCCCCGTGCGCCTTTTGTTCCCTCGCTTGGCGAGCGCTGCCGCTGCGTTTGCGCGACGATGAAACAGCTGGCGTGGTGCCTTGGTGTGATTGCGCCAGCGGCCAACGCCTGTTTCGCTTGTCATGTCGTCTGCACAGGCGAGATGACGCTGCCTGCAGCCTCCTACGCACTACTATACGCGCTGCTGCTTGTTGCAGTAGTAGTACCACCGAACGTCAACGGCTGCTGCTGGCTTGCACTGCGGCTCTCATATCCTATCCTGTCCTGTTGGAGGGCATATTGCCGTCCGTACGTACATACATGCGCAGTAGTGTGCATACACACGCACCTGCCTCACGCATATATACACACATACATAGTCGAAATAATAATGGCCCGTCAATCCCGGCTATGCGGACCTTGTCGTCCTGGTCTCTTGGGCAGTGCCAGCTCGCAGCAGCCAATAGGCACGACTGCGAATGATTCCACGATGGAGCCGCGGTACTTTCCTTTAGCCTCTGCAAACCCTCCCGCCGCGTAAGAAGCGCTGTGTGCACGAAGATGATCTGCGAGGACCGGGTTCATCCTGAACACACTACAGATTCCTCCCCACGCCACAAACCCTGTCCTGGGCGCCCACGCGCTTGACAGCAGCATAACCTACGCCATGGCCCAAAACTCTCCGATATCTCTGCTGCTGCTGCCATGCGAGCCATGCAGGGCGAGCAACAGTCGCGGCACCCGCCAGCCCTCATCGCACGAGTGCCGCAGCGCGAATCGGGCACCTTTAAGCTCGTATGTAGCAGACCTAAGACGTTAAGCTCGTAGCAGACCGCCCTCCCATGGCCGCCTCGTGCTGGCGAGCGTACGGGACCGTCCCTCCACCATCGCCGCGCGCGAGTCCAGCCCTGCAACTGAACGGAATTGCACCGGCCTTGGGTTGCAGAAGATGGCGATGGCATGCTGTAGCGCATCCTGAGCCTCCGCTGTCTGCCAATAGTCGGCGTCCAGCGCGGTGCAGCCGTGCCACCATGGGCGGCCACGCCCTCAACTCTATCCCATCTGCAGCGTGTGTGCTTGCATCTACTATGTATCTATGGGTCTTGTCTCGCCTTCCATCGACAATCCTGCCCTCCAGCCCTCACCACCCACCGACGACCCAATCTCCCTCCGTGATCATCTTTGCAGCGTCCCGAGCGATCGCCTCCCGGCCACGCGCAATCTGACATCAATCTCATCCGCAGCAGCGGTCTTGCATGCATGCAGCCCGCCTGATCCTCGTGCTGATATTAATTCGTGGATCGCTGCTGGTCGGACGATCACCACTCCTGGCCACCCTCGCCTCTGCCTCCAGAACCCTTGCCCGTTCGGTGCACGCCCGGGCGTTCAATCCTGGTTGTTAATCTACCCAGCACCCACACCCCGGCCCGCATAGACACCACGCGTTCGAGGCCGAGAACAGACACTCCCTGCAAGCATCATCGTGAGCCGCCCGCCGCCCGTTGCCTGTCACTTCACTGCCGTCGACAAGGCGTCTTGGGACCCCGGCCGTCCTTCGCACGATAGACCCACCTTTCGATCCCCGACCGACTGCACGAGTAAGCCTGTGAAGGCCAATCTACTCGAACGCAGTCTTGCATCGGTACCTCAATTTACAACGGAGATCACCAGCTCGGTCGCTTGTCTGTGCGATCGATGCTTGCCCATTGATCCCAGCGCCGCGCAAGCAAGCCGGATTCCGACCCATTGTTGTATATTGGCATCCTTCCTCGGATACTCGCTCCTCGTTACTACCATCCGTTACGTCCTTCTTCAGCAATCGCCCTTGTGACGTATCTTCTACCTTCCACCGACACCTCCACTACTCCCACTTCTTCACCTCGACTCGTCCTGGATGGCAGCTGTCGGCACCATGAGCTATCCTGTTCGTGATAGCTACCAGGCTTATCCGCAGCAATATGCCCACTACTCTTCACGCGCCCAACAAGCGCCAGCGGTGACGACCTCGTCGTTGGCAGCCAACACTTATCCGTCATACACTTCAGCTCCGCAGCAACCGCAACAGCACCACACATATCCGCCATCGAACAGATCAGCTCGTTCTTCGCACTCACCTTCGTCAGACGATGGCCAAAAGCCCTCGTTACCGTCGATATCGAACCTGTTCGGAATGGTCGACGGGGAACGATCGTCGCAAGAACATGGTATGTCTTACCCCTCCTCAAAATCCACTACCCGCTCGTCGGACTAACCAGCGACATGCAGCAGCAAAGAACGCGCAATCGAATCACACTGAGCCTGCTCAGGTGCAGCCTCAACAACAACCTCAAACTTACACCACATCGCAACCTCCGTCACAACCTCAACCTATGCAACCGCAGCACCAACACCAGATCCAGCAAGCCCATGTTCGCCAGCAGACCCAATTCCAGCATCCTATGCATTCACAGTCACAACATGCCTCCAACGCGACGAGGCCTGAGCAAGTAGCGCGTATGGCATCACATCCTCCTCTCGATGCGAGCAGTCAACGGGCGATGATTCCGCCTACGCCTCCGATGCGATCGGACTCAATTGGTGAAACTACACACAGCCCATCAACAATCTCGACTGGCTCATCATTATCAGGTCAACCATACTTCGTAGGCTCGGCCCTCAACAACGTGGAAGCCGACCAACAACGCGCGATAATCCCGCAACTGCACAAGCGACCATCTGTAGCACACATGCACCCACAGACATCGCCCTACAACGCTTCTCCGTACGCGACCAGCGCATATTCAGCATCTCCCGGAGCCATGTCGAACACCAGCTTCTACTCGCCCAACCAAGCAGGCTACCCAGTCGGTGGCATCTACGCACAGCGTCCTTTACCATCGAGCTTCCCACCCCAACCTCACGCTCCTCCGACGATGCCGGCCACAAACCCGTGGGAACACCACCACTACATCGGTCCTTCGTCCCACTCAACCTACCCTCAAACACAGGAACGCTACATCTGCCCGACCTGCAACAAGGCCTTCTCAAGGCCCTCAAGTCTCAAAATCCACAGTCATTCACACACCGGCGAGAAACCGTTCAAGTGCCCACACAGCGGCTGCGGCAAGGCCTTCAGCGTCCGAAGCAACATGAAACGCCACGAACGCGGCTGCCACACCGGCGGTGGCAGCATGTTGGGTTCATCACCACACATGACCCAATAAGCCAAGTGTCAAGGCGTGCACAAAGCAACCAAGGACAAAGAAAAAGGCAGCTCTTATGCACGGCATATCTGTTTCGACCCTCATAACGCCAACTTTACGAGCTGGAGTGGACATTCTGTTTTTAGTTTCTGCGACGTCCAGTTAAGTTTTGCAACGGACGCAACGGCGTCTAACGGCGCCTTTCCTTTGGCTGGCACTGCCAATTCGGGAAGGCAAATGGAGTTTTCACGGAGCCAGGAGTTCTTTCTTTACTATCATTGTTCCTTTTACTTCTAATTCTTTCTCGCCGGGGGTTCTATAGGATACCACAGGAATTTTCCCGCAAGACTAGAAAGTGGGCGTTTTTTCGCGCAGTTCGTCACTTGGAGCCGCCGAATGCTTTTTAGAGCACGCGGCGGCGGCTCCTTTGCTTTTCTGGCTCTTTTCTTGTTGTTTGTACAATATACATAACTGCTTTATACCCTTCTGTCGCGGGACGTTGGTCCCGTGGAAAATACATCATGTTCGGCATCACTTATCATTCGTTTCAATGCTTTTCAAAGGTGCGTTCAGCTGGTTTCTAGACAAGTGCTTGTTGCCATGACTGAGATGAGCTGAGGCAGTCACGTATCGTTTGTCCCACGATGTCTTCAGGTGGTTTCGACAATCGCTTCTTACCATAGTTGATGTGAGAACGCTGGCAAATATCGTTTGTTTCCACTACGTGTCCCACGATGCCTTCAGGTGGTTTCGACAACGGCTTCTCGACATAGTCGATTTCGACAAGCTGGCAAGTACCATTTGTCCCACGATTTGTTGCACGATACCGTCGGGTGATTTCGACAACGGCTTCTCGCCATGACTAACACGATACCCGTTGTGAGAATGCGGCCTTCCAACAGCTGACTCCGGCTAAAACGAAGATGTGACGCAACGCGATTGACAAAAGCAAGGTTATCTGCGGCCGATGGAACGACCCTAAGAATCACACATCCTTTCGATGTCGCGGACCAAAAGAACCGCCGAAGCCGAAGCCCTTTGCCATATCCTGTAGCTTTCGCACGCAATCTCCTCCTTGAGTCCTTGCTACTCTCGTAGCCATCAAGCGATCCCCTGCGATATCGGAAAATCCCACGCAAATCATCTCGGTCACCCTACGTCCCGGATAGCTACACACAAACAATCTGCGGCATGACACCGGACCGAAGGACCCGATTGTCGGCACCATCCAGGCTAACAGTAGTAACAACCCTTGGTGTGCATCGTCCATCGGGGGCCTGAAGTCCCGTATCGCGAGCCGGGCAGTGCGGGCACTCGGAAGGGCTGTGAATGTTATTATTATTGCTCACAAGGCGGAAAAGGCTAAAATAGAGTGTTAGGTTTGATCCTACTCCTCGAGCCTGTGCGCTCGAATTTATACTTTCGAGGGCGAAACATGACTAAAGTATCATCCTTGGGGCGCCTTGGGGCGCCCATGCTACTTCGTGACTACGTCGCAGCAAACCTTGTAATCTTCCTAATCAGCAGCCAAGGAGTTATGATATATTGTTTTTGTCCGCCTTGCTTCAATGGACGCGTGTACAAGATTTTTTTTGGTGATAACTAGTTGGGTCATGCAGCGCGGTCAGATGCGGGCTTGGTGAAGTTGTTCTTCATCGTGGGATGTGTCAATTAACCTTCTCTCTATTCTTCAAGGGAGTCGATGCGGGACTTTTGATCTATGGTCTTGTGTGCTGCAACTCACTTGCAGGTTGGTCTCTTAAAAACCGAGCCAGGCAGAGGCGGGCGAGCCATAGCCGTGGCTGGTGAAGATGGGCAAGAGACCGTGGCAAGCACGTTCTTTTGCATTGCTCGAGTGCTAGTGTCAGTGGTGTTATCTCGACGCTTGGTCTTGTATCGTCTTCAGCACCACGCAGTGCAAATCCAAGGACAGTTCGCCAGCTTGGCATGGGTGAGATTGGATGCCACAGCAGCAAGGGCAGATGGAAAGCAAAAAGAAACACGGTGCGGTTATGTACAAATGATACTATGGCACAGCAGCAACTACCACTACTTTTATCCCCTCTACAAGACGGAAAGGTCGCCGAACTTCTCCTGTGGTGGGTGTTAGTCTGGTCTTGTTGCACGGAGGAGTTTCTCGAATGACGTACCTTGTAGCCGGGAACGTTCCAGCGGCCCTTGGACACGAGCTGCTCGACGCGCTGGTCGATGTCGGGGCGGGCGGCGATGACCTCGTCCTGTATGTCTTGTCAGATATCCATATCACGTGACTTTCCCCTCTTTTGCAGCATTTCCAGTTTGCGCAATATTCGAGTATACGCACCACAGTGAGATCCTCGAAGGGCCTGGCAGTCTCGATGTTCTTAAGAGTCTTCTCAAGGTCCTTGAGCTCAGCGTCGACCTTAGTCTTGGTCTCCTCGGCGCTCTTGACAGCCTGAGCCTCGTAGGCCTCGATGGCCTTGATCTGGCGGTTGACGTCGTACTTCTTGACCTGGAAGGCGTTGAACTGCTTCTCGATGTCGTCGACGATGGCGGTGTTCTTCAGGATGGAGCGGTAGTGGGCGAAGTCGACCTGCTGGGGCTGCTCGGAGAGGATCTGGACCTTGCGGCGCGCGTCATCGTTGCGCTTCTTGAAGGTCTGGAGGGCCTGGGCGGTGCTGCCACGGAGGCCGAGTTTGGTGCCCAGGTTGGCCCAGTCGATCTTGGAGGCGGCGCTGCGCTGGATGGAGGTGTCAGTAGGTGTTGCTGGCTTCTCGGAAAAAGTAGGACGGGGGCCGGGTGCGCCATCCCAAGCAATTCCGGCATCAGGAGAATCGCATTATCCAGAGGAAGAGCGCGAGAAGGAGCTGTACGTACAGTGACGGCCATTGTGAGTGCTGTGTGGTTGGTAGTGAGCGGAGACGGGGGTATGTTGCTTGCTGTCGAGGGTTTGAGGTTGAAGCGCGCGGGCTTGCCCGGGCGGAACTCACGACCAACGCTCTTGCCTGATCCGAAAGCTCAACTTCCCGCACGTGACTTGAGCATTGAAAGGTACTTGACTGCATATTTAGATCTCTACCTTATGCTCAATAAACAATGGCTGTGATACAGGTGATGTACAAAACGAATCTCCATTTTCCGAAGATGATTTATCCACGCAGAAATGAATGAATCACTGTAGTCAGAATTTCTACCAATATGTCAGATCAGATTTACATAGGTACACGACCTATCACAGGCAATCTTGGCATTTCACTATTCGTGACTGCAAGCAGGGATCCAAGTAGACTCACGAGAGTCATGAGATCCTGATTTTGGTCAATGGTAAATCATTACGTTACACGGCTACAGCTAACGAGGCCAGCACAGAAAGCTACTAGTTCTACCTCGAAGACATACATATTCATAATGGCTCCTCAACAGCTATATCGCTTTGTACGCATACACTTTGCGATATAGCATAAGCAAGCGATGAGCATATGCTGGAAACTGAATACCACTGTCATTTTATGAGAAATGGTTCGCATTGAGTACCTGTGCCGTATGAAATTAGCATAGAAGACAGCGATTTTCCGCATGGTTGTAGGTTGGTGCGTCATGACTGTAGACATGAACATCGACGGCAACAGTTAGCCGAGAGCTGGCTATAAAGATACCAGAAAGAATCTCAAGCTCTTACGTTATCGTCCTACAGTTCACCATGAAAGAACAAATGGAGGATCGGAATCGCATTTTACACATCGAAGCATGAAGTTTGATTTTACACCGCAACGTGGCGGCTCATATGTCCGAGCCAATCTCCAAAGCAGACTTAGCGTTTTCGCGTGCTGTCACGCGAGGAGTGCATCGTCTATATGCTGAGGGCCATGATGCTGTTGACGATGTCGTTGTCGTTCTCCTTGAGGGCCTTGACGGCCTTCTTCCTGCTCACGCTGGCCTGAGCCATGACGAGCTCGATGTCCTTGGACTCAAGGCCAGTGTCGTCGACCTCCTCGCCATCATCCTCCTCCTCCTCCTTCTGCTCAGCACCCTCGACGGCCTTGCCCTTGTCACCCTCGGCAGAGTGGTCGTGACCGGCGTGGTCGTTGGCGGACTGGCTGGCGAGCTGCTGGGCAGCCTGGGCCTGGGCCTGGGAGTTGAGGTCCTCAATCTTGGCCTCACCGAAGATGCTAACCTCCAAGTTAGTTACGGATTTCTTCCTAGCCATTGGGTCCATAATCTTTCAAACATACATCCAGGTGTTGCTGTTGGGGCTCTTGTAGACGTCGGGCTGGGAGATGACGAAGAGGATGTTCTTGGGGCGGCGGAGGGTGACGCGGGTGATGCCCTCGACGTGCTTCAGGCCGAGCTTGCCAATGGCCTTGCGGGCCTTCTTCTCGTTCCTGTTGTGAATGGCGACGGAAGCGCCTGCGGGGATGTTGGCCTCGCCGGCCTCAGACTCGGAGTCAGAGTCGCCAGCCTCAACCTTGACGTCCTTCACGGGCTCGTCGGTGACCTCTTCGACACGGGGGTTGGCCATTTTTGCTGTTTTTGGGCGATTAACTGCCAAGATATATGATTAGCTAGCTATCGTTGGCGGCGGGCGCGGTACGTCGCGATCGCGCAGGAATTTTGCGCAAGCAGTTTCACGCGAAAATTCGGGCAGCAGTTCACTCACTTAAATCGTCAAAGATGGATCTGTTGGTAATTGCTTGTCTGACAGGTCTTGCTGCTGTAGTTGCAAGCTCGCGGAGGACACACCCAATATTCAACTTCCGGCCCACTTCAGGGAAGGTTTGCCGAGGATTTTCAGCACAGGTAAAGGACATCACCTCACATGGAAAGGTAAACATATGAATTAAACGGCCTATGATGACATGCCTGACCGGGTGCATGTTGCTTATAATCGTAGATTCTGGCTTCAGAACCGATTAAACATACCAACGTCACTGTAAATGCTCGTAGTCACAATTTGTTCACACGCATTCAGCGCGGAAAATATCAGGTGTCATGATACGTTCCATTCAGCATCTCATGTCATCCAGAGCGCGGCGTCCAGCGAGACGGCCGGCCCGTCTGAGTATGGTTGCGTGGGTATCAATATTGCTCGTAGAACAGTTGCAGTTTCAATGTCTCATTTTCCGAAACGCTATTGAAGCTGCATGCCTGCCGTCTCCACCTGATTGACGCCTGCGACCCTGCTGATCAAAAGAGCATTCGGTCTAAAAGAAGCTCCTGGCCTGAGTCGACTCGTTCAAGCCTGTGGTTGGATTGTCGTTTGGTTTCGAGAAATGCACATTTACGCAGCCTTGGCAGCGGCAAGGGTCTTGCGGACCTGGAAACGGGCCTGAAGTAATCTGTCAGCTGTGTTTTCAGGACTCGGGCTCTTGAGGATCATGATGATGTTCATGAATGGGTGGTCCTTTCGCCACCCCCCATCCACTCGCATTCCATGACCCTGTCTTCCACACTAACCTGCTTCCTGAGGCGCATGACCTTGAAGCGCTCGAAGTCGTTGAGGTTCCTCCTCTTGGTCTGCTGAGCGCGCTTCTTGGCGTAGTCGCTGTTGTTGAACTTGCTCTCGATCTCCTGGGCGTCCCACTGCTTCTTGAGGGCGGCAGTGCCAGCAGCACGGGGAAGCTTCTCAACAACGAAGCGAGTGAGGGAGACGCTCGAGAGAGGGGCGGAGTGGCGGGGGACAGAGGCCTCGACGGTGGAAGCGGGACCCTCAACGAGGACCTGTCGGATTCATGTTAACCTCCAATTCCTTCAATTTTTCCTTGCGCATTCCTCCAATCTCCTTCCAGAAACCCTCCAGGTAGTTCTCCAGGGCGTAAACGTACACGCTTGTGGTCGATAATCTCAACAACAGTTGCAAGGCGCCCAGTGAAAGGACCGGAGGCGAACAGGACCACGCGGCCGACCTCAACGAGCCTCCAAGCACTGGCGGTAACCTCGACTGATCCCATGTTGTCGGTATTTGGTCGTTTGTGGCGGTATTCGGTGGTCGTTGGTCGGTGTCGTCGCACTTGGGCTACTCTCTATCAAATTCGCGACAGCCCCAGGCGAATTCGTGCGCTGGGCTTGGCAGGTGCAAGGCAAAAAAATGATCAAAGCGCCCTCGGTCACGGGACTTGCCGCTCCCGAAGTCTCCAGGCAACTTCTGTGCCTCTGCCTCTGCCGGAGGTTGGGCATATACTCTTCTGCGTGCTTCACCATGTAATAAACACCAATTTGCATTACCTCTGGCGATGGTACGGTATCGATCTGGAACCTGATGATACTCCCTCGACTGCCGGTGCTCTTGTCACATGCCTCAGGCCCCTCGGCATTTATTCGGCAACTTGTGTTTGCGTCCGCGAGGTACAGTCTGTGACTCCCGTCACTTCACATCACTTCAGTTGCTGAGATCGCAGCTTTGATTAAGTGATAGCTTTGCAGGCCTCAGCATGCAAGTCATGGCCAATGGTATTGCCACAAAATCAGAGTGCATCATTGTAGCTTCCTGCACTGAGCAATGTCTATGTTTTCGTTGGTAGTAATCAGGATAGTGTGTGATTTGGTGGCGAGGAGTCAAGTGATGTACCGGGTAAAGTTGTCTGACCTTTGCGTTAACTTGTGACAATTCTATGATGTTGATGTTTCTCCGCGTCTGTTAATGTGGCGGCCACCTCGCGGGCGACGCTCATTGATAGCGGAGGCCAAACGCGGCGATGTGTGTGTGGAGATTACTCAATGGCTAGCGCTCTCTTGATCGACAGTTTGATAGGTGGTCAAGGAAAATGCGCTGATACACCCAGAGAGAAACAAGGGGTGATTTACGTCCCTCTCAGGATTGCCTTGTCAACAGTAGGAACACATGCGATGACATACGAATGGGAATGCCGAAGAAATCATGTCTACTTCGCGGGAACGCAGTATGAGCAATAAGTACACAACCAATGATACTCACACCAAAAGACCTTTCGAAGCGCAGAAATGGTAATATAATTCGAAGGAACAACAGCTACAATGACGAGCAGAATGACGACGATATATGCTTATAAGCTCGCTAGATGTTACGGAAGAGGTATGGCTATCTTGTGGGATGTCTGTTGTTAGTGATAAGTACAATCATGGAAATACATACATAGAACCAACAAAGATACTGTAGAGATCACAAAGTCTATTGAGAGGAACGCACATCCGACGGCGAGCATGAGAGCGATAGTATGCGCACAAGGATAAATGAAACACGCATAAGAGGTTGAAGCCTCTTATGCGGTCTTGGACTCCGAACATGAGAATGAGATGGAAGGTACTTGTATACAACGGATTACAGGCGATTGTAGTACAATTTCCATATCAAAAATGTGGAGGGCAGTTAGTGGCGCTCAAGTGAATGGCTACGGAGCATCCCGAGGCTTTTGAAGCCGCGAGGTCAGCTAAAACTACCACCCGAGCCAGAATCGCTAGACGCTGCGTAAAACGAGTGAAGCCTAGAACCTATTCCTCGCGGATAGACGATACGGATGGCCTACACTTAGAAAGAGATGCTCGGAATGCGGATTACCCCCACGACGCGGCATTGCCATTACCACTGATCCAGAGTCTCTCCTCTGAGAATGGCGGCACAGTCGCACTTCTCAATGAATAGGATAACACGTGAATACGAGATATCGTGTGCCAAAAGAGCTAGTCAACGGCGAGTGAAGGCAAGAAGCCAAAGGACTTGAACAGTGGCGGGTGTGTGACGAGCCAGAGAAGCTAGTCAATGCTAGCCAATAGTGAGTAAAGGTGAGGGCCAGTGAACCTAATCAGTGGTAGTTATGGGATGGAGACCAAAGAACTTAATTAGTGGCGGTCAGGAAATGGTCCAAAAGAGTGAACCAGTGGCAGTTTGGGGATGAGCCAAAGAAATTAATCAGTGAGAGGCCGAAGAAGCTGATGAGTGGCAATTAGGGTAGTGAGGCCAGAGAATTGATCCATCGGCGAACAGAGAGAAGGGATAATGGTGAAGATATCCATCAGAGCCGCTTCTATCATCGTCCGCCGCTGCCAGATCTGTGGTCGCTTCGACGCTCAACAAATCAGACTTGGTAGTGAGCGCGGTGGAAAAGTCCCAGGAACATGGCTTTCCTTCGTTCAGCGGGTGGAAGCGGCCGCCTAGAAGCAGGAATTGCGTGCACTTTTCAATGTTTTGTCGGGTGTAGATTGTCATCGTGGTGTAACTGATCGTAAACTTCGCAGATTCAATGCCTAAACTTCACCTTATTGATCCTTCGCTTTTAGATTCGTGTGGAGATCACGGGGGAATCTCTTGGCGGCTCTTGAGCACGTCGGCCATTGAGACACTCTTCAAAGTGTCTATTGACACCAGGAACTAGTGTATCTTGATCTCGAAGACAAAGTCGCCTTGCTTGCCATTAAGAGTCTGTCATAACTATTGAGATGGTGGGATGCATTCGCACCTTCCATATTTGTCTGTGCTGACACGCATCGTGATGGTGAGAGAGTAGTATGAGAGAGTAGTACTAGTAAAAGTTGCGGGATACGGCGACCGAACTCCCGCACATTGCTCCTGTGCACAAGGTATAATCTTGAACGCCGGTGAGAGAAGCTATGATGCTAACTAATAGGAGATGGTTCTACTCTCCCTAGTAGTATTGATCTTTGCCTAGGTGCTACCCAGGAGTTCAGTGAGAAATGAACGGTATTGGATACCGAAAAATGTCATTGTTCTCTGCCAAGCCTCAACATTTAAATACCGCAATTTTGAGCAACAATCGTGCCTGAGGCAGCTCTGAAGGGGAAGTCACAGCAGCCCATATATTAACGCTTTGAACAAATAGAGGCAAACGAAGATGCAGGAGTCTCGAGGTTACTCGGTGGCAAGCAAGGCTATACGTATCTGTTTTTCAATTATACCAGCACACTTGCTACTGAGTTAGTGAGATATTATCAGCGGTAATACAATGGCCAGCAAGACTGATCCTAGCTCTGTCGTTGTCGATACCCTCACTCAATCCTATACTCATGCCCATCGCAACCCAGGTGCTGTTCTTAATGGTGTAGTCCAACACAGTATCGGTCGATCTTGCCAAGTCAAAATTTTGCTGATTGTTGCGACGCATAGTACTCGTGTCACACCGCTAGATGTTGCTCCTCCGAGACTCACGTGTTAAGCGTAGTTGAAGCCGTCTTAGCAGACAGTGCAAGATGCAGTCTTGCGATCGGCGAAGCATAGACCAGGCTGAGTGCCTGTGCGTATACGGTCGGTGCTCGCTTTGCATTGTTGCCGATGGATCGAGCTCTGCAGGTCGACTGGCTCCGAGTAGTCCTTGATCCAGCATTCGCATTTTGCTATGCGGCAGAAGAGCGGGCGCGCACTGATGTTGTTGACTTGACGTCCGGTAGACCGCCTCGAGGTTTCGGTGCCAATCAGCACATCAAAAGTGTCGTGGAAGCCAAGTTCATGGCGTATCGATTGGTCTCAAAACATCCCATGACCAGAATCCATGGCGAAATCTCGCAAGCATCTCTGCAAAGCATTGATGATTAACCTATCACTGAAGCGTTCCCCAGATGAAAGTCAGTCTCGCAATGAATTACGCCACGGAGGTTTCACTCTCGCCGGTGCTCGCCGCAAAATTCCAGACGACGGTGCTCTTATGAGAAGATGAAGTCCTTCAAGATAGGCGAAGAGGAGAATTCGGGGTTGAGTAGGATGCAGCTGATTCCAGGCGTGGCAAATTAGCATTGTCCTTCTAGCAGACATGTTTGCCAACGTACCTGATGAAGTGACTTAGCCCGTTCTTGCGCTGTTCCAAGAATCTTGGCCTGAATCGTGACACGACACTTTTGCGAGGGAGCTGAGGAATGCTACCCTCAGCATGAGGGAACGCTTTCACAAGATTCTCGCGAAGGCGGTCAAATTCAGAGTATCTGGAAAATTGTCAGTAAACACCAAATCGGGCAGTCTAGCTATATCCCGGTCGGGATTATAGACAACAAGACAATGGTGGTAGCGTCAGGTACACGACATGCGAGACGTTTGCTAAGGAGGATATGGAACATATGCACATATCGCATCCAAGTGATGCAATAATAACAGTCTGGAGCAGAACAGCAGAAGCCGATCACATACCTTTTCCGGATACTCATGTCGCCACCCTTGAGAGTGCTAACGGTAAGGCTCCAAACAACATAAGCACCCAGCCCCGAAGAGCCAGACACGACAGTATAGTCATCAACGGTGACAGAACGGGCCCAGCATCCTTGGCTTTGCTCATGTTGCTCCTCGGAGTGATCCTCGAGCTGTATAGTACCCGGACCAAGGTGACTTATGGAATGGTAAGACGTAGACCTGGAGTGACGCGTACTCCAGAACACCGGAGGTGCATCAGTTTGGCGGTCTGCATGAGTGGAGGCGGCAGCGGCGTCTGCAGATGTTTGCATGGGAGGTTGGCGGTCGGCGGAGGCTGGGGTAGGATGGTCAAGATGCAAGGCCTCCTCTTCCGGCCGGTTAGGCAGTGGAGCAGCGCATTGCTGCTGCTGTGGTGGCGGCAGCGGCTCCCCCATAGGCTTTGCGGAGCTTCTCAGCAAACAAGGGTCCGAGCGGACAGTAGCAAAGGAACAGATGGATGAGTAGCGTGTGGAGGCATAAGACAGTGTATCAGCGGTGGCGGATTGGGGGTGCGGTTGAAGATTGCCGGCGAGCGATATGTTGCACTGAGAAGTCTGTGCCGAGTGATCGGCGGGAAGCCTTGTCTGGGGATGTTTCGACGATTCGCGAGCGATTATACTGGCGACTGCACGTGCTGCCACCGGAGGACACCGACTTAGGGCATAGGCCAGTTGGGGTTGCGAGGTGGTCAGCACGTCGGGCACGTCTGCTGTCCACAATCTAACCATGATTGCTGAGCAACTTCTCCTTCAAGTGGCCTTAAGGTATCGCTTTCCTGTGCCTGAGTCTGCGCACAACTGCAGTCACTTCATCAGCCATATCGTGGGGGCCAGCATGATCGTTCCTGAGTATGAATCCAAAAGTTACGAGCATACCAGCTGCTGAGGCACGAGCAATCCTCGGTAGCACTTCAGTGGCCTGTACTGCGGAATACTCTGCCGACGAAAAGGACAGTGCTCCACGGAAGTGCGAGAGTATTTTAATTGTGCTCACAGGTTCTGCCCGGCATTCCCCTCCCAGAATCTTGAACTTCACCAAGAGCGTAAGGTATAGCGCAGACTCCTGTAGATGCATCTCAGTGGCAGTTCTAGCTAAATCGAAGACTACACTACAATCGAAGATATCATCCTAGTAGCCAAATAGCTAGGTGTTGGGTTTGCCGTCCGTACGTAGACTCATGCGCAGTTATGCACGTGGGTAGATAGTCGTTCGCGAGCCATTCCGCTTGGAGGCTCTCTGACCGCGCTAAATCCAGAGGAGGGCTCGCCACTTTAAGCGCGTCTTATGGTTCGCTCGTCGCCGAGCGCCTGTTCTCTCCACAGCCTAGTGCGATCTCTGGGGGCGTGTTTTCCCTTTTAGCGTTATCTATTTTCTATCTCGCCATGGAGCTATGGTACCTCAAAGTACACTTGTCGTGCTCTAGAAGTGGCCGGTATGCATATCGAGCCGCGTATGCTCGCGGTCAGCTGCAGCCTGTGACTCCGCAGTGGCAAACAGGTTACCACACAGTATCTTCAATCGCCCCAGCGGCGAGGGGAGGAGAGCCTTGGTATGCGGGCTCACGGGCCTGTCCTGCTGCTATCTCCCCATCCATATACCGAAAACCTACCCAATACAACGGGTGCGCTAGCCCATGTCTCATCACTCTAATTACCCGACGCCGCCATAGCTCCTCCTCTTACTCGTGCTACCATTAGTATTTCTTCCTCGTGCGCTTGCATCTCATCCCTTTCTTCACGCACACTCGCTTCTCATCTTCATACTGCATACTGCAAACAAACAGGTAAGGATCCCCCGCCACTCGAGCTTGCCCTGTTGAGCTGTTGGCAGCCATTGAGGAAGTGGCTTGCTTCAGTCATACACCTTGACGAGATGTTTTGTGTACGAACATATAGAGCCCATACTGACTCGCCATAACAGCAGTTCTGTCACGTTCTCATAATTGCATCAATACCATTTTACGAATCTTACCTTAATTGCAATTTGCGACCCAAACATTCCACACCATGAAGACCTTCACCGCCGCCGCCATCGCCTCGAGCGCTCTGCTCTCTTTGGCATCCGCCCAAGAACAATACCAGATTTCGCCTGATTCAGTGAGCGAAACGACTCGTCAGTTCTGGTGTAACAGCCAGATCACGCAGTGCCCCGTAAGTCTCATGGCTCGCTTTCCATAAGACATCCTCCTGACACGCGCTACAGTTGATCTGCCTGCAACCACCCTCCGAGACTGCCAACATCATCGATAACACCTGCGAACAAGAAACCCTGAGCTACTCTTGTGTGTGCGGTGACGGTCTTTCGCCCAATGTGACCCAGTACACCCAGACGCTGCCATACTTCATCTGCCAGGAGTGGGGCAACCAGTGCGTCGCGGCCTGCGGCAATGGAAACAACGCTTGCTCCTCAGACTGCAGAGAGAACCACCCCTGTGGTGCTCAGGATCCCATCAGACCCAACTCTTCGACCATCAGCAGCACCATGTCCTCCAGCAGCTCCAGCACCGCTAAGGAGGCTGGCGCTACCACCGACAGCAGTGGCGGCACCATCTACTCTGGCTTCGGTGGTGCGTCGGCCACTGGCGACAGCAGCTCGGCGGAGGAGAGCTCTGCAAGCTCGGCTGCCGCAGACTCGGGAGTTGGAAGAGCATCGCCGTTGAACATGGGACAAACCTTTGGCTTCCTCGCTCTGGCGGGTGCCTTCTTCGGCGGCTTCGCGCTCGTCTTGTAGGCGAGAGGTGTCGTTCGAGCCCTCACCTTTCGATTCTCGTATAATCTTTCTTCGTCTTTTCTTGATCAGCATCACGGCGGCGTCCGCTGGAAGACGCACATCCGTCAACGGAACGGAACATACACTATCCTTTACTAGCGATACAGCGCACTGGGGTCTGTGTCGCTCTTGCACATTATAGGTGTCGACGATGAGGTGACAAGAGATGGACTTAATTGTGAGCGACGGCGTTGTATTAGCAAATTGCCAACTTGATATTAAGGGGCTGCAAAAACAACTTCATTTTCATCCGGTTCTGTGGCTGTAGTATACCTGCTTGTGATTCCTGTCGGAAAGTACAATGTAGCCAGAGCGAAGTGATGTTGTGGTGGATTAGCTCCGCGACAAATGAAACTCCCATTACGACCTCGGTCTCCACTCCACTCCACTTCCACGTTGCGGAGTTGGATGAAAGATGCACTTGCGACTTGCTATTCCCGATGTCCGACCACATCACAACACTTTCAATATTATATCTACGAAAGATCAATTGCGCCCTCAATAGTCTTTGTCTAGCTCTAGCCAGTCGTGCCAGATATTTTTAGCATCGGCTCTCGATTTCCGGAAGCACAACGGACGCGTCGAGAAAAGCATCATGGCAACTACGGCGCAGCAAATCGTTCGAAGAGCGCAGCTATATGGTAGGCTCCCCCCTAAACTCTCTAGATATTTCTATATCACAAAGTGTGGACATAGCAAAAGACAGATACTCGCGTGGCACACATAGTACCGTATAGCCGACACGTGCGATGCACGCTATCTAGCCATTGACAACGATATCGCCCACGCCACATCTTTTGATGGCTCACAGAGCCTCTTCGAATCTCGGCTAACAACAGACTCTAGTCCCTGGCTCTTCCATGCGCTTCCTTGAGAAGTCGCGTTCTCTCAAAGCAGACAGCATTGCCTATGACCTCGAGGACTCCGTCACAATCAACAAGAAGCCCGAAGCTCGGGAGAACATCCTCACCATCCTAAACCGTGATCGAGTCGCTGGAATTCGCGAACAAGCCGTCCGAATCAACAGCGTCAGCTCAGGTTTCGCTTTAGAAGACCTCACCAAAGTGCTACGCGGCACCCATCTCGATGCCCTTGTAGTGCCCAAAGTCGACCGGCCGAGCGACCTGCACTTCATCACAGACGTGCTGCGTCAGACTTTGCCCGAACGACATGCGCTTGGCTCCACAAACCCAGTCAAGATCATCGCGCTCATCGAGTCCGCACGCTCGGTCACGGACTTGAACGCCATTTGCACATCATCACCCTATATCTCTGGCCTGACATTTGCTGCCGAAGACTTTGCTCTCGACCTGTCAATTACGCGCACGCCAGACTTGCACGAGTTCACATACGCTCGCAGCGCCATTGTCACCGCTGCGCGCGCATTTGAGATTCCCTCCGCATTGGACTTGGTCAGTACGACTTTCCGCGGCGAGGAAGGGACGAGGGCGCTGCGAGCTGAGAGTGAGAATGGGCGTCGCTTTGGATTTAATGGCAAACAGTGCATTCACCCCGACCAGGTCGAGCTGGTCCAGGATGTCTTTGGGCCTGGGGAGGAGGAAGTCAAATGGGCCATCAGGTGTCTGATTTGCGATCGCAAAGCGGATGAGCAGGGCCGTGGTGCTTGGACGTTGGATGGCAAGATGATTGACGTGCCTGTTGTGGGCAAGGCAAAGTCTATTGTAGCCAAGGCAGAAGTATGTGGCTTTGATGTTAAGGAGCTGTGGCAAAGATTTGCGGATGAGGAACCACAGTAGGATGTTGGCCGGTTGACTGGCAGTAATTGACTAGTGTATATAGATGTGGCAACTAAGAAATCTACAGGAAACCATCTAGGCAATATGTTGAGTCTATTCACCCATTTTGAGGACTATATACAGCTTCCTGGCAAACCTAATCAATACCCTCTTTCCCTCCTTACTACGTTGATAAGACGTTCGCCCTTCTCTCTCCGCTTGAGGTTCACTTCCAACACCTGGAAAGCCCTTTCTTCATAAGCAACTCCATTGCCCGAAATATGCGGCGTGACAATCACATTCTTCAAATCCCACAACTCGCTGTCTTCAGGCAACGGCTCGGGGTCTGTTACATCCAACGCTGCACCCTCCACAGTCCCATCCTTCAAAGCCTCGATCAACTCTGGCTGGTTAATGATAGGTCCACGTGCAATGTTTGTCACGAATGCAGGCCCCTTGCCTCCATTCTTCAAGACCTCAAACTCCTCCTTTCCGAGGAAGCCTCTGGTCTGATCGGTAAGCGGCACACTCACAACAAGCCAGTCAATGCCTTGACCCAAGAAATCATGCAAATCCTCCTTGCCCAGCCCACTGTACCAAGCGTCCGGAATCTCGCCCTTGAGATCACCGGTGCCAGGAACCACGAAGCCGCCGTCGCGCTTCTTCTCAGTCGAGTCCTTTGGCGTGGCAGTGTATGCTAAGACACGCATGCCTAGACCTTTGGCCACACGAGCGATTTGGCGTCCAATACTGCCATAGCCTAGCACACCCAATGTGGCACCGACTTGGTCGCGGACAGAGTTGAGATTCGCATCGTGAGCAGACCACGTGTGTTGCTTCTGCAAGTCGTAGAGAGTCTTGTACTTCCTCGACTCGACCAGGCGGGTCAGGACGGCCCATTCAGCAATTGTTGGGCCATGGACTCCGGAAGACGTGGTGATCGTGATGTCGGAGTCCGTATAAAGCGGGTGCTGTTGGATGTGATTGCTACCAGCGGAGAACAGATGGAGCCAACTCAGATGGGGGGCATCGACCTTCGGGTCTGGAGGAAGAGTGCTGAAAGTCACTAGGATTGTGGCATGGTTGAAGAGCGAAGGCTCCGGGGTTTGATCTCTCGGGGCATGATAGTAGGTTATGTCAATATGCGGGAACTGAGAGCGAAGAGCTGAGATGAGCTCAGTGGGCTCAGGGAGAGGGAGAGCGATTAGAAGATGATCTTTTGCAGGACCGCCACCCATGGTTGTAGAATGTAGACGTTCTTAATGTGAAATGATGGGACGACGAGGATAACAGCTATACTCGTTGATGCTATGTATGTATGCGGTTTACAGATAAGAACAGGTGTGGATAGACGATTACAAATATAAACGAATAGGCGACCAGAGGGTGTGGATTGCCAGAAGGCGTGCTATGACGCGGGCGGAGGCTCTAATTGTGTGAGCTGCCAATCGCCGAGTCTCGGCTTCCGTGGCAATCAAATGCTGTTATGTGTGGGTCGAGCAATACCATGTCGGATACGCCATGCTCAGCGAACGATAAGATGGCTACTTCCATTCTGGACTATGATGTCCGTACGTTAGCCGAAGGAGTGAAGTCAGGGCGAGATTCCGCCTAAGAAGCTGGCCTTGTCTGCTTGTCGCCTCAACCGGTGCATTGGCATTTACAATGCTAGCTATCGCGAATCGAGGGACACAAGTAGGTATTGGCTAAACACTTCTTTTTGGCATTCATGCGCCTGCTATTATACAACAGAGAGCAAAATATAAAGGATGTCTGGCACTATCGCCTATCGAAACAAATCGCATCGCAAAGGTCGGGTCCCGGCCAATTGACCTGTGATATCACCCGATTGCAAAACACGAACAAGAAACGCAACGTCCACGGTTGCTCCAAACTCCTGCCGCTCATTACCTACTCAGTCATTGCCTGCAAGATCTGATGTCTTCGTTTGGGCAAGCCTTTTCAATCAAGACTGCTCCTCCGGCGCGGTCATCATGCTGACATCGCCATCGACTTCCTTGTCATCAGAAGTAGCGTTCGCCTTCTCGGCAGTAGGAACAGCCTCGGCGGTCTTTGGCTCTTCCTCAGTGGGCTTTGAGTCTTCAGTCGACTCCGCCGCCTTCTCTTCAGACTTCTCTGCGGTGGGCTCAACGGCCATCTCTTCGACCTTCTTCTCCAGCTCTTCGGCCTTCTCCGCAGGCTCTGCGGTCTCCGCAGCGATTTCGCTTGCCTTAGGCTCAGCGGGCTCTTCAGAAGCAGCGGGAGCAGCGGCAGCGTCTCCGTTGGTCTCAGGTGCCTTCTCGTCAACAGTTGACTTGGGTGCGGCCTCACCCTCTCCCTCCATGCGCTTGTTCCAGATCTCAAGTAGGTCTGCGCTGCGCTTCTTGAAGCTGAACTCTTCGTCCTTGGGGATGGAGGCAAGCTTCACAATGGCCTTTAAGACCTTGTGGATCTTGGTGGTCCTGATGATCGAAGGCTCAAGGTTGTCGTACTTCTCAAGCTGTCCGAAGAACTCGGCCATGGCAGACATCTCCTCTTCTTTAGGAGCCTGGTCGCGAGACAAGAATCCCTTCTGCATACGGTGACGCAGGTAAAGAATGGCCTTCTCACGCTGGTCCAGGCGCTCAGCCTCAGTAAGCTCCTTCTTCTCCTCGGCAGCTTCCTCATCGACCTTGGGTGCTGAGACCTTCTTCTTGGGTTTGGCAGTTGGTGTCTTCTTGGCAGGTGTTGAGTCTCCATTTGGCGTCTTAGGTGCGTTCAGCTTCGTAACCTTGGGTGTCTTCTTAGGCTGTCGTACGTTAGTGACAACTATAGATTTCGTGGACCAATGCCATGGGCATGTTCGTTACAGTGCTTACCTTGGGCCCTTCGCCGTCGCTGTCGGCTTCCTTTTTGCGCTTCTTCGATGATTTCGGCGCTTCGGCGTCCTCCATCTCGACATCTTCTTCGTCGTTCCCCTTGACTGCGCTCTTGCGGGGCTTCTTCTTCTTGTCGGCTGCAGCCTCTTTGGCCTTAGCATCCTTTTCAGCTTTGGCAGCGGCCTTTGCCTCGGCCTCTTCCTGTTTTTTCTGTGCCTCAGCCTCGATCCTTGCAAGCTCTTCTTGGTGATCAGCCAAGATCTTCTTGAAGTGGTCAATGTCGTGGCCTTCAGTAGCGATGCTGTAGGCTTCCTGGAGAGCCTTGGTCATCTTGCCGCTCGGCTTGGAGTTGCACTCCTCGGGGTCAAGAGGGGTGAGGCCAGTGTTGACAAGCCATGTGCTGCGATAAGTGTCAGTAGACGCCTTCATTGTGTGGCTCAATCATCATTGTGACTTACAACTCGTTTGTCGCAAGGAACATGACCGGGAAGGTGCGCTCCTTCGCGTTCTTGCCGCCCTCCTTGAAGTCCTCACGAAGTGAGCCGTCGGCCCTAGTAGTGCTGACCGGACGCGAGGCGAGGAGTGACTCGGGGAGCATCTCCTCGTCACAAATGATAGCAGGCCACGGAGGGTAGCCCTTGAGCCTGGCCCAGTAGTAGTCACCAGGCTTGCAATCCAATTGGAGGTTTGGCATCGACTTTTTCTTGTTGAGCTTCTTGCCCTTGTGCTCCGGCACGCCGCCGACTGACTTGCGCTTGTTCACTTTGCCGTTTGTGGTGGGAGTTGCATCGGCGGCGGGCTCAGAGGGTCCTTCTGCGGCCTCTGCAGGCTTCTCGCCGTCCGGCGCAGCGGCATCAGTGGTGGCAGGCTTGCCAGCAGTCTCCTCGTCCTCCTTTGTGATGGGTGCCTCGCCTTGTGGCAGAGGGCTCGTAGTGGGCTCGGTCTCGGCAGCAGGCTGGTCGCGTGTCAGTGTCGGCGAGGGCACCCTACGCGTGTGCAAACCATGACTTACCGCTTGCGCGTCCACTGGCGCGTTGGTGGGCGTCTCCTCAGACATGACGGCGACAGTCTCAGACGCGAGCTGCAGTGGTGAGTGGACTTCGCGACGTGGGCGTTGTTCGCGACGCGTAGCACCTAGGTGATGGTGTGTCTAGAGGCCTGGTAGGGTTGCGACAGTAAGGTGGTGTTGGTGCGACGCGCTTCGGCGATGCTTTTGCGACGTGTTGCTGTGGGTGTGATGAATGACGGATGGCGGGTGGTGTGGAGTTGGGAAGAAATGAAAGCATGAGCGGAACTTAACCTGAGAAGGCGTCTCTCAGCACAGACCCCTGGTGTCACGAGCTGGCAGAACGGCGCGGCCCAAGTGAACTTTGGAATTTCGAGATGGAAAAAGTGACTGAGGAGAATGGCGGGTGCCTTCTGATGGTCCACGTGTATTTTATCTCGATATAAGCCTCAAGTGAAGTGAAGACTGCCGTGCGACGCCTCTTGGCGGCTGGCTTCAGCGATGCAGCGATGGGCAAGCTGGGGGCGCTGGCTTGGAGACTTAGCGGCAAGCGCGTTCTTCCGTCACGCGCGCCCGAGTGCCTCTCCACAAGAGCTGTTGTCTGCGCAACGGCAGAGAATTCCGCAGCAAAAGGCAGCAAAGGATACGGCATACCGCCGACGCTGGCGAATCTGCTCAAGAGCATCACCATACCACTCCGTCGCGACCACTGCCGGTATTCGTCTTCGGGGCTGACTCCAGGCTGGCATCGTTGCTGACGCACACCCTGGACTCACCTCGCCGATCGAGCCGTCTCCCCCGCTCGGCTGCTTGGAAGCTTCCAGATCGAGCAATCGGCTGCGCGAGTTGATCGTGACCGCGGCGAGTTCTGTTTGCTCATTGCCAGGTCGTGGCGCATCAGCATTCGACCTGGCGCAAGATCTCACAGCTTCGCCATTCGTCCCAGACCTGTGACTCTCGAGCGACAGACCAGCGTGAGGTCAGTCTTTGCTTGAACAGAAGTATATCTTTCTCCTGCAGATCCAAGCGGTCCTTCCAAGACGGTGCAGTCAACGGCATGAGATAGAAGGACCATGGACCAAGTTCCGAGCATGCTAGGTGTTCAGCATAAGCTCACTTACCTGAAGTATAAATCGCAGTTGGCAGCGAGCGTTCCAGGGTGCTCAGCAGTGGGTAGAAATATGTAGTTTGGCGTTCGAGTGATTTCTTGAACTCGTCCAGCTCGCGATGCTTGGGCAGAGTTACGCGTCAAGCAACGATAGAGTCCATGTAGATATCCAAGCTCTTTTTCCCAAGTTGGTGGCCAAAATGACAGGTAGAGTCCGTGGCCTAAAGAACTCACGATTCACGCATTTCACAAGATGTCACCATCTTTCAGTAGGCCGGTGCTAAACAGTACGCACTGTTCTTGGCGAAGCAGTAGCGAATGCTCTGGCTCGGAGTTTGAGCATTCTTGAAATTGCGACTCACTCAGAGGAATGGCTCCGAAATGGCAGCACTTCGTGATTTCCTCTTATACCTCTATGTTAGCGACCCTGACAAATCCTGGGCAGATGGTTTGGGCGTGTCAATCACGTGGTGTTCCGGTATCAAAATCCCACCAGGCATGCGATCACCATGTCCAGGCATATCGATCGCAGAATCTAGCAGGCACTTCCAGGGCCATTTTGCGATGCGGGAACAAGGCGCGAGCAAATGCAGTGACAAATCTCGTAGCTCTTGCAACCCATATTGTAGCGTCGGCCAATCCTGATTTTTGCGATGTCTCGGTCACAGTCTTAGGTGCCTCCCTCAAGCAGCCTCACTCAAATTGACATCTCCTTCGCCAGCCGCGTCTTTTGGATCGTCTCGGGTCATAAGGAAGCCATGTGGTGAGGACTGCGCAGTGCGATTTGCTGGACGCGTGTGCCTTGTTGCCGCTGCAGGTGGTTATTGCGACGGCGGATCGTAGCGCGCAGAGACGGTGCGGTGCGGTCGCCTTGCAGTGTCAAATCCGGCCATGGCGACAGGCTTCCATCGCATTTCTCGTTGTGGATCGTGATACTCGAAGGATACTGTTGACGCGGTGGGAGTTGGAGGAGATGCAGGCGGTCGACTAGCGACGAGATGAGCCACGAGACTGCCAAGCATCACGACGCCCGACTTCTCTCCCTCTACAGTAGGCGCTGCAGGTACAGAAGTGTTTCTAAGGTAACAACAACTCCGGTAAAAGATGAACCAAAGCAAATTATTACCTGGTATAGAAATACCATTCCTGCTTTCCCGGTATTCTCTTGCACGCTACCTCCCGTCTTTCCAATGCAGGGTTACCCGCATACACCGGGCCCGTCAGTTCGCCCGTGCCCGTCAGACAGCGAGCTACTATGACGCCGTTGACTTTGACTCTGTGCAACAGGAACGGAACTCCGTTTGTATTAAGCAGTGTGGTACTTTCGTACTGATTTCGTAGGTAGCGTATTGATACCTCCAAAATAAGCAATATTGTCACAACACGTTTACTTGCCTCTCTTACCGCCAGTCTTACATGCACATCGCCTTCCGCTCGACGATACCAAGAATGGCACCCATCCCAGTCACTCTTTGCGGAAAGAACCCAAACATGGCATCAAGTTTCGCCGAGCACGCCGCCATGGGCCCAGAGTATTACGGTCAGTATTGTTGCTTCTTTGACAGAACATCGTTGCTCTAACGCTCCATAGTGTCGCACGTTTTCCATTCGACAGACGCGGTGCGAAACGAGTTGCCTCTGCTTCTCCAAGGACAAGATGTCAAGCCATCTTCGGGACTAGGTAGCAATGCGAACAGCAGCAAGTCAGTGGTGCCGAGGGCTGTCATCGTGGGCGCTGGCTTTTCGCGGAGTGAACTGGACGAGATGCGCTTGTTCCCAGGTTGCAAGGACCTGCCTTGGTTGTATCCTGCCGGATACAAGATGGCACAAACGGGGCTTGGTGCAATGTTGGGAAAAGACTTCATGACCTCGATCATTGAGCGCTCAAAGGCGACTATGAAAGAATATGGTCTGATTGAGGGTAATGAGGAAGAAGTGAGACCTGATGTTTGGGGCTTCTAGACAGGCATGTTCAGCAAAACGGTGAAGGAATGCATTATACCAACAGCAAGCTAACGCTAACGTGGTTTATTCTTTGAGGCTGGTCGGTTTTATCTCAAGCTACTAGGCTCGTCAGCCTGTGTATTCATTGTAAGTGGACAGTAGGGCAAGGACATGAAAGGGAAACGGCAAACATGCACGAAGCATATAAATGTGTCTTCAGTACTGCCCCAGCTGATATACACCTAAGCGCCAACTTCTTCTTCCATCCATTGGTTGTAATTGTGTGAGCTAAAATGGTGCAAACAAGGCACTTAATGACCGAAAGCGATGAGCCAACCGCATCGGAACAGGCATCAAACGAAGCTGATATCAGCCATCACTCTGCCCAAGCAAGACCTGCCAGAGAGCTCCATCCCGCTTCAACGTCATCTGCACAAAGCACGCGTTTGTTTACTCCCACAACACACAACACAGCTTTCGCTCGTCTGCGCTTTCGCCGTGGACCGCACTTTTTCCCTCAACACTCGGGCTCAGCACAAATTCATCTTCCTACAGCTGGTCTCCTACTTCTGCCACTCGCAATGGCTCACCCCGGGCAGCCTTACATCAAGAAAACAAACAAAAGAGGTGACGTGTTCTTTGACTATGGTGGCACACCCGATCAACTGACTGCGGATCTGTGTTTTCCGTCCGACGACAGCGACGACAACGGCGGCGTTAGTGTTGACCAAGATCATGGGCTCTCTGGGCAGTTCGCAGGGTTGAGATTCAGCAATGCAGACGATGGCACTCGTGAACGTCGTCCTCGCCGTCACAGCGAGCAGAACAACAGCATCAGTCGCCCCGCGAGAAATCTCCAATGGGAGAGAGACAATTTGCCAATCTATGGCTCTCGCCCTCACCGAGAGCACATCAGTAGCACGTTCCGCCGCGGTTCGAACTCCCAATGGGAGTCAGACAACCTGAAGAGTGAGGCAACTGGCTGGCCGTCGGACGAAGAGCACGCCGGCGAAGGCATTCCATACGACGGTGGTCCGTCTGACGAACTCACTGCCCTCATCACTCTGGAGAGAGCTTACAATGCCTTGGAAGTACCCATCGAGGACGATATTGGGGGTGAAAACAAGAACTACATGGTGCAACTAGCAGTTCAGTTCATTTTTCGCACTTTACCTCAGCTCAACCACATCCGCGAAGACTTGAAAACCCTCGAAGACCTTTACGATGAGTCTAGTCTCGCCGAAAAATTCTACATCAAATACGGTGTCGCCATCTGGGGCTTCGGCCGTGGTGGAAGCCGCGAGCTTCATGACGAAAGACTGACACGCCTCGACCACTTCTTCGCCGCGCTCCGCACTCAGGACGCCACTCGCACCGATGCTGAAGCCTTGGGAGATATGCCACTCGAGCAACTAGTTCAGCTTCGTAGGACAGCCGCGGCCGCAACTCGTGCTGTTCCAAAAATAACTCCCCGTGTCAGTGCTCTGCCTGAATTGTACGCCGCCCTTGAGATCCAGACCGCAGACAACTGGGTCAACAGCACATTCCCACGCGCCGTCGCCGAGATGCTGCTCCAAGCTTTGTCTCGCGTCCGTGATCCTGTTGTCACTTCGTTCCCTTGCGCTCTGCCCTCCGGCTTACTCGTCGAGGGCGTCATCGATCACATCATGGGCAGATATGCACGCAAGTTGTGGCCCGACAACACTTCCAGACCGGATGCCGTAACGTTTATTCTGCACCAATACATTCTGGCGCTGATGAAGAGCAACCTGACTAGCGACGACATCGGGGAGAAGGCGGTGCAGATGCTGGACTCGTTCTTGGGGGTGGATGATGCCGATGGCGAAGAGGAAAGCAGTCATGCCCATGAAGAGCCGAACGGCCATGCTGGTCTCAAGTGCACCCTGGCGCACCTAGCTGAGCACGAGACTTGCGAGCAGATGTTCGAGTCAGCTGCTGATCTATCGGCACACCTGGTGTTCGTGCACGATTGGGACGAGGATCTTGCGGACGACGTTGCCTATGATCGTGAGTGAGCGCTTTGTGCCTCACTTTGACGTTGGTTTGCACGAGGATATCGTGCTCAGATCGCTTGCAGGCTACTTTTGTGCTGACAGAAGGGAGAATGACCAGATGTCATCGCATCGAATCGAGTTTTAAGTTGTTAGTACACAGTAATTGAGCGGTTCGCGTCTTACAGCTGAGTCCACGTTCTTATGTAGACTCCATCGTATTGTCACGTCTCTCGATTCCAAAATTCGTCGCCTGACGAGCATATTCGTATGATAGATGGCATAGACAAGACAATTGGCTTCTGATGGTCTCAACGTCTTCACTTCATTCAAAAAGGGCATAGAGCGATAAAAGCACATTTTGCGACACCACAGCACCGTGAGCATACTCAAACACTTGTAATGGCCCACATATATGCCATAGCTCAGCAATACGTGCATACATGGCCCGGAAGACGCTACCTTATGATATTTCGTGGATAGATATGGGTGCAATGTGAACCCAACCCTAACCCTCATAGCATCGGCGAATTTGGTTGCACTGTACATGTTCATACATCTACTTTCACGATTATATCGAATGAGGAGCACGGTTTGAGGCTGCAATGAGATTGAACATTCGAAATGCGAAACATTAAGACATGACGTCTAAGATAATTTACAGAAGCAACCCGTCCGTTGCAGCCGCCCAAGGCCGTGATCCCCAGCCATCATACATCGACGCCATACATGGGGTCATGCCGAGACCTCCTCTAAACGCTAAGAAGCAGAAAATGGATGGAAAAAAAAAAGGAAAAAGTGCTTTATCTTACAGCGCATGGCTCAGAGCTACGAATAGCGGAAACAAAAAGAAAATTTTACGACAGTTGAGGGAAAAAAAAAAGGAAAGGATTCTAGTGCGAATGGTCGTGGCCGTCGTGAGAGTCTGAAGACGACGGAGCAGGTGCGCAGCAGCTCTTGCCGGGTCCACATTGGTCCCCGCACTCGAGCAAGCAGGCGTCAGGCTCGCAGACACTACCCGCTTTGCTGGCGACACGGCTTGTTGGGTTGGAGTTCCTTGCGGCGGAGCCCTGAGGGCTGTCCAAGTGCTCGTCTCCGGCGTCAGTACTGCCACTGTGGTCGTGCTCGGGGTCGAGACAGAACTCGGGCTGGATGGTGGAAGAGTGGATGCCATAGGCGTGCAGGCAGCGGCGGATGGCCAATGCCAGCTCCATGTAGCGAGCGGAACCCTCTCCCTTGAAGTCGAACTCGACCTGGACGTGCAGGCTACCGACCAGTTTGGTGTCGCTGAGCTGCCAGACGTGGACGTGGTGGCAAGAGACAATACCAGGAAGGTCTTCAATGTCGGCCTTGATGTCGTCAACGCTAATGCCGGCGGGTACAGCCTGGAGGAGAATGCGCGAGGCAGCCTTGCAGAGGGGAATAGCGGATGCGAGGATGATTGCGGTGATGATGAGAGAGATCACAGGATCCATGTAGAAACGCCAGCTGAAGTCAGTGAGCCAGATGAAGAGTGCGACAGCGATGACACCGACGTTGCCAAGGGCGTCGCCCAAGACATGAAGGAAGACACCGCGCATGTTGAGGTCAGCGTGCGAGTGACCGCCCTTGGACTGCTCCTTGGGCTGCGCGTGCCTGTGCTGGTTGTGATCGATGGACTTGCGCTTGGTGCTTCCGTAACCGGCATGTTGGCCACTCAGGAGAGGCTTGTTAGGTGGAGTGTGAGTGTGGGTGTCGTCTACGTCGTCCGTAACCTGTTCATTGTCGGTGCCATCTTCCGATTGGAGGTCTTCCATGCGAGCGGCTGCAATGATGGACTGACGGAAAGCGCCCGGGTTGACGTGGATGTCGTCGAATCCGGAGTACCTAGAGCCAGATCGACTGTGTCTACGCTTTGCGTACCGTGAAGGCGAAGAGAGTGCGGCCTGCTCGTCCACAGCGGTAGCGTCACTCAGCTGCGCTGGGGAGTGCTGCTCTCCGTGGCTGTGTCCCGCATGATCGTGCGAGTGCGCATGGCCCTCCTCGGCATGCGCAATCTCATCGCCGTGTCCGTGGCTGTGTCCGCCGTGGCTGTGTCCGTGACCGTGCTCGTGGAAGAGGAACAGACCCATGATATTCGAAGCCAGGCCCAAGCATCCCACGATCAGAATCAGTTTCGGGTTCGTGATCTCCTGCGGCTCGACGAAGCGCTGGATAGCCTCGAGGAAGATGCTGACACACAGCGCGACCAGGAAGACACCGTTGACAAGCGCACCGAGCGTCTCGGCTCGCTGCCAGCCATAGGTGTACATTTTCGAGCTTGCCTTGGAGTCGGAGACTTTGACGGCCCACAGACCGACACAGAGCGAGAGGACATCGTTGAGCATGTGGAAGGCATCGGCGACAAGGGCGAGCGAGTGGACGGCATATCCGACAGAGAGTTCGAGGAGGAAGAAGAGCGAGTCGATGACCAGGAGAATGATGATCTTGGTGGATTTCGAGAGCGCCATGATGGCGAGGGTAGGGTGGGGTGGTGTTGTGTGGTGTTGGGATGATGGATGTGTCGTCGCCGCTGACGATTGCGATAAATGCCCTTGCCCTTTCTCCACGCACGGCAGACAAGTGAGGTCTCGGTCTCAGCGGGGCGTTCCGTTTGGCGGCTGAGTCGCGTTTGCCTGCTGCCGTTTCACTGGTAAGGTATGGAGTTTCTGCTCTCAATGCCACGCAGGATAGCAGCTCGACACACGCAAATAGGTGTAGGAGACAGCAGGACGAGCAAACATTTTCAGCATCCTTTTGAGTCCCCGCCTCCTGTCAATTTGATTGTCTCGCAGCGGCATCGCTTACACCCGCCCACTCTACCCGTCTCTCCCCACCTCCGCTCGGCGCCTTCGGATCGGCATTGAGCTCTAGCTCGAGACCAGTCTCGCACGAACTCAAGTCTATCACGAGAATAACCAATAACAGGAACCCACCACCACCCTCGTACTCCGCGCAACGTCGACTTGTGAGTTTGCAAAGCCTGCTTCATTGAAGACTTCCGCTATGGTCTAAGGCGTGCTGTCGCACTGCTCCCCTGCTGCTCTGCCTCCATGGCCGACGAACCCAGACAGAGACGTCCTCTTCCACGGCGCGTGTCTCAGGATGTGGTGTCAGAGCCTGAGCCCGCACATACGAGGGATCTCGGAAGGCCAGACACAGACTCTGCCAGCGATAACGGACGTGAAGCAACAGAGCTGCGCAGTGTCACGCCTGGTCAATCGGCCCTTCGACGCTCACGGGTGCTGAGTCCACCAGCTAGCTCTAAGTCGCATTGGTACGACGGCGTATCTAGGCATTGGCGGCACCACGTTAATATCACCGTGCCTCATGATGATTGCAGAGACCACTTAGGTAAGGCAAGTGTTTCTGTGTCGTGTTGTGCATGCTGCGGATGGTATCCATGGTGCATCCATGCCAACATGAATTTTTTCTTCTTCCCACCCGACCACTGACATAATTCTCCCTGATAGCGAATGAACGCACCTTTCTTGGTTACTTGCGCACATCTCTTGCGCTCGCCATGCTGGGCGTAATCATTGCACAATTGTACAGATTACAACATTCTCCCAGCCCAGACCGGACGTTCGGTTACTATGTCCTCAGCAAGCCTATCTCCTGCATCTTCCATGCTTCGGCAATCTGTGTAGCAGTTCTTGGATCTGTGCGTTTCTTTCGCCAGCAGCATGCCATGGCAATTGGCAGGATTCAGGCTGGAGGATTTGAGCTGATAATCATAGGAGTTTACGTCTTACTGGTGAGCGAGCAGAGACATATTTGGATGCGATGTGTGTTCGTAAAGCTGACGTGGGTATTAGCTTCTGCTGGCCATGTTTGTAGTCCATGTTGGCATCACCGCATATAAAAGCTGAGCCGCAGCCTTTTCGTTTTTCTTCATGTTGTCAGTTGCACCGTGACCTACACCGAGTGGTGTACGCGATGCACGCTCATCGGGTACAGGTTACGTCCTGCCCTCTATCCATCATACTGTGTGGCAAACACAAACATAATCCAATACACAGGCAACACACTCGATATTTCTGGAAGCGACGATATCTTACTCCACACCTGCGGAAAACTCGACGGCCTCGTCACTGATGGAAGTTGCGAGTTCAAGAGGCTCCAAGCATTGCGTCAGCTGGCTGTGACTTGAAGCGTGGATGGTACTCTGCAGTGGTCAATGCCTATACGATACAGAAAAAGTGATGTGGATGGTGTCTGAACAAAAAAGGGCCAAGAACAAAAAGCCCAGTTACTTGAGGACTCCACATCGCGCATCGATTCCAATTGTCCGCCTGGAATTGCCCCGAGAGCACCTTAGCCTATCCATATGGCGTCTTGCCAACATCCTTCTCTTGCCAAGCAGGCACCACATGCGAGTACTGCAGGGTCTCACATCACGACCGGGTCCAGAAGACGGCACCAAGTAGGCGAGATCAGCTAATTTGGTGACTGCACCAGCACGCGACAGAGTCCTTCTAGCCCTTCGCCAACGCCAGGATCGACGGAACGTTCAAAGTGAATCACGCGAGACAACAAGCGTGTGGACCAACTCGTTGGGCAGGTCGGTTGTCGGCAGGACGTGGAAGGGAATGGGAAAGGTACATTGTACAAATATAACATCGAGCGATGGATCCGAGATACAATATTGAAAGTGAGGATGATGCCTGCGTTGCTCATGGCTTGCGCCCCGGATATAGCATTCAACCACGATAGGCTGCCCGGCTCGCTAAGGGGAAGGGCTGTCGCCAACATGCTCACCAATCATGCCAATAGATGGCTGAAAGCCAACAGAACGCGCTCAGTTGGTTTCGCTATTGTACATATATACACCCATGGCTTCTACTCCGCTTGGTCAGAGAGCATGCCACGAAGTGTAAGAACAACAATACTCTCAAGTAATATACAATCATCCTCAACATTTTTCACTAAGGCTCGCGAGGCTTGCTATGCTCGCTCGCTTCGTCGACCCCAGATTCTTCAGCCCGGCGTTTGCTCTCTTTCTAGAACTGGGGCCGGGAAAAAGCTACTCCAGCATTGAGGGAGTTTCCATTTGCCTTTCAATACCAACAAGGGTGCGAGACTCCTTCGATGTGGCGCCCTACACCCAATGTAGTAACCATCGCTGCGATGCGTATACGCATGCGGGCCTTGCATTGGCGGCAGCATGAGTTCGCAGCTGCTTGATTGCGGGAAGGATGCAAATTACGCACAATCTACGATGAAGGATATCGCCGCATCCCACCTTGGCAGTATCGCTACAGGAAGGGCCATACCAATATGTACGTGCATATTCCTCCAATGGCTAGGCCCAGTCTCAAGCCAGGCTGCAGGAAGCGTAGAGAAAGCGTATTAGATGAAAGATGTTGTGGTGAAGGAAGCAGGGCTTATTTCCACGAGGGAGTTATTTAGCGGCCTCGTGTCGATCTGAGTTAGCACGCCGCCCGGTCTGAACTTACCCACTGTTCGTCACACTGGAAAAGGACGAAGTCGGCTTGCAGCCAATCCGCACTGTGCCGAGTCATGAATAATATAACGTGGAAACAACGTGGTGGTCTAACTTCTGTCACCCCGGCATAGTCGGTGATGGACTACACTCGATCTACGACCACGCTCCGCGATCTACACACTTAGGGGCATATCAGTGTGCTGCTCGACTCGCCTGCCGTTTCAAAAAATCACGGTCGGATATCATGAGGAGGTAGCGTACCATATTTTTGCAGCCCTCGCGTGCACAGTGCAGACTGCAGAGACGCGCCCCCGACATCTGCCGGAACGCCATGCCACAAATGCCACGAATGAAGAGGGGTAAAGATCCACTATCCTCTTTTGAGCTCCAGCGCAATCCAGGTTGTGGCAGGATCCGAGACAGGCACTCAGGCACACGAGACGTTCGCGAAGCAGCGGCAGCTCTCCACGTGTAGACAGACAGGGCTTCTTCCTCTAGATTGCTCGTTTGCGTTGCGCGTTTGTTCGAGATTCTCTTCTCCAGCGCCACAAACGCACAGTAGCGGGCTGCGCCGTGGCAAGTCTACACACCTGCTTGGCCGTCATGGCTTGCGCTTTGGACGGAGGCAGTTTGGACTGACTGTGCGACTCAGTTGGTTTTGTCGCCGCGTACACTCATTGGAACGCTGGTTTGAAATGTGCCCCTGTCAGAATCATGACCCAATTGCCGTACTCGATCAAACCCTGCCATATGCGCTGTTGACGTCGAGTCGCGAGTCGCGAGTTCTGCTGAGGACGGATTGCAAGGGCCTTATAGCCGGCGGACGTGCGCGACCCACTTGGGATGGCACGGATGGGAAACACGAGAGCCCGCCGTTGCATATCCTCCGCTGTGCTCGAGCGTATTGCCAATCTGTCGGACGATGTGCTGCTGGGGTGCACCAACCTCGCACTGATGTTCCACGCGTCATCAGCATGGCCGACTCCCAGATCTGAGAATCGGAGACTCCGGACAGCACGACATATACATATGGACATGCTCATGGGTCGTAGCGAGTAGCCGTAGCGCCCAATAATACCAGAGGGACCTTGCAATAGAGGATGATCCATCCGATTCGCCCAGTCGAGCCCCAGTCACATCCACACCCACCTGGCGAATCCTGGTAGAGAAGCGAGCGCGACGCCTCGCATTGGTGCGGATGGGCATGCAGGGGTGCGTCCCTTCAGAGAACAGGAACCGGCTTAGCTCTTCTCACTGGTGCAACGGCCGTGCTACTTTCGTGCATGCAGAGCAAGAGGCCAGCGCTCTTCACGTCCTCGCGCCACACACCGCTGCCCACTCACCCACTGGAGCGCTGCTACTGCCAGGTCACGGCCATGTCACGTTATACGGGCACAGGCGCGCCTCGAGCAGGGATCGCGCCTCGTCCCCGAGCTCGTGCGCGGAAGGCTACTAGCGACTCTCTGGGCTTGCGCATAGGGCGCATGCACGCGAGTTCCACCTGTAGACGCCTCAAGATGGCTAGTTAGCGGCCCTTCGATGGCCGCAGCGGAGAGGCTTGGTACTGTAGGTGGGCATAGGGTGATGAGCCCGGGTGCCTAGACCAACGGCACAGCATCCTCGCCTCTGAAGATGGCCTTCCTTCGCGCCTTGTAGATGTGACCCCAACCGCCAACCGCCGTCAGCTCCCTCTGGCACCTTCCCTAAGAGCCATCTTACCCCGGTGAGGCGCTGCAATCCGTCCTCCTCCCACCGGCTGCATATTCCACTCACGCCGTCTGGCCACCTGGCGCTGACTTTCACTCTCTTGATCTCTATCTGTCCTTCGATCCGTTCTCTTGCATAATCGCTCTGTCGTGCTCCCACACCTCGACCAAGTCAGCAGGCTCCTGTAGCACCTCGACCAACTCAACACCCTCATGGGAAACGATTGAGGGACGCCTAACGATTCGAAGATACGCGGGAGTTGGATCATGGACTAATCTCACTGTTGCACATACTATCTGGTACTTGGATTATCGATATCAACGTACACACTGGCCATTGTAGACTATACGGAGCTGGATCTGATCACTTTGCAGCGACTTTGCGTTTACTGGACTTCTAATACCCCCCCGGGGCCCGACTCATCATTACTAGCACTCGGCATTCTTTTTACAAGCCATGTCTAATACGACCATATCGCCCTTTCAGGGCAACTGCATTGCGCCTTTCCTGGATGCGGCGATGTTTCCAAACGAAGGAGGATGTACGTCAATTGCATATCTCGTTGCACATTGTTCAGGCTGACGTATCGTAGTCGTTGAAGGACGGTTCTGCGCACCCATAGAACTGTTGCCAGGAAGTCCAACGTGTTGCTTGCCCTGTCCTGCAACATCGTGGGCATACTCAGACAGCTTTGCAACATACAACAGCATCGCCGAATGGCTCAACGTTGTCGGATTGATACTACTAACTTTCATGCTGTTGAGCTACCTCGTGCTGCCAACGCAAAAGACAAGAAGTCACTACTTGTCGGTGTGTCTTATCGTTGCGGTCATTATGATCTGTCTCGGATTCACCATCCCATTGGGAGCGAACCCTGAACAATGCCACGACCAAATTACACCCAACGACATGTACTCATCGATGGGATGCGCTTGGAGCGGCGCGTTCATCGTTGCTGGTGGTCTCAGCGCTGCCATGTGGATCTGCATTCGCGCGCTATCAATGAACCTCCAGATCGTGTGGGACATTGTGCCAGGAAAGAAGTTCTTCTACGTCTCTCAGGTCTTCGGCTGGGGCGTTCCTGCCATCCTGTTCACAGTCACCATGAGCGTTACTGGAGTCAGCTTCCGATTTGGCAGCGCTTGTCACGTCAACCACGCCGACTCTATGGCAGACTTCTGGGGTCCAATGATGGGAATTGCTGGTATTGCTGGTATTCTTCAGTTGACGACATTTGCATACTGCATGAACGTCTACCTGAAGAACCTTTGGGTCGACAGCCCAGCAAACTCTACCAGCGCATCGGGCTCTGGCCTTCCAAGCTACAGCGGCAGCCTGCACACAAAAACCGCTCGCGCCGTTTACCAACGCTTGAAGAAGGTGCTTTGGCTTCAATGGCGTGGTATTGTCATCGTCACCATTATTCTTGTGGATGTCATCTTCTTCTCGATTGTCTTTGTGTACCTTGATGGTCTACAGGCGAGCGGTATAGAGAACGTCGAGAAAGTCATGCCATGGCTGATGTGCCTGGCACAAAACCCAACTGATAAGAACAAGTGCCTGAACGATGCACAGGCATACCTCATCAACGAAGCGACCGTCGTTGCGGTTCTGCTGCTATTGTCTCTAGCGGGTATCCAGGTCTTTGTGTTCTTGAGTCGCCCTTCGATCTTCCCGGCTTGGATCGAGTTCTTCCGTCACCGCTTCACATCCAGGCAAGAATTTGTCTCACTCGATGCAAGGCAAGACGCGATACGCTCGCCTTCACAGCAGCAGATTCACAGCTACGATCGCGGCCACCTCAACACCACCTTCGAGATGCAGAAGCCCGGCTACAGCGCTACCATCACGGGCCCTTTGAGTGTAGACCCCGACACGAAGAACTCCTATATGGACTCGCCCGACACCTTCCTCTCTTCACCTGGCGAAACGTACCACAGCCCATTACACTCTCACCACCCGGGCGCAGCCTCATACGACTATGGATCCCGCCTACCAGGCTACTCAGAACGCATGTCACCGGAGCCTGTACACAACATCGGCCGCACTCCGTCTGCACGTCGCGCACAGCACGCTTCGGACTCGTCGATGAACCCGACGCTGCACCGCCAGTATTCAAATCGAAACATCGACTACTTTACACCCGTCTCCACCTCCCCACCTACGCGCGGCGAGAGGCGCTACAACCCGCCCAACTCTTCATTCAGTGCGCCCAAGACGCCCAGTCGACAGAACAGCTTCAACCACCATTACAACATGAGCGCCAGCTACGACCAGCGGGCGCGAGGAGGGCTAGGACTACACCCGCCTGAGGAAGAGAACATAGATTGGAACAGAAGATGAAAGAGCCGGACTGCATCTGATTCAATTCAATTCACGAGAACGAGACTTTACGAATAGGCTGGTGGGGATAACCGGGATGGGATCTTGAAGTTCCTGTCAAAAGGACAGGAGCAAAAGACACGCTTTTCGCATCCATGCGAGTGTCACACACACATACCCATGCACGAATAACATGGGCAGGCCCTCCGTCAGATCTGTCTGACCAGGCAAGCAGGGCACACGTGCTCGGCCTCTCGTTAAATATTTTTTTTTCCATTTCGTTTTTGTCTGCATGGCACGGCGTTTGTCCAGACGGGAGAAAGGAGAAAATTCTAGCGGTTCGCGAGAGCCCAAGGATCCATTGTTTCATTTTGTATAGCACCACAGGATAACCAAAATTTGACAACTCCGAAGAAACCTAGCATCTTATGAAACTTGACGTTCCGACCTGATCATGTCTAACACTACTGCGCTCGTATCTAACTTATCCTGTATCCACTGCAGTTGCCACGCAGTTGTGCCCATTGCCAGACGAGACAATCGAGACAGATCATACTCTCGTCTTCTTCCGACGTATGGTCAACTGCAGCGCCACTGCTCCAACCTCACACCTTTCGCGAACCCCAACTAGTCTTTCCAATATAAGCAGCTGACCGAAGTCGTAAGACCAAAACGGATATACTTGCCTCATGCAAAGTAGCTAGAGTATAGGCCGCGAAGAACGTTGACGCCATACCCCAGGCAAACTGAATTGGTATATGCTTCCAGAACCACGGTTGCTCCAAGGCAAAAAAAAGATGGCCCAGCGAAGCTGGGAGATATGCGGCCAGTGCGAGCAAAGCTCTATAGTTCGTCAGTCATGCATACTAGAACTCATTGTACAGCGTGAGCTGACCTGAAAGTGGTAAGATGTGTGTTAGTTTCGTGGCTCCCAATTAAAACTTCAAGTACGGCACGCATGCGCCATACGTAGAAGAATGGCTGGATGACTGCCATGGCCAGACTTTCCACCATTCTGAATGCTAGGAAAGGGTGCCTTTGATTGTGTCAGCGTTGTCTCGTTGGTGATATCGAAAACCGTGATCGACACACGACCTACCGGTAAGTTTGGTTTGACAGCAACAGCCTCTTGGAGTACGATCTCTGGGCATTTCGATTCCACCGCATCCATTGACGCAAATACAAAGCACTCGGGAGCACAGTGGTCTCGATCTCAGCTTCAGGCGCCGACTGGATACAAGCCCTCCAGCCTTGATCGATCACCCAGCGAGTCATGAACTGATCGTCGCCAGAGTTGAGCCTCCATCGCCCTAGCCAATACTCGTTCGTGAAACGATGCTGAAAGTTCGCGTCTTGCACGACAGCCGCCCGGTAAGCAGCCGTTCGTCCAGATATGCACGGGATACCACCATCCAGACGGACCGAAGCAGAGACGTCGATCTTGCGAAGCCAGAGTCTCCTAGCGGCGAGCGCCTCCCAGCCATTGAACTGGAAAGCGGCGGGAGTATTTTGCCGGCGAGCTCGGTGGAAGCCTCCGACGGCACCGACACTCTCATCGGTCTCGAAGCCTGCGAGCATGTACGTGAGGACGGACGGTGGCCAGAAGACATCGTCATCGGCGAATACAATGATCTCGCCAATTGCCTTCTGGATTCCTGCGACCAGTTGTCTCCGTTTGTTGGCGAGCGGACAGCTTAATAGCTGTATGGTCTTTCGCTCTTCGACTGATAGCTCACCATGTACTAGTTCGATCAGGGCATCGATGAAATTCTCACTCGTGACGATGATAATCTCTTTGGGGTGATTACTTAGCCATGATCTGACTGAGACGATCAGGTCTTCATCGAAGCCGATTGTGGGTACAATCAGCGAGACATCCCTGCTGGGATAGTATCTTGGTTCGTTCGGGAGTGGGATTGGCTCAAGAGTCGTGCCAATCATATTCCTGACAGCCCATTTGACAAGATGCCAAATGCTAAAAAATGGCTTGGTGAGTAAGAGTGCAAGATCCCTGGGCAACACCACTTACCATAGCCCAACCATGAAGTCGTCCAAGGAAAGCATTTCGCGCAAGGTCCGCACATATGGCGAGCGATAAGGGTCACGCACTGTTTAACATATACAAAAGAAACGCTGCGATAACCAAGGCTGACAGGGTGCGTTTCAACAGAGCTGTCCATGTCCTGCGAGCAATGGCTGTAGGTAGAGTTGACGAGTCACAGAATTTACCGAGCTGCAAGACTGAGCCCGCGGCGGCTATGCGACCAATACAGCGATCGAATTATCGAGATCTGTATGCTGATGATGCATGCGTTGGCACCCCAGTTGTGTCCGTCTTTGGATGTTACGAGCGTTTTGCCATATTGCCGTCGCAAACCCGCTTGTACGTTTTAGTCGTAGTTCATTGGCAGTAGTCTTTGGCCACTAGCACAATTATCGGTAATCAACGAACCTGGTTTCTGCTGTAATGCTACACATGAATATTCAACACCTGGAAGAAGTGGCAATCAATTTTACTTCTCAATCGTACATAAACCCTAGGATCTCAAACAGAGATCCTCACTCACAAGTCAGAGGTCAGCACCGACGGCTCTCAAAGCTCGTCGTGCTCGGTCTCAACATCGACCTTCTTCTCCTCCTTTGCCTTCGCGCTCTCCTTCATGATCCTCTCGTACTCGTCATCATCAATCTCCTCGAACTCAAAGTCCACACCCTCAGGCATCTGGTTCTTCAGCTGCTCGCGCATGCTCTCAGGATCGTTGGCGACAGGCTCGTACTTCACAGGCTCAGCGGGAAGAGCATCGCGGGGGACAACGAGGTGCTCGGGAAGCTTGGTCTTAGCCAGGTCGTCCATGCGGATTGCATCAACCCAGGCTTCGATGGTTGTGGTTGTAAGACCGGCTGAAGAGTCGAAGTGGCGGTACCAGCTGCGCTTGCCGTTGACGGCGATCAACTCAATGCCATCTGAGAGGGAGAGCAACTTGCGAAGGGCTGTTGCCTGGCTGTTGGAGGACGGGAGTTGGTAGAAGGGGAACAGCTTGTGCTTAGTTGCTTCGTATTTGCGGTGGATCTCGCTGAGCGCTGCGATCGCTTGGGTGGAGTCTGCGGTGGGCTCGTCGCCGGCTGGGAGAATGGCAAGAATGCATGTTGAAGCTTTGTCGTTCAAACATTTTTGCTGCAGGGAGAGACCGTCTGGGATAGAAGAGATGGGAGTTGCCACAGGGACAGGTACAGGGGTGTGCTCAGCCTCGACTTTGGGGTCGGGGGAGGCTGTAGGGTTGGATGCTTCGTCGAGGGTCTCGTCTGTCTGGGAGGCAGGCGAAGCAGAACCTTCGGAGCTCGCGTGAGAGGCGGATGCTTTCGAGAAAGAGGATGAAGCCTTGCTGCTCTTGGCCTTCTCCTTCTTGTTGGCGGATGATGACTTTGACTTCTTTGGTGCCGGGTCAGGGTTGGGTGCTGCTACTTGCGAGAGGAATTCGAGGATTGAACTTTTCTTCATCTCGCCATCGTACTTGATCGGGTCTTTGCCATCGCCAGGAAGGAGAACGAGTGTGGGGAACTTCTTGACCTCGAACTTCTCGACAGCCTGAGGAGTGTCCTTGTTCCTCATCTGGGCCACGTCGACACTGCCGAGGAAGTCGATCGCCAAAGATTTCAGAAGCGCGCTGACTGTGCCCTTGTCGGAGAACAGGATAGCCCTTGGTCCGCTCTTCGCAGACCAGCTCTCGAGATCGGCGTCCTTCAGCTTTGTCACATGGTTCGGAATCTTATCCACAACATAGTCCACAATGGCCTTTGCGCTTCTTGCGCCCTGGTAGTCCTCAATGATGGGCTTTCCAGCCTTCTTGCCCGGCCTCACGATCTTCAAGGTTGGGAAGCCCTGGACGCCCATTGAGCCGCACAGCGGCTTGTTTGCTTCCTCATCGCAGTTGACGGCGGCGACTTTGGCGAGTCCAGCCAGCGACTTTGCGGCTTTCTCGAAGGCTGGCTGGAGGTTCTTGCAGTGGCCGCACCACGGGGCGTAGAACTCGACAATGCTGGTGTGGTTGCTGCGGTTGATGTTGGCATCGAAGTCCTTGCTGCCGACTTGCAAGACAGGCGAGTTCTTGGAGTACAGGCCAGCTGCGAGGGTGGATGGAGCAAGAAGGAGGGAGGTGGCGGCGGCTAGGATTGGTTTGGGATGCATTGTGGGCTGCTCGGACTGGTTGAGTGGATTGATTGAAAGGGCACTTGCCTGTGGATGTGTGTGCACTCGGCAATGAGGGAGTTATTATTTGTGATATAGCAGGTGGGCTGCTTGTTATATCAACGTGGCCTTTATTCGTGGCACCTGAAGCACGTACTACGAAGCTCGAAGCTCCTTGAAGAGCAGCTCCCTTCAGCTGCCCTGTCATCACTTTAATTGCGGGGAAGCGCCGATCGCATACAGCTAAGTTATCTACTGGACTGTTTGGCTCCCTCTCTCACTACACACATACAACTCCTCCTCCGAATCGCAGCCACCTGCATATACTGCCCAAGGAATAGTCCATATCGACTTTCTCTTGCTGCTTCATAGAGTGGACCCCGCCTGCTGCAGACAACACATATCGCACATCCACCATGGCAGCCGTCATCCCAGCCAGGCTCAAGACGGCCGACGTACAGCGCTTTGCGACCAGAGCGGCACAATTGGAGAAACACCGACCTGTGGTCTCCTACTGGCTAGACTATTTTATTCTTCAAATCATATTGAACAAACAACTGCACACAACCGACGATGAGGTCCAGACATACGCCATTGAGCTCATGGACAAGCTCGAAGCCTTCAAGACCGCCAACGCCTCGAACGATGCCGTAGTCGACGATATTGCCGCAAAGGCTTACATGGAACAGTTCGCCCTAGAGACCTTCGAGCGAGCCGAGAACGCGCAAAGAGACAACAAAGTCACGAGATCGACCGCCGATACTTTCCAGGCGGCAGCGACGTTCTTCGACGTCCAGGCTATCTGGGCTCCACTGGAAGGTGAATGCGCTGCGAAGAGCAAGTTTGCCAAGTTTCATGCTCTCAGAATAGCGAAGGCTTTGAAGGCTGGAGAGGATCCAAACGCAACGAACCCTGTGATTGAAGAGCCAGCAAAGACAAGTGCGGATGAAGAAGGTATCGACGCCGAATTGAAAGAGCTAGAGGGTTCCGCACCAGGCCAGGGATCACGTCTTGGGGTATACAAATCGCCAACGGCAGAAACAGTACCGAACAGTACTCAACCATCCCGACCGGAATCCACGGTTCAAGGCAGCATATCAGCAGCACCAGTCTTGCCAGCGAAGAACATCAACGAGCCTCCAACAGATCAGCCTGAGATCTCACCAGTGGAGCCGACTAGCGACTCAGCGGCGCGTACTGGCTCGATTGGTGGCGGATACTTCCCCTCTGTACCAACCGGGACATCAGAATACAAGCCACCCATCGTGGAAATTGGCACGCCTGTTGACGTCGACAATAATGCAGACCTTCCATCTGCACCTCCGGCAGACCCCTCGAGCTTTTACAACTCGGAACCTGACTCGCTCAAACCATCGGCACCAGGTTTCGACCCGACAGTGTCAACACCTCATGTAGCACCGTCGCAGACGCCTCTCAACCCTCCAGTGCAGACTCCAGTTCTGCGTTCGCCATTCACTCCTGTGCCACCACCTGCGCCAGGTCACGTTTCACAATCGCAATACGCAGCTCCACCTTCGGGACCACCACCTGGTGGTTACAAGACAGATGATGAATCTGTGATGGCAGCGCAGAAGCACGCCAAGTGGGCTATCTCTGCGCTGAATTTCGAGGATGTGCCGACAGCTGTGAAAGAGTTGAGGATTGCTCTTCAGAACTTGGGCGCCTTATGAGCTGTCTGATGGAGATATTGTATCTGGCAGATGTACAAAGCATGTTGACAGTGGACATATCAGAAGCCACAATGGCATTTACTGTAGGCAGAAGCCCACTGACAGATTCGTCTCAACCGCGCGTGATAGTATTGTTTTCTTGCTTTAATGTCCAGACAGCCTCGCCCTTTCCGATTTCGAATGCACACGGACTTTGCCACTTGCCTGACCAGAGATTGACCAAGGAACACAGAAGGTGCCTTAAGATGTCAACATGCAGATCGCAACTAGCAAGGCTCACGGTCTTCCGTGCACATCCACAAAATTGGTTACTCGCAAATATCTTATCGGACCGACCCTCTTTGACTGCACTATTATCACAATCACTTCGACCATGCATATCTACTTCCTTCTTGGCGGGATGACCACCTTTATCTCCGCCCTCCTCTACTCAGTCATCACGAGGATCTTCTATATTCCAGAGAAGCTGCCGAGAAGACGACGCTCGCCCAGAAGGCCCAGGAACAGGTGGTACGAAGTATGGTTCAACGCAACCGTCGCTCCGATCGTCAATTGCTTTCTTTCCCTTCGTGGGATTATCTGCGCTGCATTCGCAACGCTCCGCATATGGATCACCGAGGGCGTCCGTACAATAAATGACTACCGCAATAATCGGCACTCACACGCGAATCCCAACGGATGTGAGAGGTGCGAAGCGCAACCTCTGTCCGCTCCTCATACGCCATCAAGATCGCAGCGTTCCACCCGAGCCTCCCAGCGCGCGACAGGCCCACGAGCACCTCGGCCGACGACAGTGTCCTCTTCTGAAACCAGCTCACCTGCGCCCATGAGCTCCTTATATCCAACCCGGGCCTTTCCACGCGCGGCGCGCCCACAATCGCCTTCTTCGTCGCCCGCATCCTCTTCTGGAGGCAGTACATTGATCGGAACTCCTTCGAGGGCGCCATCTGTCGCTCCCGAGAATACTACTACGCAGGCGACTCAAAGGCGCGGTCGCCCTACCCGACTGTGTGAGATCAAGGCATTCATCGCATCGACGCTGGAATCGCCATCTGAAGAAAACGTAAGCTTTATATCGTGCTTGTACGCAAGAATATCATCAACTGGTCCTTTCTTTACAGGAAGCTATTGCCGACGCTTTCAACCGCCTCGCAACCTACATGGAGACCAACCTGAACATCGTCCCTGGCACTTGCCGCCTCGCAGCCCTCCTCTCACTCATATATGCTCTTCACTTCGCCATTGCCCCGGAACGCTCGCTCCCCATCCAAAACCCCGAGCAGAGTCGATACATCTCCGCGAGGGAACTCGCCTGCGTCTTCCTCAACCGCTACGGCCCCATCGTCTGGCCCGCAGAGCCCGAACCAGCTCCTCACTTGACAAATCGTACGCTTCAGTTCCCCCGCGACGCGATGATTCAGGAGGAGAGGCACGAGAAGTGGCATGAACTGCTGGTCAAGCCACCGGCTCGAGGCTCGGCGGGCGATCTGGCAATGAGTGTATTAGGAGAGCGGATGACGGCTTTTATTCGCATGGTGCATCAATTGCCAGTGACGATGGAGGCCGAGCCGGATTGGGAGGCTGTGGCGTTTGTGCTGGACGATACTAGACCTGGGCAGCAGGGCATGATGATCGACGAAGCGGAATGGTCTGAGGCCTTAATGAGATCGGCTCCAATCCAACGCCATTGAGTTTGCGTATACATTGCATGCCATGGGTCTGAGGTTCAATAAGGGGTCGGTCACCCAAGCGGTCTGAGAGCGGTAGAACTGTCGTATCCGAATTTCGATAGTTATGATACTGGAGAAAAGATCCAAGCAATAGTAACAGCAACAGCCCCAAAAACTATAGCGATAGCTACTATTACAACTCCATTACCAACATCAAACGTCGGCAATGCCACTACCGAATTCGGCAGGGCTTGGTTCATCAGCATGCCGTTTTGCAAGCCTGGTGAATCGATCCTCTCTATATCGTTCTCGATACTCGAAACAGGAAGGAGGGTATACGGGTCCAAGGCTTTCAGCTTCTCCACCAGTGCAGTGAGAACTTGATTTGGCTCGGCCTGCTTTGCACCGGTAGTTGCGGTATTGTCTTGCAACCGCCGCAGGAATTGGACGATAGCGTCGCGTCTGACGACTTCCGGAGCGCTGTCTCTGTGCTTGTCCCATGTAGCCTTGTCCTTCATGGTGCTAGCATCATTTTTCGCTAAGAGCTCATCGTTAGAGATCCGGGCCGCCTTTTCCTTCAGCTCCTCGGCGCGCTGGAGATGGGTCTGGCCCTTGAACACGTCCCGAAAATTGGTGTCGACGCCAGCCCGTACGAGAAGTTTCACGGATGCGAGATCGCCGGACTCTACTGCAGCCCTGAGGACATCTGGGCGAATATCTCCCCCCGGAGGCAAAGATGCGCCTTGCGATACCAGATAGACACAAAGATCAAGCCGTTGCCATCTTTGCGCGAGCTCAAATGGTGTCAGACCCCATCTGTCCCGATGGTCGATGTTGATGCCAGCCTGGCATAACAGCTTGAGTGTCTCCAACGAATTCTGTTTGACCGCCAGATGGGCACAAGTCTGACCGTCGGCGTCGGTGTCAGAAAGGAATTTGTTGCTGCGTGGCAACAACAGCGCAAGGACTTCGCGGCGGAAATCATCGGGAAGCTCCATAGCATGGTGCAATATGGTAGAGCTGGAGTAATGGGCAATCTCAGGGAGAAGCGGGTCTGGAAGCTGATCAAGTGCGGCTTTGAAAGCGTCTACTTTAGCAGCGCTGAGTGCCATTCTGAGAGTAACTGGCGTGCTGCCGGTGAGATCGTGGGGATCGATCGCGTTGGTTGAAGGAAAGAGAGCTTTGACATGCGAGTCCCAGAGGTCTTGAGATGCCCGTCTAGCTCTCATTCCGGGAGTGTATCCCTGGTCATCTTTCAGAGTCGGGTCGGCGCCGGCGTCAAGCAGAAACTTGATCGTTTCGACATGCGAAGTGTCGGAAAGCTTGCCACAGATCGCGTGCAGTGCTGTCGCCTTGTACTGATCCAGACTGTCAATGTTGAAAGAAGCTTGCTTCGCAAATTGAGTGTGAAATAGTGTCACGATTGCGCAAATTCCTTCGGTCGCGGCCAGATGCAGGAAGTTGCGCCCATACGTGTCCGCATACAGGTGATGAAGACTTCCTTGAACGTAGATTCGAAGTAGCTCAAGTTTGCCCGAACTGATTGCGCTCACGATGGCATCGTCAGATGGGAGCGGCGCGCGGCTGTCAGCCATGAGCATGGCTGCAATAGTGTTTATGATTCCCGAATTGTGGTCATAATCTAGAAAGTCTTCCACAAGCCAGTCAAGAGCTGTGCGATCTCCCACATCGTCTCGCAATGCCAGATCAGTGTCAGCGCGCGCAAGCAATTGACGGACGCAATTGACTTGCAGGTTCTGTACCGCCCTTGAGAGAGCTGTACAATTCCACCCGTCGACAGCATTCACACGGATGTCTGCACGACTCAAAAGTTTCTCCACCATGCTATCGCGACCGAGCTCTGCTGCTTTGACCAAAGGAGTCCTGTCGTTTTTGGCAGGACCTCTGAGATTGATGTCTGTCGTGTCTTCCGAGACCAGTAGGTCGAATACATCTTCGCGCTCGAACTCGATAGCTTCGAGCAGGGGAGACTTGCCAAGCTTGGTCAAGTGATTGGAATTGGCGCCAGCCTTGAGAAGCAGCCGAACCATCTCGAGGTGCCCCTGACGGCAAGCATAGATCAGTGGTGTCTGGTTGTATTGTTCTTCGATTGGGTCGACCGACAAGGCTGCATCAATGAGTAGAGCACCAATTTTGCGTAAGCCGTAGAACGCACAAGCATGCATTGGCGTGATGCCACCGCTGACATCCCACGTCGACACTGTCATGGATGGGACGTGCCAAGCAATTTGCATTGCACAATCCAGTCGCTGAGCATCACTCAGCAGCTCCAGAACTTGGACGGTGTTCTTTGCAGTGGGCTCAGCATGCTGGGCATGAAAGGCCCAATAGCAGGCGGCATAAGATGCGAACGGATATTCCTTCAGTGCATCGTCGAGCTGAGAAGACGTAGTGAAGGGTTTGGCAAACATGTCGAGGTTCAAGTACGATACACAAGCGTCGAACATTCTCTGGCTCGCATCAGGGAGGGTCTTCTCAGGATGACTCTTGATGTAGACCGACAAAGTGCGATGAGAGAATCCCACAAGAAACGTGTCTGACTGCCACCCAGGATCAATGCTCAGCAAGCCAGCGGTGTCTCGCCGAACAACTTCTTGACGGCAACAGCGGCCTATGAAGTCTGAAAGTGAACGACTACCGACAACAATGGCTGCAGCATGGGAGAGCTGGTCAAATTGGAGCACGTCCATAGCGGCCGCCACGATGGAAAGATGGTCGCGAGCTACTTGAGCTCCACTGCCTTGCAAACATCGCAACAGCTTCTCTTGGTATTGATCCTCAATATCGGGCAGAGAACCGAGCTGGAGTCTTCTCAGCAGCAACAAAGCACCATCTCTATGGCGTTGCTCCTTTAGTCGCTCGAGGAACAGATTGGCGTGCAGGAAGTTGCCGTCAGCCGCTTCAGCTATCTTTGCCGGGATCGTGTCCCATGTATCGAAACCAATGTCTGCCTTGACCATAGCCAGCAACGGCGCGTTACCGGCATACATGTAGTCGTCATCTCCCACGTCTCCTCCGTTAGAAGCATCTTCCAGAAACTGTTTTGCGAATCTTTCCATGTCTCGCGGAGATGCTCTGACATCGAAATGGATCCTGCCGGGTATCCTGAGAACATGGCTTGGATCCTCACAAGTGAGTTGCTTGTTGACAAAGCAGTCCTGACATATCTCAATACCTCTACCAAAAGGCCCATGGCACTTTTTACATTGCCAGTAGAGGATTAAACGATCCCATGGGCCAGGACCAATTTGATGCCGGTAGCAGAATGCATTATCGCTCTCTATTCGATGCTCGTGCACTTCCGTACTGAAGATACACACGCCATGTTTTCGAAGACGGTGAATTTCGGTGTGGATAGCATCCAGGCAGCCTTCTGCTTCGTCGATCGCATCGATGACCAGAAACTTGTGTTCGTTCTCGGCCAGTTCTTGTAGCAGTAGGTCCCTGGCCAGGTGCTCATCAAGTGGTCGTTTGCCAGTGAATTGAGAGTTTTGCCATGCTCCAAGTACTGGCTGGGGTATTTTCACGGGCTTCGCAGTGGTAATGAGTTGCCTAAGGAGGCTGCACAAGACTGAAGTCAGACTTTGGCGGGTAGAGTTTTTGTGGTTGAAGAAGAGGGACAGCACGGGCGTAGCCTGCCGATCGTATCTTTCGTGCAAGTCGCGCAAGACCGCCTGGGCTCTGATACTCTAGCTTTTATCAGCAGGTGTTCTCTCGTAGGGCAACATGTCATTCGTATCTGATCCTATGCATCAGGTGAAGCGAGAATTCTACTCAAGTGAAGCCGTAGTCAAACTCTTGGAGCTCGAGCGGCAAGTGTGGGTCATTCTTCGATATACACCCCCCATGGCGGTGTTGTTTAAGACTGGGAGCTCGGGCGCTGACCCACGACTTCCTCTTAAATCGCGGTTACCTACCTTTCCTGCACCTGGTTTGCCATAGCAGTTCAGTTGCCACAACTTATCCTCGTGCCATTGCGCGTACACTGCATCGGAACGTACGAAGCTAGCATTCTCAAGTACAAGCTTGGAAGCGGGATGTAGCGGGCTGCTGAGACTGTCCGCGCAGATCCAGTTCAGAATCTCGATATTGTTGTTGGTATCCTTGTCATACTTGAGTTCGCGCAATATGTTCGCGGATTCAAGCTGCTGCCCTGCTTGATCATCGCTCAGCATATCCCGCATGCGTCTGAGATGGGAGACAACCTCATTCTGCTCTTCTTTTATGCGATCCTTGCGCAAGACCCAAGTCAGTCCAGCCTTAAAGTTCTCGCGCCTGGATTGCTCGTTTGGTCTGACTTTGCTACAAAGTGTGTCGAACTTTGCCCGAATCTTGTCGCAATCTCCGCCGGGAGCGCACATTTCTCTGGCACGAAAATAGTGATCCTCATGTTGCCTATGAGCGTCCAAAGGTGTAGGAGTCGCAGAAGGGAGTGCATGCTGTTGCTCGATATGCTGCAACAACTTCAGCAGGCTTTCGAGGTCAGACTTAATATGCCGAAAGCCTTCGGCGAAGATGCGAGCATCCTCTCTCTGGTGCCGCACGCTTTCCAGGTACTTGATGATCTGAGTCGTTGCTCCGATGAATCCGATTACACCGGCTGTGATGCTCAACGGATCCATATCAAGGTCCTATGGCACTCGGAACAGAGACTGTGTCAAGAAATGTGGCCGTGTACGTCAGGCTGCGATTTCGAGCGACAAAGCACGAGGCTGTGCCAGTCATGGGAGGTGATTACGGCTGTACTCAACGGGTGGGGTGAGTGACAAGGCAGCTAGCCCAGCCCTGCTGAGGCTACTCTGCTGCACCGTACCTGATGCCGCACATGTGCCGCGTAAGCGGTTCAGAAATGCAACCATGGGGCCGTTTGTGGCATATTCGTCAGCCAACCCTGCTGATAATTAGAAATGCTAGATTGCGACTCTAGACCGGGTGGTGGCTGCAAAGGGGCTGAAAGGTCTGGCGGCGCCACCAGATGTACTATAACCGCACGGTGTTGCTTGATAGGTTGTTGGTTCCCGCAGTATCCCAAGTCGCGTAGGTACGTTCTGTACCGGTGTGCAGATTGCCTATTATAGCAGCTGGGCGTTTGGCTCGTGACGCCTCTTTCGTTCAACCATATAGTCGTCCCGTACCAACATGCCTCTCCCAGATCAGCATAGCAAAAAGGCTAGCATACCGAGGCAGTGCCTGCGAGGCAACCATGTACCGTTGCAAACCTGTGATATTGCTTCCAGCCGCATGGTGCAGGGCTTAGTTGTTGGTCGTACAGAGCATCGGCTGGAGAGTCATAAATCGACCGCCGTACGCACTTGATCTGGCGAGCAAGCATCGTCGTCTAGTCTTGTCATCTCCTATCAAGTCTTGTTTACACTCTCGCGCCAAGCGTGATGTTGTTCCTTTGGAGTTTATTTGCACTCCTTGCCGTCGGTGCGGCACTTCCGGCCCCATCTTCATCCGAGGAGAATTCGCATGCATGTGGCGATCTGATTCGTGAAGCACACGACAGTAAGTCTCCCCAATTATTATTGTCTCACATCAACTTCCATCTTTCTTCCCACACAAGAACACACATTGCGGCACCTAGATGTCGTCCTTCTTATCTGCCAACTGCAGCGTGATCGTATCTACCATGACGCCTTGTACGAAGCTAAAGCTATGCAGGTGGCTATGCCCGGGCCATTGATGTCTATAACTGCTGGATCACCGTGCCTTTCAACCCTGCTGTAGCCACTCGATTCATCCAGTATTGGAATGACACACTGCAATTCCAGGGTACCCTGGAATATCTCAAAGATCCTCCAGCTGGCTATCAACAACCTGCTGTGGATTTAATCGCCGGCCTCGAGGAAATACAAAGCACCATAAACGCCGGCGAATTCCATAATCAATACGAGTTCGAAGCTGCTCTGCAGAGTTTGTTGTACTCTGCCCACGATGTGCATGTCAGTCTAAACGCAGGTTTGCTGTCTTCTTTTTATTTCGGGTCACAGTACGGCCTTACATGCGTGTCGATTGATGGCATTCAACTCCCGAAGGTCTATCTCACAGCTGAGCTTATCTACAACCAAACAAACACTGATGAGTATGAACTTCTTTTCACGAGTGTTCCCAGTGTACGCCTTGTACTTACTACTCACAGAAATTGGCAACTGTCCGCCGTTTCTCACATCAATGGCACGGAAGTCATCGAGTATCTGACTCGCTTTGCGGCACTGAATTCGTATGGTATGGCCGAGCCCCACGCGGACTGGAACTTATTGTTTGACAATCCTGTCATCGATGTGTTGAACGACTTCGCTCCGCTATGGTCAGGCGGGACCACGTTCTATCCTGGCGACAACTATACATACACCTTTGAAGATGGTTCCACGCTAGACGACGAATGGCTAGCAGTCTATTATGATCCCGGAGAAACTGGACCGCTGGAAACAGGTGGTGATTTCTACAACTTCTTCGTCCTCGGGCTTTACCCAGCTTCGTTCAATGTATCGTCCCTGGCAGACGATCAGACCAATGCCACGAACGCCTCGTCGCCACCAGCACCGACCAGGTTCAACAACTCTGCTTTCCCTCAACCAGATGTTTGGCAGCCGAATCTTACGACAGCCGGGTTTACCACCGGCTACTTCTTGTACAATGAATCGCTTGCTGTGCTCAGTATTCCAACCTTCTGGGCAGACGAGGCTGCCATCGAATCTTTCACGGACACTGTCGGCGATTTCCTCACTCGAGCAAGGGCAGCCGGTCTGTCTAAGGTTGTCATCGACCTTCAGCAAAACGAGGGTGGTACTTTCTTGCTGGCATACAGTGTTTTCAAGCAATTTTTCCCGTCGATCGTACCATTCGCAGGCAGCAATATGCGCGAACATCCATTGGCAGACATTATGGGCAGTGTCATTACCTCCTACTACGAGTCATTGGACGATGACAGCTACGCTCACCAAAATGCTTCTGCTGATGAGTGGATTGCTACTACGCGGCTCAACGCAGAGACGGGCCGAAACTTCACCAGTTGGCAAGAGCTGTACGACCAAGGACGAGATAATGTCGACAGCTTCTCTTCAACGATTCGTCTCAACACCTCCAACTACTTGTATGACTACTCTGCTTTGGGTCAAGTCGAACCTCCGCAGGTATTGTTGACACCATCTTCTGCTGATGCTCCGTTCGCCGCTGAAAACATCATCATGGTAAGAAAGCCTTTCGGTTGAACACAACGATCTCAGCTAACCGTAGACCACAGTTGTCAGATGGTCTTTGTTCATCGGCCTGCTCACTATTCATGGAAATGATGCACTCAGACGCTGGAGTGAGGAATGTGGTGATTGGTGGTCGTCCGAGCTATGGACCAATGCAGACCCCAAGTGGCAGTCGTGCAGCTCGTTACTACAGCGTTGCGGAACTTGACAACGATATCAGCAACACCCTCTTCGTGCAGGCAGAGGATGATCCCATCGGCGAAGGGCTGATTCCAAACCGCACAAATCAGGATGTCTATGTTTACGACGCTGGAATAAGTCTGCGCAACCAGGTCCGCGAGGGTGAGACCACACCTCTGCAGATGCAGTTCGAAGCAGCTGACTGCAGGATCTTTTACACCCCGCTTACTTTCAATAACTTTACTAATCTCTGGAGGCACGCGGCTGATGCGATATGGACGAATCCCGAACTCTGTGTGCAAGGCTCCACTGGGTTCGCAACAGCTAAGGGAAAGACTCCCAACCCACCGCCTGCCGCAAGTCCTCTCGACGGCGTCAAGTACAGCAGCATTGGTATCCCGACACTCCGTCAGACAGGCGAGGAGATTCGTCTTGCCGTATCTGATCAACCTCTGCCTGATGGATTCCCAATCTCGGTCCGGCCCCAACAGATTTATACCAACCTTCGAACACAAGAATACCTGCAACCGCTTAAGCCGGCAACCAACCAACCTGTTAGACAGCCGACCTCGCAGGCAGTACGACATCCTGCACTCGTGCAACAACACACGGGACGCGTTGCGACTCGGGCACCACCACCAGCCAACAGCAGATTGCGAAGGTCTTCATCTCCGCAGCATGCCGCCTTCGACTAAAGGTTTCGTAAATCGTGGATAAATGTGGGGTGTTAGAATCATTCGATGAACAGACGCGCTAAGATAATTTCGTATTGCAAGAGAATGGCCAGCGCTCTGGATTAAGATGCACCATTTGAGAGACTTTCGATGGTCTCATCCAGTGTCATTTTAATCTCCCGTGAATATGATACGCAGATGTATAGACTTGGCTTTTCACGACGCATTTATTCTCTGGCATTTTATTGATCGCAAGTCTGTCAACAACAATATACAGCGATTGCTCGAATCCGCAACAGTAGACCCAGATGTGAGCTACGGAAGTCAATCCAGTCAGTCTGACGCAGACGATGAAAAGGCCATCTGACGACGTGCTGGTGGAACCAATTTACCTCCGGTGCGGTTTTGGTGAGGCGGTGTGGCTGAGAGTTAAGGTGAAGTCAAACCTTGATGTCAATGTAGTAAGACGGGCTGTTTGGCCAGGCACATCGTCCTTTGCCATTGGCTAACGCTTTTGTATTATGAACATATTGCATTGTTTTTATTAGTCGAATAAATACGACCATAGGTCAGTGAAAACTGGGCATCCCGTCCGAAATCCCCTATTTTCACCGTCTTTCAAAGTTAATGGATTCCAGCGTGTTGTCATCTGTATACGTGGGAGCCCGACTTCCGGCCAACGCTGCTTGGGTCAGGCCGCCCTCGCCATTTCATCTTTGTTGCTGTAGAATGCCGAGACTCCCCGAGATCTGATCACCTTAATAACATGAACATAGGACTGACATACTAGCGCTACAAGCGGTAGAAGTATCATTATGAATACTACGCTAGCGATTCTGTCAGTAGGGTACGATAGTATAGATATCGCATGCACCGGTATGGTCTTCCGCCCCATATATACTATGATGTGTGGCATGTCATTGTTCTTACCGAAATGAATCTCGAGCCTGACTTTGAGACTTCAACGCACTCCGTGGCACATCAGCTGTTACAAATGACCAGTTTGACGATGATCGCTGATGGCATCTACTAAGAATTGTGGTAAGTGCATGCTCCTTATGTGAAACGAAACAAACTTCCGCGTCCATTGTTCGCTTTCGACACGTTCCCGCCTGTTCTCGTGTCTAATGATCAGTCTTGGACTATCTTTGAAGACTGTGAGCCTGGATCAAAGGATGGAGCAAAGTGGTAGGTGTAACCTCGGGGGTACCGCGATCCGGATGAATGCATTGACGATAACAAATACTATCTTTGCTTCTGCGTGGCGGTTCAGGCTTGAGATGATGGACAGGCACGACCCCGCCATTGCGATCTGTATCTACGCCCAAACAGGAAGGCTCTGAGACGCGCACTAATCAACAACGCGAGCGCACTATTGACGACTTGCATGCGAAGCCATCATGGACACCAGCTCGTTCAGGCAGCTCGCTGTCATCGCTGATGGCTGATGGCAACAATCTTATCTTCCCGCCAATCATGGCACTGGGAACACGGCATACGAGGCCATTCACGCACACTTCGTCCCGCCTACGAGATGCCGCATCGCCACTACAATGTCTGCGATTGTCCAAGCCTTCATGCCAGGCGTCCATCAGCAGGCACACAATCTTGCTAGGCACGGAATAGACCACCGGCATCGATTGTGTTGTCCACAACAGGAAGGTCGTCGGGCTTGATTTGGACAATACGCCGATTGTGAAGAGATGACGAGAGCCTACATAATGGCATTGGCATCCTGCAGCCAAGATATGCTGTACCAAGCTTTTACCAAGCTTCCACGGCTCTGTTTGGTTTGCCCTGGCCAATATGTTCTTCCATAGCTTGGGTGTCGTTGGCGCCTTGGCCATTCTTGCTGTCACTTCTCCCGTGCCTCACGCTGTACACGAGGTCCGAACAGCCATTCCTTCCGGATGGGAGAAGCGCGAGACCCTCGACCGCCGTGCCATCTTACCTATGAAAGTTGCTCTCGCCCAAGGCAATTTGGACAAAGGCTGGGACTGGCTGAAAGACGTTTCGCAACCTACATCAGCTAACTACGGCAAGCACTGGTCCGCCAAAGAAGTCGCTGAAGCTTTCGCACCAAGCCAGGGCACTGTCGACGCAGTCAAGGCATGGCTGGCCTCTGCTGGCATCGATGGACCTCGCGTCAGGCAATCGCAGTCATTGAACTGGTTGGAGTTTAGCGCCACGGTTGATGAGGCTGAGGAGCTTCTCAAGACGAGGTACAACGTGTACGAGCACGAGTCTGGACAGCCGCACATCGCTTGTGAGGAATACAGCATTCCCGCCCACTTGCAGGAGCATGTCGAGTTCGTGTATCCTACTGTCCACTTTGATGCCAAGCTCAACGCTCGTGGTTTGTCTGAGGATGCTGCTGGAGATCTGGCGGTCGAAAAACGCGATTCTGATTCCAACCGTGGTCGTGGCTGGGGACCTGGAAAACCTTGGGGACCTTGGAAGCCTCCGGGAGGTGGTTGGAGGATTCCCAAAGTAAGTGCCAGGCCGGCTTTACAGTAGGCCAACTGTGACTTTTAAGCTGGCGGAGCTGACATATTCACGCAGAAGCACAAACCAACCAACGACCTTGCCAACTGTGACATGTACATCACACCCGACTGCCTCCGAGCGCTGTACCAATTCCCTGTCAATCACCAAGCAAACTCCAAGAACAGCTACGGTATCGTCGAGTACACTCCGCAGGCCTACGTACCCGGCGACTTGGACTTATTCTTCAGCAACTTTTCGAAATCGCAGGTCGGCAACCGGCCAATCTTGGACAGCATTGATGGTGGTGTGGTTCAGCAGACGAACATGAGTTTCAGTTTCAATGGAGAGAGCGACTTGGATCTGTGAGTTATATCGCTTCCCTCCCTGCCACCTTCAGCCCGAAATGCTTATCCTTAATCTGTAGCGAGTACGCTATGGCGCTCGTGTACCCCCAGGAAGTCACTCTTTACCAGGCCGGCGACCTCGTTGAAGGTGCATCCTTCAATCATTTCTTGGTATCCATATTTTCACGCTCCCTTCGCTCAAGCGCGGTTTGCTAACGGCACAGGATGCGATCGATGGTAGCTATTGCACATACGACGGCGGTGACGACCCAAACCAAGATGCCGTCTACCCAGATTCATACGGCGGATACCAAGGCCCCGAGAACTGCGGCGGCTACGCCGCGACCAAAGTCATCTCCACGTCCTACGGGTACAACGAGGCAGATCTGACTCCAGAGTACGAGCAGCGTCAATGCCACGAATACATGAAGCTTGGCCTTATGGGCGTCTCGGTTCTGTACTCGTCGGGAGATTATGGTGTCGCCGGCAACGGAGGCCAATGCATTGACCAAACCATCACACCTGGCAACAGCACCTACACGAATGGCTCATCGGGCAAGTTCAACCCCAGCTTCCCAGGCACATGCCCGTACGTCACGTCCGTGGGAGCGACCCAGGTGAGTAGAAGCAATCGAGCGAGCGGAGCAAGCAACCAATCCTCCCACTCTGCATCATCGTCACGTCCGACCATTACTGACCCAGCCTCAAGGTCAAAAACAACACCGACATAACCAAGGCCCTAGCCACTGGCACGCAGCCGGAAGAGGCGTGCGAGACAGTCATCTACTCCGGCGGAGGCTTCAGCAACGTCTTCCCGATCCCCGACTACCAATCCGCAGCCGTGCACAATTGGTTCGCAAACCATCCGCCACCATATGGCGCCGACCGCTTCAACAACTCGCAGCGCACCCGCGGCATCCCCGACCTTTCAGTAAGCTCCTTCATCCCAACCAGTACCACCGCATTCCCATCCTAACCCAATCTTCCACCCAGGCCAACGGCGCAAACTACGTCATCGCCATCGACGGCAACTTCTCCCTCGTCTACGGCACCTCCGCCTCCTCTCCCACAACAGGCTCCATCCTCACACTGATCAACCAAGCCCGCTACAACGTCGGCAAAAGCAGCATCGGCTTCATCAACCCCGTCCTCTACGCCCATCCGGGAATCTTGAACGATATTACGGAGGGTGGCAACCAAGGTTGTGGCACGCCGGGCTTCTCCTCAGCTCCTGGCTGGGATCCGGTTACGGGGCTGGGGACGCCGAATTACCCGAAGATGCTGAAGCTATGGCTGGGCCTGCCGTAGGTGAGAGATGTTCGTGAAAGGAAAAGAAGGGAGGGAGGCAGGGATGACACGGACATAGCCTCACATTCGTCGTGTACACCACGACTTCGATATGTCATTGTCACCACTTACGTCTGATATAAGACTAGTCTTCATTTAAGTCAACCCTGGATCGACTTCGTCTTCGCAGTATAAAGTCCGGTCTTCGTTTTGCAAAGAGCGAGAATACGTGATGTCAGCTGGTTTTAAGCATCTTGACGTATGGCCCGACGGAACAGCTTTCTATCGATACACCAAGTAGCATCCCTGTATATCCATCCACGAAGCAGCTATACTGCTACCGACCTTAGTAAACGCACCATATTAATATATTGTTTGGCAGCTAGAGTTAAGCACATACGACCATAGGTCAGTGAAAACTGGGCATCCCGTCCGCTCTGCCATACATAAGCACTGAACCGGGCGACTAGTACTAGAGTGGGTGACCATCTGGGAATCCCGCCTGTTGTATGTTTTAGTCTTTTTGTTCACTCAAAGGCAAGCTAATGAAAATTGCACATGCGTTGTGTATGAACGCGCCGGGATCTTTGTAGTGCGGCGATGAAGGAGGAGTCAGCTCCGTAGCACTGTGACAGTACTAGAAGCCGCGAGGCCGCCTCGCCATCGACGGGTCGATCAAGCATGACATGGCTGACCACGACACCCGCACACTGTCTTTCGATACTTGCATGGCTGGCTTCGCGAACATCTACGACACCTGCACGGACTATGGCAGAGGAATCAACTACGGAGGGTTCTGGTTTAGACTCGATTACAACTCCGATAAAAGCGCATGAAATTTTGAGAATCGATCAGAGAGTATGGACAACGTCCAAACCAGACGTGCCAACGAAGCGCAAAATGGCAGCGAGCAAGACAAGAATCAGAGGAACGAGTCTGCCGTCTGCGGGTAATTGAACCCGAACAAGCTTCATTCGACGTAACATCTATAGACCCGACTGAAAATTCGATCATGCCCGGTGCAATCTCCCTTCTGAACGATTGCTTCGAATCACTGTACCAAATAGCAGTAGCATACAGAGCATCAGTGACCCACGCAAACTCACGAGCCTCACTGATGATAGTCACAAGATTTACAATGAAAATGGCTTGTCAAATTGCTGCAACTACTTTTTTTCTTACCCAACGACACGCACAGTACGGCCGCACAAAACGAGTCATGAAGCAAACTATCCCAACACCTCTCTGCAAACAATGTATACCATGTGGACGCGAAACTCCTTTCGCAAGACCGAAAAAACGAATACGAGCGCAAGCGCCACGCCCTTTCGCCACTGCTGGACACTCCCCTAACGCCGGCAGTCTCCAAATCAACCAACAAACCGCAGAAGAAGCGCTTAAGCAAAACAACAGATCGAACGCACAGAGAACGCGAGAGAAACAGCAAAAGTAACAGTCTTCGCAAAGTCAATGAAAAGAGAGAGAGAAAGGATTTGTCGAACCAATCAAAAAATCGTTATGTACAAACAGCAAGGAGAGAGAGAGAACACCCAACAAAAAACAAGAGATAGATTTCCTGGACCCTCTTTTTCCCCCTTTCCGGAGCCCGTAGGCGCAGCAGTCGGCGCGTAGCAATGATGGGAAGTTGAAAACACACAAAAAAACAAAAAGAATCAATGATCCCCAAACCCCCCTTTACTCTATAAATGATCCCGTTTTGGTGTAAATTTCCCATTCAGTCCGTTTCCAATTCCTAAAACCGCTCATCTGAAATCCTCACTAACGTCGTGCCGCCTGCTTGATGAAGGTTCTCGTGAGTGTGAGGGTTCGTTGACTTGCAAGCTGACGCGGTTAGCGCGGTTGCGACCCTCTCTCGCGTCCGGGCCGTTGGCCGAGTTACTACTCTCAACGCGGGAAAGGTAAGCGGCAGAAGTGAAGTCGCGACTTGCTTCGAACGAGGCGCGTGTGCGGTCGCAGGAGCTACGCAAGCGGTCGAAGCTGGGTCTGGGGCGGTCGTAGCTGGGCCTTCCTGGGGGGATGTTGAACGAGTTCCGTGGCTCGGCTTCGTGGTCGAAAGGCGCGTTGATGACGGGGGTTGTGGGGGTGTTGGTTCCGCTGAAGGTTTGTTGACCACCCATGTTGGTGTGGTCAGTGTTGACGTGAGGGAAAGCGCGGTCGAGGCTGAAGCGCTGGTGGCCAGTGTAGTCTGTGCCATCCGAGCCATTGTGAGAGCGTGGATTGTGCGTGGTTGCAGTGGGTGCCACTGAGGGCGGGTACATGGGTCGCATGTCTTCACTCATCTTATTTTCGTGGCTCTTACCCTTGTCGTTGCCCTTGGAAATTTCCGATGAAGATGCGGATCCAACGAGCTTGTCAACAGGAGCAAGAGACACCCTGCTGGGCTCGACATCCTTGAGATAGTCGAACTTGCCCTGGCGAATCTGCTCGCGTATTATGTCGACGTCGCGAGGGAAGTAGATCTTCTGGACTGCCTTGCCGATGAAACGAGGAAGCAAGCAGAGGATGACTGCTATCAAACATACAGCCCAGAAGGATAGCGCACCGAATACTTGGCTTCCTGCACCGTAGAAGGTGAAGCCTGCAGTGAAGGATGTGTAGGCGCCAGTCCACAAGAAAATGAGGAGAGTGGAGACGACAGCGATGAGGCTCATGAACCAATCCCAGCGGTAGGTGTTCATCATGAGATAGGCATTGACAACGATAACCGCAGGTATGGCGATGTAGACGCCGAGTCGCTTGTAGTCGTTAATGCTGCGACCTTCCCCGGTCACGAAGTTGCCAACGCGGAAGAGCAGGTAGGGGAAGTAGAAGCAGATGACACTCTGGTACAAGCCATCAATCATGTAGATCCAGAACTTGAGCTGCGTCCATTCCTTTCGCTCAATACCACGGCGGTACAGTTGTGGCACGGCGATCGAAACTTTGTCGTCCACGTCCTGGTCGAGGATACCCATGAAGATGACCAGGAGCGAGGTGAAAGCCAGGTTGTAGAGCAGAATGTAGGTGTAATCGAAGGCGTAAGAACAGTCGAAGTTGGCGTAGATCTGGTACCAGAAAAGGGCGAAGGTCCACACAATGTTCTAATAAATTGTTAGTACAACTCAAGTCGCAAGGTATATTCGTAAGTAGTCTTACCTTGTAGAAGAAGTTAGCAATGGTCTCAGCCAATCTTCTGTAACTCCAGCGGCCGTGCACCAGTACCAGTCTTGTCAAGAAGCGGAACTGTCCAATGGCATAATCGGCACTCATGACGGCCTGGCGACCTTCTTCACCAGCGATACCCACACCGACGTGGGCCTCTTGGATCATAGCAACATCATTGGCACCATCACCGATCGAAAGGGTCATGACTTCAAGACTGTTCTTCACCATGCGGACGACAGCTGCCTTTTGCGCGGGCGAAACACGACAACACAGCACGGAGCGACACTCCTTGCACAGAAGTAGGAACTTCTGGCGGATGCGGTCATCGAGGCAGAGTTTCAGAGAATCACCATCGATGACCAAAGCATGCGTGGGCGCAGGAGGCTCGTGGTTCTTCTTGGCGGCCTTGAGCTCCTCGTCAGATCCAGTCTTGCCAAAGCTAAGTAGATGTTTGTCAAGCTCTTGTTCTGCGTAGTCCACGCTGTCTTCCTCAAGTTGCAGCAAAATGAGATCCATATCGTTGTCAAGGAGGTTACAAGAGAAACCAATGTTGATAGCGGTTTCGACCTTGTCGCCAGTGAGAACCCAGAGCTTGATACCTGCTTGGGCGAGGATGGCAATAGAATCGGGCACACCGTCTTGCAGCCTGTCTTCGATGGCAGTGCCACCGAGAAGAGTCAACTCGCGCTCAATGGCATCGGAAACAAGCTCAAGCTTGTCTTCACGATCCTGTACCGAGGCGGCAGCAAGGTCGTGCTCAAGGTTCCATTTCTGATATTCTTCCTCACCAATTTCGCGCATTGCAATACAAAGCGTACGCAGACCCTCGCGGGCAAACATCTCGAGATGTTCGGCAGTCGTCTTGCGCAGCTCAGCTTGCTCACCTCTCTTCAGGCGGGAATAGATGATGCTGTCCGCACCCTTGCAGAGAAGAACGATCTTGCCGTCGGGCATACGAATGATAGCACTCATTCTCTTTCTTGTCGAGTTGAATTCCAGTGTGTTCAGCACTGTGTATTCTGTCTCCACTCCACACTGGTTGACCACAATGCTGCCATCGTTCGAACGACCCATGACTGTGAAGCCGACATCCTTCGCTGTAGCAACGAGGGCTGCCTCATCAGGGGATTGAGCCTTGAATTCAATTTTTGGTGGATCGCCGGGAGTACGTTCAGTGATGACAGTGTGACACAAAGCAAGAGTCAGCATGAATCGTTCGTTGGCTTCCTTTTGGACACGACCTGATTCGCCCGCCAGATCGTTGATAAAGTCAGGCGCGACGAATGTGAGGTCTTCGTCTCGGAGGTACGGGTTGTCGTGCATGCGCCTGATATCGTTCAACATCCTCTCGCGATCCTTGGCAATCTGTGCTCTTGCTTGAGCGCCAGCGGCGTCCGTGTCGATGCCTTGTCGTTTCTGCATTCCAGCTTGCGCCTCGGTGTATGCTTCGCCATATGGTACGCCGTTGATGGTACACTTCTTGAACTCCATGACGTTCTGAGTCAGGGTACCGGTTTTGTCAGAAAAGATGTATTCAATCTGACCAACGTCGTCCGAGATGTTCCAAGACTTTGGTGTGCAGGGATAGTCAATCTTTTCGTAGTACATGAACGTATCGCTGTAGATGAAGAACGCCTGAGCAGTCCTCACAATTTCCAGGGAGATATACAGAGAGATAGGCACCAAGTTCTGGAACAGAATGATGGCTGCCCAGAAAGTGATGAATCCGTTAATCCCGGGACTGCTGCCGTAACCAGGTTCGCCACCAGGCTCTGCCACCTCGAAAAAGTCAAGCGACTCATTGCCCTTGCCGAACGTCCAGCCTTGGACAACGGCCGCTACAAGACACATGATGAAGAGAATGGCGAAGTTGTACAAGACGTTGACGTTCAGATCCTTGGAGATTTGTGCGCGCTTAGTTGGTGTGATACCAGAGTTGAGCATGATTTTAGTTTCCTCTCCAGTAAAGGCAACAATACCGACAACCCAGTCGGTGTTCCGGAGCGTGCAGCCACGAAGCAACATGTTGTTAATACCAACAGGCTCGGCCATTTCCTTCGGAGGTGCTCCTGGGTTTTTTTCATCTTTTTGTTGCCATCGTACAGCTCCAGAGTATGAGTAGAGGTTGGCATGTGGCGGCTCACTTTCGAGCCTAAAGTTAGTTCGCTCGCAGTCCCTCGCGCGCCTGACTTTGCGGCCGGTATGAAGCGCTTGACGCACTTTCAAGTTGGTTTCGCCATCCAAGTTCTTTGTTTCAACGTAGCATGCGCCATCGGCGTCACTTGTTGACAGAACGATGATGTCTGCAGGAATTTCCTCCTCATTGTACAATCGCACAAAGTCGCCGACCTGAACACTTTTCCAGTACTCTTTCTTGAACCTCGCAGTTTCGGGCGCATCAATTGTCGAATCGACCAAACTTCCGTAGAATCTCTTGGCAGGGGCATTCTTAGTAGAAGGCTTTCCAGCATTAGGCACCGCAAGCTGTTGACGTTGATCTCCAGGTTGCGCGGCGTCGTTTTCTAGCTCCTGGACCTTGTCATCACCTTGGAAGTATTCTTTGGCCGCGCCTGACTTTTGGCCCGGAGTGGGCGACGGAACTGGTGTCATTTCCATGTCGCCATTCTCGTTCTCTCCAGCTTGCATGTCATCGTCGTCATCAAGTGCCCGGGACCACACACTGTATCTCCTATCATCTTGCGGTTCTGCGGACAGATCGAGTGCGCGATCAGCGTAATCTTTGCCGCCCTTGCCCTTGCCCTTCTTCTCCTTCCAATCCTTCCATTGTTGCCAGACCCAGAGGATACCCCGAGTAGTGGCCTTTTTGGTTTTGCGCCAGGGGTTGATCACCTCGTCGGCGGTGTTGACGTTCTGCCAATCGACCAATCGATGCACTGGCGCATTGTTGAGTTCGTTGTCGAGTACAGTTCGTCGCCAATCTTCGATTCCATCCTTGACAGCTGTTACGACAATAATGACGATCAGCGGCACAGCAGAGAGACCAGGGTTTTCAGCTCCAAAGATGGGGAAAATCTACATTCGCCGTAATCAGTATTCCACTCGTGTGGCGGCGCAGCGCATCGATACATACCGACAAAATGATAATAAACAAGAAGTACACGTTTGCAATGTTATGGAACTGGAGCCACAAGTTCTTGGGCAAGAAACTTATAGGTGTGTACTTGGCCGTTCTGATCTTGTTGCGTTTGTATTGCACCAAAGGGTGACCCTCCTCGTCCTTGGCCTCAGGTGGTAGGGGCTGATTAAAATAAATGGTCCGGTTGCCGGGCGATGGCGCCGCATCCTTCTCGTCGTCTTCGGCCTTGGGGTCGCTTCCAGCAGACTCCCGCTTCTCCTTGGTACTACCCATGCGATTGAGCTGGCGATTCCAGATGCTCTTCCGTTTTTGCGTGCCTGATCGGCCGGTGACGCGCTGAGTGGCCCATCTTATGCGCTTGGTAGGTGCGGAGCGCTCTGGTTCATCCCCGCCTGCGTCGTCGTGTGGTGGTGCTACAGCCATTATCGGCGATGTGGCGAGTGTTGGGCAGCCAGACGTGCAAGAGGTTGTCTCATGCGGCGAGACAATGCCGCGGGAGGCAATTGGACTGGGATGTTTCGGCGTAGGCTAGCTGTTTTCGGCGAGCATGTATTATTATTATTGCAAGCGCGTCGCGACCGGACAGCGAAGGTGCAGGGAGATGTGGAGTCGCAGCGAGGGTGAGGGCTGGAGGGAGGATGGTGAAGAGTCGAGGTGGCGGAAGCGGTATGGAGAGTTAGTAGTAGTGATGATGGTGGGAAGAGAGGGCAAGAGGAGACGAGACGGGTAGTAGGGTCCAGCAGTAGTGTGAGATGACGGGCGTTGGAAGCAATCGCTCCGGTCGAACGTGGCAGGGCGCGGAATCCAGGTGCAGCGTGCAGCGTGCAACAGCAACAGCAAGCAACAACGGTGGAGGCTTGCTGGCTTCTCGGGGACGGCGGAATGGCGACAGGTGGCGGACAGCGAGCGCAGAGACGCCGAATCAGATTCAGGCGCTGAGGCACAAATGGGATCGAGAGTTTCCGAAAAAGGCTTTCTTCGAGTATGTCTAGAGAAACGTTGCACGCTGGTTCCCTTGATCTCAGCTGGCTGTCGACGGAGCTCCCTGGATACTTTTGGCACCAAATCTCACCGGGCTCCCCATGAGGCGTACGAAGCACGCGCGCTAACGCACCTTACACACACTTTCTTCTTAACCCCGACTCTGCCGGCCTATCCGAGCGCCCGAGATACCGCAGCAGAAAAGAGTTATGCGCGCGCAGTTTCATCAGTCTGCCTCTGCTTATGAAACCCGTCGGCATCACCCAGCAAGCGTACTCCGGCGCCCCGTCTTGTGAGCATCACCACCATCGCGGCAGTTCTAGAAGCACGCCTGACAACTGTCTTCACCGTTTTCTCTCTCTTCGCCATACTACTTTATCTTCCCAAGTGAGCGGTACACAGGGGGCATACAACTGCGCTCGCCCCTCTCCCTCCAACGTTCCAGCTCCACCCCCGAGCTGATCCTCCTGTGCGAGATCGCAACCCTTTCCAAAGCTGAGTGCACAACGTGTGGCGCTTCGTCAGCATAGGCTAAGCTAAGCGGGTTCCCAGCCGGCGTAGCTAATCTCGGCCGCTGCCCATCCTGCAATACCACTTAACTAAGGCTGACCTGGAAACCGCTTTCGCTCTGTCAGCATCTGACTATGCGCCGCCACCAACGTGTGTAGCGCGAAGTCTGTGATGCCATGAGTAAGGTTCAGCCATCATTGCATCACCGCGTGGAGTCGATAACAACCGTACATCATCGTGCAATGCCTATGTTATTGTTATTTTGCGAAAGCGATGAGTAGCAAGCGAGCCACGATGAGTGAGGAGCTAGACCGTGCCGTTGCCCAGACAGGACACGAATTAAGCCTCGTATCTGAGGTAGATCCGTTTTGCTGTCGTTTCAGGCAGAGCGTCCGCTCAGGAGTTTGGAGCGTCCGAGGGAGCGTGCGCTTCCGGTGATTCGTCACACTTTTGTCGGCAGTAGTATCTTGGTGGTTATTATTGTTTTGAGTGACGGCGGCATTGGTAGAGCCTCTCCAGAGACAGCGATAAATCATCAAGAGATCTTACTAGCTAGAACAGTCTTTACCGGCCCTTCCTCAAAGGGAGGTAGTGTGTTATATTCAGTAGTTGAACGCATGTAAACTTCTGTATGCGTACTGTTACTTTTGATCTAATGACCCCTCTTGTCACATGATATCGCGTAGCTCGATCGCGTCAACCTCTAGACGAGGGCGCGTCTTGCTTCAAATCGCAGCTGACTTCGACTGTTAGACATCCACCACCACCCATCACTAGGAATGCCACATGGCGCGCAACAATGGCGCCCATAACCGACTACTTCAAATCATTCACTATACCGAAAAACCGCATCCCGCGCCAGGACGAAGACGATGAGATTATAGTTGCGCCTTCGAACTCGTCGAGAGCCAGCACCCGTGAAAGAACAACATCGCCAGCAAAGAATCCTACGCAAGCATCAGCAGGAAGAAAGAATGCGCAAGATGGGACCAGTAAAGTGAAGCGTGGGCGCGGCCGGCCGCGCAAAGACATCTCTACCTCGCCGAGCAAGTTGCGACAGACGACACCACTACTGCAAGAGGAAGAGTCTGGACGCTCAACACCAACGAGGAGATCGCCTAGAAAGCATACGGCTGGGATGGATGACATGCAAAATCTTCCGCCAGATAGCTCGGGCTTGACATCGGTGCGGTCGTCTCTTAAATCCACACCTACCAAAGTGCGGGTTCTCGAGGCTGTAGAGATACCTTCTCCTGCGAAGCGTTCAAGTCCGGAAATTCCTGCACCCTCTCATATGCCGGCACCAAAATCGAAGAATCCGGTCAATACCTCGTTCTCTTCTTTCTCGTCACTCACGACCTTCTCTGGCATGAGCTCACAGAGCTCTAGCAGGAGGATCGTTAAGAACGGCATCCAAGCGGTCACGAACTCCGATTCTGCAAGCATGTCGTCTAGTAGCGAAGATGAACTTGTGGATCTGGAGTCATTTGCTCCACGCAAAAAGCGCCGGTTGTCCCCACTTCCTGAAGACAGCAAGAATGACATCGCCAGCCATTCGAAGTCGACAAGAACCAGCACGCGCCTCAGTGGAGAACAGGCAAAGCAACGACCGAAAGACTCGTGGCAGCCGCTAGGTCCTCCACCAAAAACCACATATAAGTACAGTCTGGTCAATATGGCCAAACAAAGTGCAAAGGATGCTGCACGTGAAGCAAAGATTGCGCGAGCGGAGGCTGAGATGCAAGAAGCTGAGAGGCTGGAGAAGCAACGCAATCAGATGTTTTCCTCATCGGTTGAGACTAAGAGCATGATGGCCAAAGAGTTTGCCCAGGATAGCGAAGAAGAGGAGCGGATGGTGATTGCTATGGAGCGCACTGAAGTCTTGAGAGGCGAGGAGAAATTTCACTTCTTCTGCGGCGAAGGAGACGAGAGAATTGAATTGGATTTCCCAACTGCGGAGCTATCGACCCTCGGGTTGGATTGTTTACAAGATGGTTCAGCATGGCAACATGCTTGCACGTCTGGATTCCTCGCCACTGTGACATCACAAAAAGGGCTACCGCAACGTCTGGTCACTTGGATTCATAACAAAATTTTCTGTGAGCCCTCAGAAGAGCTATGCGAAGGATATGTGGCGATTTTGGACGCTCTCGTGAGAAGCGAGCACGATCTCCCCGATTTGTACTTTTCGCTAAGCGAGACATATCCAGGCCAGACTGTCCGAGACGCTGCGGATGACACTACGATAGACGGAGATACATCACTACCCTCTAACCTGAAGCACGCCCTTACGACGATGGCTGTGCTGGCACCTCACATCGGACCAGTCAACCAAGCTTGCACTCTAGCCGAGCTCATCCTCTTGAACAATGACGAGAGTGTACGAAATAATGTTGAGATGCAACTTCACATTGAGCGTGCAATGCACTCAATCTTGGAGTCTCATGCATCAACCGAGGATCGCGAGGTAGTCTTCCGGGAAACCACTCGCCAGATCCTTCACGCATCATCAATCTCTCGCCACCTCCTCTCTCGCTCCCTCGCAAGTTTACCAGCAACAATCTTGCCTTTACATCAACTTCGCAGGAAACTGGCCCTGCACATCTTGCTTGACGGTCCAATCGACGAAGACATCGACGTCACCGACCAATCCATTGGCGTTCGCCTGCTCTTGAGGCTAAAGAAACACGCTTCCTTCCACATCTCAGAGAGCACTGATTACACCACTCTCCACTCTCTCATAGACCTCCTCGACATCTCCATCGACGTCGGCTTCTCAGACTTTGCCTTCCTGTCGCAAGAAAGCCAGGCGCAGCACAAGGCTGCACCAAAAAGCCTCTTCGGCCACACCACAACCCCCTTGTCTCCAGCAGAGATTTCTTTCAATGCACAAATCGACGACATGGTCTCTCATCTGCGCCTCATGAGCAGCAAGATCCGAGACGCGGGCACGAGCCATCTCAAACGCACAGAAGCCAAGAGCGCGCTTGAACGCCTGATAGTCAGGCTAGAAGCTTCCGTGCGGACAAAGCCACGACCACGAAAGAGCGTCTTCGATCGTCCTGGAGCTCTGAGTGCTGGGGCTTTGGACGGATACCTGAGGCGAGTTGAGAGTGAGAATGGCGCGGCGGGAGTCAATAGCAGGGGAAGTGGCAGTGAAGATGGTGAAGGAGCGATAGCTAAGCGTGCCGTCCAGAGTGTACCGGGAAAACAGCACAAGGTGACCTGGCGGGACGACGTAGTGGGAACGGGGGACGCTGGGCCTGGCGCGGACGAGGCCAAGAGTGGAGACGGCGATGAGAGCGAGAGCAACGACGAGGATGATGAGACTCTCAGGGATATATATGGCAGTGATACATAGAGAGTGTCTTGTTCAGGGCTTTGGAGGCCAGTAAGAATAGGCACGACACGCACCTTGTCCCCTGATATGATCAGTAAGAAACTACCCCACGGCGGCCACTACTGCTACGCAGAAGTGCCACTACCACATGAACGATTTTTATATGAATGGGCATATGCAACGGAAGACGAGAACGCTCATATGTAATACTCGACAGAAGTTATAAGTAGAACGAACAAAGGTGGCAAAGAATAAAACGCAAATAAAGGGTCTGATATCTACAAGCTCGAACACGCCCACTTCTAGCGGCACGCTCTCTATCCGTGGTTTCTGTCGCAATCGCTTGCTTGGCTGGGGGTGGTGTTTGACAAATCTAGTCCTTGAAGCGACGGTTCTCGTTCTCGCCGAAGAGCGAGAGGCGGACGGAGGGCAGGGCATCGGTCTCGAGGAGCTTGAGGCGCTCTTCGAAGGTGTTGTTGATCTCGATCTTGCCGGTGCCGTTGAAGATCACGACGCCGCCGGCTCTGTTTAAAGCAATATGTTAGCAAAGACGTATCCTTCGTGAGAGACTAGACAAGCAGTATCCCTGGTTGAATGGACTTACGATTCCTCAGGCAGGTTCTCCTTCTCGTCCACGGTGACCTCGACCTCCCGACCCTTGAGTTTCTCCGAGTACTCCTTCTTGGCTGCCTCAATGGCCTTCTTGACCACCTCGGTGTCCTTTTTCCTGCAGCGGATGGACACCTTGCTCTCCACCAGCGCGTACAAACCCTCAAGCACAAGGCCCTTGAGCACGCTCTCGTAATCCACACCGCCAGCACCGCCGTTCTTCTTACCCTTCTTGCCACCATTGCCGCTGCCCGAGCCGACCGTCTCGGCGAGCTTCTTGCCCGCCTGCTCGAACAGGCCGTCGAGCAGCTCCTGCTTGCTGGCGAGGACGCGCAGACGCTGGCGGTTGGCGAGGGTGGAAGCGGTGATCTGCTGGCTCATGCCGGCCTGCTTGTGCTTCTTCTCGTACTCGGCGTCGATGCGCTGGGTTTCCTGGCGGACCAGCTTGCTCTTCTCGATGCTGAACTCCTCGTCGGCTTTGAGGTGGATCTCGCGCGCTTTCTCAAGGGCTTCTTGCCGGATGAAGGCGGTCATTTTGCGCAGCTCGGTGTCGACTTGCGAGTCGGACATGCTGTGTATTTGGGACATGATGGGCGGTGGTTTGCTGGGGATGGGGCCCGTGAAGGGTTGGTTGGGAGGTTTGGGTGGTGGTGGTGTTTTTTGGTGGGTAAAGGCTGAGGAGAGCCTGGAGATGTGCGTAATTGGGTGACGGAGGGTTAGTCGAGATGTAATTTCCCCCGTGTGGTGTTGATGGCGGTTATCAAACACAGCACTTGGACAGTAGACAGGCAGGCAGCTCAGTTGACGTCGGGAGCTCGCTGCTAGCGCCAGCGCCGTGAGGTCGTCTGCAACTCCACACTTGATGATGCCACTAGGCCCAAAGCAAGCAGCACCGCAACGACTAAGACAGCGCCAACGTCACATGCAGACAGTGCATCGTTCACAACATCACCCGCACCACGCCCGCTCTACACCTCTCTCTCTGCTCTACCATACCAGTTCGACCCGACCGCGCTTGCTGGCTATTGTCGCAAGCAATCACTGCCCATTGACGACATCATGGACCGCTCGCAGCGATAGCGACACTACCACCACCACCACCCGCCTCCGCCTCCACACTACTCTACACTCTCCACACGGCCTAGACCACGGGCGTCTACTTTCACCGCCTGCATACTACATACCCAACACTCCATGGCCGATATATCACCTGGCGCTGGTGTCGCTGTTGGCATCATCGTCGGCCTACTGTCAACATGCGTCCAGTCCATCGGCCTCACACTCCAGCGCAAGTCGCACATGCTCGAAGACTCCAAGGAAGACTATGAGACACGTCGTGCGCCATACCGCCGTCGGAGATGGCAAATCGGCATGTCACTATTTTTGCTTGCCAACATCGTCGGTTCGACCATCCAGATCACCACTCTACCTTTGCCACTGCTCAGCACGCTGCAAGCATCTGGACTCGTATTCAACAGTATCATGGCGAGTTTGATCTTGAAAGAAGCATGGACATGGAGGACACTGGCGGGGACGGCATTGGTTGCTGGAGGAGCTGTGTTGATCAGCCTGTTCTCTGCCCTTCCAGAGCCGAGCCACAATCTGGAACAATTGCTACGACTGCTGCATTATCCGAACTTCCTGGTCTGGTTTATTCTGTCGCTGGTCTTCGTGGTCGGTGTGCTGATCATGGATTTCTGCCTTCGACACTTTATTTCGTTGCAAAAGAGAGAAAGCCCGAAGATTCTGTTGATACGTGGCATGGCGTATGGACTGCTTTCTGGAATTCTGTCCGCTCATGCTCTCCTACTCGCCAAAAGTGCCGTCGAGCTGATCGTCCGGAGTCTGGCAGATCGCGTCAATGAGTTCCGATCTTATCAAAGTTGGCTGCTCGTTCTCGCTTTCTTCGTGCTGGCACTCACGCAGCTGTACTACCTGCACCTGGGCTTGAAGCTCGTTTCGACGAGTGTGTTATATCCTTTCGTATTCTGCATCTACAACATTGTTGCGATTTTGGACGGCTTAATATACTTCCGCCAGACAGATCGTTTGCCACCATTACACGCCGGACTCATTGGACTTGGAACATTCATTCTTCTGTCAGGTGTTCTTGCACTCAGCTGGCGCCTGCAGGACGACGACGAATATGATTCCGAGGAAGCCCATCGCCACTTAATGGCGCAAGCAGAGATTCCTCAGACGGTGCTCGCTCCAGGCATGGGCTTCGTTGGTGAACCAGACACCGACACGGGCTCGAATTCGCCGACCGATGAAGAAACTGGCTCAGAAGAAGACCTCCACCGCTCTTCCCGCAGCGAGGGAAGCCCCTTGCTCGGCAAAAGTAGATCGGGCAGAAGTAGCAATGGCGGGCACTCACCAGCCACAACTCGGCGCCGCAAACGCGCCTCAACCCTCAAAGAAATCTACAGCATATGGGAGGAGCTCGGTGATGGTGCAGCGGACGATGATGAAGAGCAATACGGCACCTTCAACAATCGTCGCCGATCCTCTGCCGGTAACCACCCTGTTTCGAACACAAGAACACGCTCGCGACCTCACTCAAGCGGTGGTCAAGAAGCTGCCATGGTCGACGGCGCCACCGAAGAAGACGCAATCGCCGACGCCGATACTGAAGATCAGCGCGCAAATCTGCTTCGTTCCAACTCGATGCCTCTAGGCGGACGTTCACGGAGTGGCAGAAGGCGAAGGCATAGTCGAACAGGCCAAGGAGCGCTGTTCAGCGATATGCTGCGCGTTGAGTGGTGGCGGTCGAGAAGGAGACGGCAGGGCAGTGCTGTTGAAGAGGAGGGAGGCGTAGAGCATAGTGGGCCTACAGGCGAGCGGAGCTAGAACTTTTCCTTACTTTCCTTTCACGTATCTGATGCATTTATGCCACCTAAATTTCGGGGATCAGGAGTTTCATGAGCGCATGACCGGCGTTTAAAAACATGTACCAGAAAACGGAAAAGGCGCAGCGCGGATGAAGTTTTGCGTCTGTTTGGTTCACAACACCTAGAGCTTACTCCTTTTCTTTATAACTTGACCTTGTCATGTGCAATTATTCTTGTGAAGTTACAGATGCGAACGTTGCACGTGAACAACACATCCCAGAGTGCGTGCCGCTCTCTTGTGGCGGACCTACATGTATAGGGTGCATTTGGGCAGCGGGCTGTGCGCACGCGGCTGGCTTGATGGAGTACAGTATCGATGACTCGCGAGCTTTCATTCGATTTACCGATTATGTGCCTGGACAGGGGCCTGCAAGCTGAACACTGACACGACCAAGGTCTCACAGTCACACCCATCCAAGCAGCCTTTTCCGAGCGGCATCGAATTTATCTTGGAGTGCGATGGAATCTTCCCGTAGAGCCGTATTCTTTGGACATACTGTCGCGGCTTTCCTCGGGAAGTAATGCTGCAGGAACTTTTCTCCATCGAGTCGAACTTCGATCTGAAATTGCTCGTGGAAATCCAGATTCATCTTCAGTTGGATCCCGATGCAGTCCAAGTCGCTAGATGATTCTGTGTATCCTTCCGCACATGACAACCAGAAAATCTCGCGCGCTCTGTCGGAACTGTATTCGCGTCCACGATGTTCGTCTGGTACATGAGTGAGCTCGCCACAACCCAAGGACACAGCATGAGCCGTCAAGCCGTGGTGGTACAACTCCGTGCAAAGGGGCAAGACGATGCATATGGCGCAAAAAGTACGGTCAAGCCCGAAGCCTACGAAGATCTCCACTCCAAGGGCAAGCGTTATTACGACATGGCCAAAAAGAAACAAGTCGGTCTGTGGAGCGATCTTAAAAAGATAGTTCGATTTTGTTTGATCCATTTCAGACAAGGCCGGTCCATCTTTTAGCGCACAATAGTGGTCTGCGATTAACCCGTAGCGAACGGTACATGTCGCAGAAAGAGGCAATCCCAGTGCAACGCGGATTCCACGAATGCCATTAGCCTTGCGATAGTTTACTGGAGCATGTCGCGTGATGAACACTTGCCGCAGCGATCCCAGACGTCGCGCGTTCCGGTGAGGCAGCTCGATCTTGATCCATGCATCACCATCAACTGAGACCCGACGGTAAACCGGCATAACTTGCGATCCGGGTCCGTTCAGCTGTTCCAGAAAGATGCCGTACTCCGCATGCCATAGGTTGTTGACTTCTTGTACGCAGGCGAGGAAGATCTTGTTCATCTCCCAGGTGAATAAGTACGGGTAGAGATGCAGTTGAAGATCTGTGCCAGCGTTATTCGTAGTCCAGCCCCGAGTCATGTTGAACATAAACTTGTGCATCGGCAGATTCAAGGGATTACGACCGTCTTTCTTGAATGAGGAGCAGCCGCTAGCATTCCGTTCATGGGAGAAGCACGTCCTTGCCACAGGAGAATGCTTAGGTCAGTGCTCACTTTCATGATTTCTCCTTGAAACCTGAGGAAAGCCTTGCCTCCTTCTCCATAAAGCAATGGCATGTTCACGTTGAAGAGACCCAAAAGGCAATATGCGGAATCCTCCTCGCGTGTTGTCTGTCTCGAAGCGGCCCAGGCCATCTTTTCTGCTACACAAAAGTCGCCATGCCGGAAGTTGTCGAGAGCGAGCTGTGGGATTCCTGTAATGGCTTCGAGCTCAGCTGAAAGCTCGTATCTTGAAGCTATAGGTGACCACCTGCTATCATAGAATTGTAGGCTTGTGGGAGCTAGCAACTCCTGGAGTGTCCAGCCTCGCGTGAACCAAGAGCTCTCAGCAATGCCTCTGTTGCCTTGGACGTCGCACAGGTAGGCGTAGCATATGTCGGCTCGCTCGTACCACATGTACATGCTGTTGATGGCTTCGCCCAGCTCCGCGCTGGACTTCTTGTCTATACAACATGTGTCTACCCACACATATTGAAAGTTGTTTCTCTCTGCCTCCTCGCAAAAAGCCTTGACTTTCTGGTAGCCCTTGAGGTGTTGATACTCCGGAGTGACATCGCCGAACGATAATTCTTCGTCTTCCCATCTGTGAGAGAGGATTGCATAGCTGGGTATCTTGCCGAGAAATGCTTCCAGCTTCAAGGTTTGCGTGTTCAATAGCCACATAGCTGAGATGGCTTTAAGATGGACACAGTCGCTGCTTGTCTGGACACTACTGCAAAATGTCTGGTAGCATTTGGAATGAGAAGACGTGCATGCACATGGGTGCCTCCATTGGCGGCGGGGCGCAGCAACTACACACATATGCATGTCAACAGCTCAGCCGCCCGCTCTTGCTCTGAATGGCGACCGAGGCCGTTGACCGTGCTAATTTACATCGAATTTAATATTCCTCTCATCTTGCTGGTCGGATCCATGGCAATATCAGCATGGTAATGGTATTCGCGATATGACATTCGGCGCCGGCATGATGGCTTGACAGGATCGGCTGGCTAGAGATGGAAGAACGATTGCGGCCAAATTTTAAAGATTCCTCATTATGTATAGCAATCGTAAATTTGTGGAAGTGTTGGTCGATGATAGCATCATGTTTCCCTATCTGCTTTATTGCGGCCAACTTCGGGGGTGATGATCCGCGCTCGCTCGCCTCCGCTTGAAGCTGTAATCGACTGTAAAATCCACGAGACCAATCCAACTATTATCGAAACTCGCAGTCAACGCCACTCCTCTGCCCATCCTCTGCCACTTCCGAACCTACCATTTTCGACATAGCTGGACTCTACATCCATCACTTTCTCTGACCCATCTATTCCTCTCCACGTCTCTCGGCAAGTGAAACCCAAGGGGAATGCGGCGTGCCTTGGCCACCAATTTGGTCCGTTAGCAAAGACAGCAACCATCTGGCAGCGCCACCTTGGGGGGCATGCTGGAGCGAGCCACAGCATGTCTCGATTCCGGAGCACGTCTATCGGTTCGATGCGCGCGAAGGGTTTCGAGGAGCAGTCGCTCTTTGGGCTCGACCTTCTGGAATCATGGAGCTGGCGACCTCGATCTTGCGCCATGGACTGCTGCACACACCCAAAATCCACCGCTAGACGTACATGATAGCACATATCAGCCTCGCCGCGTATCAAACAAAGAGCAGGAAAGACGTGTCAGTAGCACTCCCGTGGAAAGCCCGTTCTTGGACTTTCTGTACCCTCCTCACGCCCTGGCGTTGCTCCACAGAAATGGCAGTCATCCTGCAGAAAGATGGGAAAGGCGAAACGAAAGGCGGCTGCCCAAAGGTTTCATACAGGCAAATCGAGGATACGCTTCCAAGGCGAAAAGGAAGAGCCGCCGAGCAGAGGAGATGGCCCAGGCAAAGGAGATGGCCCAGAAGCGTCGGGAGAATGAGAAGGTGACATCCTATCAATGGGATGTCACAGATCGTGATACGGAACAACAATCGGTCGGTAAGATGGTACAGCAACCGGACGCGGCAGATGCAAACGGTGACTTGGCGCATTCTGAACCGCCTGAACATATCGGCGAGCCCGACGAAGTCGAGAAGACCGAGTCTCCTTGGGAGCTGCGCGAAAAGGCTAAGCAAGCTGCGATCACGAATGAGATCAAGGCAGGGAAAGAGCTGCGCTCTCTGGTAATGACCCCGAACCCTGACGCGGCACTGGCATCGCCCGCGAGAAGCCTGAGAGACACAGAACATGCATGGTCGCTGTTCGAGCAGCTAGGCGAAAAAGATCGAGAGGATGTTGGCATCAGAATGAAGCTCTTAGAATGGTTGTCGCACTATCGCAACGAATCTGCAGAGACACACTGTCTGGAGCTATATCATGCCATTCCTGCCACACGTCGAACTTTGGCAATCTACATGTCTACACTACCAGTATTCATGCGGTCTAATCTGTTCGGGCTTGCGGAACAAGCTCATGCTGAGGCACTGGATCAATTGGAGAATGGACATGAAGTGTCCGTCTGGCTCTGCAGCACCGCAATCGAAAACGAGATGTGGGATCTTGCATCGAGAGTGAAACAACAACTGGACGCAAAACACAGGGGTCAAGCGGGGGACTGGGTGGATAACATTTTCTGGCGTCAAATCGCCAAAATTCCCAAACTCCTATCGAAGGCTGTGAATCTGTCCAAGCATTTTCGCATGCTCAAGCAAGCAGACTCCATGACGGCTGGCTTCGATCACTTCTCCGTCAACCTGTTCAGAGTTGCCATTATTCAGCAGTTCAGAGCCTCCCGTGACAAGAACAAGCGCAGCAAAATTTCAAAAGCTGAAAGAACCCTCAACGACGGCCGTATTCGATATTTAATTGGCCGTGTTCAGCTCACAGGCGCAAATCCGCCAGCTTTCCTGCAGGACATCATACGCACACTCATTGACCCAAATTCGGAAGTCCACTACCCCGACGCGCACAGGACTATATCCTACATATACCGACAGCACCGCTCCATGAAACATGCACATCTTCATCAAGACGTACACTCGGACCTCATAAAAAGAGTTGTCGAATACACCGACACAGCAGCCGGTAGACGAGAGCCAGCCTGGTGCCTCTCGCCATACATTTTGTTCAAAGACTGGACGATAGAGTTTGGGAAAATCTTTATCGAGATGCACATGTTCCTTTTGGTGCACTATGCTAAGAAGGGAAATGTCGAGCTCGTTCGGCACCATTACGATGGTCTCATTGTAGATTATCCTCACTATAACCAGCATGACTATGTTCTGTGGCCTTTGGTGTACGTTCATGCCAGAAGAGGAGATGTCAAATCTGCGACAGCGGCTTTTGATACGATCCAGAAGTCTGCAAGTGCTGCTGGAGGATTTGTCCACATGCGAGTATGGAACGCGCTACTGCACGCACACTCTCGCGCGGACGACATTGATGGCGCACTGGCAACAATGAAGAAACTCGTCGCGAACGGTCGAACACCCGACGATTATTCCTTCCATCCACTCTTAGAACTCTACGCTGCCAGAGGCGACACCGATAGCGTCATGGACCTGCTTGGGCAATATGATGAACTGAGTGGCAAGCCTCGCCACACTGCGCTGTATGGCAGTCTCATGACCGCACATAGCAACACGAATGACATGGAATCTGCGCAAAAGGTCTTGGAGGCGCTCATACCTAAAGTCAAGGCTGGCGAAGTCAAAGGCACACTGACTAAATGCTTCAATATCTTACTCACCGGGCTCGCATTGCGTCGTGAAGTCGACGAGACTATGCGAGTCTACCAATGGATGAAAGATGAAGAGGTCGAGGTCGACAGCATGACATACGCCGCACTGATGCAATCCCTGGTTGCATGCCGCCAAACGGATGCCGCCTGGAAAATCCTGAATACGGCCTTACCGGAGAAAGGCTTGCAGCCACAGGCTTTCCACTATGCTGTCGTGATGAGTGGTTTTGTCAGACAGAATGCGTTGAAGACTGCGCTAGATATCCACAAACAGATGTTGAAGAGGAACATCGAGCGTACCCTGATGAGCAACGCCGTATACCTCAAAGCTAAGGCTCTCTATGAACTCAGACAAGCCCCAGGAGCAGACATTTGGGAATATCCAGTTGAACTGATTGTCGAAGAGCTTGATGAGATCTTCAAAGATTCTGCTGCTGGACTGGTAGCTCACGAGCCTCAGTCGTACTCGCCAGCGACAGATGACTCGCCCCAAGCCCTACTAGTTAGCCACGTCATATACGCTTACGGTGCGGCAAAGTCGGTAGAAGCTGTGCAAACGCTTGTCAAACGATACGCAAAAGTGGCACAGAATGATGAAAGCAGCAATGCCATCGAGCATCTGCCATTGAGACTACTCAGCGTAGTCATGCCTTCGTTCATTCAAACTGGCAGTTGGGATGAGGTCGATCGGTGTTGGCGCCTTGCGAAAGAACAAGCAGACGCAATATCCATCCGGAAACCTGTCCCACCCCTTGCACCAGAAAAGGAGGCTCAGAATGCTCCCGATATCCTGAAGCTTGATGTGGCGAAAACTACCGGCGAGACGGTCAAGCCGGTCTCTCTGCTTGCGAGACCAAGACGCGAAGACCCGTCTAAGCCCGCTCCAGCTCTACGGCATATTTTGTCGCAGGCCCTTCGCCATCACATCACTGCTCTGGCGCTGCAGTCTCGGTTCTCCGAAATGGTCTCATCGGTAGCCAATATCCTGAGCCAAGGCTACATTCTCGACAACAGTACTTGGAACATCTTCATCGAGCATCTGCTTCGCCCTTCACCGCCTTTTGCACTGCTCGCCTTCCGCTTGACGGAGCGCTATCTCATTCCATCGTTCCCAGGATGGATGAAGGGCAGACCTGTGACCAACTTTTCATCCAAAAAGCAGGGCCTTCAGTACATCCAAGCACGTTACCTGAGCCCAATTCAGTTGATGCCGCGATACAGGACCCTAGTCAAACTTGCTGCTGCCGTGCTCGAGATCCGTCGCGTGGATGCTCTGGGACTGGGGAGAAGCAAGACTTCGGATTTGAGCAATGGAGACGTTCTGAAGTATGTTGGCACCATGAAGCAAATTCAGCACCACGCTCCCAAGACTCTCTACGTGGTCCAGACCATGCCGACAGTAGAGGACACGCTACAGACTAGGCATTTGAGGAGGCAGACCATGTCTTAGAGCGCGAGGAGATGGCAATTGTACTATTCTTTGTTTTCATTTTTTGCGCATATCGAGCGTTCAGCGCGGCTTGTACATACTATGTAAAAGATACCGGGGTCACTTTCGGCTTGTGTGAATAAATGTATGTGTACCGAAGTATTCGTCCTCGCGTCTACGTTCTTTTATCTCCAATCTCCACGGCTTTAACGGATTTACCTTGTGTTGCTGATGACGTCTGTTGTAATCATTGATCGGCCTTAGTCCAATTCAATGCTACATATATGTACAAAGACCTTAGCACCATTCTCTCTGCCACCATCGCCGACAATCAATCACACACTCTCAAACAGACATCGTGCTTCCACCACAATGGCTCCCCAGGTCTTCTTAATAACTGGAACTTCCACTGGCTTCGGCTACCACTACGTCGAAAAGTGCCTCAAAGAAGGCGACAAAGTCGTCGCCACCGCTCGCAACTCCTCGAAACTCTCTTTCCCAGCCGCCACCAAAGACAATCTTCTCGCTGTCGACTGCGACGTCACCAACCAGTCTTCCATCGAGGCTGCCTTCGCCCAAGCCATCGCACACTTCGGCCGCATCGACGTCGTCGTCAACAACGCCGGCTACGGCCTCTCGGGCGAATTCGAAAGCCTGACAGACGAGCAAATCCGGACTCAGATGGACGTGAACTTTCACGGCCTTTTGAACGTCACGCGCGCAGCCCTCGAGACCATGCGCGAGAAGAACTCCCCACCCGGCGGCCGCATCCAGCAGATCACGTCCATCGGCGGCCAGCGCGGCGTGCCGACGTTCAGCATCTACTGCGCCAGCAAGTGGGCGGTGGAAGGCTTCACGGAAGCTCTGCAGCAGGAGCTGAAGCCCGAGTGGGGGATCAAGCTCACTTGCATCGAGCCCGGCGGATTCAGGACGGACTGGGCGGGGCGGTCGATGGATTTCGGGGCGAAGAAGAACCCTGCTTACGACCACATTGATGCCAGAGCGAATATGGCGAAGAGGCATGGGACTCAGGCTGGAGACCCTGCGAAGGGCGCGGATGCGATGTGGCAGGTGGCGAAGATGGAGGAGCCGCCGCTGAGGTTGGTCATTGGGAGTGATGCGCATAGGTTGATTATGGAGAAGATCAAGAGCTACGGGGAGAATTATCCGAAGTATGAGAAGATTGCTAACAGTTGTGATGTTGATGGATATGAGAGGCCGCAGTGAGAGGCGTGATGGGAGATGTAACTGGGTGTAGCTAGACAAAACAATTGAACAGTTCAGTGCACCTTTTCGAATCGATCGAAATCATATCTTCCATTCCGTGATAGATAGATGTACTCAGGCAAGAGTGTATCTGACCGTGACAGGAGGCCGGGTCAAACCGGACGGTCCCATCTTGAATGGCTACTGGAAGGAAGGAACGTTGAGAAATGTCAAAAGATTGTGTTGGAAGTGTGCTCTTGATCGCACAAAAGTAAATATTGGTATCGTACATATTTGCTTTCTTTCCTGCTATGTAACATCATCAAACCGGTCCATCCAGCACACCGCTCTCGCGCAGACTGCGCCACAACTCCGGCTCAAGGAACTTGCCCACCGAGACATCCTCAGCCAGACCCTTTCTCCTGCGGGTCTTGAGCACAAAGTCTCTGGCCGTGGCTTGTGCGCTCGCAGGCTCCAGGGCGCGCAACTTGATGTCCTTGTCGAGTGGATCACCGGGCACAAGACTCCAGCGGTCAAAGACGAGCGACACGGTCGCTTGGCCTTGGGTGTGAATGCGGAGATCGGTCTCGAAACCGAAGGAGTCAATGACGGGGATGAGACCCTTGACTGAGTAGAGGGGTGTGCCTGGGACGGGGGCGTCTTGAAGCACGTGGCCACGACGACGGGCAAGGACAGTGTACAGGGCTGAGACTGCGTTGGCGGGGCCGAGCATGGTGCATGAGTAGACGGGCTCCATGAGTCGGGGTCCTGCCATGAGGAAAGATGAGTAACAGGCACGTCTTGATGTGGGAATGATTTGTCCACCGCCACGGAAGATGGGCTCTGAAGCAAGATCAATGTCGGTAAGGCGGAATTTGGTGTTTCGGATAGGCTCTTCGCAGAGGGGACCTTCTCGTGTGGCCCAGGAGAAGCCTTGCTTTACTGTGTCACGGACGCTGCGTAGGATCTTCTGGTCGGCGTCCGAGGGTAGAGTGTCATTCTGCAAAATGTTGGGGCCCATATCCTCTGGACCGAAGGCCCAAATATTTCTGCTGGCGAGAAGATCGTAGCCGTAGTTCTCTTCGAAGTACTTGCCAACCTTGCGCACGGGGTCTTTGATGCTCACTCTGCCGGACTCAATATCCTCAGCGATGCCATCGTCCAGAGGCTCTGCCACAAACGTGAGTTTGTTCTTCTTGTTTGGTGTGAGGGCGTAGCATTTGATGCTGCTCTGATCTTGTACGGTCTCACAGAAGCGGGTCACAGGGTCAGAGACCTTGATCTCCATGTTTGCATAAAGTCTGCGGAGGTCGTGGAGTACGCAATCCATGTACAGCTCGCCCGTACCCAAAACGATATGCTCGCCAGACTCTTCAACCTTTGTAGTGATGAGAGGGTAAGATTTGTTGATCTTTCGTAGACCGTCAAGCATCTTGGGAAGTTCTGAAGGGTTGATAGGCTCCACTGCAACCTTGAAGACGCTTTCGAAGAAGTGTGTGACCGGCTTGAAGATGTGGGCGTCTTCGTCGTCAGGCAGCTTTTGTGCTACGATGGTAGCTGATTTGACAATACTGTTATCAACGCCACCAAGCAACACAAAGTTGCCGGCAGGAACACCGGATGTAGGTACGTTATACCGGCTCTCTGCCATCCACACATCTGAGATCGTAGCTGTGACCATATCTTCTTCATCGTCAATCGAGTAGTTCTCGCCAAGCACTCTCACAGTCGCTCCAATTCGTGCTGTACCTGACATCACACGACCGAATGAGTGGAAACCAGAGGCATCCTGGGTGTTGAAAAGCTTTGTGATATTAACAACAAGCGGTCCCTCGGCATCCGCCTTGAGCATGCTCTCGGCAGTCTTTGAATCTTGAGGTCCAACGTAGTAGTGGTCAAGCTTCTGCTTCGCGCCTTCGACGGGGCTGGGAACGTGGTCCACCAGCATGTCCACGAAGCCTCTAGCAGGACCGAAGAACTGTTCGCAGACCATCTTGAGCAGATCTTTCGCGTTGGCGCGCAGTTGTGAAGGCTTCAGCTGAATGCCGAGATCTTTCAACGTCTTCTTCAAATCTTCGGGGCTTTCTGAGAGCGTATGGCTGTAAAGCTTGTAGATCGGTTCCATCACGAAGTTGACGAATGACCTCCTGGCACCTTCCTCCACTGCTTTTCTCGTGAACTTTCGTGATCCCGGGTTGAAGAAGATGTCGCCCCACAGCCTCTTGCTGAACTCTTTCACGTCGAATGCCGCGGACGGGTAGCTCTCGGCGTACATCTTCGCGAAGCTAGGCAGAGTGAAGCACCAGCCCATACTGCTGCTTGCGAAAGCCACGTTTCCCTTTTCTGGGCTTACACGGAATTTCTCGCCACGTCCAGGGATTGTCTCTTCGATCTTGGTGTTCACCTCCTCCACAACGTGCTTAAGCTTGAAGTATGCGTCGTTGGGCGGCAGCTTGAGCTCCAGAATAAGTCTATCCATCTTGTTGATCAGGAGGACAATAGGCAGGTCAACAAGAACAGCGTGCTTGATCGCAAGCTCGGTCTGCACCTGCACACCCTCCACCACGTCCACCACAAGTACAACTGCATCTGCCAGGCGCATTGAAGCTGCCACCTCGTCCGCGAAGTTAACGTGGCCGGGTGTGTCAATGATGTTGATGAGGTGTGTCTTGCCGCTTGTGCTCTCCAGTGGTAACGACATTGGGCTTGACTTGATCGAGACGCCTCGCTCGTGCTCCAGAATATGTGTGTCGGTGTACCTCAATCGATCGTCGCGCGCCTTTCCAGTCTTTCCCTCTTGGTAAGCAGATACATCGTGTGTCTGCGCAACCAGCATATCCATCACACTCGTCTTTCCGTGGTGCAGGTGTCCGCATAGCGCAACGTTTCGTATTTGTTCCGGGAAGCTCATCAAATCTGAGAGGAACCCGCGATCAAAGTACACAGGCGGCAAGTCCTCCTCCTGCACTGTGAACTTCTTGCGCTCAACCGGCGCAACAATTGGCTGCTGCAGCGTCTGTGTGTCCTCCTCTTGTACCAGCGTCTCGACATCGGGGCCGTAGACTTGTGATGCGGAAGGGTAATACTGCTTGTCCTCGTGCAATATCACAGCATTGGAAGGCCCATCCTCATCCACCTCCATCAACTCCTGACCAGTTGCGCCGGCCTCATCGGCCTCGTCGTCGTCCAGATATTGCGCGCCATCGTACGCGGGCTGCTGGTCTTCCTCCTCGCTCTCCTCGGGCTCGCCAATGTAGTTGCCGAACTCGTCGTAAAGATCGTCCATGGTAGGGGGTGTGGTGGATGTGAGGTGTGGTCTTCGTTTCGCACAGCACGCGACAACGAACGACTTTCTAGAAGGGTTGTCGCGGTTCTCGCGCTGTATGCGCGAAAGTCTAAAAGTCTCGATGGCGCACGAGTCATGGCAGCACTGAAGCTTGATGGCCAACTCCTCCTACTCTTCCGACTTTCCGACAACAAGGCTGGGCACGAGAGCAGGCTCCACGCTTGTATTGCACTAATGCCTCGTGCTCCAGAGGTTCGACGTGGGCAGATGTAAGTAAGTCATCGAAGGATGCGACCCACGTCACGGATGTCTGCGTACAAAGTGATAAATACTTTCATCTTCTTTCTGTTCCTCCAATCCACTAGAGACAAGAAAGAAGACATCACATCTAGTTCTATGGAAATACAGCCATTTTGAGACGGTGATCTGCTTTTCTTATTTCTCGTCCACGCCTTGATCACAGTCCCGACTTCCGCTACATACAAGCTATGGAACGCAAGGAAGATACCCAACCACATTCGGCAGCAAAAGCACACAAATCCCAGGAGCAGTCCAGAGCAACCGAGAAAACCACACCGTCAGGTCTCCAGGAAAAATCGCCTTCACCCTCAAACAGCACGACCAAAAGCACCACTCCAACCCTCCTCTCCTACGACCCATCCTCCAGCCCCCCTCCCAAATACAACGACGCAGGCATCTACGCCACCCGCCCAAACCCCTCAACCTCAACCCAACAGACCAAGCCACATCCACAACCCAATCCTCGCAATCAACCCGTGAGCGCCGCCGCCCTAAATGCCGTAATGGCAACTTCGAGCTCCAGCACAGACAAGATGCACTCGCAACCGTCGAGCTCGAGGAAGGTTGAGGATTGGAACGAGGATCCGACTTACAAGTCTAGGCTTGCATCGATGGTTGGGAGTACGCGGAAATGGAATTACTTTGGGGCTGATATTGGCGGGAATCCGTTTAGACGGTCGAAGAAGTAGGATGTTGATGATGCGTATCGTAGCTAGATATCCTTGCTTCTTTTTTGATTGGTATGTTTACATTGGCCGCAGGTAAATGCTGCAGCAAGGGGAGCTGTGCTCGATCTCTAGATCGGATAGTACATATAATATATTACAAGACTCTCCCCAAAAAATCATACAAATGTTCAGAGCTTTTACTTCGTACCCGCAGCAGCGCCCATCAACAAGCCCTTCAACGGCCACATCTTATTAACCAGATCCAGCCCCAAGCTCCTCCCCCAAACCACAGGCCCCGAACCAGCCGAGTAAATCTTCTGCAGCTTGTCGACGACGCCCAGCATGGCATTGTTCTTCGCCCAGCGGTCGCCGTTGTAGCCGTCCAGACACCAGCAGCTGCCGATGTCCATGCCCTTCTCCATGCCATCGGCAATGTACTTCGCCAGGCTCTCGGCGTCCGCTAGGCCAAGGTTGAGACCTTGGCCGGCGAGAGGGTGCACGGTGTGCGCTGCATCGCCGATGAGGGCCACACGGTGCGAGGTGTAAGTGTCTGCGTGGCGCATTCGGAGCGGGAAGGAGGCGACACTGCCTTCTTGCACGGCGGCAATGCGAGGGAAGGAGACCGGGAGGCCGAGGGAGGTGCTGTCGGTGCTGGTCTCGCGCCAGGCGAGCTCCGAGGCTGGGGAGACGGAGGCGTGGTGGGTGAGCATGAATGCGATGTCGGTGGGGAGCAGGCGGAAGGCGGCGTTGACCATTGCTGTGAAGTCTGCGGGAGAGAGTTGCTTAAGTTGTGCGGCGAGGGCTGGGGTTGTGCTCCAGACTATGCTTGCCTTGTTGTCTGGGAGTGGAAGCAGAGCAATGGGTCCGGTCGGGAGGAAGCGCTGGTATGCTGTGCGCAGGGCGGTAGATTGGAACGATTTGTCGAGAGTAACGGTTGCTACAACGCCATGCTGGCCGTAATCCCAGCCGTGGGAGGGAATATCTGCGAATTGTCTGACTGGACTGTTCGCTCCATCTGCTCCTACAAGCAGACGAGCAGCAAGTTGGCGGTTGTCGGGAAGTGTCAAGACTGGCCACTGCGAGAGGTCTGGCGCATCATCGGTCTCTGGTTCCTTGCCGAATTGTATTGATTCCACCTTGGTCTTGTCCAAAATCTCCGTGGCCTGACCTTCTTTCAATTGCTGCAACAACGCCGCAGTCAGGTTCCCATTCTCACACATCGTTGCCACAACATTCGGATCGCCCGTTTCATACTTCCTCCTACTCGCCGAGAAGCGCGACCCAGGCACCAGCTGTGCTAACGAATCCAGCATACCGGGCGTCTGATCCACGGGATCGAAACTGATCTTGCTCCCACTCACACCATCCCACACCTCCATGCCATGATAGTGCTGTGTCCGGATATCATTGACGCTGTTCCAAGCGCCGATTTCTTTCAGAAAGCGTACCGACGCCGGCGTGAGCGAAGAGCATCGATTTGAGAATGTTTCGTTTCCGGGCGTCCGCGAGGTTGTGAGGTCTTGTCCATCGATCAACGCGACCTTGAGGTCTTTTGTCAAAGGATTTGAGCGGAGAGCTGAGACGAGAGAGAGGCCTGCTGGGCCTCCACCGACACAGACGACATCGTAGATCTCTGGCTTTCTTTCGATTGCTGCGGCGGGTGAAGGTGTGGATGCTGTGGACCAGAAGTTGCGGCGCACGGCTGGAGGAAGCTCGAGAAGTCGTCTGGCAGTCCGCATGGAGCCAGAGTGTAGAGGTGAGAGAGCCATGGCGGCGGGCGATATGCTGGGTGGTGATGGCGAGTACGTCCACTCGCAGATCGCAGATGGAAAGCACCGCGGTTCCGGTTAGACTTTACGGTTAAGCTGTGCTGCTGTACCTCGATCTTGATAAGGCTGGCGTGATTGAGAGTGATGGATAGATTGCGTAAAACAAGGCCTACCTGGGTATATCTGATCATAGCCAATCCGTTACCCGACGCTCGTGTTCCCACTCCAGCCCTTCCCTGGACCGCGCGTGCCGGACCACAGAGGAGAGACTTCCCTTCCAAGCATTTGTATGCCGATGTCATGCCTCCCGATCGTTGGAATCAACGGAAAATTCCACTCCTAGCGCATCGACTTCGAATGCGAATACACATGTAGGTGCCACAATCATGTCCCAATCGTGAACATCTCTCATTCTCATCACCTCGCCGACCTGCTTCACACATCACTCGCTCGCCTCCCCGGCACTTCAGTCGCTTCAGATTCCCAAGACAGCGTGCAATGACCATCCACCGTCCTCGCCACAGCCTCAGACGATTACAAACACTCCTCACACCCTCGCCAAACTCCTCCCGCGACTCCTCCCGTGACTCCTCGCCACCAGAAACAAACAATCCCAACTCCAACAATGAAACCTCCGGCCTAGCCTGGATCATCCTCGGCGCCGCCGAACACGCCTCCACCACCGACGAGATCAACACAGTAGTCCATGACCTCCTCGCCCCAGCCCTCTTGGAATCCCCCGGAATCACCCTCCTATGGCACCTGCACAACACCAACCCCAACGCCCGCAGCGGCACCCTGCAAACCGCCTTCAAGCCCTTGAACGGCGGCTGCTGCGCCCTCGCCGTGCGCATCCACAACGTCAACTCGCAACAAGCAATGCAAGCCTTCGGCACCCTGCCCGTGCAATTCGAGCCGCCGCAGCATCTCGCTCCCAGGCGGCTGGAACACCGCCGCGGCTCGATCCCCGCAGAGCATTTCGGCGCGCATCTCAAAGGGTACGAATTGATCCAGCACTTCGAGCCGCCTAGACTGAAAGGCCGGCCCGCGAAGGGCAGGTGCGTGGTGGCGGTTGGGATCGAGCCTGCGTGCGGCGACGAGGAGGCGCTGGATCGCTGGTATCGCTCCGAGCAGCTGGAACTGATGGCGCAGAATCCGATTTTCGTGCGTTGCACGCGGTATCGTTTATTGGGTCCCAAACGGACGGGAAGCGAATCGAGCGACGATGGCGAGTTGGCAAATGGATCTAGCGAGGACGATGCTCCTCGGTTTTTGGCGCTGCACGAGTATGAGAGTCATCAGGCTTTGTTAGATCATGCGATTGAGTATGGGCAGATGGTGCCTGAGACGCCGATGTCTAAACGCATTCTTGACGCTGCGCGGAAAGTGGAACGCGCGATTTGGGTGGTCGATGAGGACTACCGATGATTTCGGACCGGTATGTGACAATTACTATTGGTGGGTGGCGAATCTTGGTCATTCGTGGCATTGTAGCAGAGGCTATCAATCAGTGGCTGGAGCATGCGCAGGCGCACGCAACTTGCTGCCAAAAATATGTATATTATGATAAATGGTTGGATACTTGAGTCGGAGAGGTTTTGAGTGCACCAATAGATGCACATCCAACGGCATAAATGATATATATAAAGAATGTAAAACTACTGTGTAAAACAGCCTCAAAATTGTTGTGTTTTTCAAGCCTCATGGCAAAAAGGGTATCGTATGGAAGAGAAGGGGAAAAAAATGCAAAGGTAGAAAGAAAGGAAAATGCAAGTCGTCCATGAACGTCCCAAGCCATCACCAGCATCAGCTGAAGTGATCGCCTTCGCCAACGCCAACAGTCCCAAGCGGCTGACCCTTCCGCATCCTCATACGCCTCCTCATCTCCTTCGCCTTCCTCTCCTCCTCTAACCTAGCATGCCTCTTCCTCATCCACACCGCCTTGATAGTGCGCCTAGTCTGCTCCTTACCCTCTTCGAAATTCGCCTTCGCCAGTGAAACAACGCTCTCGATCTCCTCGGGAGTGTACACGAAATTCCACGTCGACAAGAAATCCGACTTCTGCGGGTCTACGCCAGGGACCTTCTCATTAGCAGTCAGCGGGAAGTAGATGACCGCGATGCCGGCGTCGGAAGACATGATGTGGCTGTCGTCATCGTGGGGCGCCAGACGTTTGCACTGAGGCGGTTCTTCATCAGTCTTCCATTCGGTTTTGGAGCCGACCCATACTGTGCAGTGGGAGAGGGTGTCTCGTTTTCCAGATTTCTTGGGAGGGCCGTCGTGCTTCGAAGCTTTTTCGGCCTGCTCGATGTCTCTAGCGATTTCGTCGCTCGTTTCGTCGCCAGATGGCCAGCCGGCACCCATGGGCCAGCCTTTGATTTGGCGCTGGCGGGCATAACCTTCTACTACTTTGATCCAGTTATCTTTCTCGGCTTCAGCTGAGGCGTCGAAGGCGACGACAACATCGATGTCTCTGCCGGGGCGGAGGAGCGGGTAGATGGGCAAGTTGTTCGACATTCCAGCATCCATCAGGCGTAGGTGGGATTCCGAGTGAATACTTTCGGGGCATGTGGGCGGTAGTTGGCCTTTCAAGCCAAGTGCAAAATTCGGGATCGAGGCAGGGTCAAACGGGTGCACCTTGGTCATGTCCTCGTCTCGTTCAGCAAGTAGCGAGTCTAGACCGCTGAGAAGCCCACTGCCAATGATAACTGGTCTGATCTCTTTGTAGTAGTGTGACAGAGTCGCGCAGAAAGCTGAGCCCCAGATGCCCTGATTGAAAGTTAGAATATGCTGCACTGCTAGGAGAGAGAGACACCTTACCATCATAAGAGGAATTTTGATCTCAGGCAAAAAGAGTCCATTATCTCGCTCCACATTCCGTCCCCCATCGAACGTGCGACCGACAGCCCATGTCGGAATGCCAGCCGAAAGTTCCTCACAGAAGAACTCGTATGGTGACCATTCGAACCATTGGAAGTAGTCATGCTTGTGAACAGGTGGTTTGGCGCCGGGGAGAGCTTCCCTGCGGTCTTCCTCCGTCATCGGAATCTCGTGTCGAACCGCAGCATAGATAGGCAGAGGCTGATCGCCATCGTCGACGAAGTATCGCTGATTGGAAATCTTGAGGTCCCAATCACTGACTCGGAGCTCACCTTTCGGTATCAAGAGTCGGCTAGCGAGGAGGGTTCCATAAATATCGACAAGCCCAAATTCGGCGTCAGGGACGCCTTTAAGCTTCTCCACAATGCCGCTGAGAAGGAACTTGTTCGTTGGTGCTTGACTCAGTAAAGACAGTGCCGCTGGCGGGAATGCAATGTGCACGCCCAGCCGATCTTTGAAGTGGTCAATGAGACGACCATAGTTGGTCTGGCCAATTGATGAGAAGTACAAGGCTTGCAGCCAGCAGCTCCCGCTGACGCCTGCGGTATATGTGGCGCAGTCGAAGAGTCCAGCCTGCTGTGCTGAAAAATAGGACGAGGTACCAGCGACCAGTGCTCGAAGTCCACCACCTGAACCGCACATGGCAATAACAGGGACATCATCTGGATGGACTTCTGATTCCGGCACACCAATGTATCGAGCAAGAGCTTTTGCGATGTTAGGCTTGCGTTTGGCCAGGAATTGTCGTTCTTCAAGACAGAGATCGTTAGAGATGCGGACACGAGCGTCCCATACAATTTCCGGGTTGATTTCTGGATCATGAGCTTGCTCCCAGATTTCCCAGGACACCGACCACGGAGCCAGAGACAGCTCGTCCTGTAATTTGTGTATTACGTTTGGGAGAGCACGCACCCACGCTGGTACGACGGCTTTGGTGAGACTCTCAGTGAGGCCAGCAATGTCAAAGTTTCCAAAGCTGGCGAAAATAGACGTTATGTTAGGGATGGCACCAAGGGTTTTAGCATCGTCGTCCTTTCCCGTATACGCAGCGCCATGTTCCTTGATCTGCGATGGTGGCTTTGGACCACGCTGCTCGGACTCGGTGATGAAGGCACGTTGTTTGCCTGTTTCGTCTACATGACCAGATTGAGATGCTCTCTTGACATTGTTGATGACGGTAGGTTTTCCATCGAAGTCGGCAGAGGCGGCATTGCTGCTGTCGGCCAAGAGCTTCGCGCGTGGTCGACTTTGGACGGAATATGTGAGGGTGGCAGTGTATGCGAGACTGGTGGCCAGCAAGAAGCGCCTCCCTGGCTTGGCTCGCAACATGGCTTTGTCTTTCAGCAACGTCGGGTCATGTATCGTGGGAATTAGACATGACAGTGTGCCAATGGGTGGCCGTGAGGATTGAAATGCAATGGAAAGGAGTGTGGTGGAACTGGCGTTATCACTTTACCGCAAAGTGGCAGTGCGCCTGCAACGCAAAGACTGACACGCCATACTTTACACGTTCGCGCATAACTGGGCAGAGTGCAAGAGCGCGTCTGCACGTGCTATGATTGAAAATATACGTCATTCAACCCGGATTCATCAGTCCGTTGGGGATCACACGAAACTCGGCTGTGAGCTGATATGCTACACGCATTAGAGAACACAGCATGTGTCGTTCACTACAGACCAAACATCACATATCTCCCCGACGAACAGCAATAGTAGAAATGCTAAGCAAATGATCTGGCAGGCATTCAGGAAACAAGGAACGCTCGATTTGTCCAAGACAAGGTCTTGCGAATACAGAACGGCCCGCTGCACGTCACCCCTCACACGGCTTGGATCGGTTGGATCTAGGCCCGCTGGGGAAGATAATAACGCCATTTTGGCGATGGGGAAGGTCTGCGCCCTTTTTCACGTTCGAACATTCGATCAATCAATGACTCGCTGTGGACACGTGTCATTTTGAAATGCATGAACATCGAGACATTGCTGGCCTTACGGAATGTCTGCATATACTCATCAGAGAGAAAGAATGTGAAGAGAAGATGCATCAAAGTAAAGCATGCACAGGAAGGCAAAGCAAGACGACCGATCTTTAGTTAATCGTTCCCAAGCTGTCAAACACTAACCCTATCTTCCCTCATGGTGACCCACGTGCACATGGAAAGATACATAGAAATGACAACGAGGATAGATTGTGATCAGTAATTGAGAAGTTTTTCAAGTAGCCTCAGTGTTCCTACCGAGAAATCGCATTCTTGCATTACATGGTCATCAGTTGAGAAACGTTCTGCGATACTCTAATTTGTATTATTGGAACCACCGTTCACGAGAGATATGATAAACATCTTTTCTGAGCAAATGTCCACATTCATTCGTATAGTCGTTACGCTACGGCTCGGTTTCCTGATCCTCTCCAAGCCCAAGGACTACAAAGCAATCGTGTACCTGGGCATACACTCAACTTTTGGAGTAAAGCTCTACTTCATGAACTTGCTGGCCATGTTGAGGAGGCCACCGACGCCACCGGAAGAGCCACCAGAGGCACCACCGCCGCTACCACCCTTGAGGTACATCTTGAGCGCCATCTGAGCTGCAGAGGTGACAACGTCCTGCTTGGAAGAGCCGCTGGGGGCGTTGCCGTTGGCATTTTGCTGGTCTGTGGAATGTGTTAGCTGTGTTAAATTTCATGATGCATCGAAGTCAGACAAAGTACGTACCGAACAGCTTGGCCGCCTCGCCCATTGCAATACCAATAAGTTGGTTCTGGCCGGACTTTCCGCTGCCAGAGTTACCCTGGTTGAACATCTTCATGGCCTGCATGGCTGCAGCCGCGCCCATGTTGCCGCTGCTGCCGGACTGGTTCGAGTTGTTGCCGCCATCGTTATTGTAGTACGCCTTGTGCTGCTTCACAGCGTTCTCCTCGTCAATGTCATCCTTGTCATCCTTTCCAGACAGCATGCCGAGTGCCATGGTAAACAAGCTCGAGTCTTCCTTGTTGCCAGCGTGAGACTGGGCGTGGCTCGCAGCTTCGGAGAAGTCGTTGTCATCGCCGTATGATCCACCGCCGTGCTGGGGCCTACCCTGGCCCTGATTGAATGAGCCCTCAGGACGGCCGTGGTCTGATTGGTGGCCATAGCTGCTTTCCTGCTGCTGGCCGCCATATCCTCCACTTTGTCGGCCACCGCTCGAAGAGCCATAGTCGTCGCGTCCACCGCTTCCATAGTTGTCGTTCCTGCCGTGGGACTGCTGGGAGCCATAGTCCTCACGTCCACCGCTTCCGTAGTTGTCACTCCTACCGCCATGGTTGCCTCCCTGGTTCTGTTGGGAACCGTATTCATTGCGTCCACCGCCGTAGTTGTCATTGCGTCCTTCGCCATAGTTGTCATTTCTGCCGCCCTGGTTCTCATTTCTGCCTCCGCCGTAGCTGCTGTTGTCATTCCTGCCTCCGCCGTAACTATCGTTGTCATTTCTGCCGCCGCCGTAGCTGCTGTTGTCATTTCTGCCGCCGCCGTAACTGCTGTTGTCATTCCTGCCTCCACCATAGCTATCGTTGTCGTTTCTGCCGCCGCCATAGCTGCTGTTGTCATTCCTGCCTCCACCATAGCTATCGTTGTCGTTTCTGCCGCCGCCATAGCTGCTGTTGTCATTTCTGCCCCCACCGAAGCTGTCGCTGTCACCGGCGCCTCCAGGAGGGTTGCCATAGCGGTCCCGTCCTCCGCTTCCCTGGTTGTTGTTGTTGCGTCCATAGGAGTCGTTCTCCTGGTAGTCGTTCTGACGGCCGCCGCCGTAAGAATCGTTGCCGTAGCCCTGGTTTCCGTAGGACATCTTGGGAGAGTGCTATTAGAGTAGTTAGTGGCTGTAAGCTGTTGTCGACGGAGCTTTGATGAGCTTAGTTTGGACCCACGATGATGTTTGGTGCTTGAGTTCGGTGTTACTTGGAGTTGATGATAGTCGATGTGATGGTGTGGTTCAGAGCCAAAAGCCTGGATGCGAATTAAAGCATGAGCTATTGAACACCTTGATTGCTGTGGAAGCGTCCGTGTGCTTCTAGGCCCACCGACACATCATCAGAAACCCCCACCAACGAATCCCGCATACGTCAGCGGGGCAGGCGATGCTTGAATGTGACGAAAGACCAGGAAACTGCTTGCCTGCGCCTCGTGCCAATATTGATGAAACTTGATTGGAGCTATTTTGACAAAACCACTGCATACCAAATAATCACTGCTCACGACCTATCATTGCAATTAGCATACCAGACCTACTTGTGCAACAACAGCCTACCTTCAGCCACAACCAACCATTACCACCTAAAGCATCCTTGTCAACAAGAGCTATGTCCGTCCTGGTGATCATCCTCGTGCTGCTCGCTGTCGTAGCTGGCGGCGTCTACCTGCAAGTCGATCCCCGTTATACTTCATATGATCTGCACGCTAACATATCAACCAGGTTCGGCATCCCACCATGGCTCAAGCGCGAGCTCGAAGAGAAGGCCCTTGACACCATGGGCGAGAACAAAGCAAGCTATCTCACGAAGAGCTACGTCGAGAAGATTCCCGCAAGCGACCAGAAAGACGTCCGCGAACTGAAGACTGGCGTTGGCAATGCTGCTGGTGGAGTTTTGCAGAACCCGCTTGGCAAATTCGTACGTTGTCTTCTCGCTTTTTTTGCAAAGTCACCATTACTGATATCGTTGCCGCTAGGCTGGCAACACCGCGGATGATGTTACCAAGCCTCTTACTGGTCGTTGAAAGTGCTTGGAAGCAGCATCACGAAAGACCCAACATGAGCGCCTTGTAAGACGATCATACGGCCACTAAGCACACCCTCGCAGCGAAGCATGAAAACGATATTGTGGAGACAGCTTGCAAGCATTCGAAAACCATCTTCTATATTTCTTATGCAACTTAATTGTACAATACCCCTGAAGCGGAGCGTCTGAAGCATCGTTCAAGCGTGTCTCTGATGATGCAGAAAATGTATAATCATTACTGTGTTGTATAATGGGTTCAACCTCATCAAGCACCACCTGCAGTGTCACAGAGCATTCTTAGCCATGGCGAAGCGTTGGTTCGACCATCTTCGCCGTTTCAACTGTGCGATAATCACGAAAATGGCCTCAAGTGCAACACTCCTAATGCCTTATGCCCAAAGCCGATGTCAGCGACACTGGTTCACCCGCAACTGCAATTAGACAGGTTTGACCCACTCCGACGAAGGTAGTAGTAGACTATGATGGATCAATGATTGATTGCCAAGTTACGGAAGAGAGAAAAAAAAAAGGCTAAGAGGCAAATTGGTGACTTGCGGGCAGTTGTGGATTTAGAGATCGAACCATGAAAATAGGCTACTTTACGTGTCATGAGTCTATGATTGGTGGGTGGAGTGAGCTGAGCCATGGTGAGGTCGGCAGATGGAGTTTCTCTTGCCTTCGATCTCTCGCCTGCATGCGCGTCTAATGCGTCTTCCACTGAGGGGTTGGCCAATGTTGTTTTACAGGACGGTGTGGTGAGCGATACTGTTTGCAAAAGTTGGTCATGTGAGCGTGCGCGATACGACATGTACCACATTCGAGCGTTGATACCCAAGGACATTATACCATACCGCCGCGGCGGCTCAAGGGGACTCTTCTCCGTGATGTTATGGATGCCAGTACATACCCTCTTATATTCTTGTTTACTTGTCCAGCATATCTTTGACTTGCCTTCGTAACATCCACGTCCTTCGCTAGTACAAGAAAGCGAACAACTCAAAAGAAATTCTTATGGATCAGTCAGCCCAAATGTCAAAAGCACCATCACCTGCAGCTCACACACCGGAATCTTCGCCAGCACCTGCCAAGCTCCTGCCAGGGACGCCGGTAGAATCGGCGACAGAGAAGCACTCGCGCCCAGATGCAAGTGTCTCGGAAATCTCATCGCCAGTCGAGCCTTTCCCAGAACTTGATCTTAAGGTCGGAGCCGAACCGAATCCAAGTCCCGCCTTTTCTCATGAATCAGACATGAGTATCTTGCCTGGAGCCTTATCGTTGCCCGCTCCAGCTCTCCATAGGATGCGAGAAGCTGAGACAGGCCCTCTGATCCAAGCTCGTGTGACGTGGTCAGAAGAACAAAAAAGCGAGGAAGAGCAAGGAGACATGAGGGAGGCGACCGCAAGAGCGCTGGAATGGGCGAAGAAGATGTTTGGGAAAGATGCAGAGCGTAGAGTGGAGAGTGGAGAGGAAAGAGAGGAAAGAGGACATCGTAAAGCGGAATGAGAATGACTTTGAAGTGTTCTCGTAATGTTATCCACGAATGTAAGCAAACTCTCTATACCACTTCCACAGCTCCTGTGCCTGCGACCTCTCCTGTGATCGCGGCCTTGAAAATGTTCATGGCATCATCGTTCTGCTTCTGTAGGTCTGCGTTATTGGTGAAAGCTGCTGCGCCTGCAAAGAATTGCTTCATCCTGGCTGGGTCCTTGTGCATGTCGTCTTCTGCGTATGCGTAAACTCTGCCAAACTGCCTCGCCAGATCTACGACTTTCTGCGAGCGCGGTCTTCTCACAGTATCGAATGCCTCAAAAGCGGCTGGTATCTGAGAGGGATCGGTGATCTCAGAAAAGAGATAGTCTAGTACCGCCGAGTCTTCAAGGGCTTGTGCTGCACCGTTGCCAGCGAACGGCATGCTGGCGTGTGCAGCGTCGCCCATCATTGCGATATGTCCCTTGTTATAGTATGGCGCATGGTCATGGTCCGCAGCCGTCCAAGAGGCACTGGTGTCTCGCGCAACCAATTCTACGATCTTGCGGGCGTCTTCGCTGTAGTTCGCGTACAATGCTGGGTCAAGAGGGGGCGCTCCGCCATCAGTGAACTTTGCGCCTCGCACAGCAACACCAGCACTAAGACGCGTACCCTTGTTCACTGGGATGCAGTTGACATGGCCTTGGGGTCCGAGAAGGATTGGTACGCAGCGGGTCCACTTCTCATTGATATGCTTCTTCGCTTCCTCGACGGAGACCATGGTACGATACACTTGCCAGCCATCGTGGTTGACAGGCTTAGTGGCAGGATGATCAGGTCCAAGCAGGTATTTGCGAGTCTCGCTGTGAATGCCGTCGGCGCCGATCAGGCAGTCGGCCTGTGCAGTAGATCCGTCCTTGAAAGCAAGGTGGATTGGATGTTCGTCGCCCGCGACTTCCGAGATTGTTTCGAGCTTCTTGCCAAAAGTTATGCAATCCTTGGGGACAAGTTGCAGTAGACCATCAAGCAAATCTGACCTCGCAACTGTCTTCCTTCCCTTTGCTCTTCCCAGCTCTGCGACCAGCTCCCCCTGGTTCGGTCCCTCGCCCAGTATGACTTCAGTGACCATCTCAACATTTTCGTCGCCTTGGCTGAGCGCTTTGTCGAAATAGACTTGCTTGACTTCCGGTCCGAGCAGCGCCATTGCTTTGATGGCGTTCATGTGGAGCGCAAGGCCCGCGCCGACATCTTTGTATTCTGGTACGCCTTCGTAGACGTGAACTTCGACGTGTGGTTTCTTCGCGAGACCTGCAGCGAGTGCTAGACCTGCGATGCCACCGCCTGCAATGGCGATCTTGATCTTGCGTTCCGGTACTGTTGAGCCCATGGTAAACAACAAATAGATGTCTTGACAAGCGAGCAGTAGTAGAGCAGCTGGATAGTGAGAGAGACGGATGGACTGGAATCAAATCGGCTACCCACCGACCGTACTTTAGGTATCGGACATTCTTCTATAGGCCTGCAGAATCACGTAAGTCTAGGTGTCGGACATTGGTTGTAAGCATCATCCGTGCATATACTGAAGTCCGAAGTGCGTCGTCTAGATCTCGCATCACGAATGCAATTCGACAGAAGATCAAATATAGGAGTGGTAATTGTTCATCGGCAGTTATGGTCGTATATTAGAGCTTTTGTACTAATTGAGACCGGATCTTAGAAATTCAGAATGGTGTTTGTTAAGGAGATGGACATGTCCGGCTCGGGGTATTGGTGGCGCTAATGCAGGTCCCAGCCCCCCTCTTCAAAGTTGATGAAGTCATCGGTATCGAGATGTGCGACGTCGGACCTCTATATCCGTTATCACTCAAGTGGTATTCGGATGCATTTTGTCATATCGCGAAGGAAATAAATGATCTGGTTTTTAAAGTATGTTTGCGAAATCATATAGCTTCGACTACCCCGAGCTCTCATTCCGCCACCTCATGCGCCTTATCGTATTCAGCCTGCTCAACTTCTTCCCTCCAAGACGTTTCTGCAACATCAGCGTCAGCAAAGCTCATGAATAACAATTAGACAACAACTTACTGCCCAAAGAAATCGCTGTATGGGCCATAATCGTATTATTCGTAGCACCATGCCAGTGCGTCTCGCCCGCAGGAATGTGCACTACATCTCCCACCATCAGCCTCCTCGGTGCCTCGCCTTTGGAGCAAACAAATCCCGTCCCGATCGTGACCGTCAAGATCTGGCCGCGCTCGTGCGTGTGCCAGAATGTTCGTGCGCCGGGAGTGAAGCAAACATTGTTGCCCATGCAATCGTCTGCCGTGAAGATGGGGTCCATGTGCACCGTTCCTGTGAAGGTTTCGGTGGGCTGCTTGGAGGCAGTGTTGGGTTTGTGGGCGGCCCGGATCAACTGCATTGTGAGATGATTTACTTTTTGGTTATAGATTTAGTTCAAGATAATGGTAATCTTAAGATTAGACGAGTATTGAAGATAGCTGAGGCATGCCCTTGGCGACGACATCGGAATGGCCTGATGATAGCCTCGGTTAAAAGTACTTGCGCGTGCGTGTACTTGTTGTGGCCCATCTTACCAAAGTATGTTTATATGTACTCTCTATCTGGAGCCAGAATCCGAATGCTTCTTTTACTAAAGACCTTGCTTAAAGCTCTGGCTTACAATTGCAACTTATCGCTACGAGAGGACGTCGGCACCATATATATAGATGGAACTTGCTGGTCACCGTCTTTGATCATATACATTAGTCACTGTCACAGAGTATGTAGTTTACGGCGTCCACCTCCTGTCACTTTCATCACTTCCTCGCCATCTTCGTCTCACCAACAACCATGAGCCATTCGTACATCATTCCTCATGGAGGGTCATTACACATCTGACACCACATCATTCATGCCGATCTATGTCTTGATGATGTTCCCTGCGACGCGGATAGCCGCCGCAGTCTTGCGCACCCACTCTTCTGCGAGAGTGAAGTTGCCTGCATCGACGGCTTCTGTGATTCCAGGGAAGGTAACGGGCGCATATCCTGCGAGTTTTAGCAAAGCTCCACAAATTTTCTGTGGATGAACTCACCAGTATCAATGCCAGGAGCGAAGATAGTGTGCTGGTAGAACTCTCTGTTGACAAGACCGCCCTGAGACGTAAAGCCCCGTTGAAAGTCCCTGTACTTGTGGTTCACAACTTGAAGGAGCTCGGTGTTATTGGTGCTGACTGCCAACTGAGAGAGTTCCGCGACTTCGTTAGCCTGAGATCTGAAGGTGTCGATCGCGTCGCGCAACTCGGCGATGCTGACGTTGCCGGAGCTAGCGCTGATGAACTCGTTGAGCTCTTCGAAATAAAGATCCATCTGGTCCGCATAGTTGGGAAGGTTGAACGGGATTAGCTCAGCGGTTGCCAGGTTGTATGCAAGGAGCGACAGGTATTCACCCATAGCTTCGTGGTGGTGGAAGCCAGGGTCACCATAAGTGGACATCCAGTAGTATGAATCGTAGTTACTGTGGTAAGGGTACAGAGGGTCCGTCGGACCGCCATCACTGCCCATGTCAATCTGTTTTCGGTCAGTTTAAAAATAATGTTATCTTCAGCCAGGCCACTGAAGCACTTACCGAGCCAATACCGCGGTGGACGAAGGCAGTGTAATCGCTTCCGCTACCAAGCACGCCAACAGTACCATTTGTGTCCTCATACCAGATGTCATACATGGTCCGGTTGGTATTGGGCCAAGAGATCTTCTTCATGACATCCGTCGCAATTGTGTGGAGTTCAGGTGTGGCGGCAATCATTGGGTGAGGGCCACTTGCTGCAATATCGATGTTGAGATATGACACGGCGGTGCCGGTAAGCCACGGGATGTACTCCTCAACCCACTCAGTCGAACCAACCAGGCCGTATTCCTCCGCATCCCAGGAGCAGAGAACGATATTGCGTTTTGGCTTCCAGCCTTGCGCGAGGAGTTTGCCGAAAGCACGACCAAGCTCAACGATCACAGCGGTGCCAGAGTTGGGATCGGCTGCGTACAATTGTTAGCATAGATACATCATATCGAATTGAAGAGTTTGCTTACCAGCACCGCCAATGATCCACGCATCGCGATGGTTGCCAATGATGATGGTTTCATCAGGATTGGTGCCATTGATCACGCCAATGCTGTTCCAGATAGGAGTGTACACTTCTTCCATCATGTTCTGGACGTTGAGGATGACACCCGGAGCAGGGCCACTGCTGTAAGAAGAGCCAGGGATAGCTCCGACATAGCCAGTGCGGTTGACCTCAGCACCAGGAATACCGTGGCCTTCCAAAGCCGCAAATAAGGGCAGAGCATCTTTTTCGGAAATGGGAATAGAGGGGATTCGCGGAAGAACATCCGAAGTGTCCGCACGGGGTGAATCGTTACGGGAGGGGTAGCCTGGCGTCGATGGATCACCTACAGAAAGAAAGGCAAAAGTCAGCATCAAGCTTCACCTGTTTGTTTTGTTCGAAATCATACCTGGGTAAGTGGATAGGAACTGGACTGAACCTCTCTGTACCTGAGACGGATTGCGAGCACCGCCGTCTGGGTACTCTGCATAGCCATTTTCAACAGTTACGTTGCCGTCTTGAGCAGGATCGGTGTAAATGATGCAGGCAATCATGCCCTGATCCTGAGCGTTCTTGACTTTGAGACCTCTGAAGATGCTACCATCTAATTATCATGTCAGTCCCACACATGCAAAATCAATACTAAGACGAAGATCCTAGTCATCGTAAACATCTTTAGACATACTAAGCTCGCAGTCAGCGATGCTCAACATTGACAGCATGAACATCACATCTTACCATTGAGCAAGGGCAATTTTGCCCTCAAGCTCGACACCGAGGTCTACAAGTCGCTGGTAGTCACGTTGCTAAACAAAGCATAATCAGCCCACTGTGTGTCGATGATAAGACATTCGCGAACTGGACTCACAGTTCCTAAGCCGACGTATACAAACTCAGCACTGGCATTGCCGGTTGCAGAGTAGCCGTGGAAGCTGGGCAAGCGATCCTCGCGTGTTGATGTCTCATCGGCTTCGAGAACATCTTCGACAAGGCCAGCAGTGTAGACGCTGCCATTGGCATATGTCATTGATAGCGAGTTGTTCAAAGGATAGTTTAGGAACACAGTGTACTCTGCCAGGCTAGAGGGAATGCCGGCTTCTTCCCACTTGTCGGCAGTCCATTGTGCTTGACTCTTATTACGACCCGCAACATGGTCTCCATGGGTGTAATAGTACGACCAGTCGGAGATGGAGTTGTTGGAGAACGAGTCGATGATGGTCTGTTCGTTCGCCGTGAGGCTTGCCAGTGGAGTCGACTGGCGTTTCAGGATTCCAGGGGCGTGGAAGTGGCGCTCCCTCACGCACCCGCTGACTAAGTCAGCGAGAAACGGTACGGTTAAGAGTCCTCGATGCATGGTGATTTGAGATAGACTTGGGAGGTCACAGTTTTTCTCCTACCGGACCAGCACCGTGATGGTCACAATCTTCTTATATGTAACACCAGCTCCCTCCGACCTCCAACAACCTCGTGAAGCCTACTGCAGCTGCACTGCACTCCTGGCTTGGCAAGTGACGGTGCAGACCAAGGGCCAGCAACTTGGGGTGCGGAGTTCGTCAATGTGTGGAGATACTGGAGAGCAAAAGCTGCGCAAAAGTGTTATCGACCTTCTAACTCTGGTATCGCGCTGCTCGGCGTGGTCAGCGAAACATTGGAACTTCCCGGATCATCATCGTCATATCTGTCTTGGCACCGACCTCCCACCTTCAAACGCTGTATAGCGCCATTGCACTGTGCAGTAGCGTAATGAATTCCGTGATCGCTGATGCCTTGAGCGCATTTTCCATCGCGATTGCGAGCTGAATCGCGTGTCATCGCGGTCTAAGGCTCCAAGGTCCGTCCTGGAGGATCATAAACCTCGAAACCCCGCACCATCATCAGCATTGCAGGGAATGGATCAAGGCGTCCATGCTACCTACCATGAAGACTGTGACTGAGCGGATTGCATTGCTTATGGCTACGATGTAAGCACAATCTTAAGTCATGTCCGGACATAGCAGGCAGAATCTTCCAAGCATGAGACGAGTCGACTCGCATTGAAACATGGCGATCTTATCACAACTATTAGCATCCTGCTGCCTTGCGGCTAGGAAGACTTGCCGAGGGTATTTCGCGAACTCCAAAGTCATACGCTCTGGATTGTGAGCATTGCTCGATTATTCGCTCGTTGATACGAAATGTCTCAATGCTCTCAGCATGTGGATTGTCTTCTGTGGAAATGGAAACCGTGGGATGCATGTAAGGTTATTCGAAAGCATGCAGAAGAAGAGCACACCAATACCACCGACAATGAGATCATGTAGCATGCAGCTACTCATGGTTTTGGTGTGTAAGTACCTGGTAGCTCTACAGCCTGTTCATCCCAATACCTCCCAGGCACCTCATTTGGCCTCTCCTTCACAGGCAATTCATGGGCAGGAATCCGAGCAGATGGAAGCTCATGGGCCGACTCTCCAGGCTTTTCGTGCCATATCGGCGTCAGCTGCTCAGATTCGTGTCCGTATTTGGTCAAAGCGATGTCGGTCTCGCTCGTCGAGCGCTTCGTCTGCCGCCTCTTCCGCATCCAGCAAATTACCAGCGCTGCAGCCAGGAGGCCTGAACCTATCACTCCGCCTACTACAATGCCAGCTATCACGCCGACCTGCATCCCTGTCGATGGTTCTTTTCCTGTTGGAGTTTCAGTCGGCGTGCTGGCAGTGTTGTTCCCGCTAGGGATTGTTTCGTTTGTCGCAACTGTACCAGGTGGCACGATCTTTGGTGGCGCAGTGTTGACTTTAGGCCTCTCAGCACACTCTTCGCCAACACTGACAAGCCGCGTATCCGTGGTTGCATTTGCTTGCCACATCGTCCATGTTTCCGCATCCAAGTCTACCATGATGTACGCAGCAGAGAAGAATGGCCTCCCGATGATCGAGACATCGTTTACGTTGATGTTAGACGTAGGCGAAAACAAAATACCAGGCGCAGACGAGTCTGTCTTGAAGGCCCCGTCTGACGCGACATACTCCTGGGGAAGAATGAGAATATCGTTTGACAGCGTGAATTTGGAGGTGCCATCTAGGACGAGAGACATATCTCCTCCATAACTGGATTCGTCAACTTTCATTCTCGAAGGCAACATGCAACAACGAGGGAACTTACTTTCCACCCAGTCGGTACGACAACACCTCCCACGGCTGATCTGAGGGCGTGGTGTCCCTGTAAGTACCCGTGTCGTTCTCAAATCGCTCCATGAACGGGTCGTATCTGAACGATGCGACGGTCGGCCAATCAAGCTGGATACATGCCGAGTATAGAGAAGGCGCGAGCATATCTGCCTTTGTACCATTTGGAAAGCCCAGAATCATGTTGGTGACGGTGACATACATCCCAGATCCGCATTGCACAGCTGAAGGGAGCAAATTCTGCGTAATGTTGGGCCCTGTCACTTTCGCCGCATCATAGCCACCGAGGACGAGCTGGCCGTCCATGGAGTTCGCAGGTGATGCGCTGTTGATCCCCCACCAGAACGAATATGTCCGGGAGCTGATGCGCCCACTGTCGCGCAAAGCATTCAAAAGCGTGGAATTTCTGCCGAGTCCGATATTGGCTTGCGTGTCGAATATGCCGCCAAAGTCAAAGCCGGGCATGCCAATTGGAAAGTCATTGAGAGTAGTATTTCCTGCTCTGAGCGTGTCCTTGGCCCAGTCGCTGTACCATATGTGTGTCCCAAGAGCACGAAATGTGTCGCTCGGATCGCCTCCTGCGCCGAAAACATCGAGACTCGCGGAAGAGGATGTTGATAACGATGAATCGTAAGTCCCACCGCGTATTGTCGTACATTGAGCTTTGGTGGTACCATTCATGCACAATGGTGTGCTCACATTGTATATCCAAGTGTTATTCAAGAAGCTTGTAGTTGGCCAATGTCAGAGTCGTTTTCATACTGCAAGACAGATGAGACTTACTTGTGTGGTAAGAATGATATGTTTTGAGGAGGGCTGCCGACTGACAAGGGGATCCCTCGCATGGAATGTCCGTTCGCAAGGTCGACATTTGTGATCGGCAGTGACAATGGTGGAGCGTCGGAACATGCTGCTGCTGCTGCCCATCCCGTTCGCGCCAAATCGAGACAAAGCAACAGTGGGAGGTAGTACCCCATCACGGCGTGAGTGTGCGAAGACGACGCAGAAATCAGTTGTACGTTCGTCAACACGCTTAGGGCGAACCCGACTTTCAACATCAATTATCGCCCAGCCCATCCATCATGCGCGCATGCTGTGCCGCGCACCTGCCGTTATCCCAGCTATGCATAGAAACAGCGGGTAGACGAGATGACCAGGCACTATCGTACGCGCCGACTCTGAGCAAGCGAAGTATGTCACTTTCTCGAGGCCGAGTCCTTGCCGCCCCATGGTTCTAGTGCTCGAAGCAGTTGATGCCAACAATCACGCCGCATTCTAGATGTAGTGATACGCCACGACAATGTGAAGTACTTGCGAATGTCGTAATTCTTGTATGGATTGCCACACAACTCCCGATGGTGTTAAGAGGCACAGCCTCGAGGCTTCGAGGGACGATCAAGTACGCAGATGCTGCCGATGTGAGCGGTCGCAACTCCACTGTTTGGCTCGTTAGGATGCGGCAATCTAAAAGTGACATGGGCAACGGGCGTGCGTGAGGCAAAGGCCCAATCGGCTGGCTGGTATCCTGTGGCTAGGGTTAGACGCCAACACGCTTCGTTTCAGTTAGCGCCTCCAGCACCGCGTCAATGCTCAACACTCCCCATGACGGCGCCACGCAACTCCTACAGCAGAAGTGTAACCTATCATCTTCTGGTCGCTATCATTGAAATCACCGCCTCATCGTTGTGCTACCCAAGAACGGGCCCGAGTCGAAGTGAGTCGGCCACAATACTCTTTCGTGGCTAGCTTTTCGATCGTGTAGAGGAAATGCTTTGGAGCCGGCAATGGATATGCGCTTCTTTTTCCGACGAAGAATACTGATTGGAGCTACCATCAGTCTTCTTGTCATATATTTGTTCTCCTCTTCCTCCAAGCGAACTCTTTTCAAGCCTTGGAATCCGGAGCACCACCTGCTTGTGGAAAGACAGCAACATGTAACGGCAGCATTCGAGCACGCTTGGTCCGGCTACTCCAAACATTGTATGGGACACGACTCACTACATCCTGTCTCGAATACTTGCGACGATGACTTCGGCGGCTGGGGAGCTTCAGCTATTGATGCGCTGTCTACGGCCATTCTCATGGAGAAAGAAGACATTGTCCTAGATATCTTGCGCTTCATCTCCGACTTGGACTTCTCGCAAGTGAAGGGCGGCACCAGCATTCAGGTCTTCGAAGTAATCATCAGACATTTCGGAGGAATGATCTCCGCTTATGACCTTCTCAATGGACCATTTACCGACCTCGCGGTCGACCAGCATCTTCGCCAGCGCCTGTACGAGCAGATGGTGAAGCTCGGAGACATTCTAACTTGTGCCTTCAACACACCATCTGGTGTGCCTCGCAATTGGCTTGATCCGGCCACTTGTACAACGGATGAAGGCACGTCGAATACACTAGCTGGAGCTGGATCCATGACATTGGAATTTGCTCGGCTGTCAGACATCACTGGCAACCAAACATATGCAGATTTGGCCAAGAGGGCTCAATCATATCTGCTCAATCCCCAGCCAAAAGAACACGAACCATATCCCGGACTACTTGGCTCATACGTCCAGGTGTCTGACGGCTGGTTCGTCAGCGCGAAGGGAGGCTGGGGTTCGCTCTCGGACTCGTTCTACGAGTATCTCATCAAGGCATATGTATATGACCGCACGACATACGCACAATACCTGGAACGCTGGCTTATCGCCGCTGATTCTACAATCCGCCTTGTAGCTTCGAAGCCATACGGTCGCGCCAATGAAGTGTTCCTCCCATTCTGGGAGGACCAGCGGCGCTTCAATGCCATGGATTCATTGTCGTGGTTTGCGGGAGGCAACTTCATCCTCGGAGGCATGGTGACACACAACCAGACTCTGATCGACTTCGGCATCAGGATCGCCGATACTGCTGGCGCATTGTACAAGCACACAGCATCTCATCTGGGACCCGAATGGACTCACTGGACGCCAGACTGCAGTCCAGATTGGGGTGAGAAGCATTGTAGCGGCTACAATTCTGTCAGACCAGCAGATACATCTTTCCAATTAAGGCCGGAAGCTCTGGAGACTTGGTACTATGCTTATCGCGCTACCAAAGATCCGAAGTATCGTGAGTGGGCGTGGGATATGTTCCTTGCCATCAACAAAGTCTGCAGGACAGACACTGGCTTCAGCGCAATTAGCAATGTCACAGCGACAGATGGCGGCCAGAAGCTGGACAAGCAAGAGAGCTTTGTTTTTGCCGAAATGTTGAAGTACATGTGGTTGATCCATGTCGAAGTGAGTGCTGACGCCCTTACAAGTGAAACATAAGCTGACTGCCTATAGGATGCGCATGCTGGCTGGCACGTCCAAGACAGCCGCACTGGCTTGACGAATGAATGGGTTTTCAACACCGAAGCGCATCCATTAAGGGTTGCTGGTACCCCGGTGTGATCCGCGCCACCAAGCAGAGCACAAGATGTAAATCTATAGAGAATAAACTACTTGCTCATATGAGAGGCCCATTCGAGAGCGCAGAACTGGAGCATCGACCATTTTCAAGCATTAACATTATTTAAGTGAGGTCCCCTTGGTTTCCATATATACGGAGCCGAACTGTCACGCGCCCTGGATCACTTTGCTCACTGGCCTGTTTCGCAGTCATGTGCGCCATAAACATACCTTCATTGAAACTGACCAGGACTTGATTATACCTGGCCTTGGGGCTCGGGCTTCCGCCTCCGAACTCTCCACCGCGAGAAGACACCGTCCTCTCTATGCCCGTCCGCAGAACCTGTTGTCGTTTTATCATCATAATCGTAACTGCTACAGTCTAGTTTGTAGGTATTTGGGTCGTCTGTCGTGCAGACATCTGTCGTGACTGCGATGTGATCTTCGGTGTACTTAGATCTGCCATAGTACTCATCTCTAAAATCTTCGAGGCTGTCTGCAGCTCGCTGGCACTTCTCGTCCATCAGTAGAAGAGATAGATACTCCAGTAGGAAGATGCCGACGGGTACCAGACAGCGATATTTGATCCACAGTAATCTTCCATGAACCCAGTCCGAGACAAACGCCAGTGTGATGAAAGGAATGATCACCGCGAACGATATGCCGAAAAGTAAAGCACACACTCGGTGCAAAGGCCAGTTCGTTTGTCCCGCGTCATCTGCCGGGAATTCTGCAATGTCTAGGGCGAAGAACGATGCCATGAAAGATAATGGCAAAAAGATAATGGTGACCATTGTAAATATCACCATTACATTTCCCTGCTTGCTGGTCGCACGGGCACCTTCCCGAGTCGAGCGTGCTTCCCAGACAGATGCTTGCTTCTGCTGGAGGTCCATGAGATGATTCAGGCCGTTGTGTACTTCCTTGATCTGCTTGTCCAGACGCTCGAAGTTGTCGATTGCTCGGCCGATGATTTTGAGTGGTTCTTTGCATAATTGACCGCCGTCTTTGCACGTCGACCGCGGCTCTGCTTGCTTGAAGTATGATGCAACATGATCCATCTGAAGGACTCGCTGCTGTTCATTGAGAACGTGGAGGATGATCTTGATTTCGTCCTCGATGTCTTTCACTTCTCGCAACAATTTGGTCTGAGGTCTGATGTCGAGCAACTTGTCCAGTAACAAGTCTTTCTCAAGGGCGTAGTGGCGATACTTCTCGCTCAACATATGCAACTGCCGTGACTGCGCGGTGAACTCTTCAAGCAGCCTTGTTTCATCGTCGCCAACCTTGCCAACTGTAGCCTCGAAAAAGTGCAGGAATCTTACCAGCTCCTCTTTTTGTGACCATGAGAAAACATCCGAGCAAGTCGAGACAATCCTGGAAACTAGATCTGCAGTCGTGTGAATGGGCAGTATTGACTGACGATTGCCCATATTAGATCCCATGATGTTACGTCGCAAATCATCAAGAGGGCCGGATTCAACACCATGCCGTTCTGGGAAGCAGGTCACGACGCTGGGTAGGATATTTTTATCCTGGTCTCCCGCGATCACCCATAGCCATAATTGGTCGACCATGAGAATGTTGTGATCGCTTATATTGAGATAATCGCGGGCCCATCGAGTTACAACTTGGTCTGCATCTCGCTGCCCCGTGTCAGAGAGCATGTAGTAATAGTACTGATCCAGTGTCCGACGGATATGCAAGGGCGGTGATTTTGGGAGGTACTCGCGCACCAGAAGTCTCTCTCTGTTGCTCAATGTGCTCTTGTCGTGTAGTTTCAGGTCAACACTGGGTCCATCGGTATCAAAACCACTGCCAGCATCAACTGGCGATGCAGGCTCGATAGGTGAAGGAAGATCATCCTGATCATCATGTTTAGAGCGATCCGAGCCTGAGTTGGACCTCGATCTTCCTTGCGAGTGGCTGGAAACGCGCAAGGAGTTGGAACGACGACGACGGCGACTCGATGGCCGGGATCGTCGGTGGATGTTCACTTCTTTGTAACCGATCCATGGCTCTGGGCGATTTGGAGCATGGGACGGTACCACTTCTCTGATGGCGTCGCTGACCAATGCATGATGGTTGCTGTCCTCGTAGCTAACGTATGGCATACACATGGCGAGTACGGACCGCCCGGATTCTGTCGAAAACTGAGCAGTATGCGGGTTGATGCATCGGCCGTGCGGCCACTTGCTATCCCTGAACTGTTCTGGCCACCCGTTGAGATGTGTTTGGAATTGATGCCGGAGTAGATCCTCAGCCCATGCCATGTTGTTTGCAGGCAAGTGATACCAATTGCATATGGGCTTTTTATCTCCCCCGGGTGGAACAGGCACATCTTTGAGCATCGTATCCAAAGGCTTGTTTCCGTATATAGCTTGGTCGATTGGAAGGTGAAGAGGTGGCAGATACTCTTCGCTCGATGTGGTGTTATTCAGAAAGACAGTCGTGGCGACCATTCTATAAGCCTTGCAAACTTCGCGCGCGGACTCAGAGAGAGAAGGCTTTTGATCGCACTTGGCGTTTGTTCTGGCAGCTGACGGACCTTTGACGAGTGGACGGCTTTGGAATAGATCGAGAAGTCGTTGCCCGCTGACGTGTGATTTAGCCAGTTGTTGAGGCGTCTTTCCTTCATGATCAGGTGCATGAGTCTCGGCGCCGGCTTCAAGGAGGACTCTTACAACTTCAACATCTGGAGTTTCCCGAGAGACTGCGTAGTGCAAAGGCGTTCGACCCAGAGCGTCGGTTAAGGCGACGTTTGCATTGCCTTCCTCTATTAGGGCCCGAATGCCCGCTGGGTCCCAGCACATATACTGGCAAGCCACATGCAAGGCAGTCATCTTGTTCGCGTTTCTCCTTCTGTTGACATCGATTCCGATGTCAATGAGCCGCTTCACAGCATTGACGTCGCCTCTTTCGACTGCACTCAAGAGGTCATGGGTTTCCACCCATTCAATGATTTTCGCACAGATGAGCTGGAAAAGCCAGTCATTGGAAGAGGCAAAGCTCAAAGTGTGGAAATCCTCTTTTCCAGCAGATCCATAGTCCAGAAAATGATGCAATACAAGATGCTTTTGCATGGTACCACTCAGTTCTGGCGCTAATGCCCTCAAGAAATTCTTATTAGAAGGCGCATTCGTGGCAACAGTGGCGTAGTTGTCCGTCCTCAACCCAGTCCCTGAAACAGTTGGATCCTCTTCATCAGGTGGCGCATTCTGAGAAATGACACCTATGAGAAGTTTTGTGGATATGGAATCACTCAGGCGAGCGATCGAGCCGACTGCGCGTTGGATGACTCGGCAACCAAAGCCGTGTCCGAGAAAGATTATGGGGCGAGACTTCTCTTGTTGACGCTCGGAATCGAGGAGTCGGAGCAGCTCATGTGATGCATCTTCGAAATCAATGCGATTCTCTTTGGCCTCTATGTCGAGATCAAATCCAACGCAGATTATGCGACTGGGAGGTATCACAGTGGGGAGCATATCCTTCAGCCAATTTGTATTCTTGGATTGGTCGCTGGTGGGCTCTGAAATGAAAGGCTGAGCAGGCTTCCGCGAGTCAAGCTTGCCACTTTTCGGACCCAGGTAGTCCGGTTCGAAGGGAAAGGTTGCACTCACAGTGCTTGGCCCTTCGCGTGACCCATCGATCGCTGATTTCCGGCTTTCGAAAAACGTTTCATGGGTCTTCTTGCCGGGTTCCCCACGGAACATGTAGACTAACACCAGATCCAGTTTTGTGGGACCATTTCCTGTTGTGGCATGATCATAGGGGGTGTGGTGAACGATTTTCAACTTCGACCGAGAAAGCCCTCCACTTGTGCTTCGCGCAATTCGGCGTTTGAATGACTTGCGCTCTGGCAGGGCGTTCCCAACACCCGGTGGTCTCTGCAAGGTTTGTGATCCCGTACGTGGCGGTTCGGCTGGGCGCAACTGAGTTCCTGCAGAGCTTAGGCGTACATGCGACTCAGCAGGGGTTTCATGGTGTTCAACGACGTCGTTCGCAGTGCCGATGCGCTCATCTTCGTGATGCGAGATCACCAGCTTGGGTGTTTGCATTTTGACTGTTGGGACTGTGTCTGTGGGTGATGTCAGTGAAGAGGTCAGTATCAACTCTCTACCTGGAGGCGCTTACCAGACATTGTTGCAAGTGACGGATGTTCTGCTCAGACCCAATCATAATAAGATACCTATAGATTCAAACGAGGTCAGCGAAAGTTTGTTTGGAAGCGCTTCAGTATATAAGGCAGGGTAGACGAGGCTGTCTCCATTCATGGGACTGAAGGTACTCTGCGGCCGTATCATTACTATCCTGAGCGCGCAAGGCTGTCTATATTTATCCGACGCGCCAAGCCAACCGCAGCCTTGCAGGATGGCGTTCGTCGTGAATTAGGTCTTTCCAAGCATAATGGATAAAGGCGTTGTGGTAGCATTTCACGGTGATGACTCGTCTTCTAAATCCTCGTCTGGAGTGGTCTTAGATAAGGCCGTTTGCCCCCGAGAGACATCGAGCATAGGTTGAAGCCCCATGCTCCAGTATCGTCCAACACACCGTTACGCACCTCAAGCGAGGCGAGGCATCTCGCTAGGTGTTTTCAGCTGAGCCCCCGCATCATCACACCATCATATCGCAGACCTTTCACAGCCTGCGCGCTGCGCGCTGAGATGGTATGATACATTGCACATGATGTCTGCTAGGGCTGCTGCGATGAAGGTGTGCGGCCCCCGGCTGAGACGCTCAGTTTTTGATGCAACATGCTTCGTTAGTAGATGTGTGTGTGAAATTCCAGATCTGGCTGCCCATTTTTCTGTAGCTCAGAGTAGCTCAACTTAGACCTCGAGCGTGTGGTTATGAGTACTTGATCATATGGCATGGCTAAGGAGTTGAAGACCATCGACGCGCCTCGCGTGCGGGCGGAAGTCGGATCCTTTCCCACCGCCCTCTTGGCATTGACCATCGTCTTATCACGGAGGCCACGGCCTCGACCAATCCCTTCCCATTGCAAACCGAATGCTCATCTCAACCCATTACCAGCTGTGCTCAATCTCAAGCACAAATTGACTATTTGACTGGTGCAACCTTACTCAACGAAAGTTCATTATATTAAGGCAGTGAAACTCTTACACTAGACTTCCTACCATTCTGGAAGAGGCAGCCTTCGATTTCGAGCAGTCTCATACCATCCGAAACACCACACGGGGAGCTTGAATAATACTTTAGGAACTGTTTTTGACCCGAGTACTAGAAGCTGATCCTACCTTGCGACGACACAAGATTTCAATACACCAGCGAATAATATTGATACTCCATTATCCGTATTTAAAGCCTAAATTGAGGCTTCTCTTTGCTCTTGCCATCTCTGTACGCATCCAATGCAGCATTCACCGCGTCAGCGTCTAGGCCCTCTCGCATTGAGTACGACGTGGGGACGATCGCTCCGGCTTCAACGTAATCTGTCAGACGCTCCCAGAAAGAGACGCAAAGAGGATTCCTGTAGAGGAACAACCCAAGTACATCGAGCAACTCATGCCCTCTTGTGTCTTCGACTGTCCCTACAGGTAGCAAGCGTGCCACTTTCCCTGGACGGTCATCTGACAAAGCCTTGAGCGCAAGACCAAGTCCTGCAGGGAGATTTACAGCATCGAGGGCATATGAGAGGTTGTTCCCTGTAGCCTTGCGTATCTTTTCAACCAGGTCAATCTCAGTAGAGTGACGGTCGAAGACCTGCGTCGCGCCCAGCTTCCGTAGTAGCGCTTCGTCTCCTCCAACGACGAAAATGTTCGGAATCTTGGCAAGCTTTGCAAGTTGTACAGCAAATTTGCCACAATTAGAGCCGCCTCCGACAATCAGTATGTTGTCGGGACGAGGCTTGTCGGTGTGCCATGGTGCTGGAAGGCCTAGCACGTCAAACAATGCCACAAAAACGGCAGACACATTGGTTGGGAATGTTGCCTGCATGGAGATCAGTTGATGGTTCTAATTGTACAGCTTTCAGAATAACACCATACCGCCTCGTCATCTGAGATGTTGTTCGGGATCTTGGCACAGTTTACAGCATCAGCAAGGGCGTACTGCTGGAATCCAGATTGGGAGGAGTCGGTGACCGTCCCGGAGCCTAGACTCATGACACGGTCACCAACTTGGAAGTTTTTAACACCCTCTCCAACTTGACTAACGGTGCCGACGACATCCTTGCTGAGTACAGCAGGCAGCTTATCTGCGATAAGTAGACCAGTGTCTCTGCTCCTCTGGTCATGAGGGTTGAGTCCTATCGCCTTGATCAGTATGAGCGCAACGGTCAGAGCTAGAAGATCAATAAAGTCATCGCGCTTCTCCGCGTCTCGACTTACCTGCGACTGTCACTTTGATCTGGACTTGACCAGGTCCTGCCTCTAGAATCAGACGATCGTGGACAAGAACAAGAGGCTTGCCAATCTCCTGCACAAGGAGAGCTCTCTGTGTGGTCATATCGACAAATTGGTTGGTTGCTTGAACGGGTTTTGATATTCGGGAAAGGCAGCTAATGTAAAGCTTTCTATATGGGTACCTGTATCCATAATTGCGACTGGAAGAAATGTATTAAATACATTGCGATCACCCCTGCATATCTTTGAGATGTTTTTGATCGTCACACGGCACTTTTTCGCCGTGTCTGTAGCTCGCTCTATTGAAACTCACATGTTTGTAAGCGGCCATGGCGCCAACACCGATTTGTCGCTAAGCTGAGTGCGGCTGAAGGCTGGAAGCTGTATTAGCCGAGTCTGCGAAATGCTTTTTTGGAGATCGAATCGAGAAAAGTAGGTCCTGGCCCGTCTGCCAATCTCGCTGTCGCTACTTGGCTTCCTATCTCGGAATCTGAACGTCTATATCGTCTATTGTAGAATGTTCAATGCTGAGCAATCCATCGGTGTTTCGGCTTTTAACGTGGTGGGAGGCTCCTTGAAGGCACAGGGATCTCGCAGAGCAACACCGCCCAGATGACACGTTATGTCATGGGGGGTCACAAAATAGTCGATGAACTAAGTGGAGGTATGTTCATGTTTCCAGGTTTCTTTGAAAGAAATCAGGTTGTACATGCAGGCGAGACGCGAATGCAAGAATTATCAACAAAACACTAACCCTACTACTAACTTTAGCGGCAGATGTCCCACTTGGGAACATAAACATGGAAACGATTGCGTGTAACAATATTATACAAATAAGATCATATGTCTAGCTTGTCCATACGAACAGATATGTTCTTCGCCGCTTCCAAATACGTGTCAGAGATAGAGGAAGTTTGACACATACACGACCAGCGTCTCATGACACTTGGGTGATGGGATATACCCCACGAGTCTACTGTCACCATGTTGAAAGTTTCCAAGTAACTTTCTAAACATTTTATGGCAATCCAAGGGCATACTATTTACAAAGGTCTGGGAGGAAGAGCATGATGCCACACCGTGACCCACTTCCGACACGTAAAAGCCATGCCCACGGCATAACCTGTGCGATCGTCATGGTGACCTTGTCCCCAGCTCATACACCATATGCGTCGAAGTCGGTGATTTATACCGGTCTTTGCTGTAAACACAGTCGAGCTCGCTTGCCTCCTTACCCGAAGGAAGCTCTTTGGGGTGTTCCGCGGCATTCAGCTCTGATGTCGCCCCATTATGGAGCTCATGGCGAGCCTCAAAGCCGCGGTACGAACCGTGTTGGTCACCGTATTGTGCATTATCGTCAGAAGAAAAGCTCTTCTCGGTTCGTGATTTTCGCTTCTTTCTCCGTACGAAGCATGCGTAAATAATGATCGCAAGTGCAACAAGTGAGCTTGCAGCTCCAACAGCTATGCCCACAATTGTGCCTGTAGAGAGAACCTTGCTCTCGGTCTCGAGGGAGCCTTGCGCAATATCATCAGTCTTCTGAGTGACCTCTCCTGTCGGGGAGCTCGACGCCGGGCTTTCTTCTGATTCCGGAATATCGCAATTACCGCCAACGGATACCAGTCTGGTTTCTTTTGTGTTGTTCGCTTGCCACACTGTGAATGTCCCAGCATCATGATCCACGAACAAGTAAGTTGAAGAAAAGAACTGTTTGCCGACAACAGGTATGTCCGCCGCGTCATTTCCAAGTGTCGGCTGCAATAGAATTTCGGCATATGTTGTGTTGATTTGTACTTTGCCAGAGTCGTCGATCAGCTTCTGAGGAACCACTAGCAGCTCGTTGGGTATTGTGAGTTCCAATCCATTGTCCAAGACCACGGCGAGGCTTCCCTGGAATCTGGTGACATCAGTAAAGTAGCACACCCATATTGACAAGCAAGAATCTTACACAACAGATGGATCGTATAGCGGATTCCACCAATCGATTCCAAGTGAATTGATATTTGACCAAGTTTGAGCATTGGACTCGAAGCGATCATAGAAAGGCTTACGAGCAAACGCAAGCATCGCTGGGAAGTCAATATGCAGGCAAGCAGGAAGAAGTGCCTGGGGTGCCTGATAGCAAGTCAGCCGTCACTCGTTGCTCATATACCGCAATACGGCGTACTGACAACAATAAGGCTTGCGCGGGTACTGTTAGGGAACCGCATGACAAGGTCTGAAATGGGCATAAACATGCCAGACATACAGCTCAGTGTTGGCTTCCTGAGAGCTATGGTAATATTCGGACCTTGTGTCTTTGCGGCATCATAACCTCCGAGAACGAGCGATCCATCCATTTGAGCGTTTGATGTAGCCCCATTCTCACCCCACCAGTATCCATACGATCTTGAGCTTATATGACCAGCATCCTTAAGCGTCGACAATAGTGTCGAGTTTGAACACAGGCCAAGAGCACCCTGGGGGTGGTACTGTCCGCCAAATTCGAACCCAGGCGATCCGATGGGGTAGTCCTTCAAAGTTATGTCGCTTGCGCCTAGATCGTCCAGAGTCCAAGAGCTATCCCAGATGTGAAGGCCTTCTGCACGGTCGGTGTCGCTTGGGCTTCCACCAGCGGCATATACATCCGCGACTGCCCTCGCGCTCGATGATGTATCGGGATCATACAGACCGCCACGGTAGGTCTTACAAAACTCGTCTGTTTTCTCCTCGGGGCAGAAAGGCGACGATGCATTGTAGATCCATGTATCGTTGAGGTAACTGCTGTACATCAGTAACAAGGTCATAACCCAGGTACAAGTAGGCATCAGGACGTACACCTGAGGTATCAAAGACACATTCTGAGGAGGACTCCCAACTGTCATCAGAACTCCCCTTATGGAGTTCCCGCTCTTGAGCACTACATCTGTGATAGGTAATGAGATAGGCGGGCTGTCCGGACATGAGCTTTGGCTCGAAACGACGCAGAAAAGAGACAGCAATAGGAACCGATACGCCATTTGGTGGAACGAAATCACTCACGGCGGCGGATGGGACGCGTGTGCGCAGGGTTTTGTTCAACACATATGCCTACCCGTGGACGATCTGCACATATGCATGCCGACTGCAACTGCAAGGTGCGGCACACTTTATTTCGGTTGACTGTGTGATTATCCTTAGTGCAGCGCTTCGTAGTCAGTGTAAGATGGCCATAGGCGCCGAGCTATCAGTCTATGCAAGCGTGCGGCGCAATCGTAGCAAGCGGTTTCATGAGTCCTAGGGCGTTAATGTGGAGTGCCACGGTTGTAGGGATCATCTTAAGAGCATTCGTGCAGTTTCAGTGCAACACAACCCATTGTGCGTCCCATAGGAGCTTTTCAAAGGCAGTGTCGAAGTATTCGAGCTCGAAAACCGTGAATGTCGAATTGCCTCTCCGTCGAGAAAGGTATTCTGTAGAGACGCTGGAGAGGAAGACATGCAAGAGAGGCTGGGAGGACGCGAAGGATCTCTTAGCGTTGCCCATCTGGACCATGCCAAGTCTTTGGTGAAACGGCGGGGATGGGGCCGGCACGGCAAGCAGTCGAATTATCATTGCGTTGCGATATTATGCTGACTGTCGAGACTGGCATGTAAAGAGCTGCCGTGGCTGTGAATCCCAGATTTCTATATTCTCAGCTAAACGATTAGTTGGTTTGCATGACGCCTTTCAAAGATAGGGCAGCACGGCGTGAGTTGTGACCACTCCAGATCTAGCCAGCGCACAGTACGGAGGTAACAGGGGCACAGGATCCACTTTCACGGCGGCTACAGACAGAGCGCTGCGCTGACCATGCCGCTCGCGAATCAGAGTGACGTCCAACCTCAAAGGCTGGGAAGAACCAGAATTCATGATTGTTGCATTGCACTAACGACTTGACATCGAAACGTTGCCTCGGTCTTCGCATCTGACGCGGCGTTACAGTATCCAGTTGCTCACCCTACTTGGGGTTCGAGATCTTCCACCTCTGGCATCTCTTTCTTCCATAAAGTCTCTCGTTCTCGCCTCTGCCGTTGCCAGAAACGCACATCTGCCGAGTAATCATGTTAGCAACCCACCACAGCCATGAACAGAGAAGCCAAAGGAAATATCACTCACACTGTAGAACTGCTTGAAGCAGATGTCCTAGAATCCCAACGTCAGCAAGCGGACCTCACATCTGTACCACTGACGAAGAGCTTACCCAAGGCAACCACTGAGCAGGATTGCAACCAGCATCGATGGTGACACGAGCATTACCGACAGGTACGGAGACTCTGTTGCCAGCGCCACCGGGGACGTACTAGACACGCATGACAGGTCAGTCTCTGACCACAAGCAAGGCAGAACAGCCAAGGGTTATACGTACACGGCCGGCCCTGCCTTTTGGAGGACGACAGTAGTACTCGATGGCCTTTTGGACGTTAGGAGCGCGTTTGATGCAAGCGCCTTTTCCCCACTGCGTCGTTAGTCTGTTAGCCAACATTGATCGAGGGCAGCGGAAGATATGGAGTTGCGAAGAATCTTACGTCACCGGGGTTCAGGCCAGCATGTGCAAAGGTTGCCAGCAGGGCTACGATGAGAAGGAGGAATATGTTCTTCATGGTGGTTGCGATGCAATTCTGTGATACTACGCGGTAAGCTCGACGAATGGCCAGACTTGTGTTGGGAGCTAGACTTGCAATGAAGCAAGATCTGATTGTATGTATGACATGGGACATTGTGCTATGGACAAAGACATGGCCTTTCTTGCTTGCTTTGCGTCGATGTGGAGCCGAAAGCTCATGTCAATAGCGAATTGGGGAGAGCAATCGGGTGAGCGGACAAAGAGAATCTCGAACAAAAATTGAAAGAGAATTACGAACACGGCAGAAGTCCTCACACGGCAAACAATAGTATGCCACTGTTCGCAGGCATCTCTGCACGCGATAGAGAGTGACCCTTTTCCTTTGCCCAAGGCCCTTTTGCAGCCTTGATGATGTGGAGATATACTGTGGATTAGAACTGTGAATATACTTGTGGTCAGATTTCGAGCAAATTGCTACGATTGGGCTGAAGGTAACACAGTATACTAATCGCAAAGGAAGCTTGTAAATCAAGGCGTCGTCGAGGTGCATTACATGGTGATCTAAGCTTCGATGCCTGTCCGTTTGCATTCCGCTACCCCGTCTTGGCCCACGACCGTAAAGGTGCCTCAATAGCCCATCTCAGCCCTCCAATCGTCTTCCGAAGGGAACACAACAATGCGATCAAGATCAGCCCCACGAGTGCCATTACCATTGTCCAAACCACCGACAGTGATCACATTATCGCCCTCCGCCAAATCCAGCTCCAAAGGAGTCGACAGGAGAATACCCTTGTGCGAGTCGCGCTGATACAGAGTCTGCATGTTCTCAACGTCGCCGTTCACCACGACGCTGCTGATGCGACGGACCTGCCACGTGCCACCGATGCGGTCGGGCGTGCCGCCTGGCTGGTCGCCGAAGCCGAAGTCGTCGGTGTTCTGGTAGTAGAAGGAGACCCATTGTTTCTTGCCAGAGCCTTGGATGCCGGAGAAGGTGACGGTGCTGTCGTTGCCGCTGATTCCTGTGACGATTTTTCCGCCGGTTGCGAACTTGGCTTCTTGCTTCCATGCGTCGCCGGAGACTTCGGCGTCGATAGCAGCGTACGAGGTACCGTTGACGGGTGTCACGACGCCAGTCTTCACGTCTAGATCATAGACGTCGTGCCACTCCAGAGACACGGAGTTGTTCTCGTCATCGACTGTAAGGGGTAGCCAGATATAGCGGCTGTCCCAGACTGAGCGGAGATCCCATTGGTCGCCCAGGTAAAGATATGTGGTACATTCGGAGCCGACAATGCGAAGCGAGAAGCCAGACTGGGAGTTATAGGTCCGGGTGTATGGATCTGCGATCATGAATGGCTGCGACCATGGGCCGGACAAAGAGTCAGCGCGGAAAGCCACTACGTTGTTGGGGCGGTATCCGGTCTTGTGGCTCATGAGCGCGTAGTAGCTCTTGTCGGTCTGAATGATAGTAGGAGCTTCGAGATCGTATTTGTTGAAGCGGTGGACGACTGACTCGACCTCGGTCAGTTCGTCGTTGAAGGCACTTATATAAACGTCGCGGCCTTCGACACGGTCGCCGTTCGAGTACAGAGCATAGGTGGAGTTGTCCTTGTAGTCCTTGAAGATACCAAAATCTTGCGACCAGTTGCCCAGAGGTGCTGTTGCGTCAATGAAGCTGTATGGGCCGGTTATATTGTCGGATACTGCAAGACCTTGCAATAGGAGGCCGTAAGTGGCATTGTCTGCATGCCACCACATCTGTGATAATCTGTCAGTTCTACCAGAGAGCCATATTGTCATTGATACATAGAAGACTTACGTGGTACTGTTGCTCAATCTCAGAGTAAACGACTTTGGGTCGCTGTATGATCATGTCAGGCGATAGGTAGGGGTGATCCTCTTCGGGTGCTATCGATCTTGCTTAGTTGTTTGATTTCTCCCTTGAATTGACGTATCCATACCCAAAGCAAGGCCATGGAACTGCCATGTTCCAAGATCGTCGGAGCTGTAGACCCTCACTCCACCACCCTCTTCCTGCTCCTCAGTCTTGTATTCACCAAACCAGAAATATTTTCCAGTGACGTGATCCCAAGTCACACTGCCCGCGTGGGCATTGATGGTGTTGCCATCTGTATCTCTCCATCTACCACCGGGAGCGATCCACTTGCCAGACGCAAGAGAGGTAAACAGGAAACCAGCAACGACGGACTTGAGAGAATGCATGACGATGATCGAAGAAAGCTGTCTATCAACCAACCTCGTTTAACAAGTACACCTCACACATGATATAGTACTAGCCAAGCTGTTGACCGCGTGGTTTTACCCCGAAGGCCGACCAGACCAAGATGGTTGATTGCGGCTCCACTTGGAGGAGGCGCAGGAATAGCGATTTTTCCGTAGACGATCGTCTCTTGGCCTTGGAGCGGGGTGTAGTATTGGACGATTATTGCGAGCTTGACTGCTTGTAGGCGAGGGAAAATGACGTGGGGAAAGCATGGGGTGTAATGTCAATGTTGTTCCTCGTGAAAGATGAGGCCGGTCGGGCGATGTGTGTGCATCGTTGTTGCTTGGATACACCTGTTTTTCGTGACCGCTCAGGCAAGTAGCTCGAGTAAATGTATCTTTGTCAAGTTTGTTCGGCACAAATATGCGTAGATTGTGTTTGCAATGAGTGGCTTGAATGTTGGTGACCTTACTGCCTTATACAGTCACGTGACACTGGCAACACTGGATCAGCTTTCCTCGACGAGGCGTGTCGCGCGTTAGACGAGCGGCCAGCTTCAAACTTCGAGCATTGGAAGCACAATCTCCAACCACACCCACGCTCCACCATATCCTCACCCATCTTCACTTCAATTCCTCGTCCACTCGGTCGCATTTATTTGCGCTCACTGCCGAGCTTCGGGAAGAACAATCTCAGCCCTACAGCCCCGAATCACAGCGACGGGCTAGCCTCCTGCATTTCAACATCTTGCTCTTGTCACCGGACTACTCCGTAAGAGTTCGAGCAAGCTACCTCCCACCCACGAGATCAGATCACCATGTCTGACCGTCGGATGCAGTCTTCTCGCGACGACCGTCGACGCGACCGCGATGGACCAGACAGGCGCAGACGCTCACGCTCGCCGCGCGGCGGAGGTGGTGGAGGCCGCAGAGACTACGGCGACGTAGACTCTTACTCGTCCAGCAGGAACTACAGAGAGAGGGAGCGCGAGGACAGGTACACTGGTGGCAGAGAGGACAGACCGCGTGACAGGGACTGGGACCGAGGCGCTGCGAGGAGGGATGCGAGACGGGACGATGGCGATCGCAGGCGCGACAACCGCCGCGACAGAGACTTGTTCGACGACCGACGTGGACCTCGCCGCGATGACCGAAGGGACCGCGATCGTGACGGCCGTGACGGAGGGCGCGGAGACCCCTCGGACAAGGCGCGCGACAACGACGACATGAGGCAGATGGAGCGCCAGAGCCGTGTGAAGAGCGCATCGCCGCCTCCGCGCAAGCCCAAAGAGCCTACACCCGATCTTACGGATGTGGCTTCGGTTCTTACTCGCAAGCGCAGACTGAATCAGTGGGACATCAAGCCGCCTGGATATGAGAATGTGACTGCCGAGCAAGCCAAGCTGTCGGGCATGTTCCCACTTCCCGGTGCACCCAGACAGCAACCCATGGATCCCTCTAAGTTGCAGGCATTCATGAACCAGCCGGGCAACCAGGCCAGCACCAACGCTCTCAAGCCTGCCACTGCTCGCCAGTCGAAGCGTCTGTTCGTGCACAGGCTCCCAGCATCTGCCACTGATGACAGTGTCAGCGAATTCTTCAATTTGCAACTCAACGGACTCAACGTCACCAAGGGCGTTGACCCTTGCATCTCAGCACAGGTCAACCAAGCACAAGGATACGCTCTCCTTGAGTTCAAGAACTCCGAGGATGCTACAAATGCCATGGCTCTGGATGGCATCAACATGGAGCCTCATGCGATGGATACCAGCAACGGCGATGCGAACGGATCGTCCAAGGGTCTCGAGATCCGCAGGCCAAAGGATTACATCGTTCCTGTAGTCACCGACGACACGCAGAACGAAGCTGGAGTACTTTCCACCATCGTCCCCGATACGCAAAACAAGATCAGCATTACCAACATTCCGATCTATCTCAACGACGAGCAGATGCAGGAACTGCTCCAGTCATTTGGTGAGCTCAAGTCATTCGTCCTAGTAAAGGACAGCTCGACCGAGCAGAGCAGAGGAATTGCGTTCTGCGAGTATGTCGATGCGAACGTCACAGATGCAGCTGTTGAGAGCTTGAATGGCATGGAACTTGGCGACGCGGCCCTGAAGGTTAAGCGCGCCAGTATCGGCATCCAGCAGGTCAGCGGAGAGATGAGTGTCAACGCCATGAGCTTGATGGCCGGCACACAGGCAAAGGCGGACGCCGAGTCTGGCAGAGTTCTGTGCTTGATGAACATGATTACACCCGAGGAATTGATGGACACCGAAGAGTCAGAAGGTAAGCTTGATCATCTCCCTACATACTACCTCTGTTTGCATACGCTAACCCAACTACAGAAATCCTCGACGATGTCAAGGAGGAGTGCGCCAAGTACGGCAAGGTCCTCGACACCAAGATGCCCCGACCCACCGGTGGCAGGCAGGGCGCTGGCATTGGCAAAATCTACGTCAAATACGATGAGCCGGCTTCGGCGCAGAAGGCACTCGCTGCGCTTGCAGGCAGGAAGTTTGCAGACCGCACAGTCGTGGTCACTTTCTTCGGTGAGGAATACTTCGATATTAACGCCTGGTAAACACAAAAATTGGTGGCGACGAATGAGTCCGTGGAGGGGTCAATGGAGTTTACATAGCCTGCGCTGGTGTTTGGTTGGAGCCGAAGACGTAGTAGGTTCTTTGTAGCAATAGGGTCCGCAGGCAGAGATCCGTGCGTCCCTTTTTGTATCATATCAAAATGAAATCGCTCTGTATGGTTGCATGTGAAAATAAATGGTTGCCTGCTTCAGTGCTTATTGGCGTGGAGAATGATTCGGCCCAACGATAATAAGGAATAATAATAACTTGGACCCTGAAGACATCTGACGACGCGGCGGGCGCTCAGCCACCACGAGGCGCCCGCATTCTTGATGGACTAGTTGTCTCAGCTCCTGGAATAATCTATCCCATACTAAGCCCTTCTACATACTCATCCTCGTGTACACACTGCAATTGAATATCCACAATATCCTCCTTTTCACGAGTCACCCGAACATTTGTCCAACAGCACACTCTCCAGCCACCAGAAAGTGATTCCATCATGCCGTTCGGCATAGGCAAGAAAGACAAGGGCGACGACCTCGACTCCCAAAAGCGATCTCTCTTCGGCAGCCGCTCGAAATCGTCCAGCAAGACCTCCTTACCAGCGCCCTCCTCAGCTAACCCCTACGCTGCTCCGTCTCCGCAAGGCGGCAGCTCGAACCCTTATGCCAACGCAGGCAGCTCGAACCCATATGCCAACGCGGGCAAGAACGATCCATACGCTCCCAAGAGCCAAAGCAACCTCTCACAGCCACCGACTAGCTCGTTTGGAAGCCTCACCCTGAACGGAAGTGAAGCTGGTGGTCCCCCTCCTAGCTACTCTGGACCTGGTCAAGCGTCGAGGGATAAGAGCCCAGTACCGCCTGGAGGCTATGGTGGTGGAGCACCGAGAGCACCGAATGGAGGTGGCTATGGCCAGTCGAGTTATGGCCAGGGTGCAGGATACGGAGAGAACCCTTATGGCAACGGTGCGTCGTCGACTTCGAGGGGTGGTGGTGGCTACGGCGGTCTAGGAAGGAGCAACAGTCAGGAGACCATGGGCACAGATGCTGGCCGAAATGCACTATTCGGTGACGCCCCCAAGCGAGTTGCTCAGCAGCAGCAGGAACAATCTCATCAGGAGCAGAGTCAAGATCACAGTTACGGCAATTCCGGTGGCTACTCTAGCGGCGGCTTCGATTCCACTGAAATGCCTGGTGGCTATGGCCCAGGAATGAGCGCACAAGACGAGGAAGACCAAGACGTGCTAGCCACCAAGCAACAGATCAAGCAATATAACAACGACTCCCGTGATGCTACACGACGAATGATGGCCATGGCTGCGTCCATGGACGAGACGCAAGCCAACACCCTGCAGACTCTAGGCCAGCAAGGCGAGCGCCTCTACAATGCTGAGCGCCACATCGACCAATCCACCGTCAACGCCGAAACAGCCCAAAAGAACTTCAAATCCCTGAAGCACGCCCAGAGAGGCATGTTCAACCCGGGCTTCAACGTCAGCGGCAACCCCTTCACCAAGTCGAAGAACGAGCAGGCACACATTGAGCGCGAAGTCGCTCACCTGGCGCGCCAGCGCGAGATAAGAGAGAACACTCAGCAAGCCAACTTCAGTGATGCCCAGCGCCGCGAGCGCGATGCCAAAGAATTGGGCCGACTCGGCGGCCCATCGGGCATGCCTTCGAACAAGCCTTCGCTTGCTGACCGCGCGAAATACGAGTTCGAGCCTGATGATGAGGATGACGCTGCTAACGACGAGATCGATGCTAACCTGTAAGTACACCAATAATGTCTACAACAAGAGACTGCAAGCTGACCCAACAACCCGCAGTGCTGCTCTCACTCGCCACGCTCAAGGATGGAACCAGCGCGCCAAGGTCATGGGCAGGGAGCTGGACAGCCAGATTGAACAGATCGATCGCACCAGGGCCAAGACCGAGAACTTGGAAAACGAAATGGATTATCTCGATGCCAAGATGAAGCGCCAGCTGAAGAGGAACTGAGCTGCTTTTGTGTTCTTGGATTTGTCGATGATCACAGGACTAGGTCATGCGTATAGAACAATAACAAAATGTGGCGTTTCTGCTTCCAATCTTGGAATACCTCGCGCAGAGTGATGACCCAGTCACCACGTAGGGGACAAGATCTGAAGACCGTGAGGTATAGTATGGTACATGCGTCCGTGGCTGTCCTCTAATACTATAGCGGCCTTTGCGGATGCATTTTGAACAACAAACTCGTAAATTCGCCTCGACAGAGGGACAGAATGGGTGCACGTTGCATGGACCTGTTGGTATATCGTCATCGAGTCCAGCCTCTATACGAGCTACTCAAAACACTTCTAGAGATGTCACTCAGACCTTCCCAACCAGACTTCACGCGGCAAATCTCGACCCACACCTCTCACATCCCGCACCCAGTAACTTCACTGTACGGAAGTTCTAAAAGTGCTGTCTTCTTTGACATTGAGAAACGGAACCAAGTATTAGCTAGCCCAGGTCTAGTAGATGTACCTAAAGTTCAAATTCTCCTTGTCCGTCAAATCTCCAAACGCAGTCGCATCCAGATCGCGTCCCTCCAAACCTCCCTCCATCGCACTCTGGATCTCATCCCGACGCTTGTTGTCTCTCGCTAGAAGGAAGCGCAGCGCGAGAATGAGAGCGGCTTCGATCAGGTGCGAGACAATCATGCTCCAGATGCCGAGCTGATAGCGTGGGGCTTGCGAGGCGAGGTAGAAGAACGGGCCGACGATGTTGCCCGTGCAGTAGCCTAGGAAGAGGACGGCTGGGAGGGGATGTGTTAGTGAGGTTGGGAGGAGGAGGAGAGGAGGGATGGGGACAGACGAACCGTTTGTGACGACTTTCTTGGTGTGGCCTGCGGTGTTTGCCGTGCTCATCGAGAGGACCATTACGAACGCTGCGTTGTACGGGCCGGTCAGGTAGTACGAGACGAGTCGTCCGGCTTGGTTGTCGGTGTCGAGGAATGCTAGGCCGAAGGCGCCGGCGATGTTGGGTGCTAGAAAGAGCAGGATGAACCACGAGCGGGCTTGGCGGCCGGACTTTTCGACGTATTCGTTGGCGAAGACGCAGATGAGGATGCTGAGGGCGATGATGGCGCCGTAGGGGATTTGCATCAGGGTTGTGACGAGGGTGGAGAAGCCGAAGCCTTTGATGATGATGGTGCCAAAGTTGGAGATGCCTACGATTTGCAGAGTTAGCTTGGTTGATCCAGGTATACAAGTGGAGGGATAGACATACCGCCGTTTGGAATGTTGCAAACCATGCCCAACAGAAAGAACATGTACAGTTTCACATCGCAGAAAGCTTCTTTGACCTGGTAAGCCTTCAGATGCTTGTTCTCAATACCCGTCTGGTTGCCTCTCAATCTCTCGACCACGACCCTCTTCTCACGTAAAGTCAAGCCCTTGGCGGTGACAGGGCTGTCGGGCAGGAATATGTACATGACAATTCCCCAGAGGAAGCAAAGAGCACCGATGATGATGAACTCGAACTTCCAGCTCGGCAGGGCAGCATCAATGTTGCCAATACCAAAGCCTAGAAGTCCACCAACAGCAATACCGAACCCGTTGGCGATGTACCAGGTGCCCATAGCACGGGGTTGTTCAGAGCGCTGATCACAGAGTCAGTTGCATCCAGACTGTAGAAGAAACGAAACACCACCTCCAACTCACCTTATACCACATACTAGTAATCAACATAAAGCTCGGATCCGAACACGCCTCCGCCGCGCCCGCAAACGCCCGCAGCGCCGCCAACCCCCCAAAGTCCCTCGCCGCCGCTTGAATCATCAAAAACACGCCCCAGAGACAGATATTAAACCCTAGATACCGCCCAATCGGCAAGCGTTGCATGAGGAAATTCGTCGGAAACGCCCACGCCAGGAACCCGAAATAGAAGATCGAGCTGAGCCAGCTGTACTGCGTGCCTTGGAGATTGAGGTCTTCGCGGATGCCGAAGATGGCGGCGTACGAGAGCGTGGTCTTGTCGACGTAGAAGAAGACGTAGCAGACGGCGAGGTATGGGAGGATCATCCAGTCGACTTTGCGCTTGACGCGCGCGTCTTCTTCGGGGGAGATGGGCTCGTGGAGCTCATCGGGTGAGCCGAAGAGCGCCATGGCGACGTCACCGTCGCCGGAGCGGGAGATTTTCCATTTTGATTTTGGAGAGGGTGAGTGGGGAGTTGGGTTCTCGGCGTGGATGGCAGACTCGGGGTCGAGAGACTTTTCTGGAAGCGTAGAGGGTGTTGGCGAGGCTTCAATTATTGATGGCTCTTGCGCCGCAGGCTTTCGATTCCATATAGCCATCTTGAGCGATGCCTACGGATTGTTACTTCAAGATAGTGTGGGTGATTGACAGCGCCGAGCTGTTAGGGTGTAAATATTAGATAAAGCTATTCGTAAAGCGCGTATTCAGGTCCCTGTGATTCCTCTCTCAATAGAAGAGCATACGGGAAGCAATGACAACGAAACACATGTAAGCTGGAGCGGAAAAGTAATGGAGACAGAGGAGAGACGAGCAAAGGACATAGCATGTTCATACAGACATACATTTGCGGCCCCAACTGGAGCCGCCCTCCCTATCCACATAACCGCGGCCGTTCGCTCATCATCATGTACAACATCGGCCAAACGTCCCAGCGAGCAGAGCCGATAGCGGGCTAAATCCGTCGTGTCACTTGACGAAATCGCTGGGGTCTTTGCGCGGAGAGATACTGATGTTTGGCATCTCGCATCAACCCCAAGCCCGTGGCGTCTGCCAACCCCGCGAATAAGCTCCACTTCAAGTGCGGAGAGGAAGCGATCGGCAAGGCTTCGTGGCGAGGACGGCGAAGCTTGGGAAGCTTTCTTGGTGATTGGCGGCTTGTCGCTGGGTGCATCTTTCGGTTCTGCCGATTCTCGGTTGTGATGGTCGTTCATAAGTGAATTATATGTGTCCCATTCCGTTGTGAATTCGGTTCCCTAAAGAGTCGGATTGTGGCATTTCGGGCATGGTCTCGTCTACATCGTGAGAAAATACCGTCGAAGGTGGCTGATTCCTAACAGCTCAGTACTCGCGAATTTGCAGGCATGCAAGCATTCGACGTGAGCTCAATATCCGTCGACATCCTCATTTAAAATCGATCAATCCCAAATCCGTACCTATCCTCTCCGTTTCCCACCATACGGATCATAAATACCATTGAGATCGCCTGTGTCGTCTCTAAATCGCTTCTGTCCATGCCCGGACACATAAGCAGAAGTAAATGCATCCTGCCACATATTTGGAGTCACAGTAGGCATGCCCGGGAATGGGCCGCTTTGAACCGGCGTTTGTTGCTGTGGACGAACAGCTGCCACTGCGGGTGGCTGGTAGAAGCTCGCTGCCATTCCAGCACTCACAGGCTGTTGTGGCATGGTCTGCCGCATCATCGAAGCAGAAGAGACCGGCGTATACTGAGCGGTTGGTGGAGAAGGCTGCTGAGGGTTCGGCTGAGGTCCAAACGCAGTGTTCCATTGCGAGAAGATCCCTGATGGATCCCAGACGGGAGTAGTGCTCTGTTCATTGCTTGAAACTCTTTCAAGTGAGTAAGGCTGCTGGTAAGCAGTGCTTGTGATGTGGCTGAAATTTTGCGTGGGATAAGCTGTTGACGATGGGAGGTCGAAACTGTTTGTGTTGAACGCCACCGGGTTGGCTCCCGGCATGGACGCGCTAGCAGTCGCTGCGTCGAATGATTGCATGTAGTCAGATGTCGGATTCGTCGTCTTAGGGGAGACGTCATTGTGTGGCAGTGGCCAGCCTTGACCCACGGCACTTTGCATCACTGCAGGCTGCTGCATCGATTGTGTGGTAATTCCATTCGTCACTGCATGTTGATCCATGACAGGGCTGTGCATACCCAGGGTATGCTTAAGCTCGAACGGCTTGCTCGTGTCCCGGCTGAAAGCTTCGCGAAGTGCATTGATCTGCTGCTGGATCTCCAGCTGTGTAGACGAGGTGCATTGCTCAAGTACACGCATGTGTCTGGTGAAGTATCGTCGTGCTTGAGAGTTCAAAGCTGGATCCGGACACGTGATTGCAACCTACATTTTGTTAGCAGTTTCAGTCATATGTCTGTGGACGGTAACTTACAAGATGAAGCATGGTGCATGTCAGCACGCAGTACACGGTGAAATTGATTCCTCGAAGCATGAAATGCAGCCCATGAAGCCCAAAGTCGCGTAGCAGCGCCTCTTGTAACTTACACATCTTGATGGCCGAATCTACACAAATATCAAGATGGCGTCTCCAATCAGGAAGCTTCATCTCAAGCCTTGTCTGTAGTTGTGGCCGGTGGTGCATGACAACAACCAAGTGGAAATATGCGTGAGCATCAGCAAGGAAATGGTCTCCGCCGAGCCAAGGAGGGCTTCCATCCTCCGGATAATGAATCTGTAGATCTGCTGGCAAATTCTCGAAGAAAGCGTCAAGATCTTTATCATGTTGTCCCATTGAAGGATCGAGCGCCCAGGTTTGTGACTTCTTGCGCTTCCCAATCTGCATCATGGTGTTCGTCACTTTGATGGCATGTGCAGCTTGGGCCATCATAGTATGACGCCTACTGCACTGATAGTCGAAGACATCTACTTCAGGCGTAGGATACGGGAAGTCTTCGTCAACAGTTTCGGCCTCGATTAGGAGGTCGGACCTTCCTTGAGGTCCGCCTATGATGAGTTCATGGCCAAATAGTGTTTGCCAGATCCTCGTGTACATGAAGCAGTCAGCCCGTGGAAGTGTACACGGGGTTCCAGCGCCGTGTTTGTCATGATGTTCATGCATATCCAGATCCATCGCCATGGTGATGATATATTTGAGAGCCATCCAAGAGCGATAAAAGTAGCCAGGCTTAGGTGCGAATTCGCGAGCTTTCATCAAGATGATCAAAGCCTGCACAGTGCTGATTCTAGGCACATCTTTGTAGCTTTCTTCATGCTTAGCGGCCAATGCGAGCCATCTCTTGCATTCAAGAGGATGGTCAAGATACCGTGAGACTGAGGCGAAGATAGCTTCCAAAAGGAGTGGAGGGACCGTCTCGCGGGCATTCTGCCACTGATCGTAGAAGGCCTGCTTGTTCAAGACCGGGATGTAAGGGTGGACGTGGTTGAAGTAATACCCAAAGTAGTCCATAACTCGTTCATCATGCGGCATCATTTCTGGGGGTATCCGCACAGTAGAGTCTGTCATCACGCTTGCTGGAAGTGTGACTTCTGGCTCGTCGCGCGTGGGCGTTTCTTTGGTACCCTTATGGTGGTTGGCAATCCACGGCGAAGCACTTGTAATCTCGACGCGCAGATCGCCCATCTGGTTCGTAAGGCTTTTGACGGCAGCATCGACATCCTCCGGGTTCCCATCAGAGCTAGATGATACTTCACTCGGATGCCGTACTGCCCGCGGGATAGTCTGGGATTGTTGATACGGATTCGCGGCCGCAATCTGATGGTATCCATATTCAGATCCAGGGAGAAGAGCTGACTGAGCTACGCCCTTAGGTGGTAGGTAGCCAGAAGAGGCAGCACTATCTGTCTGCGAAGGAGCTGAGGTTGGTGCTGTGCTGAGTGGCGATCGGGTAGAATTGCTCCAAGAATAATCGGTGGGAGCAGGGCTCGACGTATGCTGTGAAGACTTGCTCGTATTTGGGTTGAAAGTAGTGTTCTGGAAGGTGAATTGGGTGTTGCCGGCGGAGCCTTCGGCAGCCTGTGTGATGGGATCATCGTCCGGGTCCAGGGTTGGCGGCACGCACTTCAGCTTGAGCCGTACACAAGCACCACACGGCCACGGGCCATTCTGCAAGGCGCCGTCGCAACGTATCTTGCGTTTACGACAGCCGTCGCAGGCGCGCATGACCTTGAGGCGCTTGTGTCTGTTGTATTCGTCGACGAAGACATACTGTTTGGTGTGGGGAGCAGCGGTGGCAGTGGGCTCAGCCATGATGACAAAGTCAGACCTTCTGCAAGGTCGACAGGGTAGTGGGCAGGCGTGTGTTATTGTAGTGGACGGGGGTGAAACTCGTCAAATGGTGTAGGGAGGTTTGGGGCGTCACACATGAAGCGATCTAAGGAAACAACGACTCCGGATGATGTATCCGAAGCGCCATGCCCCGTTCCGTAGCAGGGCGGGCACCGGTGGTTTTGACAACAGAAGGATGCGGGTGGGTTGCCAGTGGGTTGGGTTGGGTTGGGTTGGTTAGAGGTTAGCTGAGGTGCAGCAGGGGTGGAGGCGGGAGTGAGGTGAAGAGGTGACGGCGCGATTCGGGTAAGGTGCACAAGAGCTGGCAAAGGTTCAAAGCGCAAAGGGGAGGGCACTGTGGGCACTGAGGGCGCCGATGGCACACACACCGAGACCCGGGCGCAAAGCCGTGGTAGATTTGATTTGAGCAAGGTGCGAGGAGACGCTTGACGTGCGGGCCCTCTGAGAGACAGCCAACTGCCTAGCGTTTCTAGCGCAAGTGGGGAACGCTTTTGACTTGCGGAAGGACTTAAGGCACGCACATCGCTGGCCGCCGCGACGCTGCCACGCTGGACAGATAGCCGGTGCTGCCAGGTACCGCTACGCCTGCACGCCCACAGAGCACGTCACTCTATCCGATGGCGCTGCACTCCTCGCCATGGCCTGCCATGTCGCTCGCACGACCCGTGCCCTCGCGCAGTGACACCGTGGTCTCAACTAGCGTCGCTTCGTCGCGAGAGTTCAGGCGTCTGCAAACAAGCGTGGCAAACGGTGGGATGGCCATCTTCTTGCGTGCAAAGTGCCTCGGCATGCTGCTGCCACGCCGTGCCACTTCGCGGAGTCGTGCACGTGAAAACGGGCCGGTTGACATCCTTCCATCCTGTCAAGCCTGTAACTGAGACACGCACTCAATCTCGATTCTGTCAAGATCGCCCCGTACCCGTTTGGCGATGTGACAGCGCGAGTTGTGCGAGGGCGCGAGTCTGTTAAGGCTGCAGAGAAGGTTACAATCACTCCCACCTCCTAGTCACGATCAGCGAGCCTAGATCTTAGAAAATCGTCCGTGTTGAGTGATGTGAACCCCACCGCGTACGTCTGAGGAACATCACTCTGCACGGTCGTATGTGCTGGACGTGCGGAATTATTGCAGCGAATCTTCAAAAGGTGCAACAGCGGACACTCCACCACTGTGGCCGCACTCCTTTCTGCATCTGCCTGGAGACTCGTGGTGTGGCGGAGGGCGGGTACCAGCAATGTGGTCTCAACGTCTGCTCGGCAAGCCACACAACCTGCCAGGATGCGTCTGCACTGCACTTGGGCGTTCCACCTTTACTACTTCTCCCTACTACTGTGGGCCAGATAGATGGACGCCTCACGACTAGGCGATATCATTGGCATGGCACTACTGTTGTTTGCCAGCACCACCACTTTCCAACAGGAATGATTACTGGACAGCTGTGCTAGCGAACAGCCTCAGCAGCGTACCTGGTTCATGCGCGCTAGACTCGCACGAGCGTGTAATCCTTCGGTATCATCCGGAAGACCCTGAGCCTAGGACTGAGGGAGAAGGAGAAAGGTCCCACGGGTCCTTTGGTTGCATCGCTGTGTTCTCGTGGGCCTCGGGGCTGCGTCGGACGGCGACGATTAGAAAGCGAGAGGAAGTTCTCGCATGGAGATAACGTGACCAGCTGGACTGCCCGGGCAGGTGGCGATGACGAGGATGTGAGACTTTTAGATAGGCTCTCGCCTGGATATAGTTTTCCAGATGCCGGCTTGCGCAAGACGATCAGTTATCAATGTAGAAGCATGTTCAGAAGAATCATACATATGCCGTGGTGGAAAGATGAAACGCGGTTGCGAGCGTGTCAGTTGTAAGGCAGGCAGTTAATCGTCACTGCCCAAATTGCAGTGCAGCCGACTTCCGAAGCCGGACGGACGGTTTGCTTGCTGGCCTTCGTCACACTTGACAGTCACCTCCAGTCCTGCTGTGAAACAACACTACGCTTACCGAGTGCACCACAAACAATCAGCTATCTACACTCTACAAATCATCACACATTCCACAAGCAGCCATGGACGCCGACAAGGACAACCCCAACCCGACCATCGTGAACGCCTCTGACCTGCCCTCACGCCGCGAATCTCACCCCACCACCAAACGCCCAACGCTCTTCGACTCTCTACTCGCACCTGCCTACCCATCCTACGCCGCTCCGCTCGATGGTGCTTCTTCGCCAGAAGCTTCCGACAACTCCTCAGACGACGAAGATGATGCGCCACGTGAAGAGATAGACTCGCAGGAGATCTACGACCTTATCGCCTCTATTCAAGACCCCGAGCACCCCAACTCGCTTGCCAGTCTTGCCGTGGTCAACCTGCCCGACATCTTCATCACTGGCCCGACCACTCCCACATCACGTATTTCCACGGTCACTGTGCTGCTCACCCCGACCACCGCTCACTGCAGCTTGGGAACCGTCATCGGACTGGCTGTGCGTGTGCGCTTGGAGAATGCCCTCCCGCCGCGCTTCCGCATCGATGTACGTCTGAAAGAAGGCACGCACACGACAGCCGATGCTGTCAACAAGCAGCTCGGTGATAAAGAGCGCGTAGCAGCTGCAATGGAGAACGGAACACTGGTTGGCGTGATCAGGAACATGCTGTCTACATGCGAGTGAGGTGGACCACTTTCCTGTGGCCACCAGTACACCCCGCCACGCAATTTCGTCCAACGTCACATACATATTTGACATCTTGCTCGCTTATACACACACAGCGGATCGGCCAACTGCGACGATAACGATTTAACGAACAATCAGGTAAAACTTTGGACCAAAGCGCCGCCGTTGGCGCAACATCCGAGCGTCAAGCTAGAAAGAAATGCCTCAGGCGGAAAGTTTGCAACACACCACTACACTTGAGGCTACGCGAAATAGTGCCATACCACACGACTCACGCAAATAAGCTTCTTCGCCACGTGTGCGGCTAGAATACGAAACTCAAAGCTATGCCTTGCAGAAATTGATCATGATGCTGCGCCTCTTTCATCGCACGGCATATCTATGTGATACTCCATGGAAGCACGTCGTGAACTGCCGATGGGCTTCATGAAGCACCGATGAAACGTGTGGAGACGCAAACGTCTAGAAGGTGAAATTTTACCGTGCCGCCCATTGCGTCAAGTTCCAGATAAGGGTTCTGTAGGATCGCATTCTTCGGAAGCGGTGGGGTGGATGGTTGTTGGATGTTTTGGCAAGTGCGTATAGCCCTTGGCAAGAAATATCATATACATACGAGGGACTCTCGCGTGTTGAAACAATTTGAAACTTCGTTTGCAAGATTTCGTATCATTGTTGCAAATTCATGATGGTGCACAGTTCAGTTGAGGAGACAGGTCCTGGTGCAGGATGCTAAACATGCATCTCGATACCCAGATACTCGACGCTTGCCAGGGCGTGCTGGAACAACCCTCTAGAAAACAAGACATAAAGGAATAGACCCCCAGAACTCCATAGCTACCCACCGATTCAAACCCAGAAACCTTTTTTGGAAAATAATCGACGAAGGAGAAGACCCCAATTACACCCCCCTAGAAGCAGCAGCACCAGGCGCCCGCACCTCGCTGCTTTCACCCCCTCCACTCCTGACCTCCTGATAATTCTGATCCGCCGCAACCTTGCTCCCTCCCTGTGGCGGCTGGTATACCGGCGGCGGCGCATCCCCAGCCTGATAAGCGGGCGGCGGCGGCGCGAAGTTGGTGTTCTGCATGCCGTAGCTGTCCGGGTGCTGCTGGCCGTAGTATGGATTCTGCTGCTGGTTGGCGTACATGGGCGCGCCGTGGTTGTTGGGATAGTAGTAGCGCGAACCGCGGGTGCTGCGGCGCAGCATCCAGGCGTGGTAGCGGAGCGGTGGGAGGTTCTTGCGCGCGCGTCGGCGGGCGTGCATGTAGCCGCCGAGGAAGTAGGCGAAGAGGAGGAAGAAGAGGACTGCGACGATGGTGTAGCGGACGGCGGAGCCGGTCTGGTGAGAGGTGTGTTAGCTGGGAAGGGACGGGTGGTTTCGTGCTGGGTTGTATGGACGTACGTCGCTCCACCACCATGAGCAGCGGCCTTCTTCGTAGCAATTTGAGTGGTAGCCGTAGTAGTAGTCGTCGTCGAGCTGACGACTTGTGAGGGTGGCCATGATTGTTGATGTGTGTGCGGTGTCGTGTATTCTTCTTGTGTATTCTTTATGGCAATGAGCCTTGAGGATAACCTGGGACCAGATGGAGGTTCGTCCTGCTGAGCCCAGGGATACCGTATGTATAGTTGCACGGGTGTTTGATAAGCGCCGAGGGCGTCAAGCGCAAGGGAGGCGCAGCGCTGAATGAGCGGTGGTGATCAACTGTTAGACCGGGTATGCTAAGTTCCAACAAAAAGCAGACTATGTAGTAACTCTGAACAGGCAAATAGAAAGGAGAGACAAAAGGAAAACAGTAAAGGTGCCACGAGGATAAGACAGTCGACTCGAGGAGGACGTTGCTAGCTCGCTGTGGCTGTGGCTGGGAGTGCTTGGGCCTAACGTTGCGCGGCGGGCCTCGTGTGTCTCAAGCCAGCCTCATGGTATTTGCTCTTTGTACGATGCCACGATCTCATGCGAATTAGCGAACAGCATGTGTCTACCGGCAATGAAATATTGGCAACTTGGTCTATTGAGAAGGAGCTCAGGTAGCATTGGTTTGTTTGCTAGGTATTGACACCGAGCTCTTTCCGTCGCAACATCTGCACGTTAAAAGAACCATGATGGGACAAACGAGAGAAGGACATACCCGCAGCCTAATCATACACATATTCTGGGCACGATCACAGCTGTATGATATCACGAACAGCGAGTGATCATTTATAAATCACCATATTTCAGCGTTCGCACACAGTATGTCGACTCCAGGACACGTCCACAATGGAAAGATCCAGCCACGCTGTATGTTCATGTTTACAGCTTTGTCATATGCCCATTATCATAATCATCTCGAATGCTAAAGGAAGCTACCACCAGAGAACTTGGACGAAGAGCTGCCAGCTTGCTTGAGAAGTTCTTTCTTCTGAGTGCGGCCAATGCCACCCATACCCATGTCCTTCTCGCGGTCGAATGCACGTGCACTAGGATCGTCTTCCACATGTTCAGGTTTCCGTCCTTGGTGTTGTTCCATAAGTGAGGGACCTCGGGCTTTGTCCTGTGAAGAAATATCAGTATCACCACGTTTGACCCAGTCTAGCGCTTTCAGCACACTTACAGTGCGTTCCTTCAAGGCTTTCGCCGCAGCATCGTCGCCTGCTTTCTTGTTTGGCCCTGCTGCTTTAGGGACACCCGGCGAAGGCCTCGATACACCCATCATTTCATCTTCTAGCCTCTTTCGCTTTTGTTCCGGTGTCTCGTGCCATGACGAGCTGTCTCCTCCCTTTTCTGCTGGCGCCTTTGCGCCCTTTCCTGTGTTGAATCCTCGCGCGCGTAGTTTGCTAGGATCCATCCGTGAAGCGAGACCGTCCTGTTCTGGAGGCATAGTCATCCAATCGTCTCGCTTTGGTTTTGCTGGCTCTGCTTGCGCTTCTGATGTGTATTCTTGTGGTTTCGTGCTTGGTCCGTCGTCCTGTGCTTCGCCTCCAGCTGGAGGTAATGAAGGCCCAAAGTCGTCATCATCACTGCTGCTCTCGTCCTCTTGTGGTTGCGTAGTCGCAGGCTCTGTAGGTCGCTCTTCTAGAGGTGCTGGTGGCATTGCCGGTCCGATAACTCTCCTTCGCTTGTCTGCGCCCTCGGGGCTTGGTGTTCGCTTTGCGCCGGAAGCTACAGGAGGTGCATCTTGGGTTTGTTCTTCTTGCTGTCGCTTCCGCTTAGCCAAGAGATGTGGTGGAAGCTCTGCGCCTATGCCCGACATGTTTATATGGATTGAGTGATGTGGTGATGGAAGTGTTGCTGGCGGGCGTCGATGATGATGCTGGAGGGCTTTGGTGTTTGTTCGCTCCGCGGCAGCTTGGCTAGCTCAAGGCATCCTCCATCCTAGAACGGCCGCTGCTACTTCGATGTGGTGCACTTTATCACCGACGTCGCTTGATAATACATACTAGACCGTGGAATCGACATTGCCGCTACACTGGCCTTCGCATCGCTTCGTGGTGCCTGGACGATACCTACATAAGACCTCTCCCAACCCAAACGCTTCCGCCTCAACCGATCAAGGATCCAAACATCTGGACAAGTCGCGAACACAGCATTGAAGATCCACAAAAGAGCTGGTGAAGCAATGTGCGATTACTGGGGACACAGATGAGCTCAATTTCGAGCGGCAGCGACGCAAGCGCTCATAAGAAAGATGTCGAGGCAGCAGGCACGGAGGATACAGTAGCTCCACAGGCGGTAGTGGAGGATATCGATAATGAGGATCACTTCCTGCAGAGGAGAGAGGGCAGTGAAGAAGAATTGCACTCAACTTTGGAAGATGAATTAGAGGGGGAAATGCTGGATGGTGACAACACGCTTGAAGATGATGCTTGTCCCCCAATGGACCTGGATGAAGATGTCCCGCAGCTGGAATATGAAAGACCTACCACTCCGGATGAAGCGCCTCTTGATCTGCCACCTGACCCAGTCACACCGACAGCAGGGTCTCCCCTCGCGAGTCCATTGGACTCCGGATCAATACCAGACGACACACCTTCAGCTTTGGGCTCCCAACCATCAACACCAAATCGGGCACTTCCCTCAACACCTCGTAGATTCCCTTCTCGATCGGCTTCAGGAGCTCTGCAACCCTTTGAGCGCAGATTCGAGGGTAGACCAACACTATCACCTTCTCCCTCGTCGCGTGGTGCGTCCCCAGCATTTCTGTCTCCACATTCAAGACAGATCTCGCTGTCTTCGCAACTATCGCCTTTCAGCGGTTCTTCGCAAGGCGATGCGACATCCGACGAGGCACCACAGGCACCCTGGGAAGTTGTAAGGTGGACGAAACTGCGAAAGATCACTGGCCAACTGTTCTCTGAGGTGGGCAAACGAAACTTTGGTAGGCCGACATGCTTGGCAGTATCAGCATTGATTGCCGTGGGCACGTCGAAAGGCTTAGTTCTCGGCTTTGATTATCATCAAACTCTCAAGATCATCATTGGACAAGGAACCAAGGCCGCCGAATGCGGCAGCGTAACTTCTTTGGCCATTGCGGCCGACTACACCACCATTGCTGCCGGGCATGCCAACGGCTACATCTTCACATGGGAGATCAACCGTCCGGCTAGGCCATTCCTACAAGTTCCGCCTGTAAGCCTGAATGATGTGCAACGGCCACAACATCCGGATGGGCACGTAGCCGATCGTGCAATCCTGCATGTCGGCTTCCTAGGCACAAGACACACTGCACTTGTTTCCGCTGATTCTGGTGGTATGGCCTTTTCGCACTTGGCCACGAGAGGTCTCGGACCTGTCACACGTACGATAAAAACCACACGTCTGCTTGGCCGATACCCGTCTGCAGATCCTCAAGCTGAGCACCTCCGGAAGCCTAGTTCGGTGCTCGCGTTTTCGGCCCTGCCACTGGGGAATGTCGAGCAGGACACTGATAATATGGGCTTGACTGCGTTACTGACGCCGTATCTTCTGGTCATCGTATCGACTACACCAATCGCTCAGACCCAACATAAATCTGCACGACCCAAGGATGTGTCTCCGCACAGCACGTTAAGCGGTTGTCTTGCGTGGTTCCCTGCTGTAAAGCTCAAAGGTTCGAACAAAGACTCGGAGAAACAAGCTTCAAACACCAAATTGGTGTATTGTTGGTCGAACGTTCTTACCGTGCTTGATGTCAATGTCATTCCTCAAGATGACTCTGCGGATAAGAATAAGCCTCCAAAGCTGGAGTTCAATGCACGAAGTCGATGGCGTGCAGAAGAAGCTATTGTTGCCGTACAGTGGCTGGGCCGCTCAGTGCTAGGCGTACTCACTATCAGTCAGCGCATGCTTATCCTCGAAGATGGCGGTTTGCAAGTGACTGACTCGGTCGATCTGCTCCATCGCCACTTGTATCACCAGGATACATTCTCGCGCCAATTACACAATGTCGTAGAGCGACTGAACCCAGAAGATCCGTCGATGCACGGTGTGGTGGCCGATGCATTCTACATGAGCTTCAAAGCTTATAAAGGCCGAACTTTCTTACTAGGATTTAACGACTTGACTGTCGGTTCGCTCTCGAACTGGGCCGACAGATTAGTTGCCCTCATGGAGACGGGCGATCACATTGCCGCGATCAGACTGGCCACGGACTACTACAGTGGAGTTGCAAACAATGTCACTGTCGGCCTACCGGATGATGATGAAAGCCGCCACGAGATGGTGAGAGAGCGCCTGCTCGCGATGTTGTCCGCTTCAATGGACTATTCTTTCGCGCAGCACGATGACTCGCGAGACGACCGCTTGAAGGAGCTCGCTGATGTCTGTTTCGATGCTTGCATTATAATGAACGAGACCGAGTACCTTTTCAACAAGTTCTTCGAAGTGTTCCAGGACGCCGAACATGAGGACATATTCGTGACTACACTGGAGCCTTATGTGCTCGACGGCGACCTGAACTTCCTCCCACCCGAGATTGTGAAGAGCGTGGTGGCATACTTCATCTCACAGAACGAGGCGAAACGACTAGAAGAGTTGCTATGCAGGCTGGAGCCGACCTCCTTTGATCTGGAAGAGATCACAATGTTCTGTCGACAGCACAATCTATACGACGCCATGATCCATGTCTGGACGCGTGCCATCAGAGACTTCGTAACACCACTCGTGGATCTTTTGCAACTTGTGAAGATGCTAGAAGCCGGGAGTGAGGCTGAGCACACAATGGATAATCCCTACTTCGCTGCCGCTATGAGGGTATTCCCATATCTGGCGTTTGCTTTCACAAGCAGGCGCTATCCCGATGGCGAAGTGATGAACGAGGACGACGCTTCCCATGCCAAAGCCGATCTGTATGAATACCTGTTCTCGGGTAGATCGATGGCGTGGCCACCAGGAAGCAAACAGATTTTCCACATCGAGGCGAACCCGCAAGACGAGCCTGCATTCCCTTATTTGGTCCTGCTCCTGCGTTTCGACGCTGCCAGCTTCATGAGTATGCTGAATGAGGCATTCGAAGATCCGTTCCTTAACGAGGCCGACGAAGAATCTCAGCTCAATGGCACTGCTTCTACAAATGGGAACCGCGCAGGCTACAGGATGACACGACAACACATTGTCAGCATATTGCTGGACGTGATGGAACAGACCAATTTCGAACCTGAAGAAAGGATCTTCTTGGACATTTTCATCGCACGCAGTCTTCCCAAGTATCCAGCACAGCTTGTCCTGTCAGGCTCGCTTCTCAATAGTGTGCTGCAAAGATTGTGCGAAGTCCCATCCGCAGAACTGCGGGATGATTGTCAGCTGAGCGCAGAATATCTACTATCGGCTTATCAGCCTCCTGACTCTACTGCTCTGATCCATGACTTGAAGCAAGCAGAATTCTTCAGAGTCTTGAAGACAGTTTACCGCAGACAAGGGCTGTACACTGAGCTTCTCGAAACTTATTTCGAGGACCGGGAGGACAAGGGGGGCATCTTCGACTGCATCACATCTTGCCTGTTGCCCAACGTCGACCTCGGACAGAAACAAATGCAGAGTTTCAAGCGATGCATCGTCACGCATGCCAACGATCTTGCGAACATCAGTGTGGTTCAGATCGCCAGAACGCTCCTCGCTAGCGCAGCTGAGCTTCTTGAGCCTACGGCAAAGGCTCTGCAGGACTCGCACCAGCAATTCATGTTCTTGCGCACCTTACTGGAGCCCAGCCTTGTTCCCGAGGACACATCCCTGCGCTCGAAACGTTCCGTCCCAGAGAACGTTCGCACAACTTTCCAAGAACGATACGTGCAGCTCATGTGCGCCCACGAGCCTGGCCACGTCGCCGACTACGTTGGTCTCTTGCAATCTGGAGACTTACGACTTGATCGAGTGCTGCCGGCTTTCGAGGAGAGCGGTGTCATTGACGCAGCAGTCGTCTTGCTGGCGCGGGATGGACTTGCTCGAGATGCTATGGATCGACTCGTCGCGCACGTGCAGAGTCAACAGCATGCACTTACGAGTCTGATCGAGGCTGCAAACGAATCTCCTGACGCTGAGGCCACGAGGGAGACTGCCGATGATCTCGTCGAAGCTGTGCAAAAATATACTAAAGTGGGAATTTGGCTCTGTCAAGGGCAGAGCGCGACGACAGAACGCCGCCCACGGCCTCGTGCTAGTCTGGTGAAAGACATTGACGAGAACGACCTCGACATGGACGAGTTCCTATGGCTGAACTTAATCGACACCATTGTCCAAGTAACAAAGGAGACGTCTTCAGCCCTACAAGCCCTAGACTACCACCCCTCAGAAACCAACGCCTCCAGCCTAGACGCAGACTCGCTCCGACGAGCCCTACGCACAAACGTCCAAGAGACCTTCACAGCCCTCCTAGCCGCCACATCAGCCCGCATCCCCAAACAAGAACACGAATCCTCCCCTCAGCACCCACCCCTACACCAAACCAACCTCTCCTTCCTCCGCATCCTCCGCGCCTTCCTCACCCGCGCCGCCACAACCGCCCCGTCCCTCTCCGACCTCCGCTCCGTCCTATCCGACATCTTCAGCGCCTACGCCTTCGAGCAAAACGTCCTCTCCCTCGCCACAGACCTCCTCGACAGCGCCGTCTTCACCGACATCGCCGCCGCGCACATCCGCCGCCAGCGCGGCTGGCGCCCCAGCACCTCCGTCTGCTACACCTGCAAGCGCCGCGCCTGGGGCCCGGGCATCGGCGAGGTTGTCTGGGACGAGTGGGTGAACCGCGAGACTGCGCGCGAGCAGAGCAGGGCGGAAAAGGCGCTTGCGCTTAGTGGCGGGGAGGAGGCGAGGAGGCGGTCGAGGGGGAAGGCGAAGGCGATGGTCGCGGCGGACCCGACTGCGGATGCGGTGGAGGATATCATGGGGGAGGACCGGACGAGGCTGGCGCTGGTGGTGTTTGCGTGCAGGCATGTGTTCCACCGAGTGTGCTTGGACGAAAATGTGAAGGGGGATGGGGAAGGTGAAAGGGTGTACGAGTGTCCTGTATGTGTAGAGCAGAGATGAATTGAATTGAGATGTGTTGATTTTTTTTTTGCATTACATTTCGTGTGCTCATGTGTACTCTTGCAATAGAGTATTTCTTGGTTTTTTGCCGTGATTCAAGAGCCTGATATATGACAGAAGTGTAATCATGTCGTCATGGTTCCTTCGGTCGCAGATCTGAAAGGAGGGTGTCGAGGAATACTTGGAGGATGTATACGTTGTGGTATACAGTTTTCAAGTGCAACTTAAAGCAATCAACATCTGCAACTGTTTTGTTGTTGTACATATGAACATACACTGCTATACACTTGCAACGACTACACAACACAATACAATTGCGATCCCCTCTACTGCACCCCAAAACTCGCCAGCTACCATGCAGCCTCAACAAAACCCAACCCACCATGTCAATGACAGACAACAACACACTTCCTCTCATCACAACAGCAGGAATTCTCTACTTCTTTCCACCCTTTTTCTTAGAAGGAACAACCCTGAAGTTACCGTTGGCAGGATCCTCCTTAGGAGTCTCAGGCTTAGCGGGACCCTTCTTTGCAACCTCGCTCCAACCACCCGGAGCCGCATTAGCGGGACTACCGCTCTTGGGCGGGGTGGAAGTGTCGACAAGGCCCTTGTCCGCAAGCCTCTTGCGGCGGATGAACTCCTCGGCGAAGTGGCGAGAATCGATGGTAGAGCTGCTGCCGTGGACGGCTTCGGTGATGAGCTCGGCTTCCGCGGGGAAGAAGATGAGGTCGGCGACGAATTGCTCGGCTGTGAAGGGTTTTGTTAGCTTGTGTCTTGTCTTGAAATGTGATTCTGGTGATAGGTGACTTACCAGTGAGACCCGGGTTCAGGTCGGGGCGCAGCTCGTTGATGGCCCACTTCCTGAACTCTTCCTGGGCGTTGACGGCACCGGAGCCGGTCAGGGTAGCGCTACGAGACGGTGCCTTCTTGACGGCAGCGGACATCATCGGCTGGACTGCGGGCATCATAGATGCACTGGGGACACGAGCGGCAGGAGCAGGAGACGGTGCTGCAGGAAGCTTAGTCTTGCCACCAGCACCAACAGTCGTCCAAGCACTGTTGCCAGGAGCGGCAGATGCCTGAACCGACGGAGGCATGACCTTGCCGGCGAGGTTGGCGTAGCTCTTACCACCAGCTGGGCTGGGGACGCTGGCCATGGCAACCGCCTGGGCTTGCGCGGCAGCGGCGGCAACACGCCTCTTGCGAGCCTCTTCTTCCTTCTGGATCTGAGCCATGCTCTTAGCGGCAGTGCTGGCCGGCTTCGGCTGAGCAGCCTTGGCCCAAGCGCTTGTTCCTGAAGAGACAGGAGAAGCACTTGTTGCAGCCCAGGTAGACGAGGACGGGAGACCTGGCGCGGGAGGCGCAGCAGCGGCAGCAGCAGTCTGGAGCTCGAGCTCTTTCTGAAGAGCAGCACGACGAGCAGCAGCGGCGAGCTCCTCCTGTTCGGCAGCCTTCTTAGCCTCTGCTTCCTGGATCTCTCTGAGCGAAGGACCCTTGGGAGGTCCGGCGGGCTCCTTGGCCCAGGGCGCGACAGTAGTCGGTGTCTCGACGCTAGGGGTCTGAGACCTAGAACGAGACTCGGCGTTCAGGTGTTCAGCGACGGTCTGTCTGCTAGTCCTCTGTGCTGCAGGTGCAGGAAGAGGAGACTGAGAGGGCGCTGGTGGGAACGGTTGGGGAATACCAGTGTCAACCTTAGCCCATGCCTGCTGCACCGGTGCGGGCGACTGCTTAGCAGAAGCTGCCTTTTGAACTTGCTCGGTGAGAGTAAGAGGCTCCTTCGTTTGCGCCTGCTCTGCTTGGGTGGGAACGGGTGATCCGACGCTGCTCTCAGTAGTGGTGGACTCAGCCGCCTGGGAAGGCTGCTCCTGAGCCTGCTGCTTCTCGGCGGCGGCTTGAGCCTTGTCTTGCTCCTGAAGCTGTTGGAACTCTTGAAGACGCTCGTTGGGAGCCTGCTGTTCGGGCTGGTCCTGCTCTGTAGCATCCTGCCTGGCTTGCTCCTCGTTCAGCCTGGCGCGGTCCTGGAGCATCTGTTGAACTTGCTGTGCGTGGGCATCCTGGGACTGCTGTTGCTGAGAGAAAGGCTGACCGGGAGCGCCAAACTGGTTGGGCTGTCCAGAGCGGTTGCCGAGGTTGAGCCTGTTCATGATACTCGGAATCTCTTCTTCGGCGATGTGACCCAGAGAATCGACACCGGCGCCTACAGCACCGAGCCCGGCTTGCGGGTTACGGAATGAATTGTCAAAGAAACCAGTAGGTGCTCCTGCAGCAGGTGGTTGAGTAGGGCTGGCCTGGAATGCGCCTGGGCTTGCGATAGAGCCGAAGCTTGGCTGCGAGTGGAGGCTCTGAGCGCTAGAGTGACGGTGCAACTGGCCACCCTGAGATGCTGCTCCAGGGGCAAAGCCTGGGTGAGGGCCTTGAATGTGCTGCATGCGGTGCGCGATCTGCGCCTGGGCGAGGTGCTCCTTCTGGCGAGCCATGAGATACTGCTCCTCTTGCTTCCTACGCTCGAGGGCATTCTGCTGGTCGGCAGTAAGAGTGGTGCCAAAGGACGGGAAGCTGGATGCGAACGGCGGCTGAGCGCCACCAGTTGGGGCAGCGGCAGCAGGAGGTGCAGCTGCAGCCCATGGTCCGGGTGGTGATGCAGTGTTCTGACCGTGAGGGATTCCAATCTGGGGGACGAGGAAAGGCTCCCTCGAGTTTCCAATCCTGCGGATGAGTTGGGCGAGAGGCTCATAGTCGGCATCCTCAGCCTTCTTGACAAGCAGCTCCGGCGAGAAGAAACCCGCCTTGTACCAGTCATGCATCTCGAGACCCGACCAAGGGCCCTGAGTTTGACCCTGAGGGTCGCGGTAAATCCAGCGCATCCTGTCGGGCATGACCATAGTGCGCTGCTGTGGAGGCGGCGGCTGGTTGGAAGCAGAACTTCCAGGCGGCTGATGCTGGCCAGCCATTTGCTCCTGCAAGAACTGGTCGCCATCATGCTGGCCACCAAAGCCTTGCCCTTGGAATGGGTTGTCCACATCGAGTCCGCCCAGTCCAGCGAACTGTGCCTGTCCGGGTCTCTCCTCGTGCTGGTCGCCCTGGCGCATCTGATCTTGCATGCCTTGAGGGAACATGCTCGCCATTCGGCTGCCGCCAAAGCCGGAGCCGACGTGAGGACTCATAGCGCTACCGCCACCCAGGCCAGCAAGGTTGGGGGACTGCATGTCTCCGAGCGAGTTGCCCAGCATACCTCCACCGAACGCGTTGGACAAGCCAACGGTCTGGCGACCAGGAGTTCCAAGGCCCGGCTGGCTGGTGGGCCACGCAGAAGGACCACCAAATTGTCCAAGGCCTCCCAAACCAGTGAAGCCGCGGTTAGGACCAACACTGCTGGTCTGGCTGCGATCATCGCTGGCAGGACCTTGTCCGCCAACATGGCGTCCGAGGTTAGGCAAACCACCAAGACCACTAAGGCCTCCGCCCTGGTGCATGGCGTCGCCACCGTACCCAAGGCCTGGCAGAGGCGCGCTTGGGATGTCCGGGGTATCGTCAAGGGACTCACGAAGCTGTTCGCCGCCGTGTTGCTCCGGGGACTTGTAAGGGTTCGTATCGGTAGGACTTTGGGGATCGTTCGCAGCAGAGATGCCAGGACGTCCAGGAGTTTGCTGGTTGGCGGACTGCAGGAAGCCTGATCCGAATCCACCGGCATTGTCCGTGGTCATACCAAAAGCTCCGAATCCAAAGTCACGATCGCGAGTGTTCGAGCGGCTTGGTGTGTCAAAGCCACGGAGTCCCTGGTGAGTGTTGGGCGGGGAGAGGTCGGAGCCAGCAGCCAGCGCGGCACTTCCAGATGGACCATCATCCTCGTCAGGCTCTTCTGTAAGCGCTCCAGGCGCGTCGTTTCGGTCCTGGGGTCTCCAAGATTCGTTCTCGTTGACCTTGGGCAGATTGGAAATGCTGGTCTTGTGCTCCAGAGCCTTGGCACCAATGTCTTCATTGCTGTCCTTGGACAACAAATTCTTGAACCTACTTTCTGCTCTCCCACTACCGAGGCCAGCTCGTTTCTCACCAGGCGTACCCTGACCAGATCCACCCAGGCCAAAGTTTCCGAAAGAGCCCATTGGAGAGAATCCAGCACTTTGAGGTCCGTTTGCCCAAGGCGAGGTAGGAACGCCGAATCCAGCTCCTCCCAGTGGGCCAATTGGATTGCGCTTCACCCCAGAAGGAGTAGTAGCGCCTTTCTCCTCGCCTGCAGCATCCTCGGATTTGCCAACGTCCTTCAGATCGGTTCTCCTACGAAGAAGTGAAGCTGGTGGCGACGGGGCACGCTGCTCCTCTCGAACAGTCGGAGAAGTGACAGAATTCGGGAAAGGATAGGAATCGCCTGTCTGGCGGCGAGAGCCACGGGCGGTGCTGGGAGATTGCATGCCAAACCCGCCAGGAGAATTGACAGACAGTTTGCGACCCAAGACACCGTTAGACTGCTGAGTATCCTTGGTGGTAGTCGGTGGTTTGAGCGGTGTGTTGACCGAAGTGGTGAAGAGCTAGTCAAAGTGTCAGTCTAGTGCTCGGTGTTGAAGAAGTATTCCATCTATAGATACCCACCTCTCGTTCTTCGTCGTCCATCTCGGTCAAAGCCAAGGGTTCGTAGGTCCCATCATCGTCCCAGCAGACATCCGGACCAGGAGGTTGCTCTCGGCTAGCATCGTTCCTGCCCCATCCAGCAGCTGGAGCTCCGTTCTGGCCGTTTGGCTGCCAGCCTCCAATGTAGAGATTCTGAAGATCCTCCTGGAGGCTCTCATCCGCGCTCTGCTGCTGTCTGTAAAGGTCGAGAAGCTGATTCTTGGAGTAGCGCGGGTCGCTCACGGTTCCGTTACGGTGTGGCGGGACGTAGCGCGGGGGTTGTGAAGAGACAGCGGGATTGGGGAGGTTCTCGATGTTCTGCGGCGCGGCGGTGGAAGTGTTGACAGCGTTGGAGGTGCGGCGGAAGGTTTGCGTAGCCCCGTTAGGTCTACGCGCCCTAGAAGTCAAGATCGTTAGCACAGATGCTGGCGTCTCAAGTCGTGCGCCGGAGTGGATGCGATGGTGATGGCGATCGCATGGCTGGGAAAGGGCTTTGGATGTGCATGCAGAGGGACAGGTAGACGTACCATTCCGAGCCGGCATCGCGTGGTTGCGCATTTTGCTGATTGCTGCCCGCCGCCGCCGAAGCAAAGGTAGAGGGTGCCATTGTATTGGAAGGTGGTTGGAGGTGAATGACCAGCTCGGGCGATGGAACAGGAGGTCGTGGGTGGGTTTGGTTAGTGGAAGGTCGAAAGAGTCGATGGCGCTGAAATGCGGGAATGAGTTGGTTGTGGGTGGTGAGAGTGCGGTGCGTTGTTCGGGACTCGTCAATTGTCGAATGGCGTAAGTCTCCCGGTCGTAGTCGCACGTCCAGCGAAAAGTAGTTACGCGCACGGGCCCACTCCCGCTCGGCTCTTTCCTTGCACGCGATGTCTTGCTGCAAGGGACAGACAGCAACAGCACATGCGACTCTTTGCTGCTGTGTCGTTGAGGCAGCGAGGAAAGAATACCTGACCTATCATTCTGATATCATCTCGTCTTCACTCTGCTTCAATGCTTTCTTTGACATCACAAGCAAATACGCATCACGTGGAATAGATAGATCGTGTGGCCACCTGTCAAAGCGCGACGCGTCAAGCATCAATCACCAACCACCCCGTCCAATTCACTCACTCAATTTAGCTCTCAGGAGGTAGCACGTATACCACCCCTCAGGCATTGCTGCAGACGCTGTTGACATCCTTGGGTGTGCCACCTCGAATACTGTCACGTGCACTAAGTAGCTCTGGATGCCTCATCACACCTCCTCAACACCATCCATGTAACACCGCTCAACGCCACCCTAGCTGACCATCGCATCCATATTGTTTGCTACAGCACCAGCATCCCTAGCCTTTCTCCGCCAAAGACTTCACCCGACAGCCTCCATCCGCACCATGCATCGTTTGCCTCGGAGCAACTTGTCGCGCAAACCATAGCTCATCCGTCTGCCCCGGCCACTGACTACGTTCCCCATCCCTCCTCCAGCTGTGACAGTAGCTTGATAAGGCAACCTCTTGTGCCACCAGCTCAGCAACAGGGAAAGCGTGGCAAGGTCATACATTCGGGCTGCGAGACCTGATGCTGTCTCTATTTCGACATGTTGCCATACACTCCTCTAGCAACCAAAACACTTGCTCAGAACACACGGCCACTTCTTGTCGATAACCAGCCACGTATCACACGATACACGACGTATAGTCGATGAACCCTATGGACATGGCCATGGTTCTTCCTCCTATGAACAGGCATAGCGTGTACGGTATGATGATATCACCTCTTACATCTTTTCGTTAACAGACATGACGGTCCCTCAACACGACGATCGTTCACATAACCACATATAACTCACCACCCCCTCCAACAGGTCTTCCACCCCCACCCATGCCCTACCCTCCAGGCGTCATGGGCTCAGGCATCGGCATGCCCATGCATCCCGCGCTCTCGACCCACGACCCGATGGGAATAGGCATGCTGGCTTCCTCCGGCCTACATCCCATGGGCATAGGCATGGGGATGGGAATGGGAATGGGTGGCTTTCACCCAGCCATGCTCGGCGGCATGCGTTCACACCACAGTCCCTACTACCATCAAACGTACGCCTACGGCCCTGGGCGCAGCGGCGCTCGTTACCTGGACCCCTACGATTTGTTCGATGATGTCTTTGACCAGGACGTTTATATGGATGACTATGATGACATTGACGACCCGCTGATCATGTGGATGCGGATGGCGAGAGGTGGACGCGGTGGACGCAGAGGGCGGAGGGGACGGTATGGGAGGTATGGTGGAGGTGGGTTGGGATATCATGGCCTGCTGTGAGATCATTGGCAGGAGGAGGAGATTCGTTCATGACGGCCGTTTTGAGTTCTTGGTTTGCTGCTTCGCTATGTGGATGACGATTTGGCGTTGGTCGGAGTGGATGCTGGCGTCCTTGGGTCTATGATTCTTGTCTCTCTTTGTGACAGGCTAGAGCGACACGTTCGTTGTTCTTGCTGATGGTCTGCGGCAAACCTCTAGCCCCGATCCAGACAAACATATAACGCGAACATGACGAGCAGAACTATGAGATGGCTGGACCAGATAGCTCATAGCTGCGATTGCTTCAAGGTGTACATGACGAATGACAACCAGCCTCCAGTAAGATCCAAAGGCCACATCGCAGGCGAATCAATCTTCCTCATTGCTCGTCCAGAGACATTGTTTCGGTGGCAAGGTCGGTCGTCTCGAAACTTGCGGTGGAAGACACCACACGTGAGCGAGTCGGATGCCCATCTTGCTTCTGAAGCATCCCAGCGGCGAGCTTATCGCGTGCAACGATCATACCAGTCAAGCCTAGCACATTGGTGACTGAGATATCAATTAAGCTTCGACGGGATACCTGTGGCAGGTACATCGATTTTGGCAGCGATGACTAACGGCACTTGTTCGCCAGTGACTGAAAGTCGAGGTTAGCCAATATGTTGTCTCAATGGCAGGCAGAGTCTATCTCAGACGTGCATGAAGTTGCTTGCAAGCCTACGGCCCAAGTGAGGTCAAAGCGAGGTGATGCCTGAGTACGCGAGGGATGGCTGACAATTCTACTCCAAGCGCAACTATGCAGATGTAGAGGACAAATAGCTGAATGGAACGAGGTTCAAAATTTAGTTGGTGATGAGGCATTTTCATTTGCATACTTGGTTATGTATTGCATATTACAAAAGACATCACTTCGCATAAGGTATTTAGGCCTTAATCTATGGACCACTGCAGCCACATACAGACTGCCGCGGTGAGTAAGAGGTCGTTCCAAAAGGATGAATCTCCTTTTCACCAAAATAGGGCTGCGACAAGGTAGAGAAGGTCGGGCCCAGAGTGTTGGAAAAGTTGGCAAGGAAAATAAGACGAGAGGAGAAGGGGAAGTGAGATGGGACGACAGAGGAGCAGCCTGGAGGCTGAGAGCTGACTGGGCTTGTTACGGCTGTACAGCTATTCGAAGGATGAAAGACGCAGCAGACCGACTACTGTTTTCAACGCCGGACTCCTGAATTGTGGGTATCATGAATTGAATCTCAGGCTTTTGTGCCTTCGAAGCAAGTTATTGCATTGGATCTCGTGTGGCGCGTAATATTTACTCCTCAGGGACTGTGAATTCGTTAGAAACGGTCTTTCGGTGTACGATTTTCGAGCAAACTCACTCTCAATCTCGCCGGACTTGATGTCGTCGGAGACGCTCTTGGGGGAGCGGCCGTCGATCTGGCAACCGGTGGAGAAGGCAGTGCCGACAATCTCAAGGACGGTACCCTGGAGGGTCTTGGCCATGGACTTGTGGCGCATGGTGCGGCCAATCTCAATGATCTCGTCAAGAGGGATGGACTTGGTGTGCTTGATGTTCTTCTCCTTTTTGCGGTCACGCGGGGGCTCCTTGAGGGCCTTGATGACAAGGGAGGAGGCGGAGGGAACGACAGAGACGGCGGCCTGACGGTTCTTGATGGTCAAGCGGACGGTGACGCGGAGACCCTTCCAGTCGCCAGTGGCCTTGGCGATGTCTTCACCGACCTTCTTGGGCGAAAGACCGAGAGGACCGATCTTGGGCGCAAGGGCGGAAGAGGCACCAACCTCACCTCCGGTGGCACGGAGGTGGATAATCTTCTCCTCGTTGGGATCGAACTTGGGAGCTTTACGATATCATATCAGCATTGTCGCATAGAGGACGTGGAGACGTCCGAGTCTCAGTCTGAGCTGAGTAGCCACGGATCGAAGAGGTGATACTTACGCATGGCTAGGGCGTAAGGTAGTCTACCTTAATCGATTTTTGTTTGTCGGAAGGGTCGTCGGGTGAAAGAGAGGGAGAGTGTGCGACGATGTGAAGTTCTTAAGCAAATTGTCGAATTCCCGCGGTGTTGTGGCCCGCGCGCGGCGCTAGCCGAACGACCAGCAGTCGATGCCTCAGGCGCGCATGGTGAATCGCCGACCTCAGACGCACGGACTCTTTAAGTATCCTGCAACGTTAGGCTCTCTGACACTTGAGACTCCGGACAGCTTGCAGTAATAAAGTCGCAAGGGTCGGGGGCGCACTTGAAAGTCGCAAACACCACTTCCTTCGTTCCTTTCAACGCCACTTTATAACGCGAAACGTATTCGACCATACACGACCACTTCACACATAGCCACCACCAAGATGGCGCAACCACAACCCCCTCCCGGAGCACAACCTGCCGGGTTCCCGCCCGGTGGAATCCAACTGCAGCCAGGACAACAGCCAAGTCCCGAGCAGATTCGTCAAATCCAGGCCCAAATCGCTGCCGAGGCCGAGAAGGCTGGAATGTCGGTGCCGCAGTTCATCGAGCGACAAAAGGCCATTCACAACGCCAGGATGCAGCAGATGCAGCAACAGGGCGGTCAACCTTCACCAGAACAGATCCAGGCCATACAAGCGCAAATCGCCGCCGAGGCTGAGAAAGCTGGTCTCACCGTGCCACAATTTATTGAACGCCAAAGGGCAGCCCACGCCGCTCAAATGCAGCAACAGCAGCAACAAGGTCAACCTTCGCCCGAACAGGTCCGTGCCATGCAGGCTCAAATCGCAGCTGAAGCAGAGAAAGCTGGCCTCACAGTCCCTGAGTACGTCGAGCGCATCAAGGCTCAGGCTATGCAGCAACAACAGATGCGTCAACAACAGCAGGGAGCGCAGCCTGGCAAGCAGGTGCCGATCGCGCCTGGACCACCCAAGCCTGAGGGTATTGCAGTCGCAAAGTTCTTGAGGAGCCAGGACCTGAAGCTGAGGACATGTATTTTCAACGACCAGAGAAAGGATATGTTCAAGGTCAAGCGCGCGATCAGAGCACTTCACTCGCCTGCGTATGAAAAGGCCAGGAAGAAGAACCCGCTTCTTCCTGAGGTGAAGGACAGAGTCACAGCTGAGAACACCCTCAAACTACTGCCTCTGAGCATGCTCGCACTTCGTGTGTCGAAGATCGATCCCCACGAGGGCCACGGTCATGGTAAGAAGAAGGCAGTGAAAGGTCTGTGGACCGTGAAGGTCGAGCCGCAGCAGGAAGCACAGGACGACTACCACTACGTCTTCCTCTACGAAGGTTCGCAGTGGAAGAACAAGCTCTACGCCGCTGGAGCTCTTGGTCTGATTCTCGCCGTCGTCTTCTTCCCTCTCTGGCCCTACCACCTCCGTCTCGGTGTTTGGTACCTTTCCATGGGCATGCTCGGTCTGCTTGGTCTCTTCTTCGCAATGGCAATCTTCCGTCTAATTCTCTTCCTCGTCACCATGTTTGTTGCCGCACCTGGATTCTGGCTCTACCCCAACCTCTTTGAGGATGTTGGATTCTTCGACTCTTTCAAGCCTTTATGGGCATGGCACGAGGATGAGTTGACAATCAAGAAGCGCAAGAAGGAGGAGAGGCAGAAGAAGAGGGCTAAGCGTGAGGCCAAGGCAAACGGCACCTTCAAGAAGACAGAAACTCCCAAGAAGGCCGTCCAAGCTGAGACCGAAGTCACCCCGCCTTCATCGAGTGGAAGCGCAAGTGGAGCACCAGAGGCTCAGACACAAGAGGCCGCCTCCACAACTGGTGCCGAAGCTACACCCAACAACGTGCAACAGCGCAACCTCGGCGCCAGGGTGGAGGAGGTCGAGGACGAGTAGGCTTCACGGATACACGGGTAACGGCGTTGTCAGTTTTGTGGTCGATTTAGCGAAAAAGGCACGTGTACACCTAGCATGCAAAAGCTTTGCGTTGCTGGACCTCGCACTGCAGGAGCGAATGGCGTTGTCGATTAATGCAATCACGTTGGTGTTCTTCTTTCAAGTTCAAGTTCACATGTTGTCACGATTTGAAACAATAATCAGATGTTTGTTGTCTCCACAACCGCTGCACAAGCAGTACGCTCTTGTCTTATCGGTCAGTGGAATGAGGTAAAATAGCAAAGAACTAACGCGACCTCTATGTTGACGCAACATTCATGGTTTCTGGAATGAACTCGAATTTTTGGTATGCGATGTAGCCCCAACCCTAACCCCGATCGCTGGTTCTGGTACGCTTCGGAAAAGGAACCTGAATGATATGAATGCACAAGATAGCAAATAGAACATGGTAGGGTACAGTTCAGCCAGGTTGGATAGGATAGTTGCATGGATCTTTCTGTTTTGGGACTTGACTGCTGTTCGCGTTGCAATTCTATGTAAATGTAGCTTTGATAGGATTGAACGGCTCAATTGACCTCTCATGTCCACCTTGCATCTTGCCACGACACGACTACATGTAGATAGCCGAGACAGCGTGATCTGATGGAAAGCAGACGATCGTATGAATGATCAAGAATGATACTAATTGTTCTCAGGGATGTGAGTAAGCTGCCCGAACTACACAAGCTGTCTCGCGGTCTAGGATCAAACTCCGCACTGGCATCTTAGCGGTAAGAGTGAGGATATGTTCCATCTGCGCATAGCGACAACAGCATATTGAACACCTAACGAAACTTACAACTTGTATAGTATGTCAATATAGAAGACTGACATATAATAGTCTGTAGGTCGATAATGACAGTGCATTATAGGTTGTTAGAAAATGCGAGCATAGCTTATGGACTTTGAAGCTAGACCGCGAGGCCATGCGCATTATTTTAAATGGCGAGCATTGACACAGACCAACCACTGGCAGTCTTCTTACAGCTGACGATCGAGGTCTACTTTGTTCGACGCGTCCATCTGAGTAGGCTTCAATTACTCATAGATATTTGCTTAGTGGACAGAACATCGAACTGAGTTGATGACCAAAAAGCTCGTACTATGCTGGCCAGCTTGTGTGATGGGCAGGTTTCGTGAGTGCACTCACGAAACCCTAAGTGGTGACTAAAAGTGAATACTGAAGAAGACAAGTCTGTTGTATACCCGACACATGGTCTTATTTTAATTGATTGATGCGGCTCTGCGGATCGCATCGTCATCGGAAGGTCTCCACATAGCTAAAGCACTTCCATGCGCTGATCCTACAACCGTGGAAGCCTGCTCGCGTGGCACAGCCTCAAACGGATCCAACTCAGGTCAAGCCACCTCCATACCGACTCAATCACTCAGACACACATTCTGAAGTCGCAATAGCGACGCACCGCACCACCGCGCCGCCATGCCAGAAATGGCCCAGCGCAGCGAGTCGCTTCCCAGCAACAGCATGCGCCACTCGTCCGCCGCCGCCGCCGTTGTCGAAGACGACGACACTGAGCGCGACCCGCACATCCCCGGCTCCATCCCTCCATGGGTACACATATCCTCCTCGGAAGACGACACACTTATCCCTCCGCCCGTACGACCAAACACGCGACATTACAAGCCACCGCCTTCCCACTACAAGCCGGGACGAAAATGGGACACCATACGAACCGCCGAACCCCCGCTTATGAGCGCGCCTATTGCCGACCACCAGACTCGATGGCTGCCATTCATGCAGAGCGGACCTCACCCACCATGGCACGAGCAAGGGGCACGACTGATGAGCCCGGAGTGGATGGAGGATAACGTCCCCATCACTGTCCGGGGCTGGGAAGAGGAGGACGAAGCGCTGGCTGATAAGCAGGAAGAATTGAAAGGATTTTGGTTGCTGAGTCCCGAAAAACGAGAAAGAACAGTACGGCTTTTCTGGGTAAGTTCTTTTCATTACAAATCTCCTACGGACAAGCATTTTTCACATGCTTGATTCCTTTGCGTCGCTGCAAGCATAGGCGTGTTCCTGGCGGCCGCGCTTAATGCCGGACCATCCGATGGACGGCCACGCTCACGCGCTGCAAACCGCGTGGAAGTGGAGCCCTTGGCAGACAAGTGTCATAAACCCACATTGGCGCCAGACCATCATCGAATCAGCCGCTTTAGCTCACCTGGGAGAGCGCCAGACTGAAGTTCACTTCATGTCAAGCATTCAATGCGATTTCTGGAGGTACTGTGTTCGATCCACAGAAGCGGCATCGATCATTATATTTTGCTTTCTTTTGCTCTCCTGCTCCTTGCAGTATGCCTGTGTTTTGGCACACTGTTGAGTGTGGCTTTCCCAATTTTTGTTCTTGGTTAATTATACATAGTTTTGACCGACTTGCTGACACAATCAACAGAGGCTACTGCTAAAGAACCCCTTCATCCCATTGATCTTCCGGATCTTTGTTTTGGCCTTTTCTGGTGCATCTCTAGGTATATCAGCGAGAATGTTTGAGAAAATCCAGGCGGTCAATACAGACAACGACCCCGACAATCAATGCGCGCCTCGAGCATCAACATATATGGCCATTGTCGTAGGCTGTGTAGCAATCCCATACACTCTCTATGTCACGTGGGATGAGTACATGAGCAAACCGTACGTCCAGTTTCCTAATCCCTTAGTGCTCACCACATCGCTGACCACACATTTCTCAGACTCGGCCTACGATCTGCTGTCGCCAAAACCTCACTCCTTCTCTGCGATCTTTACTTCATCGTGTTCTCCGCCTCGAACCTTTCGCTTGCTTTCGATGCCCTCTTCGACCGTCGCTGGGCATGCTACGAAGACCACTCCACGCCAATTGGCTCCGAACAGTTCCGTATACCAGCCACATGTCCCGACAACCCAAGTATTTGCTACCGGCAAAAGGCCCTGGGTGGCGTCTTGTTCATCAGTCTCGTTGCGTGGTTGTCCACTTTCAGCATCTCAGTCATGAGAGTCGTGGAAAAGCTGCGGTAGGACTGTTGCGATTCTTGTTCATAACGACCTTTTTTCTTCTCGGCTTTTTTGCTGCTGGTTCACGTTTTTATTTTCTTTTGTTTTCTTCTGACGTTGGATAACCGGCTGCATGGAGGAAATGGGAAACATCATTGCATTGCGTCGGCGCTCTTGGGTCTAAGGGAGTCTGTTTTCTTGTTTCTGGGATTTTTGGGCAGCGGGGAAAAACAGGGCTGGCGATACCCGGGGTGGGATCTTCTTTTGTCTCCTTTCTTCCTTGTTTTGGCGAAGGGAAGCTGCTGGTAGGGCTCCAAAATTGTATGTGTACATAGTGTTTGCAACCTCATGAAATGAAGTATAATCTAAATCAGAACCAATCTGACCCAAGTCATGTCATGATCATTGCAAAAGGCTACCTACACCAATGCTACAGATTTTCTATTCTGCATATGCGTTCACTCATCCTTTGCAGCGCGCGACACTTCCTCTGCTGCGGCGATGACCTCAGGCGACATCTCGGGCTGAACACCAGGGTTGTGGCCCGGGTAGGTCTGCTCGACGAGTTGAGAGAGGAAGCCTGGCTTCTCGTCGAGGATCAGCGAGGAGATTAGGATGCTACGGCCGACTGCGTCTGTCCATTGGGGCGTGACGTTCTGGAGAGTAGGGTCGGTGTTCGCGGCGTAGCTCTGGAGGGTGTTTGTTAGTGGCGGGATGGGGTGTTTTGAGGCGGATTTAAGTGTGAAAACTGGCTCTTCTGGGATTAAGCATGTCGTGTCTTTTTCATAAGACCATGGAAGGTGAGTCTCCACTACGACAACCAGAACAGCAATCCATCCCCCTTTTTGCAGGGCATGAAGGCCATGGCAACGACAAAAGAACGCATATCAACAGTGAAAATTCGCGAAAGCACCTACGAGAGTCCTCCCCACAAAGTCCCACGCAAAGTACTGCGCATTCTTGTCCTTCGCAGGCGTCATGTACGTTTGCTGGTTGTTGCGCTGCATGGCCTCGTGCTCGCCGAGTGCCTTGATCAGCGCCAACAGCGAGTTGACCAGACGCGTCCACTTCGCGCTGACACTCGGGTCGGTGGGCAGAGGTGCGATGGCCAGGTAGCTGGCTGTGAACTCGGCGCGGGTGGAAGTGTTGGGGTTGAGCGACATGGTTGTAGGCTTGTGTTGTTTTTGGGTACTTTATGAGAGAAGATTGTTTTGTTTGAGATTCTACAGAGCAAAGGACGCTTCGATAGTGACCCCGCGGTGCGTGGCAGTGACAAGGTGTGATGAAGTCAGATGTGTGGTGATGATGCGCAAAGGTCTTTTCTGCATCTTTGTTGCTATGCCGTGATCGAACGGTCTCACGCATTCAGATCTCTCTCACAAGCCAACGTCGATTAAAGTCTCATGGAAAAAAAGCATTACAAAACGAAATCGATCTATTCAGTCTACTGCATATACCTGTCAATAAGCCAACACCCTCCTATCATTCGTAAAAGATAAAACAGTGAGAGCAAAAAGCGAATCAACATCGTCATCATGCAAATACTTCGCTATGCTTCAATCATTCAATGTTCATAAAAGACCCAAAGTGCCCACTTTTGTGTTCGTGCATTCCCTTCTTTCTCTAAGACTGCTCCTCGCCCTCGGGAGCGTCCTTCATCTCCTCGTCGGGCTTCTGAGCGGCCTCCTGTGCGGCGCGCTGGTCGGCCATCTTCTTTGCGGCCTCGGCGGCAGCCTTAGCCTCAAGGTCGGCCTGCCTCTTCTCCTCCTCGAGCTGGCGCTGCTTCTCAGCCTCGGCCTCAGCCTTGGCGCGGCGCTCGTCCTCTTCCTGCTGGCGGCGCTCGTTGAAGCGCTGGATAACAGAGGCGGCGACGCTGCGGAGCTCCTCGTGCTTGCTGATGTACTGGGCCTTGGTGGCGTCCTCGCCATCCTCGTAAAGCCAGTCCTATTGAAATTGTTAGCATTTGATTCACAAGGCAAACAGGGCATGAAAAAGCTTACCTCGAGAGACTCGCACTTGGCCTTGATCTTCTCCTTCTCCTCCTCGCTGGCGAACTCGGCGTAACCGTTCTGCTCGTACGGCTCATCAACCTTGTTACGGAGGGAGTAGATGTCACCCTCGAGTTCGTTCTTCTTATCTTCGGTCTCAGCAACGAGCTTGTCCTCGCTCTGCATGTTACCCTCCTGCTCGAAGTACTGCTCACGCAACTCGGTGCTGAGAGACGCGGTGCCGGCGGAGATGGGCAGGTCACCCTTGCGGACCTGCTTCTTGACCTTGCGGGTCTTGGGTGCCTTGTCGTCGGCCTCGGCATCCTTGTCCTCGGGGATGGGCTCCTCGATCTCCTGGTCCTCGACGTAGTAACCCTGCTCGATGTTGAGCACACCGTGGAGGTTAAGACGGGCCTTAAGCTTGCAGATCATGAAGTCACCCTTCTCGTCAGGCTTGACGTTCTTGACGCTGAAGCGACCAATCCAGGGGTTGATCTTGCCGGGGAGAGACTCGGGCTTAGCGTACTTGGCCTCAAGGTCGAAAGGCTGCTTGCGGTAGAAAGTCAGGATCTTGGTAGAGGGCAGGGCGTTGCCCTTGTTAAAGACAGTGAGCGAGGTGTCCTCATCGGGGATCTCGGCGGATTTCTCCCAGGTGAACTCGATAGGGTGGTGGACGATGTCCTGGATGCTGAAGTCGCGAACGCGGAAGACAGGGGAAAGGATGGCACAGCAGAATGCGCAGCCACGGGCAACAGCCTCGTCGGCGTTGAGAGTGTAGGAGAGGGTCTTGCCGGCGAAGAGGTCGCCAATGGCCTTCTTGAGGGCGGGAACACGCGAGGCACCACCAACAAGCTCAATGACATCGATGTCCTCGGCCTTGAGCTTGGCGTCGGCAAGAGCCTGCTCAACGGGGGCGGTGGCCTTGGCGAGAAGAGGAGCAACAAGCTCCTCAAGCTCCTCGCGCTTCAAGAATCCGGAAACGTCAATGTCGTTCATGACCATCTCGACGTTGATGGGGGCAGATGCGTTGGCGGACAAGACCTTCTTCAGCTTCTCAACGGCGGCCTGGACACGAACGCGAGCCTTGTCGTTGGAGTAGATGTCAATCTTGTGCTTGTCTTGCCAGATCTTGCGGAAGTGGTCCATGATGGCCTGGTCGAAGTTACGGCCACCGAAGTGCCTGTCGGAGGCGGTGCCAACAACCTTGAGCTCGCCCTTCTTGAACTCGGCGATGGTAGCGGTGTAGTTGCTGTGGCCAACGTCGATGAATGCGACTCTCCTGGGCTTCTCCTCAGCGCTGGGAAGGTCAAGCTTGGTGATACCCCAACCGAGGGCGGCGGCGGTAGTCTCGTTGATCAAACGGAGGGTCTTGACGCCAGCAATCTCAGCGGCGTCAAGGATGCTCCTCCTCTGTGCATCAGTGTACCAGGCAGGGCAAGACAGAACCAAGTCGTTGACGGGGAGCCTGAGCTCAGCGGAAGCGGTCTGCTTGGCCCTCACGAGGAACATGGCAATAAGCTGTGTCGCGGTGAAATCCTGCTCCTTGCCCTGGAACTTGACGCGCGCGCCAATCTGGCCATCCTTCTCGATCAAAGGCACTGACATGAACTGCTTCTCGATCTCGACATCGGGGTCGTTTAATGAGCGGCCGGCGAGGCGGGACAGCGAGCCGACGGTGTTCTTGAGGTTGGAGACCTCGAGTGACTTTGCGGCCTCACCGAGGAATCTGCATTTGGGGCCGAAACCGACGAGGGCACTGTGGGATTGAGTGTTAGCATGGAGTTCGCGCCGTACCTGATCGACAGTTGTGCATAAAAAGCCTGAATTTTGACTTACGGTGTAGCGCGGTTCGAGACCTCGTTGGCGATAACATCAACACCCTTGTTGCGGGCGACAGCCTGTATACTAGTATCAGCGCATGTTCTTCCTCCGACGCAGCTCTTTCTGGGAATGCCTTACAATCACCGCATTCTGGGTACCGAAATCTAGACCGACGACCGACATGATGTGTGAGAGATCGCGCTACTGATTGCGCAGTGAAGAGGGTGGGTTTGTGGTGTTGTAGAGGTGGTTTTGAGGGTGGTGGAGAGTTTGTGGCGGTAGTGAGGTGTCGGTGACTATTTTTCGTGGAAGTTTGGCGGGGCGAGAGATTCAACGACAGTGACGAAACCTTGGGAGTGGTGGGTGCTCGGGTTGTTAGCTAACAACCTAACGTTTTGAACGAATCTTCTCGCAAAGTCCTGCAACTTCCGACCCTGGCGAAATACTGGCCAATCACGCCTCTGTGCCTTCAACACAAGGCTGTGCGCTATCCTGCATTCACCATGTTCACACGTAATGAGGCATGCGTGCATGTATGTGCAGTGTGCCGAGTGTGCCTCTTTCGAGGGTGACTAGGGCAATTTGACTGTCGCAATATTGCATTCTCCCATGTCAGGTGCATGTGCCCTCTGTTGGCCGTCAATTCCAGCCTTGCCTTTGCCAAAATATTGCGTTTGGTGCTTACCGCGCTACTTGCATGATCCACTGTTTGCATGGCGCTTATAACTCATACGTGCGAGGGCAGTCTCTGTCACAAATTGACGTCGAAGTGCTATCTTGCGAGAGAGTGCTGAGTCTCTTACGGCATCTTGGCGCATACCAGTGCCGGCATGCTCATGTGAGGATATACCTGACTACTGAGACTTGATGTCATATGCAATAAACCCACGAGACGGTTGAAAGCAAAGAGCGATATGACCAAGTTACTAGGCAGAGGGATGAGGTGAGGTCGATATATGCTTAGGCTGTGCAAGAGAAGGAAGGAGCGACCTTGGGATAAGACTTTGGCCAGTGATCGCATCGCATCACACCAGAGACCTGTGACAAGTCTCAGCAACCGATACCCAATCTTAAAACAATTATAACCGATACGAAATTGAGACAATTAGCGTTGCTGCTCTTGCTGGAGACTGCCCTCACGCCATTAGCGACGGACTAGCATCACCTCGACCGTCCTCTTGCGACCATCGACGGACACATGCTCACAAACCAGGATGCATTGAGGCGAAATCCTTGATCTGTTGATCACATCCCAGCCCAGAGAGAATTTCGCAAACATAAACAACAGCACATCATACCGGAGTGTTTGCCAGCATGAAGCGCTTGATCGCATGGACTGTCTCTCTGAACGCCCCTCTCAAAACGCCACAGAGCACCACCGGCTTGAAGATCTCAGGCAGATGTGATAAACCAGATGAACTACTTTAATACTTTCGTTATTGAACACGACTGGAAATACTCTGCTCGATCACTCACTCAACCTTTTCCTATAGTCTGCTTACGGCCAAGTTTAACATCTGGATGGCAAAGAAGTTCGTCACAACATCACACAGTTCTTGCAGGCCACAGTTGTGACTTGGCCTACGCACGATCGTGACGATTATATCGAGGGTACTGTTCGTAGCAGTAAAGCAATCAAAGATGATTCGACCTAATTTGGAACCAAAGGCCAGTGAAGAGGCGTAACACTTGATCGTCTTATTAAGAACCCCCGAAACTCCACGTCGACAGTATGCATCATAATGTCGATCGTCTTGCTCACTACGTTCATCATCCCGGTGAAGCTGTTGACCGTCAAGGTCTGCGATATACGCCAATGCCTATCAGGATGACTTCACTTACGTCTGCACCATGCCTTCGAATCTTCAACGTTTTCTCAACTCCACGGTCACAACTGCCCGGCAAAACAACGTCATCCTTTCCTGACGCAAGTTGAGGCATTCTGGAGCACCCCGCACTCATCCTCGCCGTCCCTTGATCGATGGTCTGACCCAAAAAGTCCAAAAATGTAATCTGTTACAAACCCCCGGAATCGAACCGGGAACCTTCTGTGCGACCAAGAGCGCTTATATTGCAACTGATTGTTAGACAGAAATCATAACCGCTAGACCAGGCTTGCTATTGATGAGTTTTAAGGTGCCATTAGCAATATATAGCTCGGTTGCTGATCAGGAACGTGGAACGCTCGAATTTCGACCTTGGATCGCGACACCCGCTAGATCAGGCTTGCTCTACTTGCTGGAGATCGATGATATTATCGGAGAATCGTTGAGGAATCCTAAATATGCGTGGCATGCTTGCGATGACACAATGGCTTGATGCTATTGATCGAACGATGGTCAGTATGTGAGACTACATTACTCATTTTGAATAACAGGCCTACAGTGATAGGATAACACTTGGAAAAGTTACAACACTGTGAACTTTCACTTTGTCAGAACAGGTTCCGAGAATGGAAATTTTCAGTCCATATCCTCAGGGACCAGACTTCAATTTCGAAGTCACCCATTGAGTTAGACATCTTTCTCGACGCCACAAGACTGTCGCTGATCTCGGTCTGAACGTCTTTCAAAACAACGCAAATCGATTTAATTGATGTATGAAGATACTGAGAGCAATAGTGATCGGTGCTGATATCAAAGAACGACAGACTACTCTCTTGAGCCGAAATCTACCGTGACCGCACAGTCAAATATTCCTGATCCCTTCCATTCCTAACTTGCATAGCTTGACATGTAACACATCATCAGTGAAATGAACCTTGATGTCATAGGAGACAATCACCAGTAGCTAAGGCCTGTCGCTGTCGGACGTGAGGCTTACATGGTCCATGTTGGGTTATGCGCAGATCGACGTTCCACGATATCCGTGACAGTATTGAGGTGGCCAGAGTTACTAATTTTACAACTAAATGGAAGCTTTTTGCCTTTCATCCATCGTGATTATTATAGCAGCAGGGGAAACTGCTTCTCCTTGTTCTCTTCCCACCATATCTCATCGTGCGACGCAATAAGCTCGACTTGATCGCCACTCGTCTTCTGAAGTTCCTGCAGACGCTTGATGCTTTCCGCTGCACTCTCCTTATCAAGATGAATGCAAAGAGTGTTGCCCTGTGGGCCAACCCAGGTGCCAATATCTTTCTCTCCCGTAAGAAGTCGCTTATCGTGAAATGAATCTCCGCAAAGACATAGCCATCGATCCTTGGTCCGGCAGAGCAGGTTGACATGACCTGGAAGATGTCCCGGTGTATCGAGGACGAAGACCGAGCCATCCTTAAACAAATCCAGTGCTGCCGGGAAAGAACCCAAGGGTTTCCAATCACTGCCCTTCGGATCGGATAGTTCGCTTGATCGATCGTCTGGCAGTGTATCGGGCTCAAAATGCTGATGCGATGCGATGCCTCCAAGTCCATTCCTCAACACACTCATCGCTCCATTGCCGATGACGAACTTGGCATTTGGGAAATCTTCCGGGTCACCGTGGTGATCGTAATGCACATGGCTGAGCATGACCAAGTCGACATCACTCGGATCGAGTCCACCAGCTTTCAATTGCGCAGCAACACCGGGAGGCAGACGATGCGGCGCACGGCCATCGATGTGTCGTTGCAGGTGCTCGGGATAGCGTTCTTTCGCTTTTCGGAGACCAAGGTCGAACATTAACCGGAAAGGCTTCGATGGATCCGCGCCGAAGGCCGAGGTCCCTGGGTGAGTGACGAGGAAAGTGAGAGAAGGGACTGTGCGCTTAGCATCTTGGATTGCGGGCGAGACGAAAAATTGTTCAGCTAGAGTGATGAAGCCACCTGCTATGGGGGAGACCGTCACGTAGGTTTGGTCGGGTCCAGCTGCTGGTAAAGGGTTGGTATCTGAAGACATTGTTGGGATGGAAATGTGGACAATAAATACAAGATTTTCTCACAAGAGCATTGTGTACGTCTGATTGGCAAGGTCTCACTGTAGAAATCAATTGTAGTCTACCATCCTGCCGAGCATGTTGATGCATTGTGTGGTCAACCCCTCGGATGGCAACCCCTCAATTGTCATGTCGACCCCGCAAACATCTCGCACCAGAGCCTCCATGTCGAATGCACGATGACACCTTCCGTGATCTTGTATCCACTTGAGTTCAGCGTTAGCCTGGATCTCCATGAGACCCTGGAGCTCCCTTCCGGTTGCGTGATGATCTCCTCGGCAATGTTCTGACTGCAAATGTCGTTGAAGCTCAGCTCTCCAGCTCCATACCATCGCCAGATAACGCCACGAAAAAATCGGAACATAAAAGACCATCAAGTCAAATTGTAGCCAACCAATACTTTTCCTAACATAAGAACTTCGCAACAATGGTCGCCCATTACACCGAAGAAGAGATCAAAAAAGCTCACGAGATCCTCTTCAACGAGGGCGTCAAGATGCGCTACCAGGTGGCAGGCCAAGACTACGTCGATGCCGCGCTCAAGAAGCGTAACGATCCTTTCGCAGGCGCCATGCAAGACGTACGATTTTCCATTCGCAATTGACACCACGGGGAAGACTGACTCTTCAACAGTTCGTCACCGAATCATGCTGGGGTTCCATCTGGACACGACCCGGCCTCGAGCTCAAGACTCGTTCGTTCTTGAACATCGCGATGCTGTGTTGCCAGAATCGTGGCACAGAGCTTGCGACGCACGTCAAAGGTGCACTGAACAATGGCGGCACTGAAGAAGAGATCAGGGAGGTGATCTTGCAGGCGGCATGTTACTGTGGTATGCCGGCAGGAATCGAAGGATTCAGAGTGGCGAGCAAGGCGGTTGAAGACTGGAAGGCGGAGCAGCTTAGTAAGGAACAGAGCCATGAGGCGGACCTAGATGTGGGACAAAGGTCTGCGATGGAGACATGAGTATCGTTCTGTACGAGGGCCATGCGAATTGGTTATCTATTCTATTTTCTATTTGAGCATAAGCCCCTTCTTGTAATTTGTTGCGCTGAATCTCAGTGTCCAAGCTCACTTCTCCGCTGGAAATCTCGTAACCGCTCCTGGACGCTGTCTCCATTCCAGAGCTCGGTAGTATTGGCTGTCGCAGGGCTGAGTTGCGGCATGCCTACTTGCTCAATCGTGAAACTCGCAGCAACACTTCCCCAGCGGGCGGCTTCGATGACATCGAAATCTGTGCGAACAAGGCCAACGGCAAGACCACCAAGGAAGCCGTTGCCACCGCCCGTGGGATCGATCACCTTGCTTTGCTCAGTGTAATAAGCAGGTAGCCAACATGACGTCTGGGAGCTACCACCTCGAGCAATGTAGCAGCCAATTTTTCCTGACCGTACGACAACAACACCCTCCCCTTGGGCACCAATGCCACTTGCTATGAGCTCCGCAGCCTGCTTCTCGACAGCTTCTTTGACCACACCCGACTTGTGCTCAAATGAAAACAATGCACCAAGCTCCTCATGATTAGGACTCAGAACATCGACACATTTCAAGGCGGCCTTTGTGTTTTCCAGTTGCTCGGCAGTGCAAAGATCGGGCACCGGCTCCCATACTATGATTGGATCAGGGATATCTGTACCGAACGCTTCAGCCCGTCGCTCCTTCAGCCGCTGCACAAGCTCACCACATCGGACGGCTGAGCAGATCAGATGGAAGCTCTTCGACGCGAGTAATTCCACGGTAAGGTCATCGGCAGTCAGTCGCTTCTTCTCCGTGAGGTATTTGAAAGCCCGATGATCGTTTTCACCGTAGCCGTTCCAGCCGCGAGTTGTGAGAGCATTGCGTGGTTGAAACAAGACACCAGTGTTCCACGATGAAACGAGGTCACGTAGCTGGTCTGGGAAGTCCGTACCAGCATCGATAATCCAACCGACTGACTCCGACTGTGGCGGTGGAGAAAACAGACGAGCTCCAATTGCGGAGAAAGTGCCGGCACCACCCATGATGTTGATCTGAGGAGTTTGGTCTGGTGCTGAAGGCGGTGGGTAAATGTCATCTGCTCGTGTTAGTCATAGCCAGGCACGCTGTGAAGATGGAATAGGAGATGATGGATGACTGCACGCCTACCTATGATGAACATGCCAAGCGTGCAGAAGTCCATCTTGCCTGCTTAGAGTCGTGCTGATGATGCAGCAACGAATGTGGAAATTGAAACGTATACACCGAAATGTCAAGATAAGGGCGGCGTGTGAAGTGTAGAGATGGCAAGAATTTGGTGAGCATAAGAAGCAGTCATATGTACACTTATGGCTATGAGGCACGTCATGCAGAGGGCAGGGCAGGGCTGATGAAGCTGAAGCTCTGCAGTGGACAGACAGGCTAAGGCGGCGCTCCTTAAGGTACGGCTCGCTACAGACCTATTAATCTCCTGCCTAGAAAGGCACCTGTATTACTGCCTACCACCCACTATTATTGCATTGCTATATATTCACAGCTACGACTGTGTTACTGACCATCGCCTCCAACAACACCTCCTCCTCGGCAGGCCCGCTATTCGAGCCAGCCAGCCAGCAAGCACCCTGCAGGCAGTCCCCGAAGGCATCTCCAAGCACAGCAGGCGGCGATCGACGGTTACGTGCAGCGTATATCATTCTTGTCCACCTCATCTGCGGAGCCCTGTCTCGTGACCACCAAACCCAAACATGTCTTCTGAGCTGGCAGCGTCTGGCCAGGGCATGCACAATCTCACCACCCTGATCAAGAGGTAGCTTCGTCCCCTCCCTCCCTGTCCATCTCCATCCCCCTTGCCCTTGTTGCTCTCCTCACACCGCCCTCTATTGTCACCACAACCACCACCCCGCCCTCGCACCAATGGCCGACACCCTCAACTACGCCTCCTCCCCACGACCCGCATCGCCCAGCAGCAACCAGAACAACCCGCTCACTGCAATCATCCGCAGACTCGAAGCCGCAACCTCCCGTCTTGAGGACATTGCTTCAAGCTCGACCAGCTTTGAAGCCCTCGACAATGGCCAGATAGGGAAAGGCAATGCGCCCAGGGCCAGCGCGCCCAACCTGCCAGGCACTGCTGTGACTGGCTCTCCGGCTGTCGAGGCCCCGAAGCCTGCAGCTCCCGAGCTCCCGCCTGCGATTCAAGAGATGGATGAGTTGATCGAGGGCGAGGTCAAGAAGTTCGTGGAAGCGAGTAAGGGAATTGACCCCTTGGTCGAAGGACAGGTAGGTTTTGTGAATACGAAGAGCAAGGAGAACGACTGCTTACGAAAACATAGGCCGAGACCACAGCAAAGGCCTTCCGCGACCAAAGGCGCTTCATTGTCACCTCTACCAAGGCCAAGAAGCCCGATATGAGCTCCGCCGGCTTCCCTGAGCTCATCAAGGATCTGCAGCAAGATATGGGGTCGGTTGGAGACGCGAGAGACACAAACAGGGCATCACAAATGAAGGATCACCTGGCCATGGTCGGCGAGGGCATTGGCGCTCTGCAATGGCTCATTATGGACGGCAAGCCTGCTGACTTTGTCGGCGAGGTCACAGGTGGTGCGCAGATGTACGGAAACCGCGTGCTGAAGGCCTATAAGGAGACGTAAGTTGATGTTGGTGTCGCGTGCTGCTTCAGACTTTTTCTAACAATGTATACAGCGATCAGAAACACGTCAAGTACGTCCAGTCGTACTATGCTCTCTTGAAGGCCCTGCAAGCCTACATCAAGAAGCACTACCCCACTGGTCTTACCTGGAACAACAATGGCATCGATGCCGCCCAGGCTTACCGTGAAGCCGACGACAAGACACCTAGTGCTACTCCAGCACCGCCTCCCGGTGGTGGTGCGCCTCCACCTCCTCCACCGCCTCTTCCCAACTTCGACAACAACCCCCCTCCACCGCCTCCACCCGGCGCTGCACCAGCACCTGCAAAGAACACCGGTGGCGATATGGATGCTGTGTTCTCCCAGTTGAACCGCGGTGCAGACGTTACCAAGGGTCTCAAGAAGGTCGACAAGTCGCAAATGACACACAAGAACCCATCTCTCCGCGCACAGGACAGTGGTGACAGCATCCGCTCGCGCAGTCGCGGACCTGAGACAAAGCCAAAGCCCGTATCTATGCGCCAGAGCAGCTCGGCTTCTGGACCTGTGAAGAAGGAAGGCAAGAAGGAGCTTGACGGCAACAAGTGGCTGATCGAGAACTTCGACTCGCCTTCGGTACCGATCGAGATCGAAGTCAGCCAGACCCAGAGTATTCTCATCTCGCGATGCAAGAACACAACCATCATTCTGAAGGGCAAGGCGAACGCAGTCAGCATTGACAACTCTTCCCGCACACAAGTTCTTGTTGAGACTTTGATCAGCTCGGTCGACGTTATTAAGAGCCCCAACTTCGCGATTCAAGTCACTGGCTCGCTTCCCACCATCCTGTTGGACCAGGTGGACGGTGCGTCTATTTACCTGGGCAAGGACAGCTTGCACACTGAGGTCTTCACGAGCAAGTGCTCCAGCGTCAACATTGTGTTGCCACCTGCGGGCGACGAGGACGACAGCACAGAGTGCCCTCTGCCTGAGCAGTTGAGGACGTTCATCAAGGACGGAAAGCTCGTTAGCGAGATCGTCGAGCACGCTGGATAGAGCTCTTCGGTTGTACTGTAGGATTGGAAAGAGGAGGGTGGTTAGTTGGATAGATGTATGATGAAGTTGTTGTGGCTGTCAATCACGCCAACGGTATTATCGAACGTGACTGCATGGTAGTTTCCGCAAAGCAATAACTGGTGGGACGTGACGTTTCCAACATACTTCGCTAACACAACAAGTTTCAAAGCAACGATTTCAATTGATATAGGGGAAGAGCGCTGGCTGCTATCTTGCTGGTACAGAAGCTGATCCGTGACTTTGCACGTGGACGTTAATACCACGTTCCAATGGTCTGAACTCAGTATTCGGAAAGCTATTACAATCACCCATAGATGAAAGTTACACGCAGACCGACCGTTGACTTACTATCGAAATTGGAAGTTTATTTGGCATTGAGTACGCTACTATCCTTGTACACGTTTGACTAATACGCTCACTCTTGCCACTGACATGCCAGTACGGAGCTTGAAGTTACACCGCTACAGTAGGGAGATACAGGCACGACAGGGCATTGATTGCTCTCGGACCAGACGCACGTTGAAAAGCCCGAAAACCCGCGCTGGGTTGTTTAAATGCTGCAACTAGTCGTGAGAGGGGCGGTTGGTAACGTCTTTTTCTAGAATGCCGATACCGAGCTCGCCACAGATTGTGAAGAGACCTTCTTTGACTGGTCATGGACTGGTCTCCAGTGAGCATTGCGACGATGATTTTGACAGTGCACTGCTCGCCGATGGACACATACAAGCTTCCCAGTCCACGAGAAAGCAAAAGGAATGCTTAAACGCAAGGTTTGTCATGCGCGTGTGGAGGCGGGCTATGACGCGTTTATCGTGCAACTCGCAGCGGATCGCGGGCGAAATGCCACCCGAGCACCCTTCTTCGTGATGCCCTGTGCTACAATGGAAGTTTGCTCGGTTGATCTTGTCAAACGAGCAAGGGTGAATGTCGGCATAGAGAGGGGCTGGTGGATGATGGGAACACGGGTATGGCAGTACTATTAGAGGCAAGCTGCTTTCCTGTTGAATGCTTGCTGTTAATAACCTTTCCTCGTCTCCGTCGAACAGTAGATCATTTCTTCTCTACTTTCAGCAATCATGCCTCATTCAGAAGAACCTAACAACGCCGATGCCATCAATGGCTCGAAGCCGACCCGCCGTGGTGTCTACTTGCTTACCCACCCACGATCAGCGTCGAATCTTTTCCAGACGATGATGGCCAAGCAGAAGAGCCGCGGTGCAGACGTGCAATGTTCCAGCTATCACTTTTTCAACGCATCGTTCGCGGTGTTCATGCAGATGGGCAGAGGCAGTTTGCAAAGCTCAAACTGGACGGAAGGCGATCGTGCTGCACTGCATGAGCCATACAAGGCAGCTTTCGAGGCGATGAACAAGGAGTTGGCGGATGCGGAACAACATGTGAGTTCAAAATGCATTCTTTATAAATGATTTATGTCGAGTTCCGGAGCATTTCAAGAAGTGAGGTTGCGTTTCGCCATCTTTGGCGGATGACCAATTATTCACGATTATGGCGTGCTCATGCAAACCCTGGGCCAACCCGCTGACTAACCATCTCTCTCACATAGTGCCAACAGGTCTTCATCAAAGAACATGCTTGCTTGCTCAAGAGTCCGGACGAGCTTTTCGCAGCGGCCTTCAACGAAGATATCTCTGACAAGAAGCCATTTGTGCTATGCCATGCAGGTTCCTCGAAGGAGCCCGTCCACACAAATCCTACGTACCTACCCGATGACTTGCTGCTGGCAATGCAGCCTGTCTTTCAGATCCGCCACCCCGTCTTGATGTTCCCATCGTTGCTTCGTACAGAGTTAAAGGCGTTGCCTAATTCTAGCATACGCGATCCTTTGTTCCCGGCGTTTTTGACGCTCCGTCCGTCGCGCGCTCTGTACGAATGGTACGCCAGCCATCCATCAGCATTGTCGCCTAAAGTCATCGATGCCGACGACATCATGAACAACAGGGAGGCAGTGCGTCAGCTCTGCATCGACATTGACTTCGACCCGGATGCTGTCCAGTACGAGTGGGAGACTCGTCAAGAAGACGACCCTATGAAGGCCCCTTTCCTGTCTACCATTTACTCTTCCAAGGGTATCAAGCCAGGATTGGAGGCGAGGTGTCTCGACATCGAGGCAGAGAAGAAGAAATGGATTGCCGAGTTCGGCGAGCAGGACAGCGAGATTTTGGCGAAGTACGTTTATGATGCCATGCCGGACTACGAGTATTTGCTCGAGAAGCGCGTGAGAGGTTCCAAATAGATGCTCTGTACCAAGTCAAATACGAAGCATCGTTTCCGAGTCCACGAATGACCACATTTTGTCTCACGTGGTCATCAGATGCTCCGACGTTGGCGAAACCGTGGTTATCGAATGCGGGAGCGATCATTTCCATCTCATCACGTTTCACGCAAAAGTTAACGGTCGCGTGACTCCGGTCGCACTTGCAGTGATCCCCGGCTGCGCCACAGTTGGAGGAGGGGGCGGTGGCTTATGTGTGGCGACACCCTGGAATACTGCAGCCTTGTGAGCTTACCACCTCCTACGTACGCATCCCTAGTGCTCTCTTCTTTCTTCTTTCTACTACTGTTCTGGTAGATCCGAATCTTCCTCATACCCTGCTATCTCTGTGGTAGCGAGGTCTGTGGGCTGGACTCTTTTTGAATCCATACCATCCAAGACGCCCGTCAAGTCCTCGCAAGAAGTGTGGCAAAGATGCCTGCAGCAGCGGTGAAAGGTACGTTCCATCGACCCGTGTATTGTGGACCTCTTATCCTTGGGAGGTCTACACCCACGTGAGGCACCCTTTCGATCAGAATGTTGTCGCAAAATATCGTTTGCGACTCAAGGTCGATGTACGCCTATTTACACTACTAAAGCTAACGCCACAATTCAGGCATCATCATCTCGATCTCTATTATCACCGCACTTGGAGTCGCCGTTCTTGAAAACCCGCAGGTCCAGCAATGGCTCGCACAGCAACGTCGTCACCTTGCTGAGCTGCTCCGTACTCTGGGCCCCGATCTAGACCCCCAGTCTCGTCGTGAGGCTGAAGCGTTTGCCTTCGAGGGTCGTACGCCCACCAACGATGAAGCCATCCGCCGAGAAGCAGAAGCTAGTCGAGAGGCCGCTGCTGTAGCAACTGGCAGAAGCCTTGGGTTGTCGACGAGTCCGGTGAGGAGGATACCAGTCATGGGACCCGGTGACGAGCAGGCGGCGGAAGAGAGGAGGCGCTTAGGCCGGGAGTACCTTGCAAGAAGGAACATGGAGATGTCTGCGTTGAAGCAGAAGAGAGGCGTGAGCAGTCCTGCTGCTGAAGAACCGCCTTCTTCCCCGACTAGCTTCGACTCGATGGTCGATGGAGAGGGCAAGTTGAGGCTCGATGATAAGCAGTTGTCGGAGGTGCCACCCGCCGAGCCTACCCAATCCGACTACGAGATGAAGCAGCTACGCCAACCCATACCAGTCGCAGAAGCGTCGGGCTCCTCATCCAACGCTGGCGGTTGGGGTTGGCAGTTAGGCGCCGCTCTGGCGAATCCATTCGGTGACGAGTACGAATTAGAACGGAGCATTACACCAAAACCACCCGTGCCTCCAAAGATCTCTCTAGAGAGCAAGCCACAGCCAGAGCAGACTAGACCGGTGGTTGAACCGCAACAGCAGGAGCCGGAGACCAGACCTGAGGAGCTGACCTACGAGGAGCAAATGGCCATCGCACTATCTTTGTCAGAAGCAGAGACCAGCAAGCCTTCAGCCACTGTCCGCCAGAACAGTCAAGAAGAGCCCGACGACGACCTCCGAGCTGCCATAGAAGCTAGCCTACGTGAAATGGACGGCCAACAGGCTGCGCATGCCATCGCACACGCTGTACCAGTTACTCCGCGTTTGATTGGCAACTCGAAGCAACCTCTGGTCGACTTGACACCCGACCCACCAATTTCTACTCCTCAAGATCTACCACGTGGTGACTGGACATCCTTGTTCGATCATTCGGTATGGAGACAAGAAGCGAAGGCAGCGGATCCCCCTGTCAGCGTGCCACCGCAGGCTGTGGGTGTCGACGAAGACGATCTTTACACTGCGACACCTCAACTCACTCGCGCTCGCCTTGCAGTCCACGACTCTGAGCAGGCACATCCTCGAGCAATTGTTGCCACTAAGCCCTACGATCCCGTACACGAAGCTGCAAGTGCCCAGCAACAGCAAGCTCCTCTCGAGGCTAGCTTCTACTCCGCCCAATCTCGTTCTACCTCACCACCAACTTCTCACACAATGTCGAACGCGCCTCCACCACCTCCACTTGTCGACATCTCCGAGGATACGAGCCCTTCTGCGTCTGGACACACCGCAGCAGTCCACTCTCAAGTCTCTTCGATTTTGCTTGACAGCACATCCAGCTCCGAGGCCTTCGCATCTCTTCCAGCCGTGTCCCGTGGTCAGACTCCACCGCAACACACTGCAAGCGTGGCGCACAGTGAAATTTCCGATGTCGAGGTGATTGACGTCCTGGAAGACAGCGACGTTGACATGCTGTCTGAGGAAGGCGATGGCGTGGCAACCCCCGATAGCTGGACTGAGGTTGGAAGCCAAGACGGAGAGAGTGAAGTTGGCCACCCCGAGGCTACCATGCTGTCATCTTGAGAAACAGGCTCAAGAACGACTCACACTTTGGCGAAGATTGTTAGGATTGGGAGCATTGGGAATGCTAGGACTGAGGGTTGGAGTTATCGGTTTGTGTTTTCCAGTGCTAAAAACTGCCTCTGGCTAGGATAACTTACTCATCACGATCATTTGGCACGGAGCCGACACGTTTTTACCATTTTTGATTCTCGAAATCTTGCTTGAGGCACCTCGGGCCTTTGTATGTAACCATGCTCGAGTTAGGTAAGCGTGCCGTTTTGTGCCGCACTCGTCACAGGTATTTTCTCATCAACATCAACATTACTTCCATACCCACTCCAGCTATAAATAAACCGTGAGATAACTATGTTACTCTAGGACGGTTCCCGACACGGAATATCTACGGAACGCATAGTGGAACAGCAATCCAAGAGGTCAAATGCACGTGAGCAGGGAGGTGTCGCATACTCCAAGAGACTCTCGTCGGCGCCGGCGTCCGAATATATTGAAGCATCACGAAATCAATGATCCCCAGATCTTTGCCAAATGCCCAGACAAAACCCCGCGCCGAGATCCTTACAAGGCTCGACTTGCAGTTGCAGTCGTACGGACTATTCATCTGTCAGAACAATACACTTGAGACAAGCTGATCGGAATAGCTGCAGCCTCGTCATGCCCAGAGTCAGTCTTGGATGGACTCTCTTTTGGCCGTGGCCTTAGGGGCCAGTACATGACTAGCAAACCCATTCAAGTCACGATCTGGAGCGTGCTATATCACCAAGACGTCCTTGCCACCCTTCCAAGCTCTTGATAGCGCGCTCAAGGACTTGGGGGGACATATCGCTATGCCTCTGGCGGCTGAGTTCACTTGCTCTCGGGTGTTCATTCTGCAAACTCTCACGCTGAATACGGTAAACCACATGACATCGTACATGGTAAAGGCTCGCCGAGATGCGTAGTCAAGTTCTGGTCAAGGCCCTGGCGACGATCGGCCCCAACTGCACATGGATCAGGAGTTTTTGGTCTTCTCCTCATTGCGTGCTCGGTCGTGACTGACGGATAGGCACAGCGGCTGCGGCCAGCGACATAAAAAAGCCAATTCTCGCGAGTCCGTGGCATGCGTGGATGTAAAATCTATAAGTACTCAGTCTTTCTTCTTTCTAGTACAGCCAGTTTCAGGTCATCAGCAACTCTTCTCCACTGGAACAAATCTCATCATGGCAGCAGTCAGCCCCGAAACCAAGAAACATCATCCATCTGACAAAGATGATTCGTCTGTGGAGGCTGGAATAACTACGGGTGAAAAGATTGGTGTCGACCATGTGGAAAAGCTGGAGACAGCAGATATCTCAGCAGTAACCGCTGGGGTGAAAGCCTCGCAAGTCTACGAGAACATGGCACCAATCGCGGAGCTTGGACTCACTGACTGGAGGGCAACAGAGAAGCAGCTTGTCCGCCGCCTCGATATGTCTCTGATGCCGACCATCTGGCTACTATACTTCAATAATTACTTGGACCGGACAAATATTGCGCAAGCCCGTCTGGCTCCAACGACCATCGACGAGAGCCTCGGATTGTCTGGGGAAGACTACAATGTCGCTGTCTCTGTCTTGACGGCAGGTATGTATTTATAGAAAATCACATGGAATTCGAAATGGAGTTAGGCTGATCAAAAGGTGCAGGTTACATGCTCGCCCAACTCCCTTCCAACATGCTGCTAACTCGGTTGAGGCCCGGTATCTACTTGCCTTGCACTACCTTAGTGTGGTCCGGCGTTTCAATCGCTACAGCTTTCACCACCAGTGCGTCTAGTCTGTTCGCTGTCAGGTTCTTCTTGGGCGTGACTGAAGCGCCGCTTTTCCCTGGCGTAAGTACCATCAAATGTATACTTTTGACGAAGATACTTGATTCTTTATGTTTATTTGGGGCATCGGGAATCGTGCGACTTACCACTAATCAATTTCGCAGGCTATCTATCTTATGAGCTGCTGGTACACACGGAAAGAGCTGGCCCTTCGGATTTCAATTCTTTACTCTGGCTTGCTCATCGCTCAAGCATTCTCCGGCATTATTGCCGCAGGTATCTTTAATGGCCTTGAGGGTACCGGTGGTATGCTAGCATGGCAGTGGTTCGTTCTACTTAATCTTCCATCTACCCATACACTGACCTATGCTACCATCCAGGCTATTCATCCTCGAGGCACTGATGAGTGTGGTCTGTGGCATTGCAGCATACTTCACTCTTCCCGATTATCCTCATTCGAAGACTGGAAGCCAAAAATGGACAATGAACCATGACATGCGACGCCTTGCTGAGGCTCGTATGGTCGCCGATCGAGTCACGGGCTCTGTTGGCAAGGGCTCCGTGTTCGGAGGCGTGAAGCTGTGTGTATTGGATCCAAAAACCTATCTCTTCGTAAGCACTACCTCTCCGCCATAAAGATCCTTTTTTGTCGGCTGACACTCATCCACAGATCTTCCTCAACCTATTCATGACCGCCAGCTACGGTTTCAATTTCTACTTCCCGACGATGGTCCAAGGTTTTGGTATCGGCAGCCGCACAATCTCGCTTCTACTCACATCGCCACCATTCTTTCTCGGTGCATTCGTCTCGTTCGTCCTTGCATGGAACAGCGACCGGACAAGGGAACGAGGATACCACGTCTCCGCAGGACTCTGTGCCGCCGCCATCGGATATATCATCACGCTGGCATCCAGTGCGACCGCAGCACGTTACACTGCCGCCTTCTTCTACGCCCCAGGGGCTTTCGCAGCAAATGCTCTAATCTATTCCTGGGCGATCTCATCTCTGTCAGCCACGCCTGAAAAGCGGGCTGCAGCTGGAGCAATAGTCAACATCCTGGGGCACATTGGCAACATCATCTCGCCTTACTTCTTCCGCGAGAACGAAAGGCCCGTATACACCACTGCTTTTGTCCTCATGTTGGTCTTCGGCGTCCTTGCTTTCGCTATGTCCATGGGCACCAAGTTCTATCTCAAGCTGCAGAATAAGAAGTTGCGGAAGCGGACGGACGAGACTGGGGAGGTCTTCAACCCTTACACCACGTGATTCGAAAGCCGCGTTTTGTGCACAGATCAGACAGCGCCGGTCATTTACAGTACTTCGCACTGCAAAGAGGTTACTAGCAGCTATTCAACGTTCATCCCGGACCGGTGTTCGTTCGGTGATGATCCTCCGTCGTTGCAATAGCAAATCAAGGCCAAGCGCTGGTAGAACGGCTCTCCTTAGAAAGTAGATAATCAAGACTTCAATGAACAAGCAATCAGCCGACTGGCGTCAGTATAGTACAGGATCATGCATCAATGCGAATCCGGATGACTTGCAGTATGGAGTTGCTCTGATGGGCTTGATCGAACCGGTGAGTTCTCGGTGTGGCTGTACCCTGTGCTTTGATCGTCAAGGCTTGTGATGATAAGCAGAAAGGCTGGCAGCACGATTCCAGCATAGCTGGCGCAAATAAATCCTAGGAGACTCCGTTGGCGGTGTCGTGTGGAAAGGGACACCTTTATGTATTTGCTGTCGAACAAGCCAATGGGCTGGTATGGCATATAAGCTGGAACGCGTCCGCAGGGAGCGAGAGTGCTGATGGTACTGAATGGGCGACTGGCAGTGCCGACTGAACTCGTGTGTGTAGATGAGGTAGTTGATAAATCGTCTCTCTACTTCTATACATGTATCACGCCATGTACGACGTCTCAGTATCCTCTATTTCCACCATGACCTAGGTCTTAGGAGCGTCCATGGCCCCGCCTTTTCCAAACTGCGCAATAAGTGCGCACACGTCCCAGCGCCCAGCGAAACAATTACAAGTAAAATAACGCTCACAAACTCAAGGAAAATGATTCAAAGCAGTCAGTTGGTATTTGGCACAAGACAGAGCTCCGCTTAAGCGCTGCCGGTCGACCTGGTGGCGTCCCACTTGGGGATCTTCATGGTGCCGTGCTCGTTGAGGTGCTTGTGCATGTCGAAGGCGTTCCACAGAAGGTGAGGCTCGTGGCCCCAGCCCTTGCGCAGGCACTCGAACTCGGCACGGTCGAGGTAGTCTGTCAGGATGGGCTGGTAGTCGGGGTGGGCGCACTTCTTGATGATCTCGCGGGCACGCTCGCGAGGAGACATGCCGGTGACGTCGGCGAAGCCGATTTCGGTAACGACCATGTCGACTGTGTGATTTGTTAGTATTGATACGATTATCATAGTGCTAGGATTTTGACTTACGGTCGTGCTCGGTCTGGTCGACGTGGGTGCACATGGGGACAATGCAGGAGACACCAGTGGGGTCGGTCCTCGAAGGGCGAGTCGAAGGGGTGTGCATGATGGAATACTTGGAGTTACGCAAGAAATCGGCAGAGCCACCGAGACCGTTGAGCATACGGCTACCCATCACGCAAGTGCTGTTGGCATGTGCGTAGATGTCAACCTCGACAGGAGTGTTCATGCCGATGATACCAAGTCTCTTGATAATCTCAGGAGAGTTGGAAACGGACTGTGGGCGGAGAAGGAGCTTAGGTGCGTAGCGGTCGTAGTTGTCGTAGAAGCGCTTGAAGCCTTCGGGGCTGAAGCGAATGGATGTAGCAGTGGCGAAATCGAGGTTGCCGCTGTCGAAAAGGTCGAGGAAGCTGTCCTGGAGCACCTCGGTCCAGACCTTAAGGTTCTTGAAGTTGGCACCGCCGGAAGCCAAGCCACCAACAACTGCGTTCGCGATGTTGCCAATGCCGGACTGGACGGGAGTGAGGTTTGCGGGGAGACGGCCGTGCTTGACCTCGTGCTGAAGGAACTCGACAAGGTTGCTGGCAATCTTGCGGCTAGTCTCATCCTCGGGGGAGTTGGGCTGCGTCTGATCCATGTAGTCGGACTCGACGATGGCAACAACCTTCTCAGGGTCGACCGGGATGTAAGGCAGGCCAATGCGGTCTTCAGGTGACATAACAAGGTAAGGCTTCTTGTAAGGAGGAACGTCGGTACCGACAATGTCGTGAAGGCCAGTGAGATCGGGAGAAGCAGTGTTGACCTCGATAATAATCTTCTCGGCCATCTGGACAATCTCAGGGCTGGCGCCAACGGAAGCACCAGGAATGATGCCACCCTCGGGTGTGATAGCAGTAGCCTCAATGACAGCCACATCGAGCTTCTTGTTCTTCTTGTGCTTGGTGTAGTAACCGTAGACCAGGTCAGAGGGACCCATTGAAAGGTGCTTGTCGAAGAATTTGATGTTGCCGTTGTTGATGCCCTTAGCGATGTCCTTGCCGACCTGGTGGGGGCTTCTCCTCTCAATCATGTTGTTGCGTGCCCATCTGTTCTCAGTCTCCGCGCCTGATGAGGCTCCAACGAAAAGGTTGTACTTCAATTGGCCCTGGAGGCCGTTCTTCTCAACATGCTCGGCCAATGCTGTGGGAGTCTTCTTGGGGTAGCCGACGCCGGTGAAACCACTCCAGCCCTGTAGTGTACTGTTAGTGATCGTTGACTAAAGAAACGAGGAAAATTGTCGGCTGTCCAGGCGAGGTCGAACAGCATGTTTCGTGATTCCAGAGATCCGTTGAACGGGAAAGGAATGGTATATATTCGCCAACTTACAATCCAAGAGTCGTGAGGGAAGTGCTCGATCAGATCTTCGGCCTTTGCGAGCTTCTTCAGGTAAGAAGGGCGCGCAACACGGCTCTTCAACAGAGCGGACGCAGACATGCTGGGGTAGAGTATGGGGAGAGTGGAGAGATGGTTGGTTGGGGATGGAGAAGAAGAAGGGTAGAGCGAGAGGAAGGAGAAAGGCTTCGAGTTATTTTTCGAAGTCCAGCTAAAACACTAAACCTTTGGGGTTCTGCGGAGGAGGTACGGTATCGAACTCTTGGTACCTGTCGGGCGAGACAGCACGGTGGAGCGCAGTCCTTCGCTGGTAAGAGGTCGGATCTTTTGCGGATCTGCAGGCTCGTGTGATGTCAAGGGCATGCCTGGAGCTCGGTTGTCACTATCGTCTCGCGATAACACGTGATATCGAGGCTCGGGAGAATGGAACGATTGTCTCGTAGGCTCCGGTTCATCCTGGCTGACCTCATGGCCGCGGGAGTGCTCGCATTAGCAAGGCTGTTAGTGCCGAAGATTTGATCGACTAGAACCGAGAATGCGGCGCCGGGGAGTTGCGCCCGGTATGAAGTCACCCGTGCTTGGGCCTGCTCTGGCTGATCCGGTTCTAGTCTTGTGTTTACGGCTACGGCTACTTCCATCAAGGTCGGCGTGTCTTTGTTTGATATCGACGACATCTGCCTGCTCGTCGTCGCCCATGCATTTCTGCTGCTCTGCAGAAGCGCACCGGCAGCTGCAGCCCTTTTAAGATGACCAAACCAAAGCTCGTCCATTAACGATATATTATTGGTTGCAGCTGTCTCAACCGGACAGCGGAGCCGATGCAGCTCTAACGCCCAGGAGCATTGTTCCTTCACATGCAAACAAGAGGTAGTCGTGCCATCATCATTGTTTATTAGCATTGGCGCTCTGTCTCTGTTCTGTAGTCTCTCTCCCCTTTCCTCCCTTCTTGTAGCAACATCACCCTCTGCAGTACCACCAACCACAGCTCATCAGCACCACAACAATCACAATGGCGTCCACCGGCAACCTCTGGTGGTTTACACCACTCCAGGTACGCTCTACCAACTCAACAAAACTGCTCACAACCAAATCGCGCAGAACGCTGACACTGCATAGTCCTTCGCAGTAATCGGCACAGCCGTCAATTTCGGTATCGTCTATTCCGTCCAGTAAACCAACCCACAATCTAACCATCACTACCCCCCAGGCGGCTCCGTCCTGCAATCCCCCCTCATCATGCCCATGCTGCAACTCCGCGAAGTCCCCGCGCACCACGCCGGCACCATGACCGCCTACCTGCTGCACAACTCGGAGAAGTTCTTCCCGCCGCTCAACGGCGCCTGCACCGTCACCAACCTCGTCCTGACCATCACCGCCTACCTGCACCGCCACGAGTCCTCGCTCGCCGCCTCTAAACTCCCCTGGCTCGGCGCCTCGCTCGCCCTCAACCTCGCGACCACCGCCTGGGCGCTCGGCATCATGGTCCCCATGAACAAGGCCATGGCGCGCCACGCGACCAGCTTGCAGGCGAACAACGCGGATGAGAAGAGCGAGAAGGAGCTGAGGCGTTTGCAGGCTAGGTGGCAGAAGTTGAACTATGGTATGTCTCCCTTGCGGTTGATGCGGGTTTGTTTTTATTGGGAACGGGTTGAGCTGACTTTCTGGCTTTCTTAACAGGTCGTGCTTTCATCATGATCGCTTCCTCCATCACTGCTCTGTACGGCTTGCTTGAGGACGGTGCCATTCTCAGGGTCTAGAGACATTCTGATGTGGCAGAGTAGAGCGAGCATGGAGTTCTCGATATCTAGTACCAAGAATATATAATCGCAACTGAAAGCTTGACGTGGAAGTGCATATTGAATTGCACGTTTTTCAGTGTTCTGTTTGATAGCTTGGGGATCGTTGCGCTGTTCTGTTGGGAACGTGCCGCTATTCGTGTTCCAATTGTTGGCAGTGAGAGGAAAGCAGTTTCAGATGCGCTTCGCAGGCATAGAAGCAGAACGCAGTTCGTGCAATGCGACTTCGATGGCCAGTGGCGATTAGCGTGCAATCACCGGCGAGTGACAAAACAACATTATATGTGCCGTGGACATAAAAATATGTGTGCTCACGGTCAAAGCCGCAACATTACACTTCCTGAGTCGACCATTTGGGTATATATTGTGCATCATCACCACATCTCACTTTCCCTCTGAAACCATCTTTTGCACTTTCATGAGCAGCACATTGCTCTCCCTCCCGAGCTTCCTCTGCCCATTGATACCGCCCTTTCTGGCCTTCGCCATAGCACGCTGCATCTTCTCTCGCTCCTCGATCTTCCTCTTCCGCTCGCGATGACCCTCCTCGATCTCCCGCCGCCTGGCCTCGGCCGCCTCTTTCCTCGCGGTTGCCTGCGCGTGCTCTTTTGAGAAAGGCTGGAACTTGGGCTTGCGCTCGCGCGGTTTCCGCTCTCTGGGTGCTCGCAGCACGGGCGCTGGTTCAGGCGATAACGAAGGGCGTGTCATTAGGTCCTGACGGTCAGGGTGGGGTGCGGAAGGTGGCGAGGCTTCCTTCGGCGGTGCCGCAGATTCGTCCTTCTCGTCGTCGTTTGTGGTCGTGGGGGCTTGGTCCAGGTGTGCGGATGCGGGAACGGGAATGGCATCATCCTGGGCGTCGGGGATCTTGCCTTGTCGCTTGAGACGGGCGTATTCTTTCTGGATCAGAGCGCGCTCGATGAGCGAGTCTTTGATTTTCTTTGCTTTGCGCTTGTAGGTGCCGTCTGGGAGGTTGGCGGGACCGACTTGGAAGCCTTTCTTGGCTTTCTTGCGGTCGCCATCGGGCGCTGAGGCGGCGTCGTGTTTGCGTTTTTCGGCAGGCATTTTGGTTATGTTATGTTGTTATAGAAGTGATCTCTTTTGATCTCTTCGGCAAGCCTGAAAGTCTCGACTCGAACTTGGACCCCGAAAGTGCAAGCAAGGGTCAAGGGTTACTAGTTCTTATCAGGCCGGCGATAAGGGACTAGCGCAGCAAGCAGCAGCAGCGATCGAAGCATCTTCGCAGCAGCCTTCACATCCGCATGCGCAAAGGCTATCGCGTGATAGCAGCCGGCTTTCTATCAATCAAAAACGCAGTGCGTGACTCTTGCGCAGACTGCACTGCATACTTCTTGCAGCGAGAGAGAAGGCCTCGACTCTGCTGTGACTCGCGGGCCTTTGTCACACACCGCTCGCACTCTGACGTACAAGCACGTCTTCGCCTCCGCCCTCGCCCTCACCTCGCCTTTGACTTCCCGTAAGAGCCATTTCGGTGCAAGCCTGCACTCGTGAAACCACCGCACCTCCCTCCCACAGAGAGCTTCTGTTTACCTCGCCCTTTGACTGATTGTCTCTCTGCTCACTACTGAAGGTCAGTCTACAGGCGACCACTAGAATACCCTTGAGAGTGCAGCACTGTGCAGCCCTGCTTTGCGAAGTCATCCCACCTTGACTCTACCTCGCCTTCGTACCTTCTACTGTACTGGTGACACCTTGTGGAGCGCTCGGAGTCTGACAATAGGCTCCGAGCGAGAATATCATGTCTATCCATAACAACATGCACCCAGATCCAGGTCGCCAGTCTACCGAAGACACTGATGGCAGCGGTGAACCCCGACTCAAAGGCGAGGCGCCCGAGAGAGCCAGTCATAGCCGCCATACCAGTCCAACAGGAATGTTCAACCCTTACTATACTGGACGCCCACGATCGCCAATCACCGCAATGAAACATGAACCCATAAACCGCCAGGAAATAATTCGGAGGATCAAGAGTCGGGAGCATGGATCGAGACCGAGCTCGCCTGAGTTGGAGCGTCCGTCTAGTTCGAGCGGCTGGAAGGGAAGAGAGGCTATACCTCTACCTCCTGTTGTAGACTCCACTGTGGCACGTCCTCAGTCCAGAGAAGAGCCGTCGGACAATCTGGCTGCTGGTATGCAGATCGAGAGGCCTAGATCGGCTTTGCATAGCGGTGATTTCAGAGAAAGAGAAAGCGCCGATGCTGGTTTCGGTCGATTCACCGATGCTGTGCGAGAAGAACAACAGTCGACAATTCTGTCTACATCACCTGTCGCACCGTGGCACTCTGGATTTCCTGCTGCTGCATTTCGACAAGCCTGGTCGGAAAGACGTCAACCACCGCCACCACAGCCAAACTTCGAGTCCCAAAGACCTGCGCGATCGCGGGCTATATCGAATGCTACATTGGCCACTAGTTTCACCTACAAGCCGCCCACCAGTCCTTTGGTCCACCAGTCGAGACCTGATACACCAGATCCCCAATCACGTCCGATGTCCCCGATTTTGGATAAGTCGCGTAGGCATACTTTCTCTCCGGAAGCCTTGAAAAGGATGTCTTCAGCCGCTCTGGACTATCCTGCCTCTGCGCGTGGCCAGGAAAGCAGGCCGCTCCCTGCATTGCGAAAAGAGACCACATACCCTTACCAGGCTCATCAACCGCGCCGATCCTTACATTCCTTCAACAGTCTACCACAATCGCCTTCGCCAGCGCCTCGGAGGCCCTCAATATCAGAATCTCCGATACAGCATGCGCACATGGTCGGATCTTACGAGGAATCTATACTGCGAGGCCGCATGTCTACAACACCTTCGAAGCCTCTGAATTTTGTTGCACAGATTGGCGTACTTGGTAAAGGAGACTGCCCGTCGAAGCTTAGATGTCCCCCACATGCCCACATTCCGTTTCCTGCGGTATTCTACAGCTATGGTTCAGCAGATGGGCAAGGTTGGCAAAGCGATCAGCCTAGTCCTTACGTGGGTTTGGTCGATTTGGAGAACAATCTTCCTAGCGCGGATCAAGCTCCAGAGAAACGGAGGCAGCGAATGGAGGAACGCTTGCAAGTGCCCCGAAGCAATGAAGGCAGCCGAGCCAGCTCTCAGACCCGTGGCGAGGAGGCCATAGGGACTGATCGACAAGCCATTCGTCGTATTCGCCAAAAGCAGAAACGTCGATCAGGGTCGCCAAAGGCTCCGCCTGGAGGTAGTTACCGTATACCGCGACAGGGACAACTGCAGATTGTGATCAAGAATCCCAACAAAACTGCTGTCAAGCTGTTCCTGGTTCCTTATGACTTGTCAGACATGGAGCCAGGTCAAAAGACGTTCATCCGCCAGCGTAGCTATTCGGCTGGCCCCATTGTGGATATGCCGCTATCCTCTAGAAGTAATTTGGGCACCGATCGGCCCGAAGCAGCTTTACCAACCTCTGATGACCCAAACGAGAGGCCCACACTGCGATATCTGCTTCACTTGCACATATGCTGTCCGGCAAAGGGTCGATATTTCCTCTACAAGAGCATCCGAGTCGTGTTCGCAAACCGCGTACCTGACGGCAAAGAGCGGCTACGGAATGAGATACAGTTACCAGATCCTAGGTATAGTGCTTACAAGCCTGCACGCGACTCGAACATTGGCCCAGCAAATACGCTTGGCTTCAATGACACTGGATGGACCAAGCCAGCGGCGTTTGAAACTGGACCTCGGAGCAATCCGACTGCCATTTCTCGCAAGACGGTTCCAATGGACGTCGATAGAGCCTATGCTCAAGAGCCCAGTCTGCAATCTGAGGGTGTCTCGCCACGACAGATTTCTGTGGCACGCAAACCTGGCTTCGATGGTATTCGACGACACCAAGACGAAGACCCATTCACTTTCCAGCGTGATCGTAGCTGGGAATCTGGCAACGCGGGCGAAGTGAGGAATGAGAGTCTTCTGAGCAGACGTTTAAAAGGCTTGGAGTTTCGGGGAGTGAGCGGCGACAATGACATGTGCTTCGAGGATGAAGCTGATATCGGCAATGACCGGTTCTAGCGGTTTGGCCCTGACTACTGGGTGTCGCAATTGCACAGGAACAGATTATGTTGCAGTAGTTTGCAACACGGGTAACAGCACGTGAGCTTAGCTGGGCGTTGATAGTATTTGATCTGTCTAACGCATCTTGGATAGATTTCTAATTGTCTTGCGCACATTTCTACGTACGTGCTCCAAACCATACCAGTGAAGCCGTCGAGAGCGGCGACTGAAGTGGTGATGGTAGCAATTGAAGCACTGTGATTACCAGAAAGCGCCAACAGGACACGGGCGGCTGTTGTCCGACAATAGTAAGGTATTGCTGAGTGTGAATAGATTCAAGCTATTGACATGTGACTGGCCTTCGCGTCCATTCGTATTGTCGACGGAAACAGTCACCGCTGTCCTGCGACTCACGGCGCGAAGTCTTCCTCCAAAACCACTCAACAGGATCCATCGCACACCCATTGAAGCCCTCACACCAACATCTCACTTCTTTGCATATCGTTGTCTATACCGATCTCTACCTTATCCATTGCAATTGACTCCACGAGTTCACCAGCCACACAGAAAGCACCGACACTAGCGCCCCGCCTTCTTCTGTGCTTTGCGCGAGAGCTCCGCGAAATTTCATTGAGCTTTTGCGATTTGCGACAGCACCACCTCCACTCACATCTCCCACATCCCACACGCCCACAATGGCCGACGTCGCAGAGAACAAGCCTACCGAGCAGGTCGCTGACCAGGCTCCCGCCGCTCCCGCCACCGAGGCTGCTGCTGAGAAGCCTGCCACCACCACCACCGAGGCCGAGAAGCCCACCGAGGCCAGCGACAAGCCTGCTGAGGCCACTGCCACCACCGAGGAGAAGAAGCCCGAGCAGAACAACGACCGCAAGCGCCGTGGATCTTTCCAGGACCGTCGCGGCGGCGACAACAAGCGCGGCCGTGGCAGAGGCGGCGCCCGTGGCGGCTACAGGGAGCGCCAGAACAAGTCGCGCTTCGAGACTCTGCCTGAGTCCGACGATGCTGGCGAGATCCGCCGCCAGGTCGAGTTCTACTTCTCAGACTCCAACCTGCCCATCGACGCCTACCTCCTCAAGCTGTCCGGCGGCAAGGAGAACAAGGCCGTCCCTCTCAAGACCATCCACGACTTCAAGCGCATGCGCCACTTCCAGCCCTACTCTGCCGTGCGCGACGCCGTTGCCGCCTCCAAATTCCTCAACTTGAGCGAAGATGACCAGATCACCCGCAAGGTTGCGCTGTCCGACAAGTTCGGCGACGACGCTGAGGAGAACAAGAAGATCGCCAGCACCGCCAACATGGCCCGCAGCATCTACGCCAAGGGCTTCGGCCCCGAGGACGAGAAGACCCAGCTCGACATCGAGGAGTACTTCGAGCCCTACGGCCCCGTGACCGCCGTGCGTCTGCGCCGCGCCGACGACGGCCTCTTCAAGGGCTCCGTCTTCGCCGAGTTCGAGACCGAGGAGGCTGCCAAGGCTTTCCTCGAGCTCGACCCCAAGCCCGCTTTCAACGACAAGGACCTCCAGATCATGAGCAAGCAGGCGTATGTCGACAAGAAGAACGAGGACATCAAGGAGGGCCGCGTGCACCCTCGCTCGCCCTCACGCAGCGGCGGACAGAAGCACCACTCGACCAACCGTGACGGCGGCGACAACTGGAAACAGAGCCGCGACAAGTTCCAGTCGCGCGGTGGACGTGGTGGACGTGGTGGTCGCGGCGGACGTGGAGGCCGCGGTGGCCGTGGCGGACGTGGTGGCGACAGGAACGCCGAGAGGGAGGCACAGCAGGACGGCGAGAACAAGAAGCGCTCGCGCGACGAAGGTGAGGGCGAGAGCAAGCAGCCCGAGGCCAAGAAGGTCAAGGAGGATGCCCCTGCTCCCGCCGCCGAGGCATGAGCGTGGACTTGATATCGATGTTCGAGATGATCAATGTACGAAGAGACCGGGAACAAAAGCATAGCACTGGCGTTTAATAAGGGGAATTGGGATCTCAATGATCTTTGCTTTAGAAAAAATGGGGAATTGAACTCTGATTGTCTACCAGACATGTGCTTTGCAAACCGGCCCAAGGTCTCCAAATCTGGTGATGTCTCGATGTTTTAAGCTTGACTGCTACCTGAAGAGAGATTCCATGCCGTCCTGCGATGAAAGCCAAGGCATATATGACGATTAATTTTCTAGCAGGACGAACAACGGTCCAAGTTCATCAATGTTCCTTTATTCATGTTCATGCTAAAAAGTGGAAAGAAACCGACCGCTAACCTAACAGATACTAAAATAGATCCAACGACCATAACCATAACCAATTCCCAAAAGCGATCTCATTCGATCACATCTCCTTCATCAACTCCACCAACGTCAATGGCTTCCTCACAGCATTACTAAACCCTTCGTGATACGTGATCCACACCCTTCCCTCCGGCTCGCCAGCCTCCTTCCGCCTCCTCTTCTCCTCCTCCGCCTGAGTCTCGCCCGCAGGCTTCTCAACGACCACCACTCGCCCGAAGAAGTCTTTGACCACTTTAGTGCGCTTCGTCGCAGCTTCCTCGTCGCCCATGCTCGTCCCGCTACGCTTCAACTGAGGCGCCGCCGCCGCCGATCCAGCAGGCAAGCGTTCGAGACGGGCGAGCTCAGCGCGCCGCTGCTCTTCCTTGCGGAACTCCTGCTCGAGGACCTGCCTCACAGCGAAGCGCGTGGATTTTCCGCCGGCCAGGCCAAAACCCGCACCGCCTGTGGCGAAAGCGCCGAGCTCGTCGAGCGCAGGCTCCATGCGGTAGACCCAGCTGCCTGCTTGCTGTGGGCCCGGGCCATCGACTTCCAGGGGTGAGACGCGGGTCTTGTCGAAGCGCACGCCTGAGGCGCGCATGGCTGTTACGGAACGGGCAACGAGGGCTAGTTCGGAGCTTTTGCGGACTGCTGCTGTGGATTGGCGGTCGGCGCCGTTGCCTGTTATGAGAGTTGGGTTGACGCCGGGTGAGAGTAGGCGTAAGAGATATGGTAAGAGGTCTGTGGCGAGAGAGGCAGGAGAGGTGAAATTGCGGGCTAATGAGGGAGAGAGTGTTGAGGCGAGGGAGTGGAGGGTTGCGGTGTTTGTCTTGGTAGCTTCGGTCGCGGCGAAGGGCGCAGAGGAGGTAGCGAACGGGTGTGGTGCAGGGGTATTGTCGTCTTCTCCAGGCTGTTGATTCTGGTTTTGTGCCCACGCTCGAGTTTGTGAGGCGAACAGATGGTGGAAGCCGAGGATTGGGGTGGAGAGATAAGGTGCGAGTTCCCATTCGTTCCCTGTGAAGACACGAGAGGATAGTGTGTCATGGAAGTTGAGCCATTCGTAAGCTGCGTCGGGTTTTGAGAGATACGTATCGTCTTGGAAAGGATGGGTTGGATAGGCTGAGAAGGCGTCTGTCATGATACGATCAGAATCGCCGTTGGTGTCGATAAGTTCTCGCAGGCGAGCTGTGGCAGTGCGCTTCAGAGCTTCAGCAACACCCTTGACTCCTGTGTTACCACTGCTCTGATTCTGAGGAGCGTCCACGTTGGTTGACTTGGGAAAACCTGCGCCTTCGCGGAAGACACGTTCCACAATCTCTCGAGGTCCACCACGTCCAATGCCTCGTGCTGCACCACCGCCATGGTTTAGATCCGAGAGAAGATTCTCTTCGACCCAGCGGCGGGTCAATCGAACGTCGCCAGCTGTTTCGTTCAGTGCACGAAGCTTGCCAGCTACCCATTCACCTACGACCATGATACCACGCATGTCGCCTTCACCAGATCCACTCCCTGCACGGTCTTCTTTGCGATTTGTGACGCCCCAGGCAGCCTCACATAGTCGCCGGACACCGTCGCCATCGCAGGGAACTCCCTCCTTCTGGAAAATGTCTTGCATGCGTAGAGAGATTGTCTGAAGTGGCGGCTTCTTCACGTGTATGATCTCTGCTAGATTACTTTGCCGTAATGGGCGAAGAGCAGGATGGTACACGTCGTTGCAAATGAGGATCATTGGTCGTAGCATGCGGAAGCGGTCTCCTTTCTTCTTGCGAGTTGGCGCTTGTGCAAGGGTCGAGAGAGCCTGTGAATTCTTCTGGTCCAGCAGGATGAGGTCGATCAATGCCTTGACGAAGCCTCCTTCTCCACCACCTGCGCTGCCACCGACCACACCATCGACCTCGTCAACGATAACACATACTGGCTTACCAGCTTTCCTCACTTTACCATTGACGGTCTTGGTGTCCACTCCTTTCACGTTCTCTGTACCCACCATATCTCTTATCCTGCCCTTGACAACCTGGCTACTCCTCTCATCACTTGCGTTGATTTCTTGTGCTTCGTAGCCTGCCTGCTTCGCGCACACATGTGCCAGAGTAGTCTTGCCTAACCCAGGCGGTCCAGTCAACATTAGGATCTTCCTGTGTGGCTTCTCCTGGAATTCTTGTCCATCCGGTCCGGTTTTTGACTTCTTCGGCCGATATGATCCAGGAAACACGATCTCGTCCCATCGTTTCAGCCAGTGCATCACAGATCTATGCGTCCTCTCGTCGCCGACCAGATCTGTGAACTTGCGTGCTCGGTATTTCTCTGTCCATAGCAGAGCAGGTTTGCCGGTTTTCTTCTCTACCGATGGTCTTTCTGCGGGTGGTGTAGGAAGCTCAAGAGCAGCTTTGGGTGTCTCATCTTCGGCTTGTGCTTCCTTGAGCAAGTGGTGTATGTCGATACCATAGTAGACGCGCTGTGCTTTTGCAGATCGACCGAGTGTGCTTTGTCCAAGGTCGATATCTGCAAAGCTACGCTTCTTTGGAGGACTGAGAGGCGGTGAAGAAGTCATCGTGGTTATTGCAAGCCCAACAATGACATGAATGGCTGGTGGGAGGAGTTGTCTTGTCTTGTTCAATTAAAGCCCCGCGACTTCACGCGACAGAAACGCGTTCTGGTACGTAGACATTTGGAAGATAACATAGGTAGACATATGACCTGAATAAAAACATTCTCCCATTGAGCAGCGTGTCTTTTCAAAATCACCATGTCATCAATGGATATGCCCTGAATTTCCCATTGTCTTGCTGGACATATGTTATTGACTTATCTCCATGATCGCCTCTCCCACTCACCCACTGCTTGCCGACCACCCATCACCAAGACTCTGATGAGCGGCAAGGCATCGGAAGGATTCTACACAGCCTCCTTGTGATTCTGCTTGGCAAGCATCTTGCCAGTAACATGACTTCATGTCCGCGGCGGTGCAATCCTCGCTTCCTTGCTGTCTTCAAGCGCCCGCGAGGATAGGCGCCCAAGGGTCGGTGCCACCAACTTGCATCGCCCTGTTTACAGCTGCTTTATAGTCGTTCGGTAGGTCCGTCTTGGATTCTAAGCTTCAAACATTCCTATTTACCAGACTTGCTGTATACAAATTAATACTTCATTAAACTTCCAAACTACAGAGAATAGATATCGACTAGCATGTCTCAACTCACACAAGCCCTGACCAATGCAGCATCACGCAATCATGAGCTTCTCTCCGTGCTTGCAGAGACAGACTATGCCGCCAAAACCTTACAGCAGAACTCTTCGTACATCACAGATTTAGAAGCCCAGACAAAGGCCACTGAGAAAGAGCTTCGAAAGCTACATGCGATCACTGAAGACGAAAGGAAAGATCACGTCAAGTATCGAGACAGTACCTTCAAACGCTACGCACACAAGCTTGGTGGCCGCAAAGGCGAGGCCAAATTTGCTTCCAAGTCCGAAAAGGAAGAACGCGAGTTCCTGGAAGCGTGGCAAAAGGAGCGAGAGGCTGAGGAGCGCAAAGCTGAGCTACAACGAGCACTTAATACCGCCAACGAGGACCGCCAGCGGTTCGAGAGCGAGAAAGCACGTAACGAGAGTGCACAGCGTGACCTCGATCAACTATACGCCAGCATCTTCTCAGGCCCTACACCCGACCTCCCCGGAGAGGACCAACTGGAGTCCGCAGTCCAGTATGCCAGACAACATTTCGAGCAAGTTCAGTCACAATCCAATGCCGACTCCGCTGCGCTCGATGCTCTTCGTCGTACCGAGACACGCATGCAAATTGCTTCCAGATCCATGAATCAAGCACTCGACGCCTCAAGATTCGACATAATGGGCGGTGGTACCTTTGCGGATATGATGGAGCGAGACGCACTATCCCAAGCTTCCGTTGGCATCTCCGAAGCTCTTCGCCACATGGACGAGGCGCGTCGCCTACAACCCGCCATCACTCATCTGCGAGAGATCCACGTCGACATGGGCCATTTTGTGTCAGACGTAATGTTCGACAACATTTTCTCCGATATGGCACAGCACGACCGCATCAAGGCGTCGAACAATCAATTGTTGGAAGCAATGGCGCAGCTGAAGGAGCAAATCACACTGCAGACACAGAGAGCGCAAAATTCAAGGCTTGCTCTCAACCAGGGGAAGTCGAGCATGGAAGAGGCAAGAAAGGAATTGCAAAATATCCGTGCCGAGGCCTTCGAGAGAATCGCTGGTGGTGGTGCGGTCCATGGTGGCAGTGGAGACAGTGATGCGGCACCGCCACCTTATGTGCCAATGGAGGGATCATACGGACAGCAGCCAGGGTACACCGCTGTCTGATGGCACTTTGATGAGAACGCACGCTAATGTTGTTGGGTATAATTCCATTACTGGTTTTACTTGCCACCGAGAAAGGCAGGGTAAACCATTGTACGACCATAATGCCACATCGTTCCCTTGTTGAACCTTTTGACTTCTCAGGTCCCAGGAATCCCACATCCGTCACCTCGCCTCGTTTTCACCAGATTGCCTCTGCCCACTCGAGCATCCTCCCAACACCCTGACTGCCCAGTGAACAACAATCACACGTCCACTGCCTCGCCTCATTTTCACCTCGCTCGTCTGTCCATTCAAACATCGATACTGCCCAAGGCCCGGTCTTCCCTTGTGCCACGAAATCCAATAGTGCCTTGTGCCACTTTTCATCTTACCATGTGACCGCCGTCACTCGTCCTTTCAACCACTGCCACTGCTGCTGCCATAACACAAAAACAAGAAGGAAAGAAAACAACGCTTTTAACTCACCATTTTGGTTTGTTTGTTTCCAGTTTCGAATCCAGCCAAGTCGGACAGGATCTCATTTCCCGACTGAAGGAAGCTGGCGACATAGCGCTTGAACGCCTGCTTGAGCTCCTCGTTGTTGCTCTCCGCATCGGAGCACACGCAGAGGCACTTGAGTTCCCTGGTGACGAAGGTGTACTGCTTGAAGCTGACCACACGCCTGCGCCCGCCAAGTTGTTTGCCACTCTTCTCGCAACACAAGCAGCCGGCGCAGTCAGGGAGCTCGATTTTGACGATGTCCAGCATACCTGCAAGGTCAGTTGTAAGGCCTTTGGCCTTGCGGGCTTCATGGATATCAAACAACAGTTGCGCAGACACGTACGCGAGGTCGTTGAACTTGAGGCTGATCAGGCTGAGGTGGCGGCCACGACAGAAGTCGTAGTGCGAGACGCGCAAGGTCTGAAGGCCCGTCGCCGCAGCGAGCATCGCGAACGAACGCTTGACGGAGCCGGAGAAAGGCCCTTGAGAGCCAAGTTCGTAATCGTAACCTGTAGGGCCAAGTGCGATGTGGCAGAGGTGTTTTCTCATATCCCCGATTTGCTCGAGGAACAGCTCGAGGGCCCTTGAACATTGGAAGGTGAAGTGGAAGGATTCGTACAAGAGAGGGCGAGCATCAGCGCTGACTTCGTTGCTGACGCGAATGAGCGCCGTGTCGTTGTTCGGCGCGCTGTGAGGTATCCCGTTCACAAAAACCTTCAAGGCCACCTCACTCGAACGGTGGCCTGGAAGTTTTTGGCGACGGTAGGCTGCGATTCTGGTGCTTTCCAGTGGAATGAGAGCGAGGCGATAGATCTTCTGGCGGAGCTCGATTGGCAAAGTTTGGAGCGACGGCATGTTTACGAACGCTGATGAGTGAACTCAGAGATGCGCAATGCGAGGACGAGGGAAGGATAGCGCTGAATAGATGGTCAGCAAACAAGGCGGTAGCGTGTGAACAACAAGGAGGGCCAAACTCACGGTTGTTTGCGACGGCGACAAGAACTGGACGACGGTGTTGTTGCTGCAAGAACGGAACAGGCGGTAGAGTGTTTCTTGTGTAGAACGAGGATTTGCGAGCTCAAGATAGGAGAGAGACTGTTTCCAATGGCTGGATAAGTGGAAGAGAGAATTGGTAAGTAGCGTGGTCTGGTGTGGTCACGGTTGAGATGCCAAGCGAGGTGAAGGTAAACAAGATGCTCATCAACGGCGGACCATAACGACGTGGCTACATACAAACACAGCAAACGCTGCTGCTTTCAGTCTATAATGAGTGAAGGGTGAAATTGCATACTTCACTCGCTATTCGCTAGCGCTAATGATCAGATCATCGTTTCGGCAAGTGAGATTGATCAACACTTCGACTCAAGTGAGTGATATTGCCCTTCTGACTAATCCGAGTGCAGACGGTCTCCTCGATCTTGAAACCCAGAGCACTGCCTAGTCGACATGACATTACGATGACAATCTACATGGAAGATAGATGATGTTTAACAATGGTATGATTGTGGTCCTATAACAGATCGTGCTGAATGCTAATAAGAAGCAGCACAACAAAAACAAAGAGTCAAAGACTCGCCTTTCGCCCTCGACCTAGCCTTCTAAGTTATCACCAGCGCCTCACTTTGACCTGGGAGTCGATGCCATTCCTGGCTTCACTTCAAAGCGGTGCTCAAGCCTCACTTTCCTGCGAGGGCACCGCGATGCCAAGCTGAATTGCAACTTCCTCTTTCACTACACGCTTCAAAAACTCGTAGCGCGCGCGATACTCCTGGCACCCGTTCTGGCACGTATCGCCGCAGTCCTCTTCCGCGAGGTGGTAGACGGGCTTGTCGGGGCGATGCTAAACACATGTCCACCCGCAGTACCCAGCGCAATGGATCTCTGATCGATGCGGTCGATCTTCAGGGAGACGACGAATGATCTTGACCACATTGAGAATGTCCGCGCCTCGACCGCGCGCCTAAAGGACAGTATGGAGTGAGGCGAGAAATGGTGCGAACATCTCAACATGGTCTTTGATGGAGTTCCTCACACGTTGCGACTCGATATCGACATGTTCGACAGGGAAATTGGTCACGCTCAGTGTGTGAAGGCTTGTAGCCATCGTCAAAGCGGCCATGGCTCGGCTCCCTGAAGCAAAGACATGCCTAACAGGCGAGCAACTCAGGCCTACGGCACGAAGGTGCTGCTTGTTATTTCCGATCTGATTCAAGAACCGCTCAAGCGAGACCGTCGTTATGAAGTCGAAAGTGTTGCAACCGTAAAGGACAGATGCTGTCTCTGCGTTGAGTTGCTTGTTGACCATAGTTAGAGCAGTCTTGTATAGGATCTTAACCCACTGCTTACCGTTCCATTGCTGGCCCCTATGCTTTAAGTCGCGTTTGTGATCAACAGGTGCGACCTCCTTGTTGGCGACGCGAGATGTTGCCTTACCATTCGTCACATACTATAACTCGCCCGAGGGCTGGTAGGACTGGAGCTTTACACGTTCTTCTTCGACAAGGACGAACTTGTAGATTCTGTTCCTAAGCTCCGGGGGAAGTTTGTTAAGGGTGCTAATGCCCGTTATAGTCTGAGTAGGTTGGTGTCCACCAGAGAGCTGATTGATAGCACGAATGGTGCGGGCAAGCCTGCCGCGAGTCTCCACTATGGTGGTTGACGGACTGGATGCAACTTGCGAGCGTTGTTGATTCGAATTTGACTTACGGTTTGACGCAGGCGTGGAAGATTTTCTTTGCTGTTATGATGGTAAGTGACCGATGATGCGGTCGCTGATGCTTTAGCGGACCAGGATACGGGTTTATGTAGGCATTTAGGTACGACGCAAGTGTCGCCTAGTATGTGAATACAAGGCCATTAGTCCCCGACTTCATGAAATTCAATGCCATGGACCCGATGGTTCACTATCAGTCACGTGGTTTTGACAATAGCTTTGTCCCATGTATGATTTGACAGGCTACGGTATCGTCTGCTCTGTGGGAAACCTCGCTGGAAGAGAACAATGCCTTTACGAACAAAGGATAAGGTGATGCCATCAATACAATGTACTAACGACGCATCCAACTCAAGCATCTTGCCAAGTGTAATACCTGTGCGATGTCTTGAAGTGTCCCGTCTTCCTCCGTCTTCCCCCGCCAATGATTCCTAACCCCGTTTCCTATCGGTTTCTATTCCGATACTTCCTTGACCGTTTGCGATCCCTCTATACCCATGCATCTGAATACCCGTGTCTTGGAATACATCGTTGATCCCTTTTCGTTGCCATAGACGTATTGAATCGGCACCCCGAGGCTTCTATCACATCAAGTCGTGGTTGTGGCCGATATGCGGGCTCCTGCAACCCAACGTGTGTGACGATCAAGGCAGCTCCAGCTTGAGCTGTCTGGCGATTTCCTCTTTCAGTTCTTGCTTGAGCTCATTGTTCACGTCATCTGCTTCTCTGCAACGACATCCGCATTTAAGCTTACTCTTGATCTTCCAAGCATGTGTGTAGGCGTAATTGGTAATAAGGATCTTCCGTATGTGCTCGTAATTTGTGCTGCAGGAAGACACGATTCCGCAACCAGAACTTGGAAGGACGATGTCGATGACCTCGAGCACGCTTGTGTTCAAGCCCTTCGTGACAAATTCGACATTGAGCGCGTGTAGGAGTGGCTTGCAGTGCCGGACCAGCTCCTCGATTGATATCTTCGGCGTGCCATTGTGACAGAAGGCTGTGTGCGACACTTCCAGAATGCGAAGACCGCTCACAGAGGCCAGTATCTCCATCGACTTCTTCAACGATGTCCATGATTTCATGAACACGAGCCCGTACTGGTAGATGGCTATATGGCGTAAATGCCTTTTCGCATCACCGATCTGTTCAAGGAAATGATGAAGCGCCACTGCATTCAGAAACTCAAACTTGTTGCAGTCGTAGAGAATCTTCACAGCTTCTTCATAGATGAGCTTGTTGACTCGAAGGATTTCGTTCGACCGCCTCGTCCTTCGCGGTAGAAGCGCGGCTGTGTCGTACTTGCGATTGCTTTTGGCTCCCAGGAAGCGTTTTATTGGAACGACATCGTCTTCGACCAGCAAGTAGGTATATATCTCCTTGCGGATCTCCGGCGGGAGCTTTCCGAGGTCGCCAGCATCCGCCATTTGTGTTGCCGCCGTGATATCTTTGATCGATGAAATCTGTCGGCAGCAGGTCAGGATGTTGAGCAGTGGCTACAGCTGTATGCGAAGGCGGCATATACGTACGTTGGATTCGAATGATAATGACGAGGGCCGAGTTGTAGGCGCAAGACGTCAATGATGGGGCCGAGAGCCTGACCGAGTCAAGTGATGCGGCTTTCCGTAGTGTGTTGGTAGTGATGCAGTGAAAGGCGTAAGATAACTTCTGAAGTTTCCTGAAATAGGCAGCCATTAGTCAATCTTTCGCTGCTGCAGGAGAAGCATGTGAAAAGGTCTGAGCGAGTGGAGAGTGAAGAGTGGCAACCGCAAGAGTGAGGAGTGAAGACCACAAGCTTGTCACTACCCGAAAGGCTCACTTCAGTGCTCTACCGTCTGGACCTCCTTTGTTCATGTTCTGTTTGAGCTTACCCTGGGAGAACGGTGCTTGTGCATGCTAGCGATCCAGGTTCTTGGTGCGATCCTTCTTACATTGTCTTCTCAGTTTGCCTGAAGTCGCGTGAAGCTGGACAGGTCTTCAATGTGCAAATATCGTAGCTAAGGAGGCTATAGAAGAGATTTGAAGGGCGAAAAGCAGCTTTTACGACGATACGCATCCAAAACTTCCAACTGCTGTACTGTGCCAAGGGCTGATACATATCTGTTGCTGTATTCAACGCTTCCACCATCACTTCTTCTTGGTAGTCCTTCCATCCGCTTAATGGCCATCACAGTCCTGGTGTCGAGTGCATGACTGCTGGGAATACACTTTGCGCTCAGCAATGTCGCCCCTCGGTCGCAATGTTTAGAGAATGAGGACCAAAGCTATCGTGTTGCCCTGCACTTTCATGACCAGTCGCGTGACATAAAAACGCATGTTGTAATTGCATGCCGGTCAGGAAAAAGTGTGGTTGATGCAACCAGGACTCAATTTTCTGCTCCATCCTGCAAGCTGTCTATGCATCGAACTCCAGACCGTGCTGTTCAGCAACGAGGCGCTTGAGTTCACGCTCAAGCTCGGCCTTGTCTTTGGTCGCCTGATCCATCGTACAGCCACAAACGCGAAAGATCCGAGTACGGCCTCAGGACGATCGGAGACGATGATCTTGATGACTTCGAGTATACTTGCTTTGAGGTCGTTGGTCTTGTAGGCATTTTTCAAAGAGTCGAGGAAAGGCTTGCAGAACTCCACAACCTTGTCGCTTCCAGGGTAGAAACCGCGACGGTCTGTACTGACATTTGGGCAGATGTCGACATGCGAGACCTCGAACGTATTAAGGTGTTTTGCAGCAGCTAACGCTTCCATTGCTTTGCGTGCTGAATAGAAACCACGATAGTTCCAAGCGCCAGCGGAGATGCCAACGTCGCAAAGGTACTGGATGTTGTTCCCGATCGAGTTCAAAAATCGGCGCATGGTGTTTCCATTCTGGAAACGGAACTTTGTACGGCTGTAGAGAACAGGCGCAGCTTCCGAGCGGATCTTCTTGTTGACGCAGAGCAGTGCGACGTTACTTGGCACTTCGACCCACGTTTTTCCAGCGTATCTGTGGCCTCTGCCCTTGAGGCTACGCTTGTGGCCGACGGGCGCAACTTTGGCCTTGTCGCTACGAGCCCACTCATTCTTCATCTTCGGTGCGCGATAGCTAGAGCCAGAGCGCTCGCCGAGTCTGTTCTGATCGCCTCCATAATTGCACAAGGCGAAAGGTCCAGGTTGGACAAGCGCCAGAGCATAGATCTCGTTGCGGATCTCCGGCGGGAGTTTTCCGAGGTCACCGGCATCCGCCATGATGATGGCGACGTCACCGGTAGATGGAATCTACTGCGAGAAGGTCAGAGAGTGAGCGACGGTAGCTGCGGGAATCTCATGCACTCACCTTCGGAGGTTATTTGTATGCAGGCAGGAAATCGAGGGAGTCGACGAATTTGTTGAACGCAAAATGTCAGGGTGGCGAAGCTAGCCGAGTTGAGGAGCGCGTTGTCGCGAGGTCAGGGAAAGACACGGATCGCAGAGCGGAGGTTGTGAGAGCGGAGAATCATGTGAAAGGGCCTGAGTGAGTGAGTGAAAACTGCATGTCTCATTCAGTCCTCACTTGGAGTCAAATGCTTCGATTTCCAAATCCACTCCGCAGCATCATAAACAAGGGAAAAAAAGCAGAGTAAGTCAGTAGAAATATGCAATTCGATGACTTCCTATCTTAATCAATCAGTACGGTAGTGTAGCCTCTTACCACCCGAACACCCGCTTCATGTGAACACCGGATATGATGCCCTGAATCTCGGAATTGACAAACGAAAAAAATCCTATCTCAAAGCTTTTGCAAGTTCGCAAACACAGTACACTTCTCCACATCGAGTCCCTCCTTGCTTTGCTCTCTTTGCGCAGCGACTTCGACTTCGATTCTGTTGACGCCCTGCACCAAGCTCGCCTCGTACATGTGCGTGCGTAAGAAGCCATCCTGATGGGTTTCGCGCTGCGTCAGTCGGATACCATTGACAGTGACGAAGATCTTGTACGGGCGGCCGAAAGACAACGTCTTGGAGACCGTAGGTGAGATCTGCAGGAAGTAGTGGCTAGGTGGTAGTGTGATGGTACGCGACTGCTGAGAAAGAGTCGGATGTGGTGGAATGGCGAGTTGAAGAGGTTTGGGAAGTTTGAGATGGGGGTGTGTGGCGACAGTGATGGCTGGAATGAGCGCTTCGGCCAGAGGATACGTGCGGATTGGTGTAGGAGGTAATAGCGCAGGCGCGGTGAAAACGTAGCTGCTGACTGGTGGCTGGCCTGTTGGGAATGGACTGCTGCTGGCGGGTCGAGCCAGTGGTGGCGGCATTGAGCCATTGGTAGTAGTGGCGGCGGCGGCGGCGGCAGGAATTGGTGCAGTGGCCACGGTAGGGACAGTAGGAGCGGTGGACACAACGGGAACCGCAGGGTTGACAGCTGGTGACTGAGATACCGCCTTCTCGAGTTTCACTGGCTCTGCTGGAGAGGACGCAGCAACAGCGGTCGGAGGGCGCACTTCTTGAGTCTCGGGCGCAGCTGCTGGAACTTGGGGTGTGGGAGGTTTTGCGCCGTTGACTGCTGGAGACTGTCGCTGCTGGGGTTGAGCAGCAGCTGACACGCTTTGACGTTGACGTTTGGCTGCTTCATTATCAGAAGTGACAGCCGCAGGGGAGGGTGATGGACGGTTGTTGTTCGACAGATTCAGAGTGACCTTTGGCTTCGGGCCACCAAGCTTGATCTTTGGAGGAGCAGGTCCGCTTATCTTGGATTTCGCAGCTTCTAGGAGCGATCTGAAATGTTCCTGGGTATGATGTGTCAGCATAAAGGTTCGATCAAACAGCATCAGGACTAGACCCACCTCGAATTGGCTAGCAAGTTCGTACATCTCGCTGCCGTCTTCGTTGTAGTCCTTTGCGTTGCGCCAAATGAAGCTGATCTCCTCTTCAAACGCATCCCACGATTTGAAGTCGGTGATTCCAGTATGTTCGTTGCGTCCGTGCTCGCCATCGACACGCTTGCGCACCTTCTTGAGCGAGACTGGATACTTGATGTACCTGTAGTAATCCTCGAGCTTTCGTGAAGGCAAGTTCGCGAATGGTGTGAATATCTCTAGCCCACTGTCACGACGTTAGTAGTTGTCTCGCAATGTAGAAAGCTGTTGTGTGATACGCACTCTTCGTCTGTTGTCTTGAGCAAAGTATCAATAATAGCAAACTGGGCGTCCTGGAACGACATGCCGGTGAAGTTTACGCCACTTTCGTCCTCGGCGTTGTCACCATTGGTGGCATCGACAGTGACACCATCAGGTGGTTCTGATGGACTTGAAGTTTTGGTCTTTGCATTTCGAGCGGGCGTCGCAGATGTTCTTCCATTTGCTCCGTGTCCGTCGATGGCACCACTGAGTTTCTTCTCGCCGGGCTTGGGAATGGGTGTCGGGAAGCTTGCGTAATTTGGGTTCTCCGTATACGCTGGGTTGTTTTGCTTCATGTAGTTGTAGACCAGTTTGCGTATCCTCTCGGCATCCTCGTAGATCTCGCTGCCGGTGCTGTTGTAGTCTTTGGCATTTTGTACCATGCGCTTGAAGTCGCTCTCGATCTCGGTGACGGTGGTGTAGCCACCATCGTGGATCTTGTCTTCGATAGTGTCTATGGCAATTGGCAGCTTGGTGAATTCGTAGTAGTCTGGCAGCTCGTCCCTTGGAGGTAGGGTTAGGAACTGGGAAGCGATGGGACGGCCACTGTGGATATGTGTCAATTTCGACATTCATGCGGATTCTTGATTACTGCAAGGCATCAACGACTTACGACTTGTCCTGCGACTTTCTCAGATTATCAACGAGTTTTTGGCCGACCGACTCGACAAGCGAGCCGCGAGCGGGTGCGGGTGTCGATGGCACATCCCTGGTGTTCTACGGGCAGACGAGTCAGTATTCTGCATCTCTAGACTCCTGGTCTGGCGCATGTATATGAGCAGTGGTTGCGAGGCGGTCACGGTGGATCAGCGGAGTATGACGGAGGTGTTGGGTCTTGAAAGTCCAATGCCGCCCATGCTCTCACGCGAGCGCAGGCGAACCGTCGCGGACTTGTCTTCCCTTTCGCAACACCAGCAACACGAACACCGCCCGTCACCACCGTCAGATAACACACACGAAGACACACATGCGCCTTCCGCCTGCACACGATGTGCCCATGCGATTCATGCGGCGAAAGAAGAGGGTATAGAAGAGGGGGACACGTACCACCAGCTTGATCTTCTTGGTCGCGCTGCCGTCGGTGTTGGAGGGTGTCGCGTTGTTGGCTTTGCGCTTGCGGCTGGCGTCCATGGCGGGCGCGGCGCAGAGTAGGTGGATTGTAAGGATATATGGACAGCGACTGCAGTTGTCGGCTCGCGCGCAGTATGCGACAGAGGAGTGAGAGCGTGGGTGGTTTGATGTCACTCTCACCAATAGTCGATCGTGACCCGCAGCAAGAAACACGCTCTCGCTCGCGATGTGAACGAATGCACGGCCGCCGCTTGCTGTTGCTTCGGAAAGCTCCGAGCTTCCGCTTCGTCCTTGCCTGCCTGTCTTTGCGTGGGGAAAAAAGCCCTTGATGGTCAAGAAGGTGATCGAACTTCACTATACGGCAGTAAATATAGCAAAACATTAATATCAAAATGAATCGAGTGTGAAGCGATGCAATCGGCAAGTGATATAATTCAGTTGAATATACGTGTAATGGACACTTTACACGTATGAAAGGAACATTCCCATCATATTAGGGTACGGCCCTAAGCAACCTCCATCGAGATTTGCGGGGACCTGGACGAGACAACCATCCATTCGCATGTGACAATCGAAACATACAACCAAATATACTACACAACAAAAACCAGAAACCAAATTCAAAACGTCCCCAACCATGCCGACCCCTCCGCCCAGCAACAACATCCCCGCATCAACAGAGACAGGCTCAGACCTCTCCTCAAATTGGCACTCCAGATACCGCGGTGTACGTCTATCCACTCATTCATGCACCCACGTCAACCCACCAACTAACACTCCTCCCCTCCAGGCCGTAGTAGAAGACCTCGACCCCGGCCCCGCCCTCTCAACCCACCCCTCCACGCCCCTCGGCCAGGCCCTCTTCGCCGCCTTCGAGCGCGACTACACGCACCTCACCGTCCTCGACCCCACCACCAAAGCCCTGCTCGGCTACATCTCCACGCCGTCGATCAAAGCGCAGCTCGCCAGCAAAGCCATAACCGAGAGCGACAGCGTCGAGAAGGCCATGGTGCGCTTCCGCCGCAAAGGCCGCAAGTACGCGCTCATCACCATGGAGACGCCGCTCGAGGAGCTGGAGGCTTTCTTCGAGGGCAAAGCGACCGGCGGCGGCGAGAAGCAGGATTTCGCCGTGGTGACGGATCCCGCGAGGAGGTTTGTGTTGGGCGTTGCGACGAGGGAGGATTTGGGGGAGTTTGTTAGGAGGAGGCCGGCGTAGTGATTGGGTGGGTGAGAGATTAGGGAGGTTTTTATGACAGGACAGGCATGGCATGGATTTAGCGCTGGCGCTGGACAAAATGGATCTTTGTGGAGAATTTCAACCGCGGAAGATGGTGAGTGATGTGTGATGTGAGCTGGCGACGAGGAGAGTGAGTTCTCGTGAGGCGAGCTACTGCAGATCAGGGCAGGAATATAGCATAACTATTTCAACTATCGGATGAATGCTTTGAGGAAGAGAGACTCTTACGGCCAAATGATGATACATACAAGATAAAAAAAAAGCACTTGCTTTGAAGCCATTATTGGCTCATCGAGACTGGGAAAACGCCACCCAATCTATGAGGTACACCCAAATCTATATGTCCCCAGAGATCTTCTAAGCAAAAGCGCCAACCAAAGCCATAAGCATGCTACCCGCAACCACCGCACCGCAAGCCTGCAGTCTGCGCTTGCCTTGCAGCTCGGCATAGCTAGCATCGCTCAAAAAGTCTTCTGCCAGTAGCTGCACAAGACCGGCATACAAAAGCAGACCACTGCTGACTGCATTCACGATTCCCACCGTCAGCAGGCCGACCTGGCTGGCAGGGTCGTATAATCCGTGAACTCCCAGACCAATTGCCTGTCCGATCGGTGTCGTGATTCCATACATTAAGCTCATTAACCAGGGCTTGAAAGACGTCGTTGAGAAAGACCCTACTCCTGCGATGCGGGAGCCCAGGGCCAGACCTTCGAAGGTCTGGTGGAAAGCGATCGCGATGAGTAGAACAATGAAGGCAGGGCCTGTAGAGACTGATAGGGCAAGACCGATGAAGACACTGTGGAAGAGGATGCCAGCTTCGAGAAGCAAGCATTGTAGGATAAGTCGTTGCTCATTGGGATCGTTCGCAGAAGGCGAATGCTCATCGTGGGCGGGAGCATTGTGGTGGTCATGGTGTCTAACATGTCGATTGGGGTGTAGGTATTCGTTCGAAGCCTCAGAGCCACTGCGCTTGCGTTGGTTCATACCAGTTAGCGGCCTGGTATCCGAGTCTGCATGCGGATCAAGCTCGTCAAGGTCCAGATCAGAATCATCTTCGGAGTCGCGTTGCGGCGCTGGTGGATCTGGTGGTAGAGGCTTGTCCAAGGTACTCCCGGGCGCTGCAGGCTCGTCCGCATACGGCCTGTTCTGCTCTGTCATGGGCATGCCATCCTCTCCATGGTCCAGCCCCTGGCCAAGCGGTACCTGTCTGAACGGCCTGAAACTCTCCGTCCGGCGGTGTCCAGGCCTTTTCGCTTGTCCTCCTTCTTCCCTCAGTCCGTCCAAATCCACCGCGTGCGAATGCGATGCGCCCTTGAGCGCAAAGAACATTTCAATGGCCACGACAACCATGACGCTGACCATTGCGATGAACCCGGGCATCGCCGGGTACACATCCGTCCAGAATGGTGGCAGACATGGGTCTGTCAAGCTTGTGTAGGCTGTAGGCAGTAGGTGGACGAACGCTGTGGCTATGAGTACGCCAGTACCAAAGTGCCGTGAGAGGAATAGCGCATAGCTAGGTACTGGCAGGTTCGGGAAGCGTCGGACCACGACGGGAAAGGAGCATGCGGCGGTGCTCAGGAAGAGGATGAGGAAGAGCGCGAAGACATGCAATGGGGTGTTATAGGCGTGTTTCGATGTGCCGGAGCCGCAAGGCGGTCGCTCACCAGCCTCTTGTCGGCGGATCAGTTCGGCGTGCAGGGCGTGGATAGGTATGTTCGACCAGGCGGACGCTGAAGGGGGTTGATGTGAGCGACCAGTAATTTTTGCTCTGAAAGGTCGGACTTACAAAAGTCGCCGTCTTGGGCCATGCTGCGTTGCTATTGTCTGGCTGTTTGCGCGCCAATCATCGCCGTATGACAAGTCGGAGAGGGAGAGGGAGAGCGATAATGCCAGCAAGGCAATGGGAGATCGTCGTTCGGGCGTGAGCAAGCTTTACACTAAGGATTCGCGTGTGGAGGCGGGAAAGCCTCCTTTCGCTCGGGATGCATGTGATAGAGCATTGGACATTCCACTACAAAGGAATTTCACCATGCCAGGCTGTCAATATGCTTACGGTCAATCGCAGCAGAGCCATTGGTTGTGGGAGATGACAGCTGCACCATCATGCAGAGGGACGAGTGAGGCTGTGCTTGGACTGGTTTTCTCCTCATGTCATCTATGCAAACATCATTGGTCTCACCATCATCCACGAACACAGACATGCCCCATCTCATCACGTGGCTCATAGTACAGGCATGTTCATCGATGCCAGGTCCGATGTTGGACTTGAGCAACATACCACATACTGTCCCAACGATCAAGACACTCCTCGCCATAATGTATGTCTTTGAGCCAACACATCTTTATCATCAGCACATTCAAGTTCTGGGTTTCCCTCTCCAGCCCTGTGGCACCATGGCTTCACATCTGCAAGGCTTTGGATGGTCAGCTATCGAGACGAACTATGATCTACCCATCGATACCTAATCGCACGAAACGATCTGGATACTCCAAGGTTCAGAATGTCTCAGCTCATGAATTTCAAGCAAGCTGATAGCATTATTCGGTCCCGAAAGCGAGCGCCATGCAGGCTTGATCTTGCCCTGTTGCTGGCAATGTCCATGTAGATATATACATCGTCTCAGCACCCTACTTACTGACTCGTCTGCTTCGCAAACTATCACATACTCTTGCACGCTGTTCGATTCGTTCTACCATACAGGCACTGCCAGTCTTCGCACATCCTTCTATTAATAAGCCGACGAAAACACGACATCTTTTCCCTGCCACAATGATGGGCCCACTTGAGCAAATCAAGATACGAGATTCTCTTCCGCGGTCCCAACATTGGCTCAGAATTCTTCTTTGGTCAGATCAGATGTTTGTTGCAGGAGTTGCAGCCTTCAAAATCCTGTCTCTACCGAATGTTACGAATCGCATCGAACGCCCTTATCCCGGTTGGCCTCATCATTGGTAGATCTCACCGGATGTTCTGAAATATTCAGAAGTTCTCCTGGAGAGTTGTCTAGCCGCTTGGTTGCATGGAGGCCGTGCAAGGCAAACTTGATTCCTCATCGTGGAATAAAGAAGCTTATGTCAGCTCGTCAATAAACACAAGGTTGGGCTGCTGTGCTGCTGTAGCTTTGCATAGGCACGTGTATCGTAACCTTAGAGTCTACAACTCTATCTATAAACCTTCAGCTTAAGATGACAGACTCTTCCTTGTTCCTCACTGATGCCAGCAATTCTGCAAAACTACTCTGACCTCTTGTAAAATGTGGTAAGAGATAAGTAAACTTCGTACAAGCAAAATGGGGGCAGCGTCCTTTCGCCGGCGATAACATCCGGGTGGCCTCGTAGGCCATGCGAGCGGGCAAGCACATTTGCTCCTTGGGCGCTTGCTCGACCACATTTCTCGGGATGCCTTGCTCACTCGGACTGCAATGTGGGAAATGCTTGCAAATTGGATGACACTGTCGCTGGTGACGCTGAAAAAGACGGCTACGGTCATGACTCGCCCACGAACTGCAGCAACGTCACGTGCCATGAAACACCTTAGGAGACGGACACGCGCGTGAAGAGTCTTCTTCCTCTTACGTGCGACCGGCACAGCAGCATCGGAAATGGCAGGCTGCATCACGCCCGGTTTCTCCGCCAGACTCCGATGAGATGGCCTGTGCTAAGCAACACTCACCCACGCTAAGCCTCTCACCCGTCCTTCACCCGCCTTCTTCTCTCCACAAGCACTGCGCCAAACCCCGTGTGGCCCCGTCTTAAAAACTCGCCTCCCGGTGCCAACTCTCCACCTCTCCACTGCAAAAATCAGTCACCGGCCCGGTTGGTGCAGGCGGCGCATGGGCTGTGGGGGGTTGAGTGTCACCTTCGTCTAGGGCATGAAGACACTACGCCTCATGAGGGAATGCCGACTTGGAGTCCCCGTGGGTATGTCTTCCGCATTGTAACAATTATATATATGAGCTCTCGCTGTCGAGGGCGTAACGAAAGACTCCATTCTTGCCTACTCTCAAGTCTCTTTCTTTTTTCTTCATCGCCTTTTCCCGGTTCGTTTTCTGGCACTGCATTAGTGCCACCGAACCTTAGGCGGCGACGATGAACGACGATATTTCAAAACCTGGCGTGCCCGCCTCATCACACGACGAAAAATACACTGTCGAGACCATGGAGCAAGGTCACAAACCCACCGAATTTCCTGGCGCTGGCGCTGCATCATGGAACCCAGAGCACCGCGCTCGTGTTGAGAAGAGCATGAAAAGGAAGCTTGATGCACGTTGTGCCTTGTTTGTAGTGATCTACATCATGAACTACCTCGACCGCAACAACATTGCCGCAGCAAAGCTCAAAGGACTCACGGAGGATCTCGGCATCGAAAACGACGAAGCGAAATACCAGACATGTCTCAGTATCTTGTACGTCGGCTACATTCTCATGCAGGTCCCTTCAAACATGATCATCAACAAGATCTCACGACCAAGTCTTTACATCTCGGTCATCATGCTCATCTGGGGCATGATCTCGACATGCTCTGGTGTGACCACAAACTTCTCCGGAATGGTTGCTACTCGTTTCTTCTTGGGCTTCGTCGAGGCTGCTTTCCTGCCTGGTGCACTCTTGATCCTTTCGAAGTGGTACACTAGACGTGAGCTTACAAAGAGAAACGCTATCCTCTTCTGCGGCAACTTGATCTCCAACGCTTTCTCTGCTCTCGTGGGCGCCGGTGTGCTTTCGAATATGCAGGGCACACTCGGTCACTCAGCTTGGAGGTGGCTTTTCTGGAGTAGGCATTTTCCTTCACGATCGAAGTATGGTCATGTGCTAACGTAACATAGTTGAGGGCGCTGCCACGATGCTCATTGCGATCCTCGCAGCAGTAATCTTGCCTGATCTTCCACACAACACCCGAGGCTTCACCGCCGAAGAGCTCGAAGTCGCCCAGCTTCGCATGACCGAAGATGTCGGTGTTGCAGACGTCGACTCCGAGGACATGGGTACCTTCGATGGACTTATTATGGCACTGAAGGATGCCAAAGTTTACATCATGATGATCGTCTTTGCATTCTACGTGGTTGGACTTTCATTTAACGCATACTTCGTACGTGTTCCATACCATCCATTTACAGCGATACGCTAACACGCTTGCAGCCTACCCTGACTAAGACTCTTGGATTTGGATACGTGCCAACTCTGCTCATGAGTGCTCCCCCATGGGTGTTCTCCTGTATCTTCTCTGTGTGCATAGCGTATAGCTCCGATAGGTTCCAGGAGAAGGTTAGTGCATATCAACGACTAATATACGTCCTTTTTATATTCCACTGACACAAACCAATAGTTCTGGCACATTGTCGGCCCCGTATGCATGGGCATGGTCGGTTTCATCATCAGCATGTCCACCGAGATCGTTGCCGCCCGCTATGTGGCCCTCTTTTTGCAGGCCGGTTCCTATGCTGGGTAAGTTGATCACACGCAATCCCTCTATCATGACAACATCTCTGACCTATTCTCCCAGTTTCATCGTGTTCTACTCCTGGATCTCATCCTCTTTCCCCCGTCCTCCCGCCAAGCGTGCCGTCGCCATCGCTATGATCAACGCCTTCAGCCAAGTCGGCAACATCGCCGGCTCCTACGTCTGGTCTCTGCCCGCCAACGGCTACCGCGGCAGCTACGCCATCACGCTTGCCATGTTCGCTGCAACGATCCTTGGCTGCTTCTTGTTCCGCGTCATGCTTAACCGCCTCAACAGGGAGCTCGAGCAGCAAGAGGTTGCGTACAACGGCCTCGGGGAAGACGTCGCCGACCCGAACGACGAGAAGCTGCAGCTTGCCAAGGGCTTCAGGTACCTCACGTAGAAACGCGAGTGCTTATGACATGGATTACGATACTGTGTGGATAGATATATTAGAGACTATACATGAAGAGTTTTTGATCTTTCCAACAACATGGAGGTTATGCATTGGTGCACGATGTCGTACATCTATCACCGCTGGGATTGATTGCCGTCAGGCTCGTACTTGCACGGATTTATGCCGATGTTGTGCATTTATGGGCATCGATGCTGCAAAGGACCGTCGTCGAAACCCTATTGCACTATCACGCCGATACTTGGTCCCTCAAAAACATCGAAATGACAGAAGCTTACACCGAGTTACGGTGACGTTACAAGTACATTCGTGCGCAAACACTGTAGACATTAAAATACTCCCCAGCTTAACCTTGAAGCTAAGCTGAGTGTCGAAAGTAACAGAAAGAAGCTCATCCTCGCCCAAGGGTATCATCGCCACAACCACCAACCCCCAAAACACCGTCCTCCAAATTCAACCCAAACCCCGCGATGAGTTCAGGTATTCATACACACATCGTTCTTTCGGTGCGTTCCTCAATGGCCCTTCTTAGCCGCCTCAAGGTGCCACTGCATTATCTTGTCGAAAATGCCCTTACCGCCAGTCTCAATGACATCACCGTGGCAGGGAATGATCTTGTCAAACTTCCACGTGCTGATTTTGGCCACCTCACGATTGAACGCAGGCTTGTCCTGCGAGATTCCGTGCCAGATCAGGCGTCTCTGGCTAAGAGCCTCACCGGAAGTGCTGTTGAGCCAGTTGAACAAACGAGAGAGAATACCGCTTTTGGGGTCGATGCCAGACTTTGAGAACTGCTCGTTTGCGGGAAGGTTGAAGAGGAGATCTCCCTCGATGAGGGTGCCGGACTTGCGGTGATTGAATACGATCTCTTTGTTGGCATGTCCATCGACGTAGGTGAAGTCGAACTCAGAATCGAAGTCGGGGTCGACAGACAACTTTCCCTCTTTGCTCGCTTGGGCAGTGAAAAGGTGCCAGTTTTGCGAGGGGATTTTGAAGTAACCCTGCTTGTCCCGGTATGCTGGCAGCGTCTCGGGTGCGATGACCTTGGCTTCGGGGAACTCCTTGTGCCAGGCTTCCAGGAAGATGTGGTGTTCTTGGTCCAATGCGACGAGGTATTTGGTCGGGCCAAGAGAAGCCATCTCGGCGCGTACAGTGGGTGTGATGGCGACTGGGGAGAAAATGGCAGTGCTGCCAGAGGCGAGGCGGACGGCGGTACCGCGACCACCAATCTTCACACGACCAAAGCGTAAGAATGGGGTTGAGAAGGTCTTGATGTCTGGAGTTACGGAGCGAATGACCATGACCTTCTCGGGGTCAGAGGGAATCAACTTGTTGACGGAAGATGCCATGGTTGCAATGTCTGTTGTGTATTGTCCAGGAGTAGTTGAAAGTGATGTTGGAATATTCTGTGATAAGTGACCAGCACAGACAGGCTCAGGTCTTTGTATCTGATTCTTACGCGCGCAGTCGTCTTCGATTTGGAATATCTGAGCTGCACGGTGGTGGTCGAGACGCGTTTAGTTCGGTCAGATTTGCTGATTCGGGGCCAAGGGCTCCAGTCGAAACGACAGTCGATTGCACAATTCTCTCTTAGTCAGACGTGCCCTCTTGATGAGTGTACTTGAAGGCGCTGCTTGGTAAGAAGATGAAGGGAGGAGTGGTCAGACCATATTGCGCCGCGCAAACAATCAAGTACGACGTCATCCATTTCGCTTAGCGAGGTTGTGGTCGGCGCCGGAGAGGTCCGGATGGCGACATAAGTCGTTCTAGAATCTAACCCTAAACCTGAAACAATTTGCATGTGATCATAAATCTTGAATTATTCGGAATCATTTCACATGTCTTCCGTTCTACTTCTATCTATTATTACTAGCCATTTCTAGCATCAGCTCCGTGCTCTGTGTACATATGCTTCCCTTGTAAAATGGTATACTTACATATTTCCAAATATAGGCATCACTATGTATTGGGACGAACGCCTGCAAAGCGGTCCACTATACCCTCAAGTAGCAAATAGCACAGTCGTATTATAGGGCAGCAGCAACTGTGAAGATCCATCTACCGGAGGCTGTCACTTATATAGTCATTCTCAAGGGTGGTTCGGACATGTGAAGAAATTCTATGGATCAGCACACTGATTGCATTTGGTCATTGCCTGCGACGTGATATTTGTTGTGACTATATGACCGGAGTATTGCTTTTTGGCAGATCAAAGACTCGTGACCTGAATCAATATATATGTGATATGGTTGAACAAATTCGATCAATGCACATTAAATTGTGATGTCGTGTTCAAAGCACACAATCATTTGATAGGGACCCAAGGGATGTGATGTGCCGCTCGTCGAAAGTCCCAGCCATCTCCACATGCGCCCACAGCATCACCGAAACCTCGCTGCACGACATTGACCAAACGAGTCCAGAGGGGCAAATTGTGCTACTGGCGGCAGCACATTCGTCGCCAATAATTGACATGTCTTCTCTCTTGCGCACGTCTTTCGACGCTCCGCCACCTCCTCCTCGGCCGCGACCAATCTCAGACTCCGACGAGAGCTCGTCCGACTCAAGCGCCGCCAGCGTCGATACAGTCCGGCCCAGCGAACATGAGCAAGTCGCTGGACCTTCGCACTGGACACATTACTTCGACCAAGAACTATGGCTAGAAAAGACTCTGCCCGACGGTGCTTCTGCTCGTTACCACGTCTACGTAACGCCACCCACCGACCCTAGCAAGGACCCGTTGTTTGTCTGCCACCATGGCGCTGGCTCTTCAGGTCTTTCCTTCGCCGTATTCGCCCAAGAGACCCTCAAACTACTTCCTAATGCTGGCATTCTCTCGCTCGAGGCTCGTGGCCACGGCTCCTTGATCTTGTCCCAAACGGGTGAAGAAGTGGCGGCAGATTACTCACTCGAGACTCTCACCTCCGACGCGCTCATCATGCTTCAAGAAACCCAAGCGCACTTCTCCTGGCCCAAACTTCCCCCTTTGGTGTTCGTGGGCCACTCCCTCGGCGGTGCCGTCGTCACAAACCTCACCACTGTCTACGGAAAACTACTCGCCCCAACGCTAATCGGCTACGCCGTCTTGGACGTCGTTGAAGGCTCCGCCATCGAGGCTCTTGCGCACATGAAGACCTATCTTGCCCAGCGACCCTCTCTCTTCGACTCTGTAGCGTCCGGAATCGACTGGCATACACGCACACGCACTCTTCGCTCCGCCGCCAGCGCCGAAGTCTCTGTCCCAAGTCTATTAATCCGCACGCCTTCAGGCCGCTACGCATGGCGCACGAATCTCAGCGCCACTTCTCCCTGGTGGGAGTCCTGGTTTGCGGGTATGAGTGCGCGGTTCTTGGGCGGACGCGGAGCGAAGTTGCTCGTTCTCGCAGGCACTGATCGCCTCGATCGGGAGTTGATGATTGGCCAGATGCAGGGCAAGTTCCAGCTCGATGTCATTCCTGAGGCTGGACATTTCGTGCAAGAAGATGTGCCGACTAGGCTGGCGGCGTTGATGGTCGAGTTCTTCCGCAGAAATGATCGCAGTCAGATGGTGCTGCCGCCGAAGGTCAGTGAGATGCTGGCTAAGGGGATGAAGGTGTGAGGGATTGAGTCTCTGTATGCCTGTCTGTGATGGGCTAAGCATGTTTACTTGATGAGGTGCATCGATTGAGCCGAAGTCACAAGCACGACGCAAGGACTACGAAAATGGTGTTCACAAGGGCATGAAGGCTGCGAGGCAGCATCTCACCACGAGGGCTACGTAGACATAACGATACAGCAATAACGAGCATGTGAGGCAATGCATGAATATAAGCTGGATTCATGCTATGCCCTCTCCCACAGTTCTTGGAGTGACGTCTGCCGCTTCTCATCCCAACGTCTTTTCTGTAGGAGCAACAAAAACGAGGATATCCTTTGTTCATAGGTTAATCGTGTCTGTCTGATGTGCATGCCAAAAGAGCAAAACGAAAGGTCCTACCCGGAATCGAACCGGGGTCGCCCGGATGTCCTACACCACTAATGTGATGTCGATCAGAACCGGAAGTGATAACCGCTACACTATAGAACCGTTGTTGGTTCATCGATTGGAATTGCAGTAATCGATGGGGAGGCCAAGGAATTGAACAACTATATAACTTTTGATTGGGCCTCTTAGCCTAAGTGCACAGCACAACGCTACATTTGGATAGCCTCGTCGGGTGATTAACGACTTCTTCTAGCCTTCGCTCCTTGAGGCTCGGGTCGGAAATTGTGGGAGAGAGCTTACATGTACTACAGCAGATTTACCAAGACTGAGTGTTGGAGTTTCCTCGCATTGCTCTAGCCGCTTCTATAGTCCGATCAACTACAAGCAAGGAACTCACACGCATTCTGCATGTGCTCTCCCGTTCACTTCCTAGAATTCTTCATCAATGCGCCGCCTTCCTCTAGTACTTTGAGTACCTTCTATGATAATCTCAGAGACGCTAGAAATCGGAAGCGTGCTGCTTGTATGTGTCGAAGTCCTCGGAAAGTCTGCGCCTCATCTCGTTTCCTCCTGCATTGACATAAAGATCGGGCGTGACGAACCTGATCAAAGAGACCAGAGACTCCTCAGTAATGAATGAATGAGCGCTCACCTAATCCGAAGCCTGTACTTAGAGGTACCGGCCGCCTTCATTGCGCTTTCGGACAGCGTGCATCCATGCTGAGCTTTCCAGGCAGTCAAGACAGCAGCCTCCACGTAGGTACGTCGTTCAATCTCGTCTTCGCATGTCATCTTCTCTTCACCCAGACCATAGCCGAGCCAGAGTGTCCCCAAGATCGCAGTTCGCTCGAGAATCTCGAAATCGGGAATTTCGGAAGTGAGGCAGCTAGGTAGATTTGGGAAATCGAGTTTGAGATGGCGTAGTTCCAAAGTAATGTTTGGCAAGTTCGAGTTTTGCGGGCATATCTTTTCGTAATCGACCTGGAGGCAATCGAGGAGATCTTCCAGGTATTCATGAACCACGTCAAAGCTCTGGGCGAAGTTCAGGTTCAATTCGATCCTGAGGTCTTGCAGACGAGGGAGAAAATCAGTGATGTAGTCGAGAATGACGAGTCGCGCACTCAGCGTGTCGAGCACGTGGTCCTGTTCGCCGCTCACGTCTCTGGCAAACCCCTCTGTCTCTTCTGTGTACATGATAACAACTGCAGCGGTGCATTTGGACGCAATGCGCGGAAGATGGTTCAGGAAATCCGAGTCATGGCGCTCAAATCGGTTGGTGCAGGCGGTGACAAACAGAGTCGCATTGTCCGGAGTTTGTTCGTCGTACTCATGCTTGAACTGACGACTGACGAGACGAAGATGAGGCTGGAGCGCTTTGAACTGATACCTATAGTAAGTATCTTCGATGTTGTGGTCAAAGGTGAGTTCGTAGATACGGTCGCGAAGCTCCCGAGGGAGCACCTCGAAGAATGTCTTGCCATCTCTGTCGATGGAGGAAACCCGCTAGGGTCGATTGGAGGCGCCATGGCTCCCAGGACTGGCACGCCGGTTTGGAGGGTGGTTCGAAGGATTGGTGTTTGTGAAAAGGATGTCGGTCGTTGTGTTTACCTGGCTTGAGAAGCACAAACAAATATCGAGTGGGGCTACCGCTACATGCCGCACAAGGTCACATGCTTGCTCATAGAGTGAAAGTGAATGAATGCGCATGAACCTTAGGCGGACGCAAATGAGCGTATTTTGAATGCAGAGATGGAAAAGAGCTAGCGCCGAGGAGAGTCTATACTACATGCCTGGAAGGCATCTCTTCGTTGCTCAAAGTTGTTCGAGTCTGACCTCTTCTTGCCAGATCTGGTCTTCAGATATGTTCATCTCTGCATCCACAGACGATGTAACTCTCGCGGACGCAGCTTGGATGGCTGCTTCGACCACAGTCTCCATTCTCAAATACTCGTCGGTTCTGTCATCGTTTAGCTGAAAGCAGCCGTCTTTAGCACTCCATACGCCCAGAGTAACAGGCTTTTTCAGTCGCTCAGCACCCAGAACATCGCACTTCGATCGCATTGCCGTGTTCAGGAGCGGGAGTCCACCATAGCGTAGCTTGAGATCGAAAACAATGCCGGAATCGCGAACGTCTACGCGCTCGTTGTACGCTGGGTTTTGTATGAGGTAGTTGAGACGATTGAGAAACCGCGTTGAGCGCTGAGAAGCATAGTCCTTGAGCATGCAAACGGAATCCCAAACCAGATAGACTTCCACGTGCTGCAAACCCTCTGGAGCCAGTTGCAGTATAAGCTCTTTGCAAGCGAAGGCAATATTGTCCCAGTCCGATCGCTTGCAAACAAGTGTATGCTTTCCCAAGAGACAGTTCAGTCGGATAGAAGTGTACCTCAATGCAAGACCGGGCGCATTGGGTGGCCGCAATTGTCTTGCAGAAACTCGGCGGAACGAGACCTCGAGATTTGTCCCCCATTCAGACCGTGCGTCGTATTCGTCTTTGAATTGGCGGCTAACTAGGCGCAGATGCGGACATGGCGCCATGAACTTGAAGATGACTTTCTCTCTGTGTATGTTTTGGAACATCGTGGCGTCGTAAATCTGGTCGCGGATTTCTGCAGGTACGAGTTCGAAGAACGATCTGCCATCCTGGCCGGTCATTGCCGTTTCTTCCAGATCGAGGCCGGTCGCACTGTTGTGGGCAACAGTCTAACTCTATTTCGTAATTTGTTTCAATGACGGCGAAGAGGCAATCCCAAGTCTCCTGACTAACGGTGTACAAATTATTTAGCATGCCAATGCGGTCCTAACAGGTGACTTTGATCACATTAATAACGGTACTCGATTACTGAGTTTACTCAGAGTCCAGATGGCATCGTAATTGTGACTCATTCCGCACCACAGCTGGTCGAATAGAACAACTGGTATCGGGGGTTGTTAGTGCAATATAGTTCGCAGGGCTTCGAGAGTCGTAAATGCCAAAGCAAAGGTATCCCTTCCTTATCGTGGACACCCGCGGGCAGGCTAGGATTCAAGGATCTCGGGTAGTATTCGAAGAGATGGTCCTATGATATTTTCGGGAAGATTTTGTGATCGTTGGTGCAAGGCAGATCTACGAGTAATCGCAACCGTGTCTCATCAAGATCAGGCTGCCACTTTCTGCCTTGCTACAAATTTCGATTTTACCATTAAAAATACATGGATAGTGGTATGCTCGGGTCTAGGGATGGAGAACCTTCGAATCCTCCCCAGCCATCTTACCATTACCCTCTCCCCGCTCCCCCAAACGTGCGCTTTGATGCTGGGCCAAAAAACACCTCGGCTGTGACGTCGAAGACGTGACGATAGTGTAAGCGAATGCCGAAGTGTATATACTTGTAGAAGATAACGGCCCCGCCATTTGTAGTCTGGTTAGCGATATCGACAATTATTCAATCAATCAGTATGGTCAAAGCTATCTCCATTCGCAAAGTAGACGGCAAGCCCGGCCAGGTCTATTATCCACTCGAACACATCACCATTCCCGACAATGCCCCGAAGGATAACGAAGTCGTCGTGAAGATCACAGCCGCAGCTCTCAACCACCGCGACCTGTTCCTCAGACAACATCTCTATCCCGGGACTACGTTCGGCGTGCCCCTTCTCGCCGATGGCACCGGCATCGTCACATCCACCGGATCTTCACCAGAGGCGAAGAAATGGCAGGGCAAGCGCGTAATCATAAACCCCGGCAGCGGATGGAAAGATGACCCAGATGGTCCTGAGAGCCCAAAGGGATACTCCATCCTAGGCGGCACGAAGATGAACCCGCTCGGAACTCTGGGCGAGACCGTCACGATTGACGCCGGAGAACTCGAGGATGCGCCCACACACCTTTCGTCGATTGAAGCCGCGGCGCTGCCGTTGACCGGTCTGACTGCTTGGAGGGCTACAATGGTCAAGAGCGGCAACGCAAAGCCTGGACGGAACATTCTCATTACGGGAATCGGTGGTGGTGTCGCAATCATGGCACTCCTGTTTGCTGTTGCCGCAGGCGCAAATGTGTATGTGTCGTCGGGCAGTCAGGAGAAGATCGATAAGGCCAAGTCTATGGGCGCAAAAGGTGGCATCAATTACAAGGAGAAGGGCTGGGAGAAGACGCTGAAGGAACTCCTACCGAACGACCGCAAGCAACTTGATGCCATCATTGATGGTGCCGGTGGTGATGTGGTGGACAAGGGCGCAAAGCTGCTCAAGGTAAGAATGCTATGCTCTTGACTTCTACACATTTCATAGTGGCTAATAATCAATCGCAGCCTGGTGGAATTATTTCCATTTACGGAATGACCACTTCACCGACGATGCCCTTCCTAATGGGAGCTGTGCTCAAGAACATCGAGCTCCGCGGCTCAACCATGGGATCGCGCAAAGAGTTTGCTGACATGGTCAAATTCGTTCAAGAGAAGAACTTGAAGCCCATTGTATCACGATCGGTGAGTGGTGGGCTGGATAACCTCGAAGGTATTGACTCCTTGTTCGAAGACATGAAGGCCGGCAAACAGTTCGGTAAGCTTGTGATTGAGGTGGCGAAGGAGCAGGACGCGAAATTGTAAAGCGAATGCAGATACGGGCTGTGCTATCTATCCCTCAAAGTATACGATGCTTGGCTGCACCATCCTCTTGGGTTCGTTCCTATGGCACATGGAGCAGTGCCGAACTTGTCATTCCCTTCCCGCTACGAAGATTTTTTTGATGTGATACGGGCACAGAAAAACAGATTGTTCTCCGCTATGCTTTTTGTGAACGGCGAGGGCACTGATCATCTCCTATCTCCAGTCCTTGTCCTCGTCCATTTTCTTGCAGACCCTTTCATTCCCAAGCAGGGTCTCGATGTTGAACTCGCGCAGAGTATGTGCAAGCTGGACGAAGCCTTCGTCGTGCTTCATTTCGTCGTTGATGGTTTCGATGATGTTGAAGATCTCGTTGGCATCTCGGTGAGAGTGGGCGGCGCGGGTAAACTCGTCCCGCGCATTTGCGCTGAGTTCAGACTCCAAGTAATTGTCTGCCGTCAAATGAACGTCGAGCCAGTGGCGCCATGTCTTGACTTACTGTCTCCACGGAGTAGGAGTCCTGTATATGTGTTGGAGGACGTGCTCGAGGGCATCCGGATCGTCGTGTTTGAGCTCTAGCACTTCCTGCGAGGCTTCCTACGCGGCGAAGATTCATCAGCAGGCAGAGGTGGAAATATTGGGCGATGAGACGTACCGCAAAGCGACTACCTACGCCACAGGCTTTCTTGAACCACTCGTTCGTGGTACAGAGGATGTTCTTGTGGACTTTGACTTCGCGACTGTCTCCGAGAATGATGGTGAGGTCGGAGTAATCGGGATTGTTGTAAAGACTGAGCAGTGTCAGTTTAGGCCAAGAGTGGAGGGTAGTTCACATACTCAGAGAGATTCATGTTGGCGATGGTGACTAGCAAGTAACGATACGCGTGTGTGCTGTGTGTTCTGAAATGCAAACAGCAGAGACCAAGGTGCATGTATGAGCGGACAGTGTAAGATGGAGCCACTGGCCGCCTCAAACGTTTTCGAAGTGGCCTTCACGGTCGACTCGTTTGGTGTTGCCGAACAACATGTAAGTCTGAAGCGGTAAGTGCGGAATGGCTATGCTTGTTGCAACTGCTGTCTTTCCCGATGTGGAAGCAGCCCTCGCTGTCAACATGTCAAAAGATGTAGGAGCAAAAGTTCTTGCAGTAAGATAAGGTACCTTATCTTGCAGTTTCAAGACACAGCTTTGATGAAATCTGGAAGGCAGTCAGGAGTAGGGTCGTATTTTTGATGGCTTCAGGGCGAAACGAGCTGCTTTTACTTGGAAGCGCATAATCATATCGACCAATGGGCCACTTAACAGCACTTAAAGGATAGACATCACGCTCTAGCATCATGTGGCTATCCGCGTCGCTGTTTGCCACGCTGCAATGCGATGCTGAGCTCTGTTTGCATCTCCATTGACGCGTTTAAATCGTGCTCAAGCCTCTCACATTGACCTTTATCGTGCATTAGAAGGTCTTCATCGGCAGTCAATTTCTGTCAGCGAGATCTCAGACCATCGTCCATTATGCGTACCGCCGAGCTCTACGACAACGCCGAATACTCCGACCTCACTATCAGACTGAGTGACGGAAGTGATATTCACGTTCACAAGGTCATCATCTGTACCGAAAACGCAGCTCTCCGTCGCCTGTGCCAGGTGAGTAAGCCTTGCAGTGACCAGAGAAAAACTATTTAACCAGAAATCTGTCACAGAACAACTTTTCCATTCTGGACCTTAGCGACGATGACGCTCTCGCTGCCGAAGCCCTAATCCGACACCTCTATAAACGGAAGTTCGACGGACGGACGGGAAGCTGGAGTTTCTGGTTGGACGTGCGAGCGATAGCAAGGAAATACGGCCAGGAGTCTCTCAGGTCAACCGCCAGCGCAAAGCTTGGTCAGATCATGCTACAGCTTTGCGAGAACGAGGAGTACGGCGAGCTCCTCCGTGTCATAGCAGTGATCGAGCAGTACCACACCGACGACGAGCACCTAAGCAAAATCGCGAGGAGATTGCGCCAGGAGCCAGAGTTCCACTGATCAAGAGACTGTTGGTGAATACCGCTAGATGATCACTGAGCTGTGAGAACTTCCGTGCTTGCCTGCAACGGATCATGATTTCAAGATTTGCGTGTAAGATGCAGACAATGAGCATGCATTCATACAGCATGAAGAGGATAGAGAGCGCGTTGGCAGGGTACACTCGGTTCCAAGGCAGTCCTCTTCGCGCAATGCCGGGCACATTTTGCGGAGTTGTGGTAGACCATTGACAGAAGACATCGCAGACGCGTCTGGAGAGTGGCATATAGACGTTGCTATCATGAAATTTTCATGCTCACAACAATAAGGAATTGCGTTGATAGTTGTTCATCTGTCAGTGGGTTGTTGGTAAGCATGTTGAGCTGCTTGCGATCATGAGCCATCACTTATCAGCAAATGAGTCGGAGGTCGCTGTGGTACGCAAGTGGTTGAGGAGCTTTTACTGTTGATGAGCATCGGAAGCGAGGGCAACTTGTGGTCGCATCATGATGGGGGCAGCAGTCTAGATTTAGAGTTGTGTGTAACGATAGAGCGCATGAGCGAGTCCAAGGGTGCGAGGGGTGGTGTGTGCGGAGAATCGTCTTTGGTGCTACGAGCACGCTGCGTACATTTCAGCATGATCTCATCCAAGCCTTGATGGCTGCCTCCAACTTGGGCTTTGCGAGACAAACTTCACGAATTATTCTCGCAGCTTTGGACCTCGCGCCACAAACAGCGCGACTGGTATCATGGCCCCTCAGCTGGCTGTGTGTTGAGAAATACATTATTCAGAAAACTCGTGTTCGACGCAATGATCGAACATCGAACTCGCCATATCAAAGATGAACGACGATTCCGATGTGTCTGAGTACGTCGACGAAAGTGATCTCCAGCCGGTTCCTCGTAAAGCAAAAGCTAAGGTTCCGAAGCCTGGAAGAGGCCGTTCAACAAATGACAGTGTCAAGCGAGAGGGATCTCGAGGCTCGTCTGTTGAGTCAGAAGACCTGAATGGCACAGTCAACGCCGCTTCTCACAAAGTCAAAAGCGATATTATCCGTTCTTACCGCGACTTGCTGAACTCAAGGATATTGGAAGTGCTGGAGCCGACTGAAGCATCTGGAACTGATGCACTCCCACCGTCTCAAATCGGCACATCCTTTTGGACATCCAGCGAAAAGCATCGACTGTTTGCTGCGATCCAATCGCTTGGCCCAGGGGATCTTCAGGCACTGGCTACGGCAGTTGGCACGAAAGCCGAGCCTGAGATCAAAGCTTATATACTGCTACTGCAAGAAGGCGTCAGGGAGTTAGAGACCAAAACAACCCATCAATTTGGTCCTGCAGACGTTTCTGCCGCCATAGAGACTGAACCAGACTCATTGAGAGCTGAGGAACTGGTGGCAGCGGCGATTGAGAAGAGATCAAGGGCCGTAGAAGAAGCTATAGAAAAGAGGCAATGGGGTGAGGAGTCTTGGCTGATTGATGACGACGTAGCGGCATCTCTCGAAAACCGCCATGGAAGCTCTAACGGAGAGACTACGAAAGACGACGATGTTGAAGACAGCCGACATGAAGCGCCTCATACCACCTCCGACGACCAGCAATCAGACGAAGGCTCAATTCCATCCACCGAACTGCTCAACGCTGCAACATTTCTTCAGCTTTCCCGGTCACTCTTCATGAACTCAATTGATCCTGCGATGAACTGGCAAACGCTGTCACAGGACGAAGAATCAGATCAACGCCCATCCTTACGACGAACAGCCTTTGACGATTTCCACAATCTGGTCGTTTCCCTGACGAGACGTCTTATGCAAGCCTCGATATTCCAGGCTCTGTCTCGCCTGCGAGCATCTTCCGAACCACGTCTGCTACCTTACATCAACGGCTTCGACGTAGCCGCAGCACGGGAGACCATGGGTTTAAAGAAGCAGCGACTGGAGTACTGGGTGGGTGCCGTGAAGAGATGCGGCGTCGAAGTCTACAGCGATTCGAAGAAATGGAGAACCCAAGAAGGAAGACAAGGGACCAAAAATGGTTTCAAACTTACCGAAGACGAGCTGCGTGCAGAGCTTGGAGCTGTGTTGCAAGACCCTGCTGTGCCGGCGATGGAACATGAATCTGACATCGAAGAGGACGTCGATTCATCCGATAGTGATGCTTACACAATTGTGAGCTCATCTGGAAGTTCGGATGACGAGTCTTCGGAGGCGAAAGTCACCACAGACAACAGAGGGCGTACGCTGACAGATCGTCGAAGACCTCTGAGCCCTGCCAGCTTCCATCGTGCTGAGACCAAATATCTTGAACGTATCGACCGCCACGATGCGATGGGTCCTGATGATGAATACCGCCACACACTCGGTTTGCCAGCCATCTTGCGCAATCATACTAGTAAGCCAGCGTTCCCCTACAAACAGGCCGAAGTCGAATCAAGACCAGCGAATTGGCGAGCAGTGGCACAATACGAAGCTCCTTGGGAACAACCACAGGGAATGCCCCAGAAGAAGGATTTTGACGCAATGGACATGGAGGGTGCCAGGAGGCGTAAGCGTCGGCGCTTGGTAGCTGGAACGGGTAATGAAATGGGTCAGGAGCAAGAGCACGCGCGTTTACCTAGTGCAAACGGAACGGATGAGGAGGAAGCAGGGAGCGGTCCGGCAACCTCTGACGAGTCTGGCTCCGAACAAGAAGATGAGCAGGAAAGCGATAATGCCCAAGATGACGAGTCAAGTCCTGGATCAGAGGCCGAGTAGATGCCAAAAAAGTACTGGAAAGAACCAGCATACATTCATCGTCAGAATTTAAAATTCCTGTACAATTGGTCATGTATACATTAGCATATTAAATGCCCGTAGCACCCCAGTCAGTAGGCTCGTCGCTCATCTCGAACTCTATCTTTGCTGCACCGACAAGGTCAGCATGCCTCAGGAGCGGTCTATCTACCACTCTCCCATCAATCCGCAGTCCTTTTACAAAAGGCTTACTCGGTGCTCCAGGCGCACAGATAGTAATCTCGTGCTCCTCTCCATCGATACCACCAGTCGCAGCTCCAACAGGTAGCGTAATGGTCACTTTCTCAAAGAACGGCGCCCCAACTACATACTCATCGCTGGCGGGATTCAACGGATAGAGTCCCAGCGCTGAGAATACGTACCAAGCACTCATCTGACCCAGATCCTCGTTTCCGCTGAGACCTGCGGCAGTAGCATTGTAATTGTCCGCAGCAATAGCACGCGTGAGATTCTGCGTCGAGGAAGGGTACCCGATGGCTGCGTAGAGATAGGGAGAGTGGTGCGAAGGTTCATTCGAGTGGTCGTTTTGGCCCGAAGCGAAGTACTCGTCGAGCTTCTGCTTGAGCTTCTCGCGGCCACCGAGTAGTTCTGCCAGACCGTGCGGGTCGTGGGGGACATTGAAAGTGTAGATCCAAGCATCGCCTTCGGTCCAGCCTTGTTCGAAGCCAGCCCATGTTCCGTTGGCGTTGCGGGCTTCCATGAATGTGGTGTTGACGTTGTAGATGTTGCGGTAGTTGTTGCTGCGGTCGAGGAGTTTTGCTGCTGTTTCATTGTCTCCGGCATGCTTGGCTACTACAGATGCTGCAAAGTCGTCGAAGGCGTAGTCCAGCGTACGTGAGCCAGATTCAGCCCATTGATCGTTGGGCACATATCCTAGATCTAGGTATGCTGTAAGACCAGCGCGTGCTTCATCTGGAGTATATGCTTCTCGGTCGTAGTACAAGAGCTCGGTATCGTTAATAGGAGGCTCGAAGGCATCCTTACTTACAGCTTCCCACGCTTTAGGAACGTCGAAGTCGGTGAACTTGCGTTCGAGCGCATTTGCTATGACAGCGTCGACATGGGTGCCGATCATAATGTTGGTTTCGACCACGTTCGCCCACATAGGTAAACGCCCAGACCAATCGTATATCCTGAGGAGTGAACGCATCATACTGTTGACACGTTCTGGCGCGAAGAGTGTAAGCAAGCTGTGTTCGGCGCGGAAGGTGTCCTGTTCAATGTCAGCAAGTCGAGGAAGATTTCCACTACGTACGGAAACTTTACCCAAATCGACCACGACTGATAATAAGAGTCCCCATCCTCCCTGACCTGATCAGTGTAACCTTCATACCACGTCCTACGGCCTCCCTCGATAGTCTCCATTGGCTCCGAAAAATCCGAAGGATACTGCAGACCGTGGAACAGGCCAGTGTAAAAGATGGTGCGCTGATCGTCCTCCGCAGCCGTCTCATTGACTCCTTCGATATGTACACGATTCAGCTTCTCCAGCCATGCCTCTTTAAGCGTCTCCACCGCATCATCGAAAGACACAGAGGATGGTGCTTCGATATCAAGGTTCCTCCGTGCCTGCTCGATACTGACGAACGACACGCCGGTGCGGATTTCTACTTCGTTGTAGGACGAATCAAATTTGACCCAAGCACCTAAGTGTTCGCCCGTTCCCTTGGTCTCGTTGGCTTTGAGGACTGCGCCGTGAGTTATACCGTAAGAGGCGAATGGTTTTGAGAACCGTGATACAAAGTAGCCACTGAATCCTGGTGCGCGGTAAGGACCCAGAGCGTAATCCTGCCGCTGTGGGTTCGAGCCAGAGACTTCTTGGGACTCGGCATCGATGAAAATGCTTCCTGTCCAATTCTGTCTGGTGGCCTGAATGAAGACATATGGTTCGTTGGAGTCCTGCGGTTGACTCTGAGGGAATTCGAATAGCAGATGACCAACGTGGGAGGAAGCAGTCATAGCCACCTTGATCTTCCCGTCGCTCTCGTGCTGTCCGTGGGCTTCATGTCTATCAGATCCCATATGAGGTCGGTGACTAGCCTCTGTCACCTCTTCTTCCTCTTGCCAATCCCTCCTAATCCTCCCGTTTGCACCCTTGCTTACCTCCTCCGGAACCGGCTGCCCACCCCCCGGCACAGGCGAAAAGACACTCTCCGTCAGGTTCCGCCCAGCACCCACAGTATCCACCCCAATCTCAACCTCATAAACATACGGCGAGCTCCTCTCATCCTCCTTCCGAAACACATGCCCTCTCTCCTCAAACAAAGGCTTCACCTCGCCAGCCCCAGGAACAAAAACAACCTGCCCGCTCTCGCCCATCCAGATGGCAGGCTGGTGCGTAGCCTGGAAACCATGAATGTGAGAGTCCAGATCGTTGTAGGGACATTGCGAGATGAAGTTCTCGCGTGTCTGAGGTGTCCAGCGGGTCATGCCGAAAGGTGGCGAGACGGAGGGGATCATGCCGCCATTGCCGTTGGGTGTGACTCCTGAGGTGCCGATTTTGGGATTGACATATTGGAGGACGCCGGCGTTGTCGTGGTAGGAATGTTCTAATGGCGGAGAGGTGGGAGATGATAATGCTAATGCAGCGAGTCCGAGAGAGCGCATTTTGCTGTAGAGGCGGCTGGAGAGGGGGTCTAGCAGCTCGATGGCATTGTCGAGAGGTTTTTGGAACAATGACATGGTCGCGAGGTCAGTTCCGGGAGGTTTATGTATCGAAGCATTTTCTGGAGGATCGAGGACATGCATTGGATGTAACCGTGATCTGCAGCGTTGCTGATCGTCAGCGTGCGGGGAGTGTCACATCAAACTCCACGCATGCATCCCTTGATCGTTCCTTCCCAATATTGTTGCGCTACAACGTTACCCAAATTGAATAAGATGCTCTGGTTGTACGGAAAGTCAGGATCATGAGTCCACGAGCACGGCAGAATTCATGACATATGCATGCAAAGACAGATGACGTTGAAACCTCATATATTCGTTTTAGGTTCGACAATTATTCATAAATATCCCTATCAATCGACAGGCTCCTGTTTGATCTCCTTCTCAATGGAGTAAACAACGTTATCCATAGGCGGCGTGTCTTCCTTTTTCACATCATCGCTACCGTCCGAGCTGGTCGACAAATTACTCGCCCTCGTCGTCAGTGGTGAGCGAGCCTCCGGAGCAGCGTCCGTCATGGACAGCCTACTCATGTGTACACCAGGCTTCTTCGGCCTCCTAGCATTACCGGCAGATGAAGCCGAGCTGCCTCTACGCTGCACAGCTTCACTACCACGTCGACTAGAAGGCCGATCAGGTTCAGGCCCAGGCGTCAGCGAGCGTGAGGACGAACGGGAGTGTGAGCCATTGCGCAGCATGCTCTCTCGCCGTCTCTTCTGGTGTGATCGATCCGCCGAGAGCTTTTCCTTCAAAGCGAGGCGTTCCTGCTCCAATTGCCGCCGTGACTTTCCACCGAAGATGCGTACGTTCTTCCATCCTCGCCAGCCAGTCCGCCACAACCAACCGCCTTCTTTCTTCGCGACCTCTTTCTGCTTCGCGATGACAACCTTCCGTAGATCTGCGCGTCTCGCATTTTCCTTCTCCCAGTATTCCATGCGCCAGTTTTCCCATCCTTCTCGGAAGTCCGGGCTGAACGGCTTCGGCAGTAGTAATAGCTTCAGGACGTCTCCAGCTGGCGCAAGATCCTCCTCCACCACGCCATGTCTCGCTGCATGTGCACTCCAGTGTTCTTTCGGAGCCGTAGCTTCGATATCTTTAGGCACGACCTGAAAGTTGACTCGCTTGCTCTCGCCCCACCATCCAGCGGTGAAGTATCCGATCAATTCGCGCAGAAATGATTGTCGTACGATTATGACTTTGAGATTGAACTGGCGCAGACCGCGGTTCGTGGTCGATGTGAATTTCCGAGGCCAGCGAATACCGCGATCGTACAGGCCCGTGAAATAGACGAGCAAGGCCGTCACGACACCGCCTCCCCACGCAAGCTTATATGTTGTCTCCAACACCCAGTACACGCTGCCTCCCACTCCAGAGCCATCCTCGCGCGGGCGGAAGTATAGAAGATATGTGAAAGTCAAGATCCAAGCAATCAGAGCCGCCAGAAGAAGCAGGTGTAGTCGCAATCGGGCTCTCAAGCTGAGATATTGTAGGCGTAGGGAGGATTCGAGGATTAAGAGGTTTAGATATATCTGCGGCGGAGACGAAGGGTGGCTGTCGCGCGGGTCGCTGGTGATGCTCGGCGGCGGCTGGGGCGCGGTGGGCGAGGGATTGTGAGAGCTTGCTTTGGCGGACTGGGCGATTTGAGTGGGCGAGATGTTGGGTGGTGGAGCGCCTTTGACCAGTTGGTCCAGCTTCGAGTCGGACATGCTGTGGTGGGAGTAGTACTAGACAGCACTAGGTGCTAGCACTTCCAGTGGGCAGCAGTCGACACGACAAGACAAGCTCTGGCTGGCTCACACCGCGGTCGTTTGATGCTTGACACGAGGTTGAGCCGGGCTCGTGACTTTGTCCTAGTCGAGAGAGTGGAGGCTGGCTACTTCTTGACCGCTCGTCAAGCCATGCACGTGCAAGAGTGGGTGGTTCGAGATGCCGCATCGCAGCGAGACACGCAGGCCACATGTCTCGATACACTTGCCTCTCGCATCCTATCTGCTCGAAAGCAACGAACTTCAGAAGACTTACGGATCGGTACTGTTATTCCACTGAATAATTATCAGGAATGTTCGATCCCAAGAGCCCCATGTGCTTGATAATATGACGTCCATCCGATATCACACCGTACGCAAACTTGCTAGACACCACGTCAACGGCTCTTTCACGTGGACGTAGCGTATCTCCGAGAGCATGTGGGTCTGATGATGGACCGAATGCGATTGCCTGGAGGTACTGCTGTAGAGGCGAGGCGCCACCATCGGCAAACCAGAAACAATTATTATTCACCTCACAACCCGCTCCTTGCCCCTGCAACTCCCTTCTCGTCTGGCACATATACTCTCACTCGTCGCCACTCTGGGCGGCTCGATCGTGCTTCCAACATTCCACCACTCGCTTTGCGCTCGTCCGGCGCATCGCTGTTCGAATTGCCAGTCTCCCTCCGTTCAGCCCTCTTTCTTGCCGCCACCTTACCTTTTACGAGTGTGCCCATAGTACACGCGCAAGGCATAGGAACTCGCCACCAACACACCATGGCTTCCGAATCATCCCCCGACCTGCATGCTCCCTCGCAGAAGCCTATGCTTGCCCGCCATCGTGAGCAGGATGGCGCTTCCGGGCAAGCTCAGCAACCCAGAGGGCCATATTTCCCGCTCGGATACAAGGAAGGCTTCTCACAATGGTGGACGAGTCTCGCCCCAGCCGTGACCGAACATAAGGTCTTGTCATATGTGCCCTACCTACAACGGCCACCAACCCACACCCAAACTGGAAGCGCGCCACCGAGCGTTAAAGGCATGAAGATCGGCAATGACGAGCAGTCAGCAAGCGATGTAGTACGAACTACGAGCATTACGGACCCGTACGGACCACGACAGTGGAATAGTGAGCAGGTGCAGCTTTCAGGAAAGTCCAGATCTCTGAACGAATTCAGCGTGGTCAGGACTGAAGAGAGCGTAGATAACAACTTGGTGATGCTCCACGGATACGGTGCTGGACTTGGTTTCTTCTACAAGAACTTTGAGGGCCTCTCTAGACGGCCAAACTGGAAACTCTATGCTCTGGACATGTTGGGCATGGGTCGCAGCTCGCGACCATCTTTCAAGATTCATGCGAAGGAGAAGGAAGACAAGATCAAAGAAGCCGAGAGCTGGTTTGTGGATGCTCTAGAAGAATGGCGGATCAAGCGCGGAATCGAGAAGATGACTCTGCTTGGACACAGTCTTGGTGGCTACATGGCAGTCGCATATGCCCTCAAATACCCCGGCCATCTCAACAAGTTGATACTGGCTTCGCCCGTTGGAATCCCCGAAGATCCCTACGCCGTCAACGAGGACCTGCCCGAGCCTGGCGACAGCCGCATGCAGAACGAGTTCGCACAATCACAAGATGAGAGCATCGGCGCTGCCAATGCGCCAGACAACAACAACTTCCTCAACGCGCGATCAAAAGCACAAGCCGCCGAACAGAAAAACAAACCTCCGCCTAGAAAGTTGCCAAAGTGGCTCGTGACCCTCTGGGACGCCAACGTGTCGCCCTTCAGCATCGTCCGATACGCCGGTCCTCTCGGCCCACGCCTCGTCAGCGGCTGGACTTCACGCCGCTTCTCCCAAATGCCTCCCGAGGAAGCTCAAGCGCTCCACGACTACAGCTACTCTCTCTTCCGCCAGCGTGGCAGCGGCGAATACGCGCTCGCCTACATTCTCGCGCCCGGTGCATTCGCGCGAAGCCCGCTCATCCGCAGAATCCAAGGCGTCGGTCGACAATACCTTGAACAGCACCCTAGCCCCACGCCAGATGACGCCGCTAGCTCACCACTCCCCGTGGCCAAGGTGCGCGAGACCGGCGTTCCTGTTGTGCTCATGTACGGCGAGCACGATTGGATGGATGTCGCTGGCGGCCACGCTGCGATGGAGAAGCTCAACGCCGAAAAGCGCAAAGCGCTCGCCAATGCTTCCGAGGAAGAGAGGGCGAGGGAAAACGGACACGCAAAGGTTACTATGATTCGCAAGGCCGGACACCACGTCTACCTTGATGGCTGGGAGCAGTTCAACGAGGAAATGCTGGAGGAAATGAAGGATGTGGAGAAGAGGCAGGCGAGACTCAAGGCATTGGAGAAATGAGGTGGAACGAGTTCTGACGATTTCTTTGGGTTTTGGCATGGTATTTGCATAGCGTAGGCGTTTTAATGGTGGATATTCGATACCGAGGGAAGATTCCAGTGGCAATTTGGAGTGCTAGAAAGCATAGATTAGAGATGTAGTAAGGTATTGAGAAGGACGATTCAACTCTTCTACTACACATCATTGGCCAGCCGTTTTCGTCCAAATCTTATCACCTTGCGACACATAAGACGGAAGGCGGTCTTTACACCTTCCGTCTCGTCTTCAGTATAGCTCTAAAACAATCATTGAGGTACATATTTTGTGATGACTGGCTTCAGCCAATAACCACTTCTTCTCTTAGAGGAGAACCTCGCCCGAATGGCCCAGTGGTAAGGCGTGTCACTCGTACGCTTCGTTATGACAAGATCCCTGGTTCAATTCCGGGTTTGGGCATTTTTGCTGATTTTTTGCGATCTTTTTGAGATTTTTGCGGCTTCATTTGAGTACGAAAGCAACTGAAGTGTGAATTACTTCAGATGCTTGAGTGAATAGCTGCAGCCTTTGTTTCAAAGTTGTATACTATCGTTTCTTCATTTTCACGAATGGCACCACTTTTCCCCGTTTTTAAGACATTGTGGACGTATATACGTCTCAGAGCGACCATCTGAGGAATCTTTTTCTTTTGGATTCGAAGTTTGAAATGATAATTCAGAGTTGCGAGGTATACTTTGCCTTTGTCTCATATGCAAAAGTTCCGTTCGTACATGTAGTGGGCGACGGAAATGTGTCAGAGGGCGCAGCTTCTCACGTCCGAAAGAATATCACGCCAGTGCGTCAGATACGGGATCATAACATCCAAAAATCCCAGATATACACCAGACAGGAATTCGCAAGGACGAACTCAAAATGCTTCTCCCTTGCAATCAATCAACAAACAGGTCCAGAACGACATCGATATTATACCCAGACACTCCTTGAAATAGGGCGATATGCGGTACAGCATAAGCGCTAGACTATAGTAAAGTTTGCAGCAATTCAGGCTGAACTATGGAACTTTGCTATACTTGAGGTACGATCTCACAGACATGCCATTGGCCCGACATACCCGGCTATGAGGCTACTCGCACGTAATTCCTGATCGTATGAGGTAACTACTGCATCTGCTGATGCCAGCACGCTCGCTTAGAGATCAGGCTATCATCCTCGACTGCCCGATGCGGGGTGCATCGACTCGACGTTGCACCTCCTGTCTTCTTCCAGTAATTTGAGACTCTTGGACGGCAATGTAACTTCGGGTCCGGTCTTCTATGAGGTCAATTTTGGAGGAGCGAGGGCATAATCGATTGGGTGGATATAGGCAATGAGTTGCCATGCCAAGCATATCATCTCCGCCGGATCTACCGCCATTGTTTCAAGTATCGCATGGCTTTTGGCCTAGACTTCCTTCACACTGATAGGCCCATCCTTACAGAGAAATGTGACGGCTCGTGCGTCAAACCTGATTGGATACGAACGAGACGACCAAGGTACCCCGAATGCTCTGTAGTCATATTGATATATGCATTCGTTGACGGTTCAGGTAGGAGGTAACAACACCGCCGGCCTCCATTCACATGATCTCGTCGCACAAGCTTACAATTGCAGGTCAGACCTTGCAAGGATGTTTTCAGTGTGGAAGCTTTGGAACTCATGCCTCGACTACACTATCGGTCCCACATGGATGCCATCAAAGCAACCATCACAACGAACAGCGCACCACCACATTTCCGGCAGAATAATGCGGTATGACAGGATTGATGAAATAGGATTGGCGCCAAGCACAAGAACCGCCCAAGTGCTAGGGCCGGCCTTCACGCTACAGTAGCCAAGACAACGGCTCACGAAGTAGCGAATCTCGGAGCCTCAGTAACCTGCGCAAAGCTTACCAAGGCGAAGCCTCATACGTACAACGACTCCAATCAGTATCCTCGACCCATCATATGCCCAAGCCAGCTATATGGATAATGGAGGTAGATCACATGGCTTCGAGCGGTGATAACCGAGGCGCCTATTGATGTGATCTTACTCTCGTATCCTTGCGCGGAGCACTGTTGTCCGTCTGGACTCTGGGCAGCCACTGAGTAGCACAGCAGCACTACCAGCGTTGCCAACTCCATGCATGTCCGACATTACCGCGGAATGATATCAGGCTCAATTACAACATGTAATCTAAGCTAGAGGGATGGTGTTCAGGGCGGTCAGGCAGACGGATGCTCACAACGATCTGGCCCACTCGCGCGAGAGGAACTACCACAAAGACTAGTCTTCCCCTAATAGCCAGAATTGCATATAAGTACGAGGGTCGCCGCCTGCATTGAGCGTACCATCCTCAGACACAACTCCCTCACAGATCACTCCCATCAAACCAGCTCGCAACCAACACCATGGTCGGAATCAAGTCCCTTCTTCTCGCTCTGACTGCGGTCACCAGCGTTATCGCTGCTCCCTTCGACTTCCTCGCTGAGCGCGATGATGCCGACAACTCGACTTTGATCGAGAAGCGTGCCGTTACTCCCAACTCCGAGGGAAACCACAACGGTTACTTCTACTCTTTCTGGTCCGATGGCGGCGGAGATGTCACCTACACCAACGGAGCCGGCAGCCGCTACACTGTCAACTGGCGCAACACTGGCAACTTCGTCGGTGGCAAGGGCTGGAACCCCGGTACTGGCCGGTAAGATTGACGTGCATTCGATACTCGAGAGTATAGCTGACCCGATTAAAGCACCATCAACTACGGTGGTTCGTACTCGCCCCAGGGAAACTCGTACCTGGCTATCTATGGTTGGACTCGCAACCCGCTCGTCGAGTACTACGTGGTAAGTATTTGGCATGCTATAATCAACGATGCGTGAGCTAACAAGTGCAGGTTGAGAATTTCGGAACCTACAACCCCAGCTCTGGTGCTCAGTACCTTGGCAGCGTCACCTCTGACGGCAGCAACTACAACATCTACGTCTCCACCAGAACCAACCAGCCTTCGATCGACGGTACCAGGACCTTCCGCCAGTACTGGTCTGTCCGCCAGAACAAGCGCGTCGGCGGCTCCGTCAACATGCAAACCCACTTCAACGCCTGGGCTCGCTATGGCCTCAACCTTGGCTCGCACTACTACCAGATCGTTGCGACAGAGGGCTACGGCAGCAGCGGTAGCGCTGACATCTACGCTCAGACTTCTTAGATGGAGATTTGGAGGGTATGAGTTTGGATGGCTGGCCGATGACGCATTGAGTCGCTTTTGTGCTCCTTTGCCATGTGGCCTAGGTGCAGGCAATGGTTGTTGTGGATTTTGTTTGTAGCAGGTGCAAACTATTACTTCTTCTGACCAGGAAAATATCGCTTCTTCAATTTGATCCTGTGAACAATCCTTCAAGTGATCAATCTTTGTTGGAAGAGTTTTCAGAACATTCACATTCTGATTGTTCATATACGCGACTGCTGTCTACATTGCTTAGGTCTACATAGCTTACATGTAAGTTTGTATACAGTTCAAGCGTCGGTCATAGCTTAATTACTACTCTTCTATACCGATACTACGGCCTTCGTGTATATTCATGAACATGCCGGCCGCCGACATGATGTTACAGCGCCTATCAATTTATGAGTCCAGTATGCTGGTGTAATCGACCACCGGCAGCTACATAATCCTGCTCACTATTGTGGTGTGGTATACAAACTTGAACGCATTGGCTTAACCTATTGATTATGCATTTCGGCCGCTGGGGTTACCTGATCGAGGACATGTCGTCGATTGAACTACCCCATCAATATTACGATGATACGGTACACGGTTTGCTGATCGACGCAAAAAGTGTTTTCATACCGGATTTTTATACATCACTGTAACCCTAAACACTAACCCTTTTGTACATATGGCCGATTATTATCTCATCCACAAACACCCAAAACAGTGATATTTGAACTGTTTATTGGCATATAGCTGTTTAATGGGTCTGCGGCAGTCTTCCAGAAGTGGCCTGCGTGCTTAGTTGTTCCCTAAGCGGCTATGGCTGTGAAATCGCCAATCGATTACCGCGAACAAAGCGTGTCCACTCGAGAATTTGGCAAATCACGCTGGGTTTCGGGTACATGATTCACGGACATGGTATATTGGCCAACTTAATGCACTGAACAGCCAAGATCTCACAAATATAATCATTATTTGTGAGTAAGTCGTTGATGATTACTGACTAAGGTTGCTGATAGCATGGTCAAGCATTTCACCACAGAGCTTGGCATGCGATCAAGCCCCAAGTGACCCGCTCAAAACTCCACAAAGTTATGTGCCGACTCCCTCGTGGAGCCGATCACAGACAGTGCTAATCATCTTATTGCTCCCTCCTCTCTGACTAATTCACACACTCTGGAGAAGAGAAATGCACCCACTGTCACAAAGCGGGCGGGATCCTGACGAAGCGTGGCTCAGTCTTCGCGGGACCCTTGAGACATGTCTGGTACCCCGGTGCATCCCGAACACAAGTGACGTCGACCTAACATTCTCACTTGCCTTTGCCGTGACTTCCGATAACGCTTCGCGTCCCTACGGAGATATGAACGTTCTCCAACCGATCATGTGGAGCTCAACATGGAGAGCCCCTTGGATGCCCACCTGTGTCATCACCTTTCGTCTGGTGGCGGATTCCGTTACCGCTCAGTCAGAGCGGAGATCATCACTGAGATGCTTGGTAACGGCACGTGGTGGGTCGTAGAAGCGTAAACTCATTAAAAAATGTTCCAGTTCTGCTTGTCTTGAACTTCTGCCAGCAGTTCTCATCCGCAATCCTTGTTGTCTCTCTACGGCGTGACGCCTCCTACAGTCTGAAATGGCAGAAATTCAGCGTGAGCCGCGCCCACGAAGCGTATTCGAAGAAAAGAAATCCGAATCAGCTACTGGTTTTCCTGATGGAGGCAGTGATGAGAGTCCTACACGAATCGAAGAGGGCGGCAAAAGTGGTTTAGTGATGAACGAGGAATATGCAATAGCAAGAGTGAAGGCCTACCCTGACGATGCGACGCCCATATATCTTACCTGGAAGCTTAATGATCCCACAAATCCACGCAACTGGCCGGTGAGATGCAAAAAAGCGCTATCAATGAAGATTTGATCTAATTTTCATCCGTACAGGTGTGGAAAAAGTGGTGGATTACCTGCTTCGCCAGTTTTCTGAACTTCCTGACGTGAGTCGAGTACAACACGTCTTGCGGTCTGAGTTCAACTTTCGTACCGACCTCTCAGCGACAAGCAGAGCAGCACGGACTTTGAACCTAGACCGCGAGCATATACAACGCCACGACTTTTGCTAACGTGATCTATCAGGTGCCTATGCGCAGGAGGCTACTCTTCGGCTGCGCCAGATATTGTAACGGCGTTTAACTCTTCCACAGAACTGGGTACGGTGGGATTGTCTATGTACCTTCTCGGATTCGCAATCGGCCCCATGCTCCTCGCTCCTTTGTCCGAATACTTTGGCCGAAACCCAGTGTACATTGGCTCGTGGTTCATCCTGGTAATGTTCCAGATCCCATTGGCCCTCGCGCACAACATGCCCACAGTCATCGTATGTCGACTCATCCAAGGATTTGGCGGCTCAGCCCCTCTCACAAATACAGGAGGCAGCATCTCGGACGTCTGGGAGCGAAACGAAAGTGGCAGTGCGATGACCGTCTACGGCTTGTCCTCGACTTTCAGTCCTCCAATGGCGCTTGTTATTACCGGTTACCTCGTACTGAACGAGGGCTGGCGGAATTTATTCTGGGCTCTGATGGGAATTACAGGAGGAATTCTCATCATCATGACAATTCTTCTCCCAGAGACAAGGCATTCAACGCTCCTGGAGAAGAAGGCCGCACGCCTGCGAAAAGTACTCAGCAAAGAAGGTTACCCAGAAGCAGCTGCCAGGATATCTGACGCTCACTCCATGGGCTCGAAGCGAAGCATGCATACGCTATTCGCTGTTAACCTCACACGGCCATTCCGCTTCCTGTTCACGGAAGAGATTACCATGGCTGCTGCTGCCTACAACGGCTTCATCTACGGCGTGGTCTACCTGTTCAACGAGTCTTTCCCTCTTGTCTTTGGTAGCGAAGAAGGTCACGGCTTCAACACTGGCCAGACTGGTCTCACCTTCCTCGGAATTGCAATTGGAGCTTTGATCGCGGCATGCTTCTACCCTCTGCAGGAACGCTATTATCTGCGCCGCGTCGCTGAGAATGACGGCAAAGGTGTACCAGAGGCACGCATGGGACAAGCACGTTTTGGTGCATTCCTGCTCCCGATTTCGTTATTCTGGTTCGCTTGGACGTCGTACAGATCGATCCACTGGATTGTGCCCATTATCGCTTCTTCGTTCTTTGGCGCTGGTATCTACATCGTTATTCTTGGAGTGCTGAATTACGTTGTCGACAGCTATCAGGTCTACTCTGCGAGTGCTCTCGCTGGTGTGATCCTTGTGCGCAATGTCGTGGGATGCATATTCCCTCTGTTTGCTGTAAGTCACACGCTATCATCGGCTTCGGTCTTAGCTAACAGTAGCAGCGTCAAATGTACGAGCGCTTGGGCTTTGAGTGGGCAAGCACGCTGTTGGCGTTCCTCAGTCTGCTCTTCGTGCCCATTCCTATTTGGTGGTTCTACAAGGGCAGAGCTTTGAGGCTGAAGTCGCCTTTCGCAAGGTACGTGCAGCATGATCACCCATCCAATTCATCAGAGATGTCTAACTCTTATTAGCCAGCATTTCGACCAGGATGAGGATGCTCCTCATTGAAGACACTAGTGCCTACAAAACTTCTTCACAAACAGCCCACAGCATTTTACAGACAATCGTCGGTTGTTCCCTCTAGATAGTTGAAGGAAGCGGCGGAGGTGTTATCAGGCATGGCTTGACACATCTACACAATGTTCCTTAGGATGACATAACTTGCATTGGTCATAATTGACTTCTATATCTCATACTCGCTTGAATGACACTCATAGCTTGTATGCGAGAGTGCTGTTATCTCCTTGGAAGCTCTGCTTCAACAAGTGAGGCTTCCTGTCGTCCAAATCCAGCAACATCTGGCCGAAGAGACCTAGACGCGTTGTTAGCAAAAGGAACCGCACACGATAATGGTGATCGTATCATACCATTAGCCCATGAGAACCACTGGCGTGTCCAATCAGACACGTTATGACTGTTGATGCTTTCGTGGATCAAGCCCAAGCCGTCCGTCGAGCTGACAATCTCGTGCAGCTGCTCCGTAATCTCGTTGTCATCGTCACTCGTGAAGATCCGCACAATGCTTGCCATTGGCCAAGCCATGCCGGGGCCTTGGTGAGGGCCTCCGATAGCGTTGATCACCGGGCCACGCATGAAGTAAGGGTTGCCTGCACTCAAGACCAGATCGCGTGTGTTCTGGTAAACAGTATCATTGACGTCCAGGTAGCCAAGGAAAGGCGCCGAAAGAAGCGAGGGGATATTCGCATCGTCCATGATGTTCTGAGAGAAGAAGCCATCAACTTCGAAGGCGTACACTTGGCCATGTGTGGGCGTGTTGACTATGCCGTGCTTGGTGATTGCTTCGCGCAGGTTGCTTGACATGTCTTTCATGCGAGACGCAAGTTCGGAACTGTTAGAGCCGCCTAGAGCTGTCACAATATCTGCGGCGGATCCAACGTAGCGCGAGAACATCATGTTGGCCGGGATGAAGAGCTGGAAAATGGTTGAGTCATCTGATGGGCGGAAGGCAGAGCGAATGAGTCCGGTGCCGTTTTGAACCGGGTTACCAATGCCATCGTTGGCAAGGGTCTCCGTTGCACGATCGGTGAGGCGTGTGAAAGTGTAAGGCGAATTCAAGACGGTTCCATCTTCACCGTAAGTTGGCGTCATCATCGCTTCTGCGACGGACAATACTGCTTGGACAGCAGAGAGCCAGCTGTACTTGCCAAAGAATTCGGTGTCGTTAGTTGCCTGCCAGTAGTTGGTGGAGACTTCCAGGAAAGACGCAATGGAGTCAAGCTCGTATTTGCATTCGAAGACAGACTGATTGTTGTAGGGTGGAACAACAGTGTCATCGCTGGCAGATGGGTTGGGTGCAGGCTCGATGCCTGACTCCACTGGAGGCTGGAACGAGTTACAGTACGGAGATGTGAGAAGGTAGCGAGCCTGAAGATTGATCACGCCCCGGTATAGCGACGCGATCGAGTCCGAAGATGACGATGCCTCGAGAAGTGGGAGGTATGACTGCATCTGGTTCGCGGAATCGCGAAGCCACATGGCGTTGATGTCGCCCGTGATGACAAAGGTCAACTCTTCGTCGCTTCCCTCAGCTGTGCCTTTCCATCTGATGGCCGTATCAAGGGTGTTGGGATATGTGTTTTCGAAAAGCCTCCTAAGATCCGGGTCTGAGATGTCGCCTTTCACGCGGTTGATCGTGTCTTCCACAACGGAGGAGTTGAATGTCCTGCATGCTGGCTCAGGGCGTTGATACGAAAGATTATATCTTCCCGAGGAATAAGGGCCATGCGGCACTTCTGAGTAGTCGAGATAGTCAGGACATTGAGCACTGGCGACAGCCACGATAGAAGCTATCGCGGGGAGATGACGGCGGTTCACCATGTTGTGTGAGTATGCAGTGGGGCGAGCAAGAGGAGGGATGCGGCAAGGTTGAACGCAGGAGCTGGCCTCCAACCTTTATACAGTACCTGTTCTACCTTTGGGCAAGCGCTTTCCTCGTTGACAGTAAAAATGATCGGCATGGAAGGCACCGACAACCCCGCAAGGTTCAGGCCTTTGGTGCATAGACACGTTCAAATGTAACGTTACAGTAGTCCATTGGGTCATGACCCACGAGGTGTATGCAAAGACATCAAGGCGATATTTGACCAGGTGGTCTTCTATCGCTGCAGGAGGCAAATTACTGCCAACGGCAGTGTGTGTCTAGTCACAGTGATTATAGTCAAGTCAAGGACGCAGGCAGGATCACCCCGAGTCTTCGAGAAGAATGAGACATGTGTGTGGGTAGGTCGAGAATGACGCGTGATGAACCTTGATGATTTCCTGTTCCTGGTCTTGGTGGGGTGTGCGTGCGGAGAAGGCGTTGCACGGCCTCGAACCATCCCGATGTCCTCCACATCGACCTCTACCTTGCACGTCATAAGAAGTACCATAGCATTCCTTCACGATCGTAGCGCGTAATACCACGGCATTTGAAGAGCACACGTGAAGGTAAATATAGTCGTCGGCCGGCAGTATATAATCTTTGCCTAACCATACATAATCCGGTGCACCTCTTCCGCGATCGCCAAGCTACTGGTCAAGCCCGGACTCTCGATGCCCAACAAGTTGACAAAGCCATCGAAACCATCTTCCTTCTTGATGTAGAAATCTTGGAACCCCTTTCCGCTACCAACCGCTCCCATGCGCTGCAATTTTGGTCTGATACCCGCATAGTCAAGCGCCAGTTCCTTCTCGTCAACGCCAGGAAGAAAAGACTTGATCGACTGTACTGCCATGGCAAAGCGCTCAGGGTCACTGGTAGGCGCGAGATCATCTGGTGCGTCCACCCACTCGACATCGGGGCCGAATCGCATGCGACCTCCCATGTCGAGGGTCAGGTGTGTTCCTAGACCACCAAGTCCGGGCGTTGGAGCAGGGTAAACCAGTGTGGAGGGTTTGGGGAAAGATTTGGCGTAGCTGAAGTAATTGCCTTTGGCATAGTACTGTGTCCTGTGCCTTTCCTTGGGCAAGATCATGTTGTTGATGTCGCAGGCATAGAGACCAGCGCTATTGATGACCGTTTCAGCTGTGATGTGTGTGTCGTCTTCTCCCTCGCCAGGTGATGATGTCCAGATCTTCCAGTCTGGGTTACCAGCTGAAGGAGGCTCAACCCTAGTCACTTTACTTGCAAGTGCAGTATCTCCACCTTCGTTCTCGAAGTCGCCGTGCAGAAATTGCATGTAACTGTGCGAATCTATGATGCCGGTGGTAGGGCTTTCCAGAGCACCAGCCTCAGCCCGGACTTCGGGCTCTCTGTGTGCTATTTCAGCTCGAGGCAAATACCTTATGGGCACTCCTATTGACTTCGCGAAATCGTGCACTTTCTCGCACTCGCCCATTTGCTCGTCTGTCTGCGCGACAATCCATTTGCCACAGTTGCTGTGCGGGATGGCGTTCTTTTCGCAAAGCTCGTACATCATCTCTTTGCCTTGGATACATAGCCTGGTCTTAAGACTGTCTTTTGAGTAGTATAGTCCAGCATGAATGACCTGTTTGACTGTGTGAGTTTACTTCGAGAATGATTTCTCATTGAAATTAGGGGAATTACCTCTGAGTTGCGAGAGCTTGTTTCGCTGCCGACCATTCCATGCTTCTCAATCAAAACAGTGCTGACACCATCTCTCTGCTGCAGCTTTCTGGCAATAGCTAGGCCGACCGCGCCACCTCCAATGACCGCGTGTGTGAAGTCAGCTTGTTGAGCTGCCGTCGAAGAGAAGCAGCGCGTGGACTGGCGAAGCGCCTTTGCGCCGCGTCTTGCAAACATTTTTACAGCGGTCGAACAATTATCACAAGCTTGTGATATATTCTAGCTAGTCTCCAAAAACATTATTGTTTCGAAATTTACCTGCCGTCTTCAGGGCTAAAGATGAAAGGACCCACCGTTACTTGACGAAGGAAGTCGGACATTTCTCACCCCGACGATTGACCGGTGCGAGTGGCAAACTTCGAGCATTGCAGTCGTACAACTTGAACGTGAACTACGATATTATTATTCCAAAAGGTATACTATTAATTCCCATTGATCAAAAGAGATAATGGCTTTTGCCAAAATGAGTTCTGCCATCTATTCTTGACGCGCTTGTCGCAAAGCGGTCCGATTCAATCTCGTTCGCTTACGCATTCTTGCTTTCCCATTCTCCCTTCTTCACGCGTTCGAACACCTCCTTGAGGACATCAGTGCCCCATTGGAAATCCTCCTTCGTCAGGTAAACTTGCCCACTCAACCTGACCCACCAAGCACCATCGTAGAAATTAAAACCCATGAAAGTGTCGTACTCACTAACCAGCGTCTGGTTCATCCAGTGCAAAATCTGGAAGGCTTTGCCAGAATCACTCTGGGCCAGCTCCTCGAAGTTCAAAGGCAAGCGCACGTTGGTGAAGAAGCAGTCTGTCAGAGTGCCTTCGGCGTTGTCCATAACCTCTGTCCCGAATGCAGCAGCCATGAGGCCTCCTGCTTCGCGCGCAATGTGTGCCATGTAGGCGTAAATGGCCTCCTCGCCTTGTTTGCCGTTCCATGTAATTCTCTTGCGCCACTCGATGGCTGCAGGTACGCAAAGCACAGGACCGTTGTCCACGGTGCCTACGAACTCGAAGCTGTTGACGAATGCGCTCTTAGCAGATGGTGGTAGAGGTGATCGAATGGCAGGAGAGCCATCATTGGTGGGCGCAGGTACGAAGCCATGGCTAGTTGGGATTGTAGAACGCATGAGAGCATGGTGGCGCTCCGGAACATAGAAGACTGCACATCCCCTTGGGGTATGCAACCATTTGTGACAGTTGCTAACAAACGCGTCTGGGTCCAGGTTTTTCAGGTCAATAGGGATACCTCCAACGCAGTGAGCGCCATCGATGCAGCTGAAGATACCATACTGGCGACAAAGCTCTGTGAGGCGCTCAAACGGCATGCGGACGCCTGGCTGGGAAGCAACCGTATCGTAGATTGCGATGCGAGGATTCTTGCCACTGGCTTTGATCTCTTTGACGGTTTCCTCGAATTTGGCGCAGAGCTCGGAGTCTGACAGAGGATATGTGTATTCGATCATGCGCGAGGTAGCAGGTGTAGTCTCGGTGATATATGTGACGGTCTTTCCACAAGCACCGTAGACGGTGGAGAAGTATATTATCACATCGCCCGGTGAGAAGACAAGATTGCGTAGGACAGTATTGGTGCCAGTGGAGGCATTGGGAACGAAGACGACGCCCTCCACCGGGGCATTGAGGAGCTCTGCGACAGCCTTGCGCGATTCATCAAGCATCTTGGGATATGTGTATCGGATGAAGACATCTGGACGCTCTTCTGCCAGGTCCTGGCAACGACGGAGAACTGATCTGATTTCTGTTGGATAAGTACCGAATGAGCCTGACGAAATGTGTTAGCTAATCAATGTAATGAATGGAGGTGCGCCATCGAAAGCATACCATGGTTGAGATTGCGATAGGACGGAGCAAAGTTGAAGTATTTCCGTGCTTCTTCGCCACATTCAATGGTATCGAGGTTCTTGATGGCATCCAGCAGATCTGCCGTCGCGAAAGTGCCGTCCGCCATTTTTGTCGTTCTCACTGCCATTGAGGAATTGTTTGGGCTTTTGAATCTTTGTTAATGAGAAATCGCTGCTCTATATATTATGATGTTGTCAATGGAGTCACACCATTGAGTCATGTATATGTTCGATTGAGTGTACATAGGGCGCGGACACAAGCTTCAAGCTCAGGGCACCCGCTGTGTTCGGCTGGTGGTGGAACTAAGGTAGAACATGGACAGAATTGCCGACCAGAAAGATTGCTAATGTACATGTTTATGTTTATGCACTATTTACTCACAGCATAACCTCTTTGGACACTGTTCCGAGAAATTAATATCGTACACGCCGGTCAGAGCTTTTGTCCGCCATCAGCCGTCATTACAGTCATGCATGCAACGCTAACGATCAACTGGCCGTCAGCTTTGCGATGAAGGGCTGGCCTTTCCACGTCAAAGCAACAGTCTTGATGGTCGCTTTGGTCTCAACTGGCATGGTGTCGCCATTGGACGGTGCTTTTTCGTACTTCGCTGTGGCACCTACACCAGCAAGTCCACGCTCTCCCGCGATTGAGTTCCAAACGAACTGTCGCGGCAAGCCATTTGGCTCAATATGCAAAGCCCCAAGCGATGACTGGCTCCTTTGAATGCCCTCCAAAACACCTTTCGTCAAGCTTTTGCTGGTTGCCAATAAAGCAAGAACATTGTCGCCTTGCCATTCGCTAGGTGCACCTGAATATACTCCTTCCAATTCTCGAATGGTCGCAGGCATTCCACGACTGAGCTTGCACTGCACTAGCACCTTTATCTCGTAAGGCTTTCCGGGTAGCCTCCAGATACCCAGCAGATCAATGCCTTTATCATTGCTCTTTCCCGTCCTTTGGAGATGGAACCCGAACTGCTTCAATGACTCCATTACCGTGTATTCGTAATGCGTGCCTTTATACACTGCAGTTTCGGAGCTCAATCCCTTCTGCTTGGCGAACGCGAGAAAGCTCTGTAGATCATTGTGTTCGTTGGAGTTCTGTATCAGATTTTTGGCTGCCGTTGCTGCTACGCCTTTCGCGTGTGAGACCCTATTTTTGAGTGACTGTTCCAAACGAGCCTGTTGCTCAAACAGACTCAGTATAGGCGGCGGCCCGGCAGCCTGTTCAGGTACCCTTTTTGACGTATCCTCAGTGCTTTGAGTTTTCGGTGCCACTGAATCCTCAGGGCTTTGAGATTTCGGCTTCACTGAATCCTCAGTACTTTGAGCTTCCGATGTTCTGACATTGTTCGGTTTCGTTCGTGGTTTCGTTCGTGGTAAATGTGCTGGCGTTGTTGTCGTGAAAGCTCGGCGTGACTTGCGGCTCAAGGAGCGTGCTGTGGAGATTGTGCCATGTCGACTGAACATAGGAGGAATGGAATGGAATGGCGGAGCGACTGAGACCAGTCGGCTTACAGTGCCATATAATGGTGAAGGAGAGAGTACCTTGGAATATTATTTCCTCAGGGTTCGCGAAACATTCACGAAAGCATGCCTTCGGCTGCGATTGCCGAGTGGAGGCGGGCCGGCGCAATCTACAATCACATGTCAGCAATAGACGAGACTCTGCCCACTTCCTCGACGTCGCAATTGCCTAAAAAGACATAATTCTAATCCTTCTAACAACCGCGGACCTCCAGTCTTGCACACAAGTCACCATGGACCGCCTTACACAGCTGCAAGATACGCTTGACGACGTATGTGACCTTTGCGACAAACCACTTTCGAACATTGGACACTGACACTGCTCAGCTCTTGACGCAAATGTACGCGAGTCTGAACTACATCCAACAAAAGCATCCTTATGGCGACTTCCCTGGCCAGCCCAGCCAGGCTGAGCCTCCAGCACCTGCACCCAAGACTACCCAAGCCCTTACCAATGGTGACGGCGCGACTGCAGGCAATGCCACAGAGGCGAACGGCACAGTAAATGTGAAAGACGAGAAGGATGACAAGAAAGAAGAGGACAAGAAAGCAGACGGAGCTCCCACACACATTCCAGACCAGCCAGAGGTCTTTGAGGCCACAATGCGCGAGATGGCGCGTAGTTTGATTTTGCAGGAGCAGAAAGCCGAAATTCTGATCAACAGCATGCCGGGTATCGGGCATAGCGAGGAGAACCAGAAGGCTAGAATGGTGGTGCTGATGGACGAATTGAAGCAGGTCGAAGGCGAGAGGGCGAAGGCTGAGGTGGACAGGCAGAGAATGATAGACACGCTCGGCGACGTGATTGTTGGCATCCAGCGAGTGAGGTGAGAATGCTGTCGCTACTGCATTGCTAGCGATGTGATAGTCTGCTGCAGTGAAATGAGGTTGTATTGTTGAGTGGCATTATGTGCAAGTGGCGGGGCTAGCATGTGAGTTGTCGTTGACCAGCGACTACAACCAACGCACACAGCTCAGCGTCACAATCAACACAACAAACTCACTTGCCGCAACACAAACAAACATTGACCTGCGAACCTTACCTCAGCATACATAAACTTCTCCCGTCTGCCGAGCTGTCATGAACGTCCTGGATGGCGCAACGCGACTTGATCCCGACATGAACGAAGAAGCACAGCGCTGGATTGAGACATCAAAAGGCCGCAAAAAGACCAGGCCACCGTCTTCTGACGTATCACCCTTACTGCGCACCACTACTGAGCGCACCTCGAGCGCAAGTTCTGCTGGAGTTAAATCACCACAGTCTTCGCGCAACGCCAACCAGAGCGCGCTGCAACAGACAGACCGCAACACATTCGAGGAGAGCTTCGCAGCAGCGCTCGCCAACCCTCCCATGGCATACGACGGCCACTTCGACCGCGGCGATGACTACGATGACCAGACGCCGCTCCTGAACTCTTACTACAAAGCTTCACACTCACCCCAGCCAGCGGCTCCACACGCGCCGCCCAGCAAATCCAAGCCAAGCAGAGGCATCTGTCTGTGGAACGAAGTGTCGCATAACTCACAGTACACGCGCCCAGCAGTGGAGATCTTGCGCGAAGTTTTGGACGTGCGTTACCCTGTCGCATCTGCATCAGCTGGCTATGAGCCGCTGTCTGGAGACCAAGAGTCGCCAGGTCTTGTGAATGCGAAAAAAACCGGCGTCAAGCGACAATGGTGGAGAAAGCTGCTGAGAGCACGTCGTGTTCACGACTGAAGGTGCAGAGATATGCGAAGACACCAAGCGTTCTCGTCCGCTCAACAGAGACTGCGACGTGGAGCCCTTAGCCAATGATGCGGGCATCATTGCCTGGATATTTGAAATGACTATTGTTCACTTGAGACATTCGATGAATGAGAGTACATCACAATGAAGAATCAATGAAATGCTCGTGAATTCAGTTCCTACGGCTGGTCACGTCAGGTGTCATGCCTTGTACAGTCTTCTTTACTTCGAATGACTGCGCTGTGTAGCTGTTGAGCATGATTTTGTGCATTCCGCAAATTTCTACGTCAGTGCCATCGCGTGCCAGTGAATAAAAGAGGGCTGCAAGCCATTGGAATACTGGTAAGGTTAAATGAATATCTCAATCGCATTGTGGAACTATGACGAACCATAAACGAAGGAGAACAATCATTACCGCTGAGACGAAGGCCCATCTCCATGCGCAGAGTCGCAACGACTTGTTGTATTATCCCAGGAAAGCTTATCTCTGCGCTCTTTTGATGAGGTCTGCAGCCTACGAAGTAACCTATTAGTACAATATCCAGCTCGGTAGCACTATCATAGCAGGCCCTACCTTTTCAGCCACAGCATACACTGTCGAAGAAGTGTGTCCAGCGACAGCCATAGGGAAGATCGATGCATCCACGATCCGCAAACCTTTGACGCCGTAGACTCTCAGCTTCGAATCCACAACCCCTCCCAGCTTCCTCTTCAGCATCGAACAAGTAGACGTCGGATGCTGCCACGCGCTCACAGCGCCCTGTCGGATTGCTTCTCTGATGTCGTAGTCGCTCGATATGTTGACGCCAGGGTAAGTTTCGAACGCGCCGATTTCCTGCATAGGCGCTGATGCGGCCCAGTCGCGCACTTTCTTCAGCGCTCTCGTTGCGACATCCAGGTCAGTCTGGTGAGAGAACGTTCCGAAATCAAGGACCGGCGGCTTGAATGGGTCTGTGGTGTTGATCAAGATGCTTCCACGACTGAGTGGCCTGATCATGGCGACGCAAATGGTGTTGCCGCCTTCCCAGGCGACTTCTTCGACGGCGGCATGCGGAGACTTGTATAGATCGAGTAAGATGTCGATTTGAGCTTCGTAGCCAGCTACTATAGTGCGGTCCACGTTCGAAGGAAGTAGAGACGCGAGGTTGGTCGTAAAAGCAGATGCAATGATGTCTTGATAGTCGCTAGTGACATTCTGTAGAGGCAAGAATGCGACTGAGCTGCCTCCGAAGTATGGGATTGTCATTGGTCCTGGCGCTGTCAGTATTGTAAACTTGTTTGAACGATTGAGTGGTGAATTGACCTACCTGTATGGTCGTCCTTGTATATCTGCAATTGCTCTGTCGCCCAGCTTGCATTCGAGACGATCCAGTCGGGCGACGGGAAAGGATAGTTGCTGTCTGTTTCGACCTCAGTATCGTCTGAAGTCTAGCGCGTATCTACGCTACTTACAGCTGTACTGCATGTACAGGGTCGGTTGGTCTTGAAAGTTCCTACCCACACCGGGGAGGTCGACAACAGTCTCGATCCCAAGACTTGATAGCAGCTTCTTTGGTCCAATGCCTGAGAGCTGCAGGATTTGAGGGCTGTGAAGTGCTCCAGCGGCTAATATGATCTCACGACGTGCCTTCACATTAGTGGCAGCACTGTTGCTGCTAGCGTTGCGTGACAGAAACTGAAATATGCCACGGGTCAGAGAGAAGGCACCAATCCATCATAGTCTGTAGGAAACACTCACATCAACTGAAGTTGCCCTCTTTCTACCACTGAACCCAACCCTCGTAACTACATGACCCGTCAACAGATGCAGATTCCTCCTCGTCTCTGCAATCGGGCGATAGTACGCATCCGCAGCGCTAGATCTAGACTGATTTTGAGCTTTCATGGAGAAAGGGCCGTAGAAAGCACCGTTCGCATCACCAGCATTGGGCTGAGGCTGTGTTCGGACACCAATGCTGTTCCAACCTGCGAAGAAGTTGTCTACGTGAGCCGTGAGTTAGCACGCTGACGAAGTCTGATGTCGATTTAGTATGCGAGGTTCAGTCGACAGGAGAAGCTGAGACTCTTGCAAGTTGAGGGTTGGATGGATGTTATGGTGGCACAGAGCTGAGCTGCACGCATGCATGTAGTTCTTGCCCTCATCGAGCAGCCCTGCAGCATCATATCAAGCCCCCGGTGATCTGCACGCACTCACTGGCCAGGCACGGCTGGTAAATGGCAAGGATGTTACGCGGTCGGAAAAACTGGGGAGGCAAATATCGCACCTGTAAAAGAGAAATATCAACAGCAGAAGGTCTCAACTCAGTTTCAAGATCACGACATATAAATCGACAATAAAAGGAGTAAAAGAGAAGAGGAAAGAAAAGTAAAAAGCAGCCCCCCTCCCTTTCACAGATTCCCACCTTCCTCCCGATTTGCCATCCCGAGTCCCCTTCCTTCCCGGTTATCGTTCCATATAACAGACAGCCAATAGTAAAAGTTTCGCTTCGCCTCACCAAAAAAGCGCTTGAGAGCACCTCGCCGGATATGAAAAGCACGAGCAAGACAGGCGTCAGGCGGCGTGGCCTGTCGCGTCTTGTTCTGTTCAAGAAAAATACCAAGTTGCGCCTTTTGAACTCCCGCTAATAAGTTTTCCCTGGGTAAAAAAAAAGTTATCGAGAACAATAGTCGTGCCGGAGAGAAGAGAAGAGAAGAGTTGTTTGAAGATGGCGGATTTTCGTCGTTTTGGGCGTGGTAAGAATGTTGTTTTTGGATTCGGGATGAAGTTTAGTAGTGATTGATGTTGGTGGAGGGTCGAAGGTCTTGCGCTGAAAGAGTGGCAGGGGTGTTGAGGCAGTTCCGTCAAGCCCAATTTTAGACGTTCATCATAAGATACCAGAGTCCTTTAGTGCGTTCTGGAGAATCGTCTCTTTCACCGCGGCGAATACGAGACGGATATTTGAGGTGTCGGTGGCTTGTGTGAGACTAGATAGTCGTTAGCAAGGCATGACACGTTTGCGAACGAGAAGTGACGTACTGTGGATAGAGGTTCAGGTGTGCTCGGTTCACTTGGTTAAAGCGCCAGAGGAGATATTTGGCCGCACGGTTCACGTCGTCACCACCTGAGTAGTCTGGGAAGTACTCTCCCAGTGGAGATTTCTTCAGTTTCTGACGGAAAAGATCCACTTTGTTGAGGAAGAGCACAATTGATGTGCGCATGAACCATCGCGAGTTGACGACCGAGTCAAAGAGTACGAGTGACTCCATCATACGGTTCTGCAAAAAGTCAGCTAAAATCCACAGGTAGGCTAGCGATAAGACGTACTTGGCTGCTCTCTTCGAGTAGCACTTGATCGTACTCGCTGAGTGCTACGCAAAAGATGATCGATGTGACGTTCTCGAAGCAGTGGATCCACTTCTTTCTCTCACTTCTCTGACCACCCACATCAAACATGCTATCAAAGTATTAGCAGGGCGTTGGTTGCAATTAAAGGGGTACTACCCACTGTATGCTGAGCTGGCCCATCTGGAATCGTGTCTCGTAAATACCAGTGGTCTTCGTTCTTGCGCGCAAGACATCTGCCTCTGTGGGTGTGTAGTCTGGCGATGCGATTCTATCGACTTCATCAAAGAAACTGTGCTGGCATTAGCATGTGGCGCAAGATGCGATTAGCTTGCATCGCAAGACGTACTATGGCGCCGAGTCCATCAGGTAAAACTCGTTCTGATGATCAAACACCTTGGAGATGCACGGATCCTTCCACAAGCTGGCAACTGCCTGGCCTGCCCTTGGGTCAAGGTTGGCGTTGGGATCTGGGTCCACAGTGTGCTCCATCAAGAAGTCGCAATGTTGTTTGTTTGCCGGGTTCTCGACCTCAATTTCGAACTGTCGCATGGCGCCTATGAGGGCCTTTGCGCAGTCGACAAGGTTCTTGAATATCGTGTGGCGGTAGAGCGCGAGCTCGTCGTTTGTGTAGCCATTCTGGTGTATAATCTTCATCTGCTTGACGATAGTGCTCTTGCCGCTTTCTCCCGAGCCTACGAGCGCAGTGTTAGCACGATTCCACGTCCCGAGTGTGCCGCTCTGCGCATGCGGCGTGCAGGCGGCCTGCGTGAACACACAGGCGCGCGTCTCCCTTACCTAGCAGCAGTATCTTGCATTCACGGCGCAGCTTCTTGGAATCCTCCTCAAGTCCCCGATCGATCATCTGGCTGCGCTTCTTCTGGTCGCCCTCATCGTTCCCTCCACTCGACATGCACGCACCCATCCTGACTGAATGCGGCGGCCTCTTACGGCAACCCTGCTAGAGGTGGGCGCCAAAACCCGCGCGGGCGGTGGTGGGTGCCAGCCCACGGTTGCCCTTGGTCTCCAGGCGCAGACGAGAGCAATGGCCGGGTGCGATGGCGGTGTCAATGGGCGTGTAGACGGGTGTAGGAAGGATTGCGTTGGGCGCGGCTATTGAGCTGGGTGCTGCAGCGTGCCGCACGAGCTTTGTTGCTGGGTGCTGCTGCTGGGTGGGCGAGGCGAGGACTGGAGAGAGAGAGCTCGCTTTGTTGACGTAAGGTAGCTTGCGAGGGCTCCGGGTGCGCGCCAAGCAGAGCGAGGGCGGCGAACAGCGGTGGTGGTATGTTGAGCGCGAGTAGGGGCGGAGCGGAGCGGTGGTGGCGATGGGTGGAAGAAGAATGTATGGCACAGGCGCGCGGTGGTGGTGATGCTGCAGATGGATGGATGTAGAGGGTCGAGACTGCGAGAGGGTGAAAGACAGCCCGGGGACAGACAGAGGTCCAAGGTCGGCTTGAGACTCTAAACCGGGGCACGCGAATCAGGCTCACCCTCACCACAGCTAGTTATGCGCGGCACTCTATCTATTCTTACTACAGCACGTCTGCATACCCTCAGCTCGTGGGCATATGTGTATGCCTAAAGCTCGACGGCACAGTCTCTCTCCTTTTCGGTGCTGGCTATAACAGCACAGAGACATCGTGCTACAAGTGGCTGGCACGCATCGTGGCCGCCATCGCTGGGCACACCAGACAGACCTCTGGCAAGCACTCGCTAGTTACTCGCCTTTGCCGCCCACGAGTGTAGGATCCGCTGCTATGAGGTACTTTACTACATACTTGTTGGGTGGTCGGGCGAGCATGCTCTCTCTCCCTCTCTCACCACTTATTCACCGCTCCAGTCGGAGAATTTGTGTACCCTACGCGCGCCTCCTGTCGTGTATCGCCCGCGGGTTGGTCATACACTCACGCTCCCTCTTTGTCTGATCTTGAAACCTACCATCGAGAGCGCCGTCGGCCCGAGCGTACAGGACAGTGGAGATTCTCCATGTCCTTCTTCTCCACAGCGATGACGATAATGGAATTGCTGCACACACATGCGCACGACTAAATTTACCAGCCAAGAGCAAATGCAAAAGTGTCTGAAAAGCTGTGTGCAAAAGCCATGGGCAGTGTTGAGACACGGGAGTCTGGTAACAAGGTAACATGGTAGAGAGGGGCAACATGGCAACGAGGCACTCTCATAACGTGTGATAAGCGGAAGCTCCGGTGTCTTCTGCTTGCAGAATCAGGTACGATCTTTGTGGATGACGACGAGGCGATTGAGATGGCTTGCGAAGTTGGAAGGCTGGCTCTGACGAATCTGCAGAACTTCGGCGCTCAGTGCATGTGGGATATACATCGGGCTTGAAGTACACAATCTACGCTGGCCGTAAGTGCCGCATGGCGATAAGGTCAGTAAGGTCGAGGGCCTTGATTCCAAGATGTGCCAACGACCTGTGCTCACGTGCAGCGTTCGAATGTCTCGTGGGAGATGGATTGTATTAAGGGCTTTGTTTCATAGGGGAAGGAAAGATGAGACGGAAACACACGTGAAGACATGGGCGATCTCAGCGGATTAGCATCAGGACTGCAAGTCTATTCCAGATGTGGTTTCAGCGGCGCAACACGGAAGACGCGACTGGACTTTCGCATTGTGGAGAATGGGAGTAGCCTCGCCCGCAAAGCCACATGGTCAATATGAGGTCATCAGAAGACTTTACCTTAGCTTTAACATAGTCTCTCGGAGCATGCACCGCACTCCGTCAAGGAAGCAGTGCGATGTTCCTTAGGATGTCAGACATCAAACATCGAGGACATGCTTGATGAGAATGGCGATCGGTGACGATGCTCGCTCCTTGGTGCAATAATGTCCATTGTCAATCTATACTCGTCGTATGCAGCATCGTCATGGCCACACGTGTGAAGGCGCCTCTACCCACGGAGCACCAGACGCTACGAGCTGTTCGGGTGTGTGGCTGATGAAGCAAGTTTGGCTCTGCGATCGCGATCTGTGTGCACTGGAACATCGATGGACGCTGGCCCGCCATTTTAGGATGATTCCACCGCCAGTCCAATATCGTATTCTTCTGTTTTCCCCCTCCTCCTCGCCCCTCCTCCATCATCAACAACCAGCACTGCAACACTTCCAGGAGCGCGTTTCCTTCCCTCACATCCAATCCCCCACCCCGCGCCACCTGAAAGCCCATCATCGCCACTCGGCAGACAGATCGTCAGGACCGATCGCCGTTCCCGCGCCGAGCATAAAATAATCAACACTCGCCTGTTGCATCACGCCTGGATCTGCCTCTCAACAGAAGGTGCGTCGCAAACCTTTGCCTCCGTCCTGCGCCCGTCCTACGCGCCCGCGAGACTCGTTTCTCTCATCCGCGGTGAACATCAGCTTATCGAGTTAGCCTTGACGCCACTGTGACCGAGCCAGCCCCACACCATTCGACCTACTAGACTTGCAAGCCCGCCAACTTCGCAACCACTGCCGCTACAACAACCACTCTCCCTCCTCACAGACACCCACCCGCGGTCTTACTCCCTCGCAGCACCCTCATCATGGCGGAATTCGTGCGTGCCCAGATTTTCGGCACCACCTTCGAAATCACGAGCAGGTATGGGCAAAAACAACGTCATACGCGCATCGGAGGGGCACACCGTGGGCTAACGGCGACGTCAGATACTCGGATTTGCAGCCTGTTGGCATGGGTGCCTTCGGACTTGTCTGGTGAGTTGTTCGCATTGAGGCGCAGGTGAATTTCAAGAAACTCACGCTACAGACAGTTCCGCAAAGGATCAGCTCACCGCGTCGCCCGTCGCAATCAAGAAGATCATGAAGCCCTTCAGCACACCCGTTCTGTCCAAGCGTACATACCGCGAGTTGAAGCTTCTCAAGCATCTGCGCCATGAGAACGTACGACCTGTCATCCTTTTCTGGAAGGACTTGAGCAATTTCGCTAAACAGACAACAGGTCATCAGCTTGAGCGACATCTTCATATCTCCTCTCGAGGACATGTATGTCGGTAGGTGGACTCGCCATCCCTCTTGGATTTCATTACTCTAATATGTTTCAGTCACCGAACTTCTCGGCACCGATTTGCACCGTCTCCTCACCTCCCGCCCGCTTGAGAAGCAGTTCATTCAGTACTTCTTGTACCAGATTCTGGTGAGTTTCGAGGAGTCTAGGCTTCACACTACACAATCTGACTATTACAGCGCGGTTTGAAATACGTCCACTCCGCCGGTGTTGTCCACCGTGACCTCAAGCCCTCCAACATTCTCGTCAACGAGAACTGCGATTTGAAGATTTGCGATTTCGGCCTCGCCCGTATTCAGGACCCTCAGATGACCGGCTATGTGTCCACCAGATACTACAGAGCGCCCGAGATCATGCTCACATGGCAAAAGTACGATGTGGAAGTGGACATCTGGAGTGCAGGTTGCATCTTCGCTGAGATGCTCGAGGGCAAGCCTCTTTTCCCTGGAAAGGACCACGTCAACCAGTTCTCCATCATTACCGAGCTTCTCGGCACTCCCCCAGATGATGTTATCAGCACTATCTGCAGCGAGAACACCCTGCGATTCGTCCAATCCCTTCCCAAGCGCGAGCGCCAGCCGCTCAAGAACAAGTTCAAGAACGCCGACCCGCAGGCGATTGAGCTATTGGAGAAGATGCTTGTCTTCGACCCGCGCACGCGCATAAAGGCCGGCGAGGCGCTTGCCGATCCCTACCTCGCGCCTTACCACGACCCGACCGACGAGCCCGTTGCCGAGGAGAAGTTCGACTGGTCGTTCAACGACGCGGATTTGCCTGTGGACACCTGGAAGATTATGATGTGAGTTGTCGTCTGAAGACTTTTGAGAAATTCCCATTAACATTGGCTAGGTACTCTGAAATTCTGGACTACCACAACGTTGACACAAACGGCGACCCTTCGAACGAGGCTCATGGCGAGGTTCCAAGAGCTGTATGATCTACTGGTTAGGTCCGGAATTATTTGGCAGACATATCAATTACGGCGGCTCCAGCGGCTGATTCGGCATGTCCGAAGGAAATATAACTCATGACGATTACTAGGGAAAGGGCATGAAGGGAAGACAGGTACACAATGCTATGCCTAGGATATCTTGGGGGACTGTTTTTCTTTTCCTTTTCACAACACCAAAGAGGAAGAACCCGCGGGCATGAACTTGGGCGGGAGCAAGGAAAAGACGCGCATCTCGGATTCCGTTGCGGCGGGCCGAGCTCTCCAATAGGGAGCAGTAGATGGAATGAAATACGATCAGTTTTATACCGTACATCGATTTGCCTTTTTTCTTTCCCTTTGGAAGAACCTATCACATGTTCTTGATGACTGATGGCTTACCTCGACCTCGGCCTTGGGAGGGTCGAGTCCCATGATATCAACGTACCCATATACGCCAAGGCCCCTCTGACCTCACCGCAAGTGTCCAACGTACCATCGTACTTGACCGGGTAGCTTTGTTGTATGCGTTGTCCGCGCAGATCCCACCACAGGTTGCCTTCGAAAGCCTTCTCACCCCTCACTATAACGCTTAGCCCAACCGTTCCAACATCCATAGCGGCAAAGAAGAAGAACCCAAGAGCCAACGGGCCCGCCAAAGCATGAAGTCTCCCGCCGAAAGCTGATTCCGAAGAACCTATTCCATTGTTCCCCAATATATATTAAAAACTCCCTAAACCGCCCCTCCTTCCAGCCCTTACGCCAGACCGAGGACCGGAACCGGCCAGCCTGGTTCGGGCACACCAGACCTCTCGCGACAATGGCTTCTACCCCGCCAACAACATCCTCGCCAAAGAAGCGCTTCACGCCTCTGGTATGCGTCGTCGACTTCCACCACGCCCGCGGCCCCGAAATCGAACACTGGATCGGCGCGCCGCCCGGCCACGACCCGGCCGAGGACAACGACTGGGGCCTCATCCCGTATATGGCGCTGCCGGACGGCGCGCACTCGCTCACGGAGGAGTTCAGCTACTTCACTCTGGTGCAGAAGGGGAAGAAGGAGAAGGAGGAGGACGGCGCGGCGGGTGAGGAAAAGGAGGAAACCTCGGTGTTTGGGATCAGTTGTACGCAGCAGCTCGACGCTTCGAAGCTGCTGTTCAAGAGCGAGGATGTGACAAGGAGTGCTGTGCAGAAGGCTGTTGTTGCGATCACGGATCGGCCGGGCGAGTTTGGGCGGTTGAGGGAGAAGTTGAGCGTTGTTACGAGGGCGTGGTTTGCGCAGAGGGATTTTAGGGATGTGGAGATTTTGGAGGTAGGTTAGTGGGACTACTGCTGTTCTCTTCTCTTCGGTGTGGTGGGTGATGGAGGTCTGGGAGATGTGTTGAGAGAAATCCCGGTCTTGGAAAGTGGAACATGTGCTGATTTGTGATTTCGTGATATAGCGATTCCAGGAGAATCTGGTGCATGAAGCCGAGCAGAACGATGAGGAGAGAGACCAGTATTTCGGACTGTCTCTCAGAGAGCTGGTACACACGTATAAGTGGCAGACACTTGTGCTGTTCAAGTGTCTTTTGCTGCAGCCAAAGGTAAATTGGCACGACAGGCGAATTGGCGACCACAGACTAATAACATACCATGGCAGATGCTGTTCTTTGGCTCACATTGCGAAAAGGTGTGCCAAGTACAATTTTCTTTGTTATCCCTCATACCCGGCCTTGTTCGAAATCTCCAAGACTGTGCAGCGCCGCATCTAGACCGGTACGGGCGGACGGCGCGACCACAGGATAGTGTGAGGACAAGCGATCGGACTTCGCTTCTTGCATATATGGGCCTTCCTTTGCAAATCTTTGGCAAGGGAAGCCTTTTCGGCCCATACACGCCTCTACAGCAGCTTGACACTTTGACGGACGAAGGCACGAAGAGCTACATCCTGGGTAGTACCAACAGCATCCTGCTTAGTCAAAAAGAGCGCTACTGCGATATTATGATCAATCTCGACGAGGACGTGATCGAGGTCTTGTCTCCCAGTCTACGACAAGCAACGACACTTTCGACAGCGGATCGACGGTGGATAGATTTCCTCACGCAGGCCGTGAACGAAACGTGGGACGAGGCAGACCCGTCAAGGCCGAAGACGCATGGCTATGCTGGAAGCGAGGAGTTCATCCGCTTGCAGTTCGAGGAATACTTGTTCGCTTTCCTCGCCGCTGAGAAGTACCACCAATACCTCAGTAAACAGAACGCCGGCGACCCTAAAGCTCTGCTTGCAGACGTCGAGGGCGATCCGTCCATCGAATTCGCACCCACGTTCCGCGATGCGTGGCAACAAACCGAGAACTACAAACTCTGGCAGCGCCTCACCGACCTCCACCTCTTCGACATCGTGGAGCCCAGACATCCCTGCGCCGGCGGTCTGACCATCGAAGACGTCCAACGTCGACTGGCCACACAAGTCGCTGAGCTGCACCTCGACGAGCGCTTCAACCAGACACGAGAAGTCGTGAATGAGCGCATCGCGGCCGGTCGTACCCAGGTCACATCCGCCTTCAACAAAGTCTGGGCCGACATAGAAGTCATGCGCGAGGCTCAGCGCAAGCGCAGCGAAGAAGCAAGAGCTGCCGCCGCCGCTGCCGCTCCGCCTGCAACTGCGGAAAGTGAGAAAGCGACGCCGCAACCAGGTGCTGCGCAGCAAGCGCAAGCGAACGTGCAAGCCGCGAGCCAGCGGGCTTCTGCTTATTTGAGCTCTTGGGGATCGTGGGCAGCGGAGAAGAGGAAGCAGGGCTGGAGGACGAAGGCAGAAACGCCGGCTGCACCTGTTGCGCCTGTTCCCGCGCCTGCAATGGAGAGAGTGAGTGTAGGAGAGAGGCCGCATGTGACGACCGTCTCGGAACTTGAGCGAGGGGCGGCGGAGGATGCAAAGACGGTGCCGACCGGTGATGCTGGCGCGGCAGGTGGTAAAGAAACATGAGAGCAAACGAGGTACACGAAGTAATGCTCAAGAATCAACGAGCATATCCCGCAGCATTTCTGACCACAAGTTCAAAGACTAATCGGTGGCAACCACATTTAATATCTACATAGGACTTGTTGCCGGTGAATGCGAGAATACCCGATGGCGTCCAAATCCAGAAGACTGGAACTTTCCCCCCCATTGCAGCTCACTCATCTCCAACCCAAGAGTACTCACAGTGATCAGATATTTCCCAATACTTCGAGTTCTCCTTGCACTTGCTCTTGGGCCAAAGCATGCCGTCCAAACCATGCTGACCAGCAAAGTCGCCGCCCAGCTCGATCATACCTTTGCCGCGAACGTAATAGCTTCCGCTCACAACCTCCATAGCAAAGAAACACGGCGGAGGGACGTCAGATTCCCAAACCTGCGTGGGCTGAGCTTCGCCAATGTGCCCGTCGTGTTCTTCCCAACAGGTGACGGCGTTCTTCATCGTCCAATACGGATCCATGTTCCAGCTCTCCCACATCTTGTTGGCGATGAGATCGTTGCCGCCTCCGAGGGTGCTGTCGTCGGCGCCGTTCCACGTAAGCAGGTCCATGCAGCGAGCCTTCTCCTCGTCCCAGGCGTTGTTGGGTTCGATGCATTTGTCTTTCTGGACGTCGGTGCGCAGGACGACGAACATCTTCTTGTATAGGCGTCCCATTTGCCAGAGGAGCGATTGGCTCTGATGATAAATTCCAGTCAGCAATCAATGTGCACAGTGAGGCGTTTTCAAGGGTTGGGACGTACGGTCTTCTCCTGGAATTTCTTGGCGAATTGTTCTGCTTCGACAGTGTTGCTGTGCTCCTTGAGCCAGCTGCCCCAGCCAAATACCTGCACCGCAGGGTCTGTGGTAGTGTAAGTTTCAACGGAAAGTCTCTGCTGTTTGGTGACGATTTCTTCGCTTACTGTCAACGCCTCCGTGACGCATGTTGTCGGGAATGATATCCTGCGATCGTCCTGGTCTGCCGAACACAGCACCCACAAGTTCCGAGATGATGTCGTTGGTCTTTGTGATAGTATCCTCGACCATCTTGTCGATCTTGGCTGCTGATTTGAGAGTATTATCAGGGGCGACGCTAAAGGATCTGTGTAAGTCACTAATCGCAGGACTGGAACGTGGTACTGCTCGAAACCTACCTTCCCGAGTCCAGGGTGCTCAAGATACTGAAGATTCCAGAAACCGCACCAGCAGTCGCGCCAAAGGGCCCACTTGCAAGTCCAGCCGCACCGCCTGCGATGCCAACAGCGGAGCCAAAGATGGAAAGCAGGTCTGGGGACTCGTCCGATGTGCCGTCGGGGATGTTCAGGATCTCCTGGATCTGGCTGACGCTGACAGCGCTCTTTAGGAAGTTGTTGTTCACGTCTTTTTCGAAAGACGCCATGTTGGTGTGGAAGTTTCTCAGGGAAACGAAGAGGTAGAAGAGGCCGCCTTTGTTGACTGCGTTGAGTTGATCTGATCATACTACCATCAGCAAGGTGAAAAGTCGAATTGAGGCAAAGTGACCATTTCTGCGTACCGCACATATCGCCCGGCGTATCACACGTGGCTCCTGTCGTTCTGCAGTCAAAGTTGCTGTAATCGCGATTTCCTAGGAGCTCTCGGAAAAGGTTCTGCGCCCACATCGTGTGGTCGGTGTTGGAGTTGATATAGTCGTTGGCAAACTGCTCCGCTCCACTGTCATACCAGAAGGTACCTTTATCTTGAATGTCACTGTAAATGATGTCTGATGAACAGTCTGGCAGCTTTCGATCGCGCAGCTCTTGGGTGAGAGTTGCATTGGCCACGGAGAGTAGCGGCAGGAGCGCAGCAGCGACTGATAGCCATCTTCGTTGGGTACCCATTATGATTTGTTTGACAGAGTTGTCGATAAGGAACTTGAAGAAGGGAAAATGGTTGTATGACTTTGGCCCATCTTGTGGGAACAGAGCGGTGATCTTATAGTGTTGGTACTGTTCTGTATATCGTTACCTGACTCTGGCCGGGAAATCACAGTGAGCTCCATCATTCCTTGGTGTTGTTGTAAAACGGCCCAGGACGATGCGATCATGGAAAATTCCGCCTCTCTCAGAAATACAACTTTGGTCGAAGGAATTAGTATGCGACTTGAGCTCCGCCGGACTGTGTCCCGGGCTGTGAATTTGGAGTGTTTCACGATCGATCTGCTCCACATGGTGCTTCTCGAGCGCTTCTATAGACGAAGCCCTACGCTTGGTCGGTGTTGGTTCTTGCCCCGTGTAATGCCATTAATATTGATCGAGGATCCTGGTGGATAGATTCCATCGAATGCCATGTTCACGAAGGACAACACAAACGCACAGACTTCGCCTTGATCTGGACGTTATGATGGCCGAAGATTCACCTCCTAGCACGCACAACTAGTACTTGTCTATTAATAGCCCAAGATAGCACTCTATCTGTGCTGTTGCTTCGCGTTTCTTGATGATCATCTGTATATCTCACCATCTTGAGTCAATGGATATATTATGCCAACACTTTCTGGAGCCAGTGATGCCCCCGCAACACTCCTTTTTGCGATTGTATTATATGCTCCCAAGATTGGAGAGCTGACGCTCCGTTGTACAAATGATGAAGAGCGTTGTAACCAAAGCCTTGGCAGATGGTGCAAGTCCCTAGACGGTGGACCACTCTCTAGTGACTTCAGTAGGTTCATTGTTGCCTTGTCGTCACCCAATCTTTGCTGTCCTTTGGGTCCCGCTCTAGGTGAAATTCAGGTTGACTTCGTCGCCGACGATATATTGCATCTGGCGGCTTTCGCAAGCATAGCTGGGTGATGGCGTCAAGTCCAGCCTTCTATCAGCCTTCAGAGAGAGAGCAGGGTAGATGAAGCCGCGGAGGCTGCCTTGGTAAGATCGGCCGGTGCGTCCTCATACTTCGACCCATTCAGAGGCAGAAGGAGTGGCGTCGCTTTGCATACCCTCGTGCCGTAAACGATAGAATTAACGGTGATTACCACCTTGGCGCGTTGCATGGCACAAGTCCTTGCAAGTCTGTTTCCTCGTGAGAAATACCACTGTTTAGATGTCTATGACTGGGCTCATAGATCTACAATCGAGGTACATGCATCTTTTGTACTTACCAGCGAAATACGCCCGTACGCACATGTGCGAAAAGTGACTGCACAAATGTTATGTTCTATGTTCGACTGTCTGTGCTGTCGCTCGACTTCCTCTGCCAGTCAAGCCACACAGCCACGAGAGCCTCACGTGTTTCAAGCCACGTGGCGCGGTAGCGGCGTCGATCTAGATCTGGAGGCTGACACCAGACTACTGTACGCACGCCCGCAACAACACCTCAGCGACCATACACGTACTTCCAGCGGCACTCACCTGATACAAGAGGCGTATAGTCAACGCCAAGTGAGCAGGTTGCATCACCAACGGAGTGACGAGCACACCGTGCGGAGCACCCCCCGAAGCCCAATGGCTTGCCACGTCCCCTTGGTCCATGGTAGATGTGTAGCCTGACTTATACTGGGGCTGCCATCTCGGTAGTCTAGTAGCAAGACGGCCCAAGACTCACAAGCACAGCAATACCAAGAGTTCTTAGGTTCGACCTCTGTTGTATCAGTACCAGGGCCAGACTCAAGCCTACCTAAGACTGTCAAGCGCAGCTATACTAGGCTTATCATCCGACTGATGACTACGAAGACCAAGAGCCACACTCGGACATGGAACCCAGCGCGTCTAGAAAGGATCTTGGTGATACTTTTTAAGAACAACCCAAACTGATACCCACCTCTGACATTCGCACGCTACAAAGGTTTATCCTTTCGTTGTTGTCATTGTCGCGAATTGGGAAACGTCGCCAAGGTATGGCTTGAAGTCGAGAGTCGACTGTCACCATAGAGGCATCTTGGGCTGGCAACTTAACTTCTACCAACGCCCCGTCTTGGTAGCATCCACAGAACGGCGTAACGACATGGCTTGAACTCAGGCGCTCTCCGTGCCTGCTCAGGTAGCCACACGCGCGTGGTTTAACGTGTGAGTTGGGTATAAAGTAGGACTACATTCTGCAGCTCGACTGTCATGCTTCTTTCATCAGCATCGTCAATCATCTTTGCTACGCTGCTCGACAAGATTTGCAAAAATGCATTCGCACGGCCAGCTTCTGTGGCACTTATTGTCGGTCTTGGCCCTCACTTCCACTGTTGCTAATGCTCAGCAGCCCGTGACAAAGTCTTATTGCACGACTTCATTCGACACCAAATCTACAAACCCGGTGAAGTCGAAGACAGATTACTCGACCAGAACCGAGAAACCAACTATATATGTGACTAGCACGCCGAGTATCACCACAACGCCACCTCCATCTACACAGACTTCAATTATCGCTACGATGACCACAATCACTGTCACGGCCTCTCAAATCACGGTTTGTTAGCTCTAAACGCACCCACCCACGGACGCCGTACCTAACATTGATCAGGATACTTTCACGGACACTAGCACGATCTTGACTACCACGACGATCGAAGCCCCGACTTTCACTTACACTGAGACAGTCAAAGAGACCACAGATACGACCGTCACAGGCACAAGCACAGTGCCTGCTCCAGCTGGCTTCACACCCATCCAGATCAGTGCAAAAAGACCTGCCAAGCGCGATCTTGCTCACTCGTTCCCGAACAACGGCGGCCTCGTCGCTCGTGCTAACGAGCGCAGAGCTGGAGGGAACTCTGGCTCGGGTAACGGCAAATCTCCTGTGCAATACCCGAAAAAGGTACGTGGCTGAAAGGCACAACCTAACGTGGTGTCTGAGAAAACTTTTGCTAATTTGAACCCTTCGCTCCACAGGTTGAATGCAAAGTCCAAGTCACTTCGTACGCGCCAGCCAAGACATCCGTCAAAACAGCAAAGACAACAGCGACCATTGCAGCTGCTGCGCAGACTTACACGGTGACCGAGACGACCACATACGAGGCTACATCAACGTACTTGCCCACGCCGGCTTCCACGACAGTCAGCACTTCGACCATAGTCGTCGTAGAAGAGAGGTTCACGCCAAGCACGACCGTCACAACCACTGAGACAGTCACCAACACCATCAGTGCGCCACAAGTGACCGAGTACGCTCAATGCCAGCAGGACAACTTCGTAAGTACACAGGAACACGCCTTGCCACAGGCTTTCGCCATCGAGCAGTCGCTGACTTTCACCCCCCTCATTAGATCGGTGTCTTGTTCCAAGCCGGTTTGCCTTTGGACACCTTCGTCAGCGGTTACAACACTGCGTACGAGTGCTGCGTCGCTTGCGCGCTCCAGCCCGGCTGCGAGTTCTCCGCCTTCTTCCCAAACCCTTTCTGCATCCTGGTCGGCAACTCCCAGCAGACGTGCTCGGATACATTTAGCGTGGATCTGAGTTCGAGCCGATACATCGGGTCTAATGGCTGTAGGAACGCGAACTACCTTAGCGGATAGGGTGGAGTGTCGTGCGCGGCGACTTGGGATTGTTTCCTTTTTGGGTTGGAGCGGACGGCGATCAAGAGGAGTATGGCAGGGTATGGAGCAAAGCACGTGTGGATCGTATGATGTGTGTAAATGGAATTGACCTGACCTTCAACGAGTTAGGATGACCAAAGCTCTGTAGGTGGACTCATTGCATGTGCTCGTGGAGTTTGGCTGCATCATAATGTCATTGAATGGTGGACTCTGGGAAGCTAAAGTACTGGTGCGACCGCAATTGACTACGCTTAGACTCTCTGTCTACACTTCCAATCGTCATATATGCTGATCTCTCTGTTGATGCTGCATCCCCGTTTCTCCCTTTGAGTCCGCAGTCCTCTACTCACAACATACCGATGAGGGCAAGACCGGCGCCAATGGCTGCGATAGGCAGCGCAGTAGCCGCAGCCATACCCTCAGAGCCGGTAGTGGAAGCACTAGTCTGCTCAGCAGAAGCAGCAGATGAACCAGTGGTGCGAGCGCTGGTGCCGGTACTCTGGTCGCCATCACCAGCGCTGCTTGAGGAGCCCGTGGCAAGCGGATCGTTCAGGGCAGAAGTGACTGAAGCGAAGTCGATGCCGATAGACGAGAAAGCAGCAGACACGCTCGAGCGAGCCGCGGGATCCAATGTCGAGAGGGCTTGCTGAAGAGAAGTGACGGCGGCGGAGGCTGATGCTTCGATGTCGCTCAACGAACCGTCTGCGGACACGTCTGAGACTGCAGACGATGCGGCGGCTTCTGCTGCGGATTGAATTGACGGAGCCAGTGTGGCCAGCTCGGATGGCGCGAGGTTGGCCAAAGAGGAAAGGTCTTCGAGCTGGGCGGTTGCGCAGGCGGCCATGCCGGCAAGGATGGCAGTGGAGAAGCGCATCTTGTAAAATGTCTGATGTTTGTAACCTTGGTCCGTTGGTGGTGATGATAGCGTACTGTGTGATTATTGATTATTGAAGTACTGAATGTCGGAGACTGCAAGCAATTTGATGATGAAGCAAGGAAGAAGTAACAACACGACACGAAAGCAAGAGACAATACAGCCATATAGGCAGGTTCAGCTACTTACTGCGCCTCAACACAGCAATGGCGATTTGGTACAGCCGTGCACTAAAGAAGGCGCGGGTCCAGGGAAGTTGCTGGTCGAAACCGTGACAAGCGAGCTTCACGTCTCTCAACTACTTGAAACAGCATGGCTCGCATGGCCGCTCGGAGTGCTTAAGGGCTCGCCCTGACGAACCGGTGTCATTTCTCGCCAGTCAAAAAGGTGTAGACTTTGCGGCTGGGAAAGGAGGATCAAACGAAGGATCCGGGCTAGAGAGATTGAGGTTTAAATAAAGATGTGAGATTGGCTGAAGACGGCAACCCGGAAAGTAGGCGCAGCCCCTGTGGAGATGAGTGATAGCGGCCGTAAGTCTACACCCGACGCCTCGATTGCATTGGCGACGGCGACGACGGGACCAGTCAGTCGTCCATATGAAGATGTTTGACGGTCAATTTATCACTTCACGTGCGTTGTCAATTGGCCCGATGTTAGTATGCCATTATGTGACCAGGTGCTTCCACCTTCCATCTCTGCGCCGAACGCATATTTCTGACTCTATACCCTAACTCGACCTGGAAAGTCTAAATTGGGAGATCATAGCATGATCGTCACCGCTATTCTTACACGAGGCTGTGATCTCACACTGCCACTATATGTGAGCGTTAGCTTGCAGGACATCGACAAATCATCGGCACAAGATGCCTCCCAAACCCTTGTGGCTGTGGAAGATCAAGCAGAGTCAAACACCCTCCAATCCCACCCAGCTATACTAACTGCATCGAATACTGCTGCCTCAAACGAGTCCCACCGCCAGCCAACTGGGTAGGGAGAAGACTGATACAGGTATGCTGGCACGGACAGACTAATCATCAATCAACTACACTCAAAGAGAATGCATACATCTACGTACAAGTCACATGCAATCGTGCCGTATACTGTACGCCCCTACGTAGATCGCGGAACCCAGACGCTGACAAGGGTCGAGGTTGGATTTGCATCGGTTTTGAGAGCTTCGCCGCGAACGTACCATGCTCAATTAAAGACAGTGAAGCACTCATGGCATGATTTGTTGAGACTTTTTTGCGGTTCCATTATATTCGTGTTTGAAACCTCATGTGATCCTCAAAGATCAGAAGATCAGTATTCATTCCTTATGGATTTTGAATCACCAAGCGATAGCCAGCGTTTGTGCAAATCACATCAAGGTAAACTTCCCAAGTATCACCGACAGAGTAGTAGACAGTAATATCTGATAAAAACACTAGTATTCATTCCGCTCTCTACTCAGGTATCAAGACATCCCATTCTCTGCCCCTCCATCGTCGAACTCGTTCTGCCATAGCATTTAGCATTACACAAAAAAGGCCGTCAGAAACGCTTCTGGAAATGAAAAAGTGAGAGCTCTCGATAACCAATGCAACCTCCCGTAGGTATCCCCAATGCAGTTCTTTTTTTGCGACCCGTGTGTTTAGGTCTGACCCATGAAACGCCGCGCTTATCATAACCCAGTAAAAGTAAAAAACCAAAAAAACTCCTTCGCTTCATGAGAACGCTCAGAAATGAACATACCCAAAGCAGTAAAAGACAAACCCAGTAGAGAGGAGATGAGCGGGTAACAGAAAATAGAAGGAAGGCCTCGGGGCGCATAGGACCTTGGGCAGGCTGACAGGTTTTCACATCGCCACCCACCCCTTCTCAGCAGCGTTCAGGAACTCGTGCTCCCATACGGTGACCCAACCTTCCTCCTCCTTGCCGTAGTAGCCACTGCTACCGTAAGGACCCTTGGAGCTGGGCTCGCGGTGACCGCAGGGCCACTGTCCGTTGCTCGACATCTCCGCGAGGCTGAAGTCGCCGTGTACAACCCTCTTCTCCGGCTCGAAGATGCAGCCGGCGAAGAAAAGTTCCATGCGCAGCTCGTGGCGCACGCGGGCGCGGTCGTTGATGAGGCTGCGGGCGGCTTGCAGGACGTGCGAAAGGAGCTGTGCGCGCTCGGCGGGCGGCGTGGAGGGGTTGAGGCCGCAGATGTCGGTGAAGCGGATTTGACCATCGCCGGTCCAGGGGACGTTGTGGTTGGCGAAGACGGAGGGGCAGATGGTTGGGATGGAAATTGAGATATCGCGCATGCGCGGCAGGTTGGTGAGGAGATCGCAGATGTGCTCGCCGCTTTCCAGGTCGCCTGGGTAAGGGTGGTAGAAGCCATCGCTGGAACGAGGCGAGTGCTCGAGAACTTCGAGGGTGAAGCGAGAGGCTTTGACCAGGTTGAGGAGGCCAGCGACTGAAACGGTGCTGATGTTTGTTAAGTCGAGGCATTCGAGGTTGGTGGCGGTTTTGGCGATCGTTGTGAGATCGTCATCCGAGACTGGCTTGTGGAGGGTGTTGCCGAAAATCTTCAGGCGGCGAAGGGCTGAGAAGTCGACACGGCTGTCTTCAAGAGGGTTCGACGAGCAGTCTTCTTCGAGCTGCTTGGCTTGCTCGGACGGAAGACAGATGCCCTGAATTTCGAGAGAGTAGAGAGGCTTGCCAACGCCGGTGTTGACGTTCAGCAAATCAATCCAATCTTCGGAGGTGCCTCGTCGCAGGACCGTCCAGGGAACACTCAGAAGCTCCAGGTTAGGGCAGTTTGAGATGATGGACAGAATGTAGCGATCAGTCTCGGCGGTGTAGAATCCGTTGAACCATAGACGACGAACGTGCTGTGAAATCTCCGGCAAGAGGTTGAAAAGCGACTCGGTCTGCTTCAAGTTGAGATACGGGTCGCGGTAGACGGCAATTCCCTTTGGGTGTTGGATGAGTTCGTACAACCGGTAGCTGGGTCGACGCAGAGTCAAGTCTGCCCATCGCTCAGAGCCGCGCCAGCGGCGTTCGAACACATGCTCGATGTTGTAGGCGATGGCCCAGCTGTGCCAGTGGGAGCAAACTTGACGGATGGAGCGAGTGGCGTCCCATCGTAGCGACTCGGCGCTCAGTGGACCGCGAACATACTTTGACAGTTTAGTATCGCGTTCGAGCGGCAGAGGCGCCTGGCTCAGGCCATACGTGTACTTCTCTCCCTCGGCCTCGTTGATGCGGGCGGCCTCTAAGAGGATTTTGCTGAGGATTTCGTTGGGTAGCTGGTGGATTAGCATCCCGTTTGCGAGGTACGGATGCGCTTGGTGGGGTTGATAATTTCTTATGGTGGGATTTTTGGAGTATTGAGTGAAAATGCGAACGAGTTAGGTGATGCAGAGTGTGAGGAAAGAGTCGTTGATCACGATGGGCGGAAAGCACGAGGCGAAGTGCAGCAGGGGCACTTGTGATTGGGTGGTGGGGCAGGTGAGTGAAGTCTTTGAAAGAACCTTTGTCCTACTACTGGCAGCAAGACCGCATTTGTGCCGGGCGCGAGCTTGGGCAGTAGCGGGCAGGTCGATGATTCATATAGCAGCACACAGGCCGCGTACAGTGGGCAACAGAATATTCCTGCTGACCATGCCGTTGCCGCTTGGGCCAGGGCAAGACATGTCTGCAACGAAGCTTTTGCCTCACGCTGGCCGCCAGCATCCGTCGACTTTCGGCGGAGTCGCGAGCCCTGAACGGCGCCGCAGCACGAAATGGCAGCAAAAGGGCACGTCAGAATCCGGGGAGCCGAGCATTTGGGTGCGGGGAGGCATCGGATTGGATCGAGAGAGCAGCGCCAGGTCAAGAGCAGCGCATCAAACCCCGTGCCGTCTCCACGTGCCAGCCCATCTAGTGCATACGCGAATGTAGGGGAGATTTCGAAGGGGTAATGCAATGCTGCTATTTAGTCATAACTTCACTTGCGGACTTCGCCAAGCATCTCGGGACGCCCTAGCCGGCACACGCCTTGCTGAACACAGCAGGCGCACTCGAGCTACTGTCGTGTCGTAAAGCTTGCAGAAGGTCGCCTGCCGCACCGTTGCAAACTCTGCTTCGTCTTAGCTACACTGCTACACTACTGTGCGGTCGGCTGCTCAGCCGAGTCCAGCCGCATACTCATTCTCTATACTGGTAATTGTCCCGAACGACCTGCTGGTTGCAGTGTTATGTACGCGCTGTCTCAACCAAGACTCGCAGTGTCTATCATCAAGCTCATCCAAGTGCCGTTGGAAGCATTCGATGCCTCTGCCAACACCATCCTCATCATCACTCCCACGGATCATTTCCAAGTCCAGAACGCCTCTCATCTCTACCATTCCAGCCCAGCCTCGCGGCAACGTCTGATGTGTCAAACGCAACGCGGGCCAAGCTCTTCTCCACATACCACATGACCTCTCGCAACGCCGCTACCATCGACTTCTCCTCATCTACAAGCCAAACCATAAGGTAATCAGAGGGTAATGGTAATACGGCCCACCGCCATTGTCCGTTGCCCGAAATGTGTACATGTGTCGCGAATTCGTAGTCCGTACGGGGTGGTGTGTTTGCCGTCGCACAGCTTCCAATCCTCAAATTGCCTTCTCCGCGGCCTTGACGACTTGACGAGCGCCCTTCGTGAGCCGCAGCGAGGTGATCTGCTATACATCGCGGTAGGAGGTGCTGTGATGCCACCTCCTGTACCCCACAGGCAGAGTGCTATAGGAACGTGCCGGTCCTGTGGTAGGTTTGACACCATGCCTCCAATGCCTTCTTGGCGATTGTGCTTGGGAGGCACCGGTCTGTTTTGCCAAGTCGGTATTCTAGAGCCTGCCTCGTCTGTCATATGAGACATCATGTGAGGCGGTCAATTTGGCGAGGCGTGCTCTGCTACTTAGATGCACGCGAAATGGTTTTGTGTTGATTTTCCCTGACGTTGTCGCGATCGCTAGACAAAAGCACGCGAAGTTCAGCCGCTGTTGCGTTGCGTGCGAGAGAGAGTTGAGCGTTTGGAAGGCCAACGCCGATAAGGCAGCCTGCACGCCTGGCTACCCATCGCAAAGATGCGATGTGCACGCGCTTGCCTCTTGATTGCACTGCCGTCGATGTCAAGTATGTTGTACACAACACTCTTGCACATCGTGGCTTTCAAGAGCTGCGTCTCGCTTGTTATCGCTATCACACGCGTGAAGTCCTTGCAATAATGGAAGACATGGGTTCGACGTTTCAGGGGGGCGGGACACAAATTGTAGTCCTCACGCTGTAGGCCATCGACGACGTGTTTCCTTCGCCATCATACTGCCAACTTGCACAACGCACCGAGTACCCGGGATCAAACTATCATATCCACATCTCACACAAAAAGCTCCAATGGACAAGATAAAAGCGTTCTTCGGCGGTGGCGGCCCCAAAGCACCCGCCTTCACGCCACTCCCAGATCGCAAGCCAGATGTCTCCAATGCACAGCGCTCAGTGCCCAGAAGCTACAAAGATATCCCAGAACGAGTATTAATCCACACGACCATGGGTGATATCACTGTCAGCCTCTTCCGCGAGCAAACCCCAAAGGTAAACAACAATAATGAAAAGAAGAATCCACGAAATACAAAAAAGATCTCAACATCTTCTTCTCCATCCTCTCCTGACAATAATCAACGCAAGAATCTAACACATGCCCACCAGACATGCCACAACTTCACCACCCTCGCCGCCACCGGCTTCTACAACTCCGTCCCCTGCCACCGCATCATCCGCAACTTCATGATCCAAACCGGCGACCCCACCGGCACCGGCCGCGGCGGCTCCTCCATCTACGGCGGCAAATTCGCAGACGAAATCGTGCCCCAGCTCACGCACTCGGCCGCAGGCGTCCTGAGCATGGCCAATGCCGGCCCCGATACTAACGGCAGCCAGTTCTTCATCACTCTCGCTCCCACGCGGCATCTGGACGGCGCCCACACCGTTTTCGGGCATGTCATCAACGGCATGGACGTCGTGGAGAGGATGGGCAACGTGAAGACGGGCAAAGCGGACAGGCCGGTCGAGGAGGTGGGGATTGTGAGTTGTGAGGTTTTGCCGTCGAAGTAAAAGGTGCCTTTTCTTTTTTTCTTTTTCCTTTTTCTTGCTTCTGAATTCAGGTCTTCTGTTTTTTCTTTTCTTTTCTTTTCTTTTCTTTCGGTCGTGGTGTCCTAGAGTCTGGCTGGTGTGGTATGTAAGCTGGCGGACAGGTCGCGATTTGTTTTGATGTGAATGTATGGCATGGCATGGCATAGCGTGGCATATTCACAAAAGCATCTGCATGGTGGTGGATCCTGGCTTTCTTTTATCTCTTCTTTTATACGGGCAACGGCGCGTCGTGGTAGCGAGCATTATAGATAGATGGTGGCGTGGGTGTAATAAACTACATCTTTTAACGTACAATGGCTCTCTCTCTCCAATATCGTCATCCCAAAAGTTGGTCGGAGAACATGTAGAACGAACAACGTGAATAAAAACATGAGTCGTTGCTTGAGTGAGTGCGTGTGTGTATCATATATATTAATCCCTTGCCATCAGTTGCCTGCCCAGGCAAGGGAGGGTTATTCCCGTCATCCATGTTCCATCATCCCCGTCCCATCTTGTTATTCTTTTTATCGCGTGTGTACATGTAGACATTACCAGCAGCCAACCAACCAACCGAGAACCCCCACAACCATAAATTGCGAGAAAAAAAAATAACCCTTCGTTCATTCACACCATTCCCGACCCAAACCCAATACCGTCCCTCCGATCATCGGTCAACCGGCCCCACTCCAACAACAACCTGAAAAAGTAAATCTCCATGTCCTCCTTCCTCAGCACCTGACCCGCCCACTCGCGCCCCGCCATCGCAATCCTCTCGCCCTCCTTCTCATGCCCTGCGACTTTCATCCTCTTACCGCCGACGACTCCCTCGAACCCAGCGAAATAGGCCAGCGTTGCCCACAGGCCTTGGCCGCGCAAATCTAGCGGCGCGAAATGTAGCCAAGGTGTCAGGCGGTCGTCCCACCATTCGCGGAAGAGGGCTGATTTGAGCGGGAGAGATCGCGAAGCAAGGAAAGGCAGGAAGCGGCCGGAGAAGCCTGCGCCGTCGAGGTCAAGGAGGTATTTGTAGGACCAGTGGGATTGGAAGTCGGTCGGGGTGGCAAGCGGGGAGAACTCTGCGAGTTCGTCGTCGCAGTCGGGGCCGCCGCAGCGGTGGATGGTTTCGGTGATGTGCACGGAGGTTGGAAGCAGGGCTGCAAGATCGGAGACTGGGAGGGTAGTGTATGTGTGTTTATGGGAGCCGGATGGGATGAGTATCGGCTGCGGGGCGTGGTTGGAACCGGCTTTTGGCGAAGTGAGGTGGACGAATCGCTGACGAGTCATGCCGCGCCATTGGCCGTGACCTGGGCTCACGCCTTCGCTTGTGGCTCCGCGCCAGAAGAGTGTGCTGTTTTTGTGCTGAAAAGGCGGGTCTGGAAACTCATCATTGGGATCGTACCTGACTTTGTCCATGTAGTTCCAAGCCGAGGGATAGAGGATGTCGTTGAAGCCATGAGCCTTGCTTTGGGAGAAGATCGGAAACAGGTCATTAGCGCCTTTGAAAGCAGCTGGGGAAAGGTAGAGCCCATGCAAATCAGCAAGATCCGGTTGATGGCACACATCCGCCGCGGTCGTCCAATTCGCGAGGAAAGCGCCCAAGCTGTGTGGTGCGGTGCAAGAAGTACAAATGCTGCTGGTATCCCAGTGACGCTTTGCACGTGCCGGGGAATCAGGAGGGCAGCCAGCAGAACCGAACTCTGAGAAGGTGCGCTGGAAACTTCTGTGTTTGAGTGGCGACTCGCTATAGCCTTCTTCGCTGAAAGCTCTCCACTCGCCTCCACGATTAGGCGTGAATATATTCTCCACAGGCCTGCTAATATCTCCAGAACGTCGACCGGTTTCACGCATTGACTCGATCTCGTCGTAATGGACCGCGATCCTGCATTCGTCATTCATATTGAACGCAAGATCCATGTCTGGTAGCCATTCGGCGAAGTGGCTGATCATGTCTACAATACCATCGAGCATCCAGCGATGGGTAGGCATCACATTCGGACTGATTGCAGCCTTGCCATTTCGTATGCTGATTCCAGACGCATCGTTCCAGGGATTTGCGATCATTAGCCACGTCCGCTCGCGAATATCTTCTGGGGTCAGTGCGTAGTAAGGTAGCAAGTCGCGATTCACGCTGTCAAAGTCATCGATGACCAGTGATCCTCGGTCGGTGGCATATTTGTACCAATGATCGAAACCGGGTGGTGGGTGTCGTGAGTAGCGCTTCCTGTAATTGCGCACGGCATCTTTGAGGTTTGTGCTGGCAGACGCCTGTGCGACATACGCCTCGTGATGTGTGTCGGCCTCCCACATCAGACGATCTATCGGGTGGTGACCAACTTTTGAGCTGTGGACAGCCCACAAGCAAGCTTGCAAGAGGAACAGACAAAGCATTGCAAGATACAGCCAGGCGGGTGCCTTCTGAAATGTCAATTGTCGCACTTTCTGCTCATCAGCTTCAGATGTCAGTCCCATATGCAGGTAGAAGGTGAAGCCAACAGCAGCCAGAACGAATGCCAGTAGTGCAAGCCCAGGGTATCCGAGGGGAAAGGGCAACGTGTGAGCGTATGCAAACGAAGTCGTGCGTGATGCGACAGACACGAACATGGCGATAAGTGCTGTGGTCAGACCTCCAGCGAAATATGTCTGGGACAATGTTAGTACATCTTAATTGACTGCAAGCTATATTGAGTAAACGTACGCAGAAGAGAGCAGACACCGCTGTCAAGCATACCACGACATCCAGACGCATTGAACTCCAGAATAATGTATTTGACATCATTAACATTTTGTACCTGTCCTCTGGGTCAGAAGCGAAGTAGTATATGCAGACAGCCGATGAAAGGATCGATGCCGAGAGCTGTCACGAGTCAGTACTATGCTATATATTTGTTTGGCGTCAAATAACCTACCAAGCAAACCCATCCGATCGCAGAGAATCGTGTGGACGGTCCTCTTGACGTGTGTTCATCCTCGGAATACATCAGTCCACTAATACATAAGACGATCAGAGCGTCCAGTGCCGTGCCTGTATGCTGAGCATAGGGGATAGACCACGAGTAAGGAAGTGAAGCAGCACATATGTGGGTGGACGGCGAGCTTCCCAGCGCACGCATTGCTCCCAAGCTTCCGAGGCACGTAATTGCTACTGTGGCCAGGTATCTGTACGGGCTGTTCATGATCCGACATTCCCAGATCTCATACATTGTAGACGTCTGCTCGTCCACTTCCACATCGTGGCTCCTCCGTCTGCGCAGTGTGGCATAGTCCCAGAATGCTAGTGCCAAGGGAAGCATTGGTTCCCAGGTTGGACGCGCACACTGTACGTTCAATATGATCTGGCGCACCAGTTCTACTCTTAAACAGATAGCCAGGACAAGTACGAGGAAGAGAGCGCGCAGCCTGCGCAAATTGATTGGTTGGGCGACATGCTCTGTTCGATCGCGCGAGTGGTCGCGCGGCGCATTGTTGTAGCGTGTCTCTTCTAGGGCTACTGCGACATATTGGCCCTTGTGCGTCGGTGTGTCGCCTTTGGGTAGAAAGCGAGCGAGCGCAAAGAGCACAGTCGCTAGGGTGATCAGGCAGACGATGGCCGAGTAGATGGGCTTGTCGAGTGCGAAGGCGGATGGAATAGTGGAGGTCAAGTGAGCTGTGCCGACGACCAGGCCTCTGAAGATGATGCTCGGGTTAGTATACGCGTGGCTATATGCAGTGTTATATGCGTGGAAGGACGTTGGACTTACAAGAAGGCGGGCCACCTCGTTCCAAGCATTCCGATCGTCACGCTGCTTATGGGCGCTCGTGCATGGCGTTGTGTGAGGGTGAGAGCTGGCGTGGCGCATGCAGGATTGGGAAGATCGCGAACGCTGCTACAACAGAATCGCTAGACACCAATAAACGGCTCCTGCAGAGAAGGCTGGCACCGTCGCACATTCATGGCAATACTACAGGAAAGCAGTTGAGGCAGCCAAGCCGTGTTAGATTAGATTGCCATGCGATGGTGGCGGGTCATCGCAAAGGCTAGCAATCATTCCCCAGCCGAGTCCCGAGCGCAACATCGTCATCCGCACGCTCCACATTGTGCTAGCCCATATTTGGAGATGCCGAGGGATGCTAAATCCATAACCCTAACCCTCAAGCGATCCTGATCTTATCTGATAACTACGTTCATGCCGATCTGGGGAAATCGGCGAAAGCGCTTTTTCTAGCTGCTTGAACTTTTGCGCCGCCGCCATAGCTCTTCAGTGTTGCGCAAAGGTCCCCCAACCTTGATACAGTTTGTCCACCCTACATACGCCTACCAGTCGTCACCTCAAACCGCTCGACATTCACCCACTGGAAGACTGGACCATTGGGAGCGCGACCAAACAGGAAACCTTTTCTAAAAGACTTCGCCAGCCGGCGGAGCTGGACCTGAGGCAAGATGGTGAAAAAGGCGATTGATGCGCGCATTCCTGCGCTCATCCGCAACAACATGCAGGAGAAGAAGCGCAGTTTCTTCGTCATTGTCGGCGACAGGCAGAAGGATGTCATCGTCAACCTCTACCACATCCTGCTCAACATGGACATCAAGCTGAACAAGAGCGTGCTATGGGCGTACAAGAACAAGCTGCTTGGCTTCAGCAGTCACCGCAAAAAGCGCGAGAAGAAGATCAAGAAGGAGGTCAAGCGTGGAATCAGAGACGCCGACACCGAGGATCCATTCGAGCTTTTCGTCAGCACCCAGAACATCAGATACGTCTACTACAAGGAGACCGAGAAGATTCTCGGTAACACATTCGGCATGGCCATCTTGCAGGATTTCGAGGCTCTCACACCAAATTTGCTGGCCCGCACCATGGAGACCGTAGAGGGTGGTGGTCTTGTCATTCTTCTCATGAAGAGCATGACTAGCTTGAAGCAGCTTTACACCATGTCTATGGACATCCACTCTCGCTACCGCACAGAGGCGCACGGAGACGTTGTTGCACGATTCAACGAGCGTTTCATCCTGTCGCTCGGAAGCTGCGACTCTTGCTTGGTTATCGATGATGAGATGAACGTTCTTCCCATTTCTGGAGGCAAGAATGTTATCGAGAAGAAGCCCACAGAGGATGATGATGGAAAGACACCCGCGACAAAGGAGCTTGAAGAGATCAAAGAGAGTCTGGCGGACACACAGCCCGTAGGATCATTGGTCCAGCTTGCAAAGACCGTCGATCAAGCAAAGGCGCTGCTCACTTTCGCGGAAGCCATCTCGGAGAAAACCCTCGCCAGCACTGTCGCATTGACCGCTGGAAGAGGACGAGGAAAGTCTGCAGCTCTCGGTGTTGCCATTGCATCTGCCATTGCCCATGGCTACAGCAACATCTTCATTACTTCACCGTCGCCCGAGAACTTGAAGACACTCTTCGAGTTCGTGTTCAAGGGTTTCGATGCGCTCGGATACCTTGATCACGTCGACTACTCCATTATCCAATCTACCAACCCCGATTTCAACAAGGCTATCGTTCGCGTGAACGTTCACAGGCAGCACAGACAGACAATTCAGTACATCCAGCCCCAAGATGCTTACACTCTTGGACAAGCAGAGCTCCTCGTTATCGATGAAGCAGCAGCCATTCCTTTGCCTCTCGTGAGGAAGCTTATGGGTCCATACCTTGTCTTCATGGCCTCCACAATCAACGGTTACGAGGGTACCGGTCGTTCATTGTCACTGAAGCTGATCTCACAACTCAGAGAACAGTCAAGAGGTAACGCAAAGGTCGGCGCCGACGAGCAATTGACCGATCGCGCCGGTTCAAAACCAGCTGAAGGTGCTGTTCGATCATCACGCTCTCTTCGTGAGATCACCCTCTCAGAGCCTATCAGATACGCTTCAGGCGATCACGTCGAGCGCTGGCTCAACAAGCTTCTTTGCTTGGATGCCACACTTCCCAGAGCTTCAAGTCTGCAAGGCACACCCCATCCATCACAGTGTCAGCTTCTTCAAGTGAACAGAGATACCCTGTTCTCGTTCCACCCTGTCAGTGAGAAGTTCCTTCAGAACATGATGGCACTTTACGTTGCATCGCATTACAAGAATACACCCAACGACTTGCAATTGATGGCCGATGCACCCGCACATAAGCTCTTTGTACTTGTACCGCCTATCGAGGAGAATGCAGGTCGTCTGCCTGAGATTCTTTGTGTTCTTCAAATCGCCTTTGAAGGTCAAATCAGCAAGGAGAGTGTCATGAACAGCTTGTCACGAGGCCAGAGAGCAGGTGGTGATCTTATCCCTTGGCTCGTCAGCCAACAGTTCCAGGATAACGATTTTGCTGGCCTGAGCGGAGCGAGAGTTGTTCGTATTGCTACCAACCCGGATTACAGCAACATGGGTTACGGTTCGCGTGCTATGCAGCTCTTGACTGAGTTCTATGAGGGCAAGCACATTGACCTCTCGGAGAACGACACTGCTATGGTCGAGGAGGAGGAGATGGTCCGCGTGACCGATGCCGAGCTCGAGCAGAACACTCTGCTCACCGACAACGTCAAGGTCCGCGACATTAAGTCTATGCCTCCTCTCTTTGCCCGCCTATCTGAGCGCAAGCCTGCTGCACTTGACTACATTGGTGTCTCTTACGGTCTCACGCAACCCCTGCACAAGTTCTGGAAGCGCTCCGGCTTCGTGCCTGTCTACCTCAGGCAGACTGCTAACGACCTGACTGGTGAACACACCACTGTCATGCTTCACACATTGAGCAGCGCATCCAGTGATCCTGCATGGCTCGGTGCATATGCCAAGGACTTCCATAAGCGTTTCCTCACCCTTCTCAGCTACCAATTCCGCAACTTTGGCAGTGTTCAAGCGCTCGCCATCGACGAGAGCGCAAGCGCAGGCATCGACCTTCTGGACGACAGCGAGAAGACCAAGCCGCTCGACAAGCAGGGTCTCGACGAGCTCTTCACACCCTTCGACCTCAAGCGTCTCGACTCTTACGCAAACAACATGCTTGACTACCACGTCATCCTCGACCTGATGCCCACCATCGCCAACCTCTACTTCACCGGCAAGATCAAGAATGACAACGGCCTGCGCCTCTCCGGCGTGCAACAAGCCCTCCTCTGCGCCATGGGTCTGCAACGTAAGGTCCTCGAGGACGTCGAGAAGGAGCTTGGCCTCGGAACGTCCCAGCTGCTCGCCATGTTCGTCAAGATCATGCGCAAGGTCAGCATGCACTTCCGCCAGCTGCAAGAGTCTTCCATCTCTCAATCTCTCCCCACCGCCACACAAAACGCCATCGACAGCGCACCTGACATCGAAGACGAAGGCGCCAACAGGAATGCCATCGACCCTGAGTCAGTCGGCAAGGCTCTGCAAGACGAGCTCGCCGAGGGCGGCGCCGAGTTCGACCGCGAGGAGCGTGAGCGTGCTCGCGCCATGATCGACGCTCTGCCGCTGGACAACTATGAGATGGCCAATGGCGACGCCGCGTGGGAAGCCGCTGAGAAGCAGATCCGCGAGGCGGAGAAGAGAGGCGGTGCTGCCAACAAGACTATCGCTGTTAAGAGCGAAAAGAAGGAGAAGGAGAGCAAGCGTAAGGCTGGCGAGGCTTTGGCCGAGGTGCAGAAGGAGGCGGAGAAGTACAGCGGCAAGAGGAGCAAGAAGGCTAAGAGGTAGACGAGACGTCACCAATCAGTAGTCGAGTGTGGAGGGTGATACCCTGTATATTTTTAAAAAGTCAAGCCAGAGGAGCACCGGAATGTGCTACAGTTTGTATAGAATCTTTCTTCCTTAATACATGCTTACGCAGCCTCTGGAAGTTTATGTATCACAAATTCCTCGGGAAATAATGTCGAGAGAGGCAGTGCTTACAGTACGAAGACATATGTACCTGAGCTCGGTTGACCTGCATCAACTCTAGGCATCTTCACTGTAGATTCGAGAAGCATGTCACTGCGGATGTCACCTCAACCGCTAGCATGTCACCGTGAACCACCACCACGCATGACCAGGGCCTGAGGTGTGTTACTGCTGCAGTGCACATATAATACAGTCATGGTTCACATACATCCTTTCGTCAGTAATTCTGATAGCTACCTTGTACCTTGTGGTCAACCATATGTGCACATAAACCACCGCACATCAGAGATTACATATTGTCCGTAGCACAATGCTATCAACATTCGACAACAATGAGCCCAACGATGTCCAGCCAGACGGGGGCTATGGCTGGGTGTGTGTCGCCTCCCTCTTCATGATCAACTTCTCGACATGGGGCGCGGTGTTGGTATGTGCTATATCTCGATGATCGGAGCCTACGTACTGCACTGACCCCAAAGCTTAGTCTTTTGGCGTATACTTTTCTTACTATCTACGCACCGAACGCTATCTAGGCGCCTCAGACTTGGACTTTGCGTTTGTTGGCGGCTTCAATTTTGCATTCGCCATGATCGCGGCTCCATTCGCCACCGCACTTACGCATCGCTTCAGCAAATACTTGACGATGGCCATCGGGATCGTGTTGCAAACTACTGGATATGTCACGGCCGGCTTTGCCAGTCGTGTCTGGCAGCTCATGATTACCCAAGGCGTCCTCGTCGGTCTAGGTATTGGTATGATATACGTCCCGAGTCTGCCCATTCTGTCTCAATGGTTCGATGCTCGCCGCAGCCTGGCGAACGGAATTTCGAGTTCAGGCTCTGGTTTTGGCGGAGCATTGTTCGCCTGGACGACTGGCGCGATCATCGATGCATTCGGGCTGCGGTGGGCGCTGTGCACGACGGGAATCATCACCTTCGCCCTCACAACCATCGCAACAGCTCTGCTCCGCGATCGTAACCAATACATCCGCCCCCCACAGCTCGCTTTCGACACTTCCCTGCTCGCGAGATACGAGGTCCGGCTTTTGCTCGCTTGGTCTTTTGTGACTATTCTAGGCTATATCACGCTGCTTTTCTCGCTGTCCAATTTCGCGCTTTCGATCGGCATTTCTGCACAGCGAGCCACCGATATCATCGGATTTCTCAATATAGGTACTGCCGTCGGACGACCGATCATAGGGATTGCGAGCGACAAGTCCGATATCTTTGACGTCACGGGGGTTTTGACTCTCACTTGCGGTTTGTCCTGCTTTGCATTTTGGATCCCTACACAATCTTACGGGCTCTTGGTGTTCTTTGCGATCCTTTCTGGCGCGATTCTGGGCGTCTTTTGGATGGTATGTGTGATTATGGGTGTGCCGTGTTTCACGCTTGCTGACCCCCAAGAAATCTAGACGATAGGCCCCCTTTGCGTCAAAGTTGCGGGGCTTAGAGACCTGCAGTCTTTGTTGTCTTTATCGTGGACGACAATCATCCTGCCAACTATGTGTACGTTTTTTGACATGGTGACATTGGAAAGAACGTCTGCTAACCTTGGTAGTCTCCCAAGTCATCGCGCTCAAGATACGAAGGCCGGACTCTACGAGGCCTTACCTGTTCCCGCAGATATTCGTGGGCGTCTCGTATGTTTGTGCTGCTCTAATCATGTGGGAGTTGCGGCGAATTAGAGGAAAGAGAGTGGGAGAAACGCAGTAGGGGTTCGACATGTACTCACTGGTGGTGGAAAGCTACTCTGATCATCTATGTCCTGCAAAGGTCAAACGTATGGCAGGAGAAGTGTAAGGACAGCGTCCCACCATAGATCTCCGCTCTCTGTGATCGTATCAACGATCGACGACCAAGCAACCCTGGCTTTCAATCGTTGGTCGATTGGTCATCGAGCACCCCATTCTCACCACTTCGACTCATCGTATTCTTGCATGTACTCCAGATATTCACCCTTCTCGGACACCCAGCCTTTGATGCCACCTTCAAGCACCAGGCTCTGCATGGCCACGTCCGAAACGCTCTGTAGGTAATCTGCGAACCACGCTGCTGCGCGGTTTCCGCGACCGCGCGATGAACCTGTCCGATGTCAGCCAGAGATACACGAGCAAGAACAGGGACTTGCAAGCACAGGGGTCGAATGAAATGACCCACTCGCTTATCTCGAGGGACACGTACCACAGTACCAGATGACCTTGCGAGCGCCAGCAGCGTGGAAGAGGGTGTACAGCGAAGGAATCGTCGGATAGAGGCTTTGGGCTGGGAGGTTGATAGAGCCGGTTATAGTACCGCCCTGAAACGCGAGTTAGGCTTAGTACGGGCAAGTGGAACTCTATGATTGGATCGTCGAATTTCTAATGACATACCTCATGGTCGGTTCTCCTGAGGTCGACGAGCACAAATCTCTCGTCCTCTCTGCTTTGCTTGAGCAAGTTGAGCAACGCTCCGCGACTGATGCCGTTGGGTGTCGAACTGGCAGGTGGGTATTTGGCATACCATGGCTGCTCCTGGTCGGCCATGATCATTCGGGCGGCGCGAGGGGAAGGTAGTGGGGGCGTATTGGGGTTCAGGAGGTTTATGCAAGAGGTTTGATCGACTGTTGTTGTACCGCTTGTCGTGACCTGTCGCAAGGCGATTCTGTGAAGAAGAGTGACCGCCTTTGGTAGATGTCCCCAAAGTTTGAATAGCATAGATGTCGGTGAATCGAATGCATCGTTCAGGTATTTGATAGTGGACGAGAAAGCTTTAATGCTTGGGGTGGGCTGGGCTCATCCATAGAGTGGATCGATGCATACGCTACTATAGCGCAGCCTATAGATTCTCTTCGATCAATGAATGCATGGCAGTGACATGCTATCTCCTATATCTTTGCCATTCCGTTCTCTTCGAGTATATGCCAGAGGGCTGACAATTCATTCGGCCAATCATACGTCTGCCGTGACATCCCAATCTGTGCCCAAAGCGGATTAGCTCACGTATCTGGACATCTGCGAAGTGTATTGACCAATCAGCGCGCGATGGTGACATTTCACCGTCGTGAGACATTGTCAATCAATTCAGGTACGTTTGAAAGATCACCAAGATTGCAGTAGAAAACAGGCGCGCAGTACCGCTATATACTGTTCGACAAGTCAGTTGAAGCCGACTTTCTCTTTGCTATCACAGACTCGACAATACCATCCAGACTTATACAGCCTCACTCAAAAACACAAATCAGAATTCCATCAAGCATCATGTCTACGACAGATGCACAGCAGTATCGTGCGCAAGATTCAGATGAACTCACCGTCGTGAAGGACAACCCTCACTCTCAGCAAGATGTCGAAAACCAGACATATCAGCCATCTACTGAAAAGGAACAATCGTCGGCTTTCAAGGCCTTGAGTTGGTTGGATCGTTTGCTTGCGCTGTGGATCCTGCTCGCTATGATAATCGGCATTCTGCTCGGAAACTTCGTTCCCAGCACAGGTCCGGCGCTGCAAAAGGGCAAATTTGTTGGAGTATCCATCCCTATTGGTACGTGACACGGCCTGCACTTTCGAACGTTCTCGTCAACTGACATTCGATGTTTGCGAACAGCAATTGGCTTGCTGGTCATGATGTATCCAATCCTGTGCAAAGTCAAGTACGAGACTCTGCACCAGGCTTTCCGGTCAAAGCAGCTTTGGATTCAAATAGGCTTCAGTATCTTGCTCAACTGGATCGTTGCCCCGTTTCTGATGGTGAGTGCTCCGAGCCGGCTCGCTTCCCTTCTGGATATTGGTGCCGACGAGATATCAAATTGACACAGAACAGCTTGCTCTCGCATGGGCGTTTCTGCCAGATGAATCTGGCCTCCGTGAAGGACTCATTCTTGTCGGCTTAGCACGCTGCATCGCGATGGTAAGTCCCAGTCGCCATCTGCACCTATTGAGATTTTTAGCTGACCATGCACATAATAGGTATTGATCTGGACTAAAATCGCCGGCGGCGACAATCAGTACTGCGCGATTCTAGTGGCCGTCAACTCAGTCCTGCAGATCGTGTTGTATGCCCCTATGGCGATCTTCTTCATCAACATCGTCAGCCACTCCCAATCGGCGATTACTGTGTCCTACTCCACCGTCGCAATCAGCGTTGCTGTCTTCCTCGGAATTCCTCTTGGAGCCGCCATCGTCACTCGTTTCGTGATCCAATGGGCGACGAGCTCCGAATGGTACCAGCGGGTGTTCCTCAAATACATCTCTCCATGGTCTCTCGTCGGCCTACTTTACACGATCCTCGTGCTTTTCGCTAGCCAAGGCCGTCAAGTCGTCCACCAGATTGTCTCCGTGGTCAGAGTTGCTGCGCCTTTGATCGTCTACTTCGTCGTCATCTTCTCTGTCACGCTGCTTGTCTCGCACCGTCTTGGTTTTTGGTACAAGCTGTCCGCTACACAAAGCTTCACCGCGGCGAGCAACAATTTCGAACTTGCGATTGCAGTCGCCGTGGCGACATATGGGCCAGATAGCGATCAGGCGCTCGCCTCTACGGTGGGGCCATTGGTGGAAGTTCCTGTGTTGTTGGGACTGGTATACTTGGTGAGATGGATCGCGAAACGTCGCGGTTGGAAGCAGTGATGGTAATTGTAGCAAGGCGGTATGGCGGTGTGATAGATATCATGAGTTTCTTTTGCAGGCATGTTATGCAGGTGTTAGTTACTGCCCGGGTTCCATAGGCTAAAAGCACTAAATAATGATGAATCGTTCATTATCGAGTTCATGATAAGTGAGAAGAGGCCCGACGTGATATTTGTGTGACCGGGACGGACCACCTGCATGCAGGCCGTCTCGGCACGTATCGAGGCTGTGTCATCTTCGTGCCTTGGCCCTTCGTACTTCCACTTTTCTACTACTACTGCGACGTCATTTCGACCGTGCTGCGTCACTCATCATGGAACCATCAATTCGGTCGGAGCAAAAAGTGTGCAATCGACTAGTAGACATGATCTATAAGAACGGTCACTGACAAAACGCAGATCAGAGATCTTTCACGTGTCAGACAGAACCAACAACGTAGCCGAGAGCGTAAGCGAGCTTATGTCGCTGAGCTTGAGGCGAAAATCGCTCGCTTGCTTGCTCAGGACACTTCCGACCAGACTGTGCGGAATGAGAATGATGCGAGACGACATTTCCTACGAGACTTGGGCATTGCGGATCAAGCGCAACAGCGATATATTCAGACCTATGTCGCACGCTTGACACCTAGCGCTGCTGCGTGGCCAGATGTCAGCTCTGGGACACTAACGCCCGGTGTGGGAACGTCGAACAGAACCGGTACAGCCACCATCCCATGTCCGCCATATGAAGCAGTCGTCTCCTCGACCCAGGCATCTTCACCGCTTGTCGAGTCCGTATCCATCGAGAACCCTCCCAGAACAGCTCAGCCCGAAGGTGAAGCACTATTCAAAGACCCAAGATCTCTAGGTCTGCTCGAACCCTTGCCTTCTTTCCATGCTGTGGACTTTGATACACATAGTCTCAACCTGACTGTCAATAACTACGGGACTGATGGAACCACCGCTTGTCCCGTCGCTTTCAGATTGATCCTCCAAAATAATGCGAGAGGCTATTCAATAGCAACACTGGAATCCAAACTGCTCGCGGGCTACCAGACTGCAGGAAATGAACAGGACAGTTGTCGAATACTCAACAAGGTGCTTTTTGCGGTGCTTGCGGAGATTTCTCAGAGACCTCTAGAGACTAGTGCTTAGGTCAACTCGACGAGCTGCACACACGCTGCTTGCTTGTGTTCCTACATCTGAGACGGTATGATAGATAAACAAAGGAGACACGTGTGTGGGATTTCAGGATTTTGTGCTTCATCATATTATTTGGGTAGCCCGGTCGCAGTCTATCATGTGTCTATCATGTGTTGTGCAGGATATTATTTGCCACAATGACGCTTACTGAAGCCTCACTTGGCCTCTTCTTGTGCCTTCTGCTTTGCCTCCTTCGCCCTCCGCTCCTCTCTCTCACTGAAACGGTCTCCCATGAGCCCAAAATGCTCACGCATCAAGATGGTATACTTGACGAACTCCTCCGCGCAATCGACGACACGGTCCCGGTTGCCGCCTCCCATGAGTCTCGATCCTCCTTCAGGAGCACTTTCTTCGGTGAAGACAGTGTAAGCCTTGGGGATCGATGACTGATTTGGGATGGCAAACATTCGCATCCAGCGGCCAAGAATGCGCAAACTGTTGACGGTGTTGAACGATTGTGAACCTCCCGAGACCATCGCCATGCCTAGAGTGCGGCCTTGTGTTGGGCGCACACTGCCTGTTGAGAGAGGAATCCAATCGATCTGGTTTTTGAAGACGGCAGTCTACGGGTGAGAACGAGTTAGTCAGTAGGCAAGTGTCGAGATTTGTGTATGTGGACGATGCACGAAGCGGAGTCACTCACCAAATTTCCATGCTGTTCAGGTGAGACCCAGAAGTGACCGTCGCTCCATCGACTCAGGTCACGGAGTTCCTGAACCTTGGGATGCGTGTGTTGCACGTCATCTTTCATGGGCAGGCCCGCAGGATCATACACGCGGACATCGCAGCCAAGACGCCAGAGGATGCGGGAAACCTCGAAGGCCAAAAGTTTCGAATATGAGCTGCAAGATATTAGAATACGTTCGTGGTCGTCTTTGACCAAATGGGAATTTATAAAGATTCAGGAGATTGGTGCTTACCGCTGTCTCAAACTTCCGTATAAAACCAACACTTTCAGCCGTGATCCAGTCTTGATAAAATCGCGCTGAGCCATCTCTGTCACCGTGGCCAGTTCGAGCTTGGCAACCCAGTCGTCCTCCGCGACAGCAGGGTCAAGAAGGAAGGGTCGGTAGTTCGTTCGTACGCCAACTTCATCTTCCGCGGCGGGAATGGCTAGGGACCGGTAGGCAAAATCTGGATTCCCAATGATTTCATCGGTCTGCCTCATCGAGGCGACATTGTTAAGGTCCCCCTGATCAGGTGTGGATTGGATGATGTTATATTGTGGTTGGTGCTGGCTGGAGGAGTCGATGCCGTTCTGTTGCACTTTGTGGGGCGACATGGTCGAGGAGAAGGGTCTTGCGCTGAGAACAGACAGAGATTGGTTAAAGGTGGGTGACTGAGCAATGATGCGGGTTTGGATGTTGTGGGTGTACAGCGCCCGTTTGGCAATGCTGAAGGTGCTGAATCTCATTGATTGTACTATTGAAGAGTGGATGGTTGAACATGGATTACTGGACATGTATATGTATTTTAGCGTGGCGCGATGTGAGACGGTGTCACTGCAGGACCATGATTGGTCAACGTGTTTTCCACTGTTTCTTGAAACATGCCTTAGGCACAGCAATGCATCTTGTTCGACATCTCTTGTGGATGTCACCGGGGAAGCAAAGAATGAGGTCCTTCGCCAAATCGGTTTTGTGAAGGGACTATAGAACTGCTTAATCAGCGGAAGTCATGCTGATGCCTAAAGCACAACAACCGCGAAACCTCATTTAGTTGAAGGAGAATCTCCTATACGCAGATAGCACAATTATTTTTAAGAAAATCAGGGTGTAAGAGTAGTATGTACTATTCTCTTGATGACTTGCCTAGGCTTTGAGAGCGCCTCTATCCATAAAGACTAATTGCCTAAATGCGGCACTTGAGCAAAAGTACTTGAATAAGAGCAAAAACATACAACAGGCGGGATTCCCAGATGGTCACCCACTCTAGTACTAGTCGCCCGGTTCAGTGCTTATGTATGGCAGAGCGGACGGGATGCCCAGTTTTCACTGACCTATGGTCGTATGTGCTAAACCATGTCACAATGACTTTCATGTAGATGATTGGATTTTGCGGTAATTTAGCATTCGGCATTCGGCACCAGAAGGGCACGGCATACCTCCTAAGAAGAGCACGACTTCAGCAGGAGGCAGTGCTTTCGCTCATAGTGACGCACACAACTTCAGGTTATAATTTCTGACCCATAATTTGGTTGAGTAGCGGTCATATTGTACAGTTGCGCTATTTTGGCCTTTGAACTCTGGTTCATTTGCGTCAACTAATAACACAAAATGTGGTGATAGAGCAGGCTGTACTCTACACGTTTGGCTGTGCATATACCAGTCTCCTCCTACACGGCAACACGGCGCTTGAGCCGATGCCGACCCTGGTAAGAAACGGTGTTGCCAGATTAGTCGCGTTATGTGAGCTGGCTGCAAAGTTTGGCCGAGGACATGGCCGCCAAACGTTGCCACGTCCACCAAAACCATGTGTCAGGCTATGTCTTTGACGGACCAGGAGAAAGCCAGCATCGAAGACCGACGGCGTGTATGGGAGTCACGCAAATACTGCCAGCTTCAGCCGGCGACCACTCGATATGCCCGCGATGGCGAGGTGTCGGCCGAAAGACGGCCCAGCCACAGCGAGTCTAACAACACCACAGAGCCCGATCCAGCCTTGACAGCATTATTGCGAGGTGTTCTCAATCAACTTTCCACCGACCTGGCTATGATCAGCTTGCTCGATGACCATACGCAATTTTTTATCTCGGGGGCTACAAATGCAAACTGCGACGACGCCGAAGTCACTCTTGCATCGACGCAGTGGTATGGCTGCGATCAGGTCATTCACCATGGCGGACTCTGTGAGCGTACAATCACCGTTGAGGAGACGCCCGACGAGCCTGGTGCTGTATATGAGGTGCTTGACATGAGTGCCGATGAGCGTACAAAAGACCTGCCATTTGTCAACGGCACGCTTGCAAGTTTTCGTCACTACATTGGATCGCCCATTACTACACCCGCAGGTTACAATATTGGTACGGTATTTGCTATGGGCAAAGATCCTTCACGCACAGCGGCTAGTACTGCACAGCGACATTACCTATGCGAGACTTCTAAGCATATCATGCGCCAGCTCGTCCAAGCCATGCAGGCTCTCGAAGGCCGGCGGGCTGCAACATACAATACAGCCATTACCTCTTTCCTGTATGGTGCAGCGTACAAGGAGATAGGGGAGATGTTCGATGACAGTTCTGGCACGCCCCCGCGAGAAGTCGCCACCGCCGTCTACGGCATCGCCGGCAAGCTCTTGCGCGACTTCTTCAATTTGGACGGCTTGGCGTTTCAAGACATGCCATTATCCGGTCAAGGGCCAACAAATTCCAGTGATCTTGTCCTCGCAAGCTCTCTGCAGCCTGGAGTGCCCGCCATGATTCCCATTGGGCTCGAAGGTGTCCGCAAGCTATTGGCGGTCTTTCCACAGGGCGGCGTCATATACACCAATGAGCAAGGCAGTGAGAAGACATTCAGTAGTTTCGCTACTGATAGTGTGAGTCCCTTGGATTCAGCGACCAACGCAGCATTGGATAAATCCCTTCCTGGGGCAACGCAAATTGTGTTCGCGCCACTATGGGATGCTTTACACAGTCGCACAAGCGCCATATGCTTTGGCTGGGTGAAAGACAACGAGAGAATATTTGAGTCCGAGATCGATCTCACTGCCATGTCATCATTCTGCATGGCCGCGATGTCGCACATATCGCGCGTGGAATCGCAACGTCTGGATCGGGTCAAATCCGACTTCCTCGGCTCCATAAGCCATGAAACAAGATCGCCCCTTCACAATGTTCTGGGCAACCTGGAACTCCTTCTAGCGACAGATTGTAATAGCGAGCAGCGAGAGATGTTGGTCAATGCAAGATTCGGTGCTACCCAGCTCCTGGAAAGTATTGATAAAATCCTCCAGTACTCTCGTGTCAGTGGCCAAGCAACGTCAGCATCTGATTTGTCTTCCGTCAATGAGCCTTACATGCCAGGCCTCAATAATCATCTGCCGGATCAAGACGCAGACCAAGATCGGGGTGATATCCTACAGGTTGGCCAAAGGCCAGGTGAAAAGGGAACTGCGTCTGGACACACAGATCTGATAGGTTTCTGCGAGGAGATTGTCGAAGACGTATTTAAACGCATGCGACTTTCCGACACAATCATGAGTCCGGGGACGCGGCGACGTACGACGAACACAAGCAGTCACGACTCGTCTGGTAGACAAACAGGAGTGCTTTCAGATGGTGAAGGAGCTGAAGAGAAGTACTTCTCAGTCATTCTATTCGATGCAAGATCCGTGGACAATCGTCAAGTTACGAGCAACAGTGGTCTCCGGATCATTCTCGAGAACCTTCTAGTAAGTATTCATGCATTCTGTTTGGCGTGGAAGATACTTGCTGACGAGAAAGTAACAGAGCAATGCCATTCGGTTCACACGAATAGACTGCTGCGTTCGTTGCTCTTTGCAACTGACCCCTGACCATGCTGAGTTCTCGGTAGCGGACTGTGGACGAGGCTTTTCGCAAGACTTCATACGTCACAGCCTGTACATACCCTTCTCGCAGCAGGATCCTGTCGACGAAGGCGTGGGTCTAGGCATGTCCTTGATCAAGCGTAATGTGGAGGAACTCGAGGGCACTGTAAAAATCGATACCGAAGAGACATTGGGGTCCACGGCGGTGGTGACGCTGCCTCTGCGCCTACTGACCGATGGTGTCGAACAACATCCAGAGAATGATCCTGAAGGACGAGGCGGCACAGCGATTATTCCACCATTGCCAGATGTTCCAGAGGAAGAGCTCCCTACGCTGAAAGCATGTGTCTATGCGCCATCCACTTGGATGCGGCGTTACGACGAACGCGACAAGCGATCTATCGATCTGCTGCACCAATCACTTGCGCACACACTTGGAGCATGGTTCCGTCCTGTCATCAGCATTTGGCAAGCGACCGATCACGAAAACGACCATGAGTTGCCCGATCTGGTATTCGTCACTCAGCACGACGTGGAAATTTTTCGGCAGGCTTCGAGTGAGAAATTCAAGAACGTCAAAACTGTTGTCATCTGTGCCGATGTCGGGAAGTGCACAGAGCTCGACAGTGACAAGATCAAGGCCGCCGCTGTCATTGCTGACGCGATTATCACGGGCTCTGTCATCCCATCGAAACTTTGGAAGACACTGTCGCTCTTATTCCCTCACATCGTCCCAGCTAACGCCAATACCGTCACACGGTCTCTAGAAGATCTGAGCGTCCAAGGTCATCACCATAAGGGGCAATCTGATGAAGGGACCAACAGCATTTTCGAAGAACAAGTTGTTACGATACCGGCACAGATAGAATCACATGACTGCGCTGAAGGAAGTTCAGAAGATGCTCGCAGTCCGCATGCGGGAAAAGATTCTCAAGGGTCTCGTTCGAATCCTTCCACAGACAGCGAGAAACCCGATCCACAGGAGCGCTCTCCGGCTGAGCAACCGGAGGTGACGCCCAGACCGCGCGTACTCCTTGTCGACGACAATGCCGTCAACATCAAGGTACTCTCCATGTTCCTCAAAAAGAACGACATCCCAATGGCTCGTCAGACATTCGCATCGGGTGGGCAAGAAGCAATCGACGCCTTTGAAGAAGCCTCCGAGAACGATGACGTGTTCGACATCATTTTCATGGACCTATCGATGCCCGAAGTCTCCGGTTTTGACGCTACTGCGGGCATCCGTGGCATGGAAGCTTCATCCACGACAGGAAACAGAGCGTACATCGTGGCGCTCACAGGACTTGTCAGCGACAAAGATCGCGCCGCTGCCGCGACGGTAGGAGTAGACGACTACGTGACGAAGCCTGCTGGACTGAAGAATGTTCAAGCTGTTCTCAAGGCGTGGGAGACGAACTGGAAAGCGTTAGGTGTAGCACATCGATCCTCGTAAAACGGCTATTACCAATACTGTCAGTGTGATGGTTCACTTGGCGCTCAGTTATAATGACCTCTCACCCGTCGCGTCGCCGCATGACCCATGCTCTTCGAAGGTCTCCGGGTCTGCGTTCCGGGAGGCGCTATATCTGCACGGGGTGTGATCATCGCGAGCCGCGAGAGCGAAGCGAGATCAAGCAGCCAGGGCACTCAGCTGGAACCGAAAGTCTGAAACCCACGTGGTTTGCTGTGCCACATGCTCGCAGATCCGGGGATCCTTTCCGCCAGATATCTCAACTTTCACCTTACCGCAAACAAACATGATTTGCTCGCTTCCGGCTTTATCATTGAGGCTGTATTCTGCATAGAGTGGCAGTGAACACGACGAGATAATACTCCTAGGTGGTGCATGAAGCCATCGACGGCCGAAATCCGCTAGGTTACAGAGTTGCATACGCAATACTGCAATCCGAACAGAGCCACTGCGACGCACGTGCTCACGTTCCTCGTTGTCACATGGGTAGCAGCCCTTTCCGGGAACCTGGTCACCGGCGGTCTGTGTATATGGTGCGGTCATCGAAAGCCATTGGCCTCACGCGCCAACAACTGAAGAAGTCAAGTATTGTTCGCAACTTAGCCTCCTATCATCGGCAGCAACTGTGATCATCGTCTCCGCGAAGCCTCAGCGCTGCTCCAAGCTCGGACATTCTGTATGTAAGTCAAACGATCCTGATGAGGCCAGTCTGAGCACCTTCAGCCGCACGCGTGGTTTCATGTGGATGACCAAGACCAAGCCTGAACTGCCTTGACAGATACATACCGATACTGCAATAGCGCCGACTCGCGTCCCTTTTGCTTGCATGCAGCCCTCATCTCGTGATAGCAGTCAAAGCTACCTCGCTAATGGAGACTCGCAACGAATGAAACACTGACTTGCACGTGACCGAAGCAAATTCTCTATATATTGTCAGAGTGGCGACACCGGTTCTTACATTTTTGCAATCCAAAATTGTACCATATCAGCCATAATTACCAGAGAAATTTCACCAACATGCCCAAACTTGCATCTGCCTCGCGCCGGGGACACAAGTTCCTGGAATTCTTCAAGGCTCATCATGAGGACAAACTGGAGTGCCGCAGTTCCGGCCGGTTCGGGACCCAGACGGAGCATGGTACTCACCGCTACCACGAGCTACTTAACGATGTCAACAAGGCCCTTGACGACCTACTCGGTCTTCATGGATCTGACGATGGCGACGAAGTTATTGAGATTCCAAAATGCATGTACGAACGAGCCCTTTGCGATCGTCATCGCCAGATCTGCCTGAGCTTCGTAGGTAGATGTGACAGCGAAGCATCTGAGAATCACCGTACAAAGTCCGTTGCGCCCAAGATGAACCCGGACTTACCCTTCGCTGGGACGGAATCCGAATCTGATCGAGAAGACGGTCATGGGGAGCTCTTCAACTCGCACGAATGCACTGATGAAATGGATCAACAATCGGACGACGATGCGAATACCGACCTCAATGATGCCTCGTACAATGACTCGGACAATAATTCGAGCAGGGATTCCTTCGACAATGACGATGATGACGATGAACTGCTGTCAAGCGATGACACTTGCGATTTGGCCGAATACGACAAGGAAGAGGTGATCCAGAAAGATCAAGTGTCGCAGCGTCGCAGGCAGCTCATCGAGGACGACGAAGACGACCTAAGGACCCTGGTAACAGTCTCTGGCAATGATGTTCGTTCTCAGAGCATCTTCGATCAAATGCAGAGCCAGAGCATTAAACAAGCCAGTCGCATGACCTCTAACCTCACTGGTGGGCATTCGAGCAGCGCACCATCCACTCCAAAGAAAGATACTCCATCCCTGCAGCACTCCTACGACAGCGACTCGGCGCGAAGGATCTCATACGGCGTCCATTACAAGAACAGTCCTGGCCCTCGCACTCTAATGACAGTGACCACGATTTCCGCCGATCCAAGCTATGACAAAGACGTCCGTGTCAATGAGGAAGCTGTAAGACGACGAATCTCGGCGCTCTTCGCGTCGAAAGGCCACAACTCTGCTTATGGGGAAGTGGGTTTCGTGTATGCATTTCGCGATAATGAGCTTCCCTTCATAAAGATCGGCCACGCAACAGATCTGAAAAAAAGAAAAGCTCAGATCGAGAAAGCTTGTGGTTTCGTGAAGAGCATGAGTCTTGTCGCAGCAGTGAAGGTCAAGGCCTATAAGCGGCTCGAAGAAATCATTCACCAAGATCTCGCGCCGCATCGAAGGTTCTTCGACTGCGCATGCGGCGAGTCCAGAAACCGGAACGGATTCACAAGACATCAAGAATACTTTGAGATTGACGATGACACAGCTTCGAGTACTTTGCAATTGTGGGCCGACTTCGTGGAGAGACAACCTTGGGAGCCCAACCAATTGCGCCAACAAGCTACCAATTCCAAGCCGGACTGGCACGACAAGATGCTTGAACTCTCAAGAGTTGAGCCGTCTGAGACACATGAGTCCCACGAAAAGAGAGTCCAGCGTTGGCGAGAGTTTTTTGGTATACCTGCTCCTGTAGCCAAGATTGAGAAAGGAACATCCATATCACCCTTCATCTTGCGGAGCACAGCAAAAAGCTTTAACGACGATGCGATTGTCACTGAGTCCTCCATCCCAGACTACACACCATCGAAGCCTCCAAGACCTGCGGCTGAGGACATGGCCGAAGCAGACACGTCTGAAGACGCTGAGCATTCCTTGTCCAAATCTCTAGAGCTAGAATCATTGTCAAGCGAGCTCACCGATCTCACTTCTGAAAAGGACCGTCTCAGTAAAACTCATAACCGGATGTTCGACCTGCCAGATCGCACCAAGGGCGGTGAGCCAATACTCAATGGTCCACCAGCGTCCACAGCATCAAGTATGACAGCCGAGACCGCTTCGAACCGACAGAGCGTTGCTGCAGCCGGAAAGCAACCGTCCCTGATATTTCCCAACACGTGCGAAACCCGGTTGAACACAAGTGTGCGCCCGGAGAACATTCGCGACAAGATACCATCTGCCGTGAACGGCTTACCATCTGGTGTAAAGCTTGCAGACGCACCCATTTCTCAAAACACATCAGTCGATCCTGGGCCATGGGCGCATATTCAGTTCACTCCGTTTGGGAAACAACCTGATGAAGGTCCAGCTTCTCCTGCGATATCAAACAGCACAATCAACAACGAACGGACGGATAACCTCGTTGATTCCGCAGTCAAAATTGGTCCCACAAAGGCTCATCAAACTCACGACAAGGCACAATCAATCGGTCAAGAGCACTTGCAACCACAGAAGGCACAGACCCCTGTCACCGTGATGAGCGCCAGCACGATTGCGCAGTCGATGACCGAACTTGCAAATTGTCTGCTCGCAAAAGAAGTCCGGCCGTTGCCTGCAAAAGCCATCTCCGCTGATATATGGCATTTTCGATGGCCGCTTGCATGTTCCATCGCGTTTGCGCTACACTCGCCTCACATTCCTGCAGGCTTGTCGTTCTTGATGTGGAGCATCTTCCTGCCATTCTTCGTGGCGGAATTGAGAGGTTGGAACGTTGCAGATCACCCTTGCACATGAGGAGGTATAATTTGTCCGTAGGACAGTATCTACTCACGAGCGAGCGTTACGGATACAGCTCAGATGCCATGTATCTGCAGTTGCGTGAAGCGACCGCTATACTACATTTTATTCGTACACACAGAGCGCATGATTTTTCCTCTACCGCTACCAGATGCTTTTTCCAGCTCTACTTCGATGGTGCTCAATCATTCTATCCAATTTGGTCGGTTTAAATCGTCCGTGTGTTCCTCGATCTCAACCAACCGAATGTTTTGAGGGTTGGGGTTGGGGTGACTTCCTGTTGCTCGAACATCGGACAGTACTGGTCTGTGGCCCGAGATCCTCGTTCTGATTAATTCTTCTCTTGTGTTGATACGAAACGTGATTTATTCGGTGTATATGAATGCTGTGGGGCTCGTTTGGCACATATTTGGCGCATTTGTTATCAAAGTCTCAATCCCGCCGCTGAGTGACAAAATTGACTTCACGCTGCAGAGAACGCCATGCCCCTCCTCTCTTACACAGTCCTTCAATGCATGCCCGGCGAGGGCGTCATAACTGACACTGGTCGAACCACTTTTGTCAACCTGATTCAGTCCATGCGATCCGATTGCGACACCCACCGAAGTAACAGGCCTAGAGCTTCACGCCGCATTGAACCTTTCTCACCATTTCGAACGGCTCTGCAACTGTGCCACTCAATTGCATTGCGACCAGATCCTTGTACCTAGAATGCCTGCCAAGCTTCCTCATATGCAGATTGCACGCTGTATTGGAGTAACGGCTGAGTTGCAGCCTTTTTAACGGCACCGCACATCTGCGCATCCCTATCTCTCTTCAATGTGGCTTCTTCCTCTTTCAAGCAACCTACTACAATCCGCTCCAGTATAGCATGAGGCAGTTGAGCAACAATGTTCGGCTACATCGTCTCCATTCTGGGCTTTCAAGGCAACCGAACTCTACAAATACCGAGTCGGGCCATGCATCTTCGCCATCGATCTCTCAACCTCAAGCTAGCTGTCAAGGTTATGGATGGACGATGCCTAGGCAAGACATACGTCTGCGAGTCTCCAATATGAACAGCAACTTGGTCCGGATCTTCGGCTTTCCACCTCAACAGGACTACCCTGAATCAATGTGGTACCCACCACCAGTGCTCGGTCGCGATGGTCCCTATATCCACTACCTCCTCGGTAAAAGCCCAGCAAGCGTCAAATATGTTATGGGTGGCGACTGGCGCTCACAACTTCAAAGCGATCCAGAGTGCCCGCCGACAGAACTCTGCGAACCAGAAATAGTCCTCCGCCCATCAATTTCAAGTGGAAACACCTGCGACAATCCGGCTATTCCAGACGACGATCCTGCTATACTCGCAGAAGAAAGAGCACACTCACTCCGCATGCGCCGCTGCGGCGCCGTGGCGATCTGTGCCCAAGACGATATCCGCCACTACGATGCCGAGCAGATGAACATGGCGCCGAAGTACCTTTTTGGTTGGCCAGCGGCGGGCGGTGTCTGGGTGCTGCGGTCACCGTGGAAGCAAGCTACACCTGGGAATTCGACGGATCACCTCATGACTGATGAAGAAAGAATGAACGACATGATGGAGAGCGCGCTGAGAGACGAGGTCTATTATGCTCTTGCTGATAAGTTGAGCCGACAGGAAGATATGGAGGATGTGTGTCGGTTGCTAGAAGAAGCTGGAGCACGATTCTATGCCGCCGTTGAAGACAGCCCGGAGGCTGTGGAGCTGGGTTTTGCTGATCTTTGAGGTTGCGGAAGGAAGGAGGATGGAGCATGTCAAGCATCATGCTTTACCCTTGTGTGCCGCGCAGTCGAAGTTCAAATATCGCCTGTTTGTCCAAAGTAGCCCAGCATATAGATTTCCAACTGCGGAAGCATTCCCCTGCGCTCCTCCATGCCCTCGATGTCACTTCTGTTGGTAACAACATAGGGAGAAATTTGCATATTACTCCGTATGAGCATTAGCGCTCGTTCATTGCTCTCGAGCTTCAATCGGACACCTTGAAACACAACCCCCCTCCCTCTAACCCTGCACCCCCTCCACAGCCCTCGCCCCCTCCTCAAAATCAGGAATCTCCTCCGACCCCTCCGCCGGCCTCCCCCACCTCACAACGCCCTCCCCATCAACCCCAAAACTCCCCGCCGTCTGCCACCGACTCCCGCTCTCCGTCGGCCGATTCCAGATCCCCTCCTCCCTGCCCAACTTCCACACAGCATAAAGCCCGCTCGGACTCAACACGTGCCCGAAACCCGACACGCCCAGCCCCCAAGCCGCGTACGCCTCCCTGCCTTCATCCACGACGACCTGCAGGTTGTCCGGCTCGCTGCCCGCTTGCGGCAGGCTGGCGAGCCAGGTGTCCGTGGCGGTCTGCGAGGAGTGCGAGACGGCGACGAAGGAGATGCCGCGGTGGGCGCGGGCGGCTTCGCGGAGGTTGAGGAAGGTTTTTTCCGCGAAGGGGCAGCCGCAGTGGCGGAGGAAGGCGATGATGAGAGGGGCGGAGGATAGCTGGATTTTGGATGTTGAGGGTGCTTTGGAGCCGATTGAGGGCGGGTCCGGTATCTGTTGGCCGTCGCGGGGTGCGAACCAGGATGAAAGTTCTTGTTGGAAGGACATTTTGTTTTTTTGTTGTTGTTGCTGATGGTGTTGATGGAGAAGATGGCCGGCGTTTAGAGTGTTGTTGATTGCTTCGATAGAACTTTGGAGAACGACAAGCGGAATTTGTTGGTCTTGACTGGAAAATCTGGAGGGCTTGATCAGAGAACTGACAGTCTGGTGTTTCTGGTACTTCGATGATCTAGCATAGTGCTTGGACTGGAGCTCAAGAAGGTACCTCATAAACAAAACCTCGAACGACGTCATACGCACGGGCCTTGTTCGACAAGTCAAATGTCGATATCAATGAGGAAGGGATAGGCAAAAGACCACCGCCCGCGCCGTGGTCCATATAGACCTTTCCACGCGACTTTAGTACAACTGGCTGAAATCGCAGTGATTCCTGCAAATGAATCAAGAGTTGGCGACTCATAGCAAGCGACGCTGAATGAAGCTTATCAAATCGGGCATTTCGATACACGAAGCCTCCACCCACTACAATCTCGCTACAGTAAACGATCCAAGGTATCCATCCCATCATAATTCAATCCCCATCGATCCCGTCAACCGCAAACGCCAGGCTCGCCAGTGCAAAAGTTCAGAACGGCAAATCCACCTCATATTCAGATTACAGCTTGTACACCACACCCTGGCTCAACATGATCTTGTTGCGCTCGTTCAGCTCTTCAAGAGCCGCGTTGGCTTCTTGATCGCCGAACTTCTTGTCTCCGCGCGCAAGACGAGCGTTGACAGCTGCGACCAAAGGATCTACATCCGCGGCATCGTTCGCGAAGAGAGGTCCATCGATCAGCTGGCCTAGCGCAGTCTGGAACACTTGCAGACGTGCAGGTGAGATGGTGACTGGGTCTGAAGATGATTGTGGAGGTTGAGACTGTGACTGCGATGAGTCTTGAAGCAGTTGTGACGCAGGCTGTGAAGAAGCCATGCTGGCTTGCGAGGCCTCCTCTGTTGTTGTGCGCTGAGTACGGCGAGCACTGGGTGTAGCGTTGTACAAGTCTTCATCATCCTCGTCATCTGGAATGTTGTCGTTGTCTTGTGCGGCAGTGTTGGCAGTGCCTCTTGTGCTACGGCCGGGCGTGCGAGTGCTAGCACGACGGCTTGCACCTGCGGTGGCTGCATCGTCATCATCCTCGTCGCTGTCATCGCTGTCGCCGTCTGTGCTCATGGCATCCACATCCTCTCGGCGCGCACGCTTGTTCTTACGGCGTTCATCCTCGACCACTTCCTTGAAGAGGGCGAAGCGAAGAACACCTTCGGCGACCTTGGCGTCCTTCTCTTCAACGCGGTTCGAAAGGCGTGCCTTGGCGTGAGCAGACGCAAGACGAATGAGAGTCTCGAGTGTACGAGGAGTCATTGGAGAGGTCTTGCGCTGGTTACCTTCAAGGTCATCGTTACGCAGAGCGGAGTAGACAGAGACGACGTAGTCAGCTGCTCCCTTGGTAAGGATAGGCTTTATCCTCGACTTGGCGTACTGGATGTATTTCTTGATGAACGGAATGCTGAGGACTTCAACTCTGCGTGCAGAGCCGCGACCAACAGTTACAGTCACACCTGCGTGTAACATGACGTTGTACTTCTCGTAGACGTCGCTAGGCTTGTTTGCATCAGCCTCTTCTTCCAGACCCACGCCGAGGGTCTGGTTGAGCTGCTCACGCACGGGCGCTCCTTCCTCTGTGCCGGGCTGGCGGTATCTGTGCATGCGAAGAACGTGCTCTGAGACTTGCCTGTCGCGAACGTCTTCGATGTCGTCGGTGACAATGAACAGCAAATCGAAACGCGAGAGAAGCGAGTCTGGCAGAGCGATGTTCTTGTGGGGATCCTTGTGGATGTCGTATTGTCCATAGATAGGGTTGGCTGCAGCTACGACCGAGCAGCGAGCGTTCAAAGAGGTGTGAATGCCAGCCTTCGCAATCGTGACAGTCTGCTGCTCCATGACTTCGTGAATAGCCACGCGATCAACGTCAGACATCTTGTCAAATTCATCAATGCAGACGACACCGCGGTCACCAAGAACCATGGCACCAGCTTCAAGTCGCCTCTCACCAGTCTCCTTGTCGGAAGTAACAGCTGCAGTCAGACCAACACCTGAGGAACCACGACCAGTCGTAGCAATGGCCAGGGGTGCGGTGTTGAGAACGAAGCGCAGAAGTTGTGACTTGGCTGTGGAAGGATCGCCAACCATCAGAATGTTAATGTCACCACGCAAATGCGTTCCGTTGTCCAAGTTCTTCTCCATGCCTCCCAGAAGCATAAGCAGGATCGCCTTCTTGATGTAATCGTGTCCGTAGATACTCGGCGCGAGTGATTGTGAGAGAAGATCAAAGACTTTCTTCTGTTTCGAGATCTTGTTGATGTTTCTGATGTCCGTGTCGGTGATTGTGGCCTGGGCAATTCCTCCTCCCGACTTGGAAGATAGCAAGATAATGTTGTTTGCCAGGATCAGGGTCTTGAACGTGGAGCTTCCTTGACCAGCATTGCGGTTTCCGAGCGAGCGGTAGATACCGACCAGCTGAATTCTGTCTCCGGGCTTGACCTTGTCAACCATGTCATCGTCCAGAATCACATCAACACCTCGAGGCAGCTGACCAGCAGGCGCGCGCTCTGGCATTTCCTGGATAGAGATCGTCTGGTGATCGCGGTAGGTGCAGTAGCCGTATTCGGTGACTAGCGGGTTTCCTTCGCCATCGTCTGTGGGATACACGCTGGTGCTTGCTGCACCATTCGCAGTCATGGTCTGATCGCGGTACTCGCGGAAGTGGAAAGTCGACTTGGCCTCGTTCCAGTGCACACTCTTGACCACCTTGGGTCGTACGAGGGAGCATTTTGTGACGATGCCTTCCAGAGACACCATGTGGTTGAGATATTGTGAGGAGAGTGTGCGAGGATTGCATGCGTATTGGCCGAAACTGCCGATGTATGCGCAGTAGTACATCTGGCTGCCGTGTCAGTTCTGGATTTCGTCGTAATTGCGCGCTGTCTGTCCTACCGTCTCTTCTGCAGTCTCAAACGCAGGCCTGTTGCCCAATGTGTTCACGATATTCTTCAGAGCTCTGTCAAACGCTTGCGAGTAATCGAATGGCTGATTGAGCAGGCCATCTGCTAGCTCTCTGCTGTGTGTGCGGATCTCGTCTATTGACACCACTAGGCGACGGGTGTTTCTGTTGAGCATGAGCAGGATGTCGGCGCGATATGAGCGTGCGCGAGGATCGTCTGTGAGGTGCCATAGTCAGTACCGACCGCTCATATCATACTGTCCGACACATCTTACTTGGGTCGAGAAACTCCTCTGCGGCGCGCACGCGATCTCTGACCGCCTCATCGCGAAGCTGGCCGGGCTCCATGTTGACTCAGTGTCGCTGAGGTTCCGACAGGTAAGCAGGATATTGCGGCGTGTTCCTGTATTGTTTGTATATTGTTTTCTGTTATGGTTTGAATGGCGTGGGAGGTGGTTGTTGTGGTGTTGCCGGACTTGAATGTCTGGTTGCTGCCCCTCAAAACATTCAAGTGTGGGAGAAACGCGAGCTGGACGCGCGCGCGCAAAGTGGCTGCATTAGAGCGAGACTAATTATCGTCTAGCGCTATGAGGTGCGATGGGTCAAAGGTTTGCATACAAGGGCCTTGTGAGAGAAGCAGTTAGGGGAAGCATTCTTGAGCCTGTATACTCTGGCAAAGGAGGTGCGTCGGGTGCAGGGGTACTGATGATACTACTTGTTGCTCTGTCACCATCTTATTATTATTAATGGTACACGACTATAGTCCAATGCCAATGCGCAACAGCAGCAGCGTGGTTACGTGGACAAACTTATGGTCAAGCACAGTGTGCCTTATGCAGCGACCGACATGAGCACTCTCTGTCAGGCGTGAAGAATGCATGTCTGCATGTACTGACGAGCAGCTCTCGGTGATGTATAATTATATCGTTCGTATCCACGCCAGAACGGACTTGCTATTGCATATTAATTCCCAGAATGTTTGAGCTCACCAGTCATCTGCAGAAGTGGCCTTTCGGGTGACCTCATTGTCACGTGATCCCGGTTCAGCACGTTCGCATCGCGATGTGAGACTGTTTCGGAGGATGGATATTGCCATGCGCTCACCCTCTCTCACCAAACGGCTCAGCATTCTTACGCGCACCCATTCCATCCCGTGCGCGCCCTTGCTTGTGTACATATGTAGTGTAGCATATTTCTAAATGGGCTCCCGCTCCCATCCCTCCTCCTCCACCTCCCACCCTCCCCGTCGCAAACCACCCCGTCCACCGCTCCCACCACCCGTCTACTCGCGAGACTTTGCCTATCCCAACAGCGAGTACCAGCTCGTCCTGCCTGGTCCGCGCATGGCGAGGTCGAGCATACGCAACGCCAGCGCCTCTCTTTTTGCCGAGTACGTCCTGTCTTTCTTTCGCAGCCACCTCTCTTTGCGCGCTTGAGCGCTCACGCGAAGCATTTGTCGCAATGAGCGCCTTCGTCGGCTCCCCGGCGCGATCGCATCTGTGGTTCGCCATTGGCGCCGGCGAGGTTGTCGACGGTCAGAAAGAGAGCTCCGAGGCTAAGACGTTACGCAAAAGGCTACTCGCGGGCCCAACGGTCGACATCTTCGTAGGCGCGGAGCGACGACACTGGACGCTGCATCGCAATCTACTATGTCACCACTCATCCTATTTTGAGACCGAGTTCGTCGGCCATGAGGTCCCCAAGAAGAAGAAGGGAGAGGACAACGTGAACGAGTTGGAATTGCCCGACGACGATCCCAGAGGATTCGAGTTGTTGGTGAAATGGCTTTACCAAGGATCGCTGGAAGACGTGTCGGGAATGACGGACATGGAGAAATACGATCATGCCGTTGCCTGCAACAAGCTCTATGTGCTTTGCGACAAGTTCGACATGGTGCAACTGAAGAACATTGCTATGGACCGCTACCGGCGGCAGCTCAACGAGGCGCAATTGGTCCCCGATCCGGACGAGATCAATGAAATATATCGCGCGGCATCGGCCAGGTCGCCTTTCCGTCGGCTGATGACAAACATCGCTGCGCGTCAAATTATGGATCCCGAGGTCGACAAGGACGCCGAGAGCTATCGCAAATGCTTCGAGAACAACCCTGACTTCGCCGTGGAGATGATCAACTCAATACGAGCATTGTCAGGAGGCGTACTATTCAATGATCCAACGGAAGGCGATGCGTGTGACTACCACGACCACAGCAATGGGCAAAAGTGCCATACTAAAGGCAAAGCCCGAGGTAAGCTCAATCCAATTTCCATTACAAGCAAACCCAATCTAAGTACTCATTAGTTTCGTGAAGGAATGATGCGTAGGGTCATGTCAGTTGACATCAGAAAGCAACCGCGCGAACCACGTACACCACGCAAACTCAGAGTTAATCCTCCGTCTCCCGAATCGACACGAGATACGCCTCGTCCTCAAGCAAATGCCAGCGGTCCTGGGACTTCAACCGGCTCCCCAGAATCCACAAGAACCTCAGGCTTTTCAATTCCTACCAAAGATCTTGCGTCCGCTAAAGAAGCATCCCGGCGAATGAACATTCTCGCAGACGCCATCAGTCCACGAAAACTACCAGACGATCGTTTCAATTCGATTGTGAGACGACTTAATTATGCTAGCATCACCAATGGTACCAACGGCACACATCCACGAGAAGAACAGTCTGTCGCCGGGGCAAGCGATGTCAGCAGACCAGCGCCTAAGAAACAGCCACGAAAGCTCAGCGTCAACCACACCGCTGAGCGGATGAACGGAGTCGTTACAGATGGCGGGTAGGGCGAGCATGGCTTTTCCTCATATTCTCACGTTTCTCTATTTTGTTTTGTCTCGACCAATCGTCGACCCTCTCGTTGGCAAGTACTTTTAAGATACCCACATGCTGTTTTCTTTGGGAAAGGATTTCCATACAGCACACGTAGCATTATATTGCATTTTTTAATCGTAACAATCTTGATCCGCGCTGTCGCGCCCAAGCATCCACAAGCAAAGAAGCCGATCCTGTCATGATTCAGTGCTGGCCCATAGCCTTCTGCCTCTCCTCCCTAGCTTTAGTGACAGACGGCCTAGCCTGCAACTTCTGGTACCAAGCCCAGCTAGTCGGATATTTCGACTCCCATTCCTAGCGTCTTCCCGTCAGCAAACAGTCCGACATCTCAAACGATCATTAACAACTCACCTTCTCAAACCCATCCCCCATGATCGCTGGACAGAGCCAATACCACGGCACAAACGCCAAGTCCGCATACGTGCACTTCTCCCCCACCAACCATTGCCCCCCGCTCTTCTTCAAATGCGCATCTACCACGCCCGTCACGCGCCAGATCTCATCCCCATACCGATCCAAGACAGACTTGAGGTTCTTCTCCGGGTGGTAGAAGACGAACCAGGCGCGCTGGCCGAAGTAAGGACCTTTTTTATCGATGTTAGTTGTCAAGGTATGCGCTGCGGGTCTACTCTGCTGTTTTGAACAAACCTTGGCCTGAGGTCTGGAAGTGCAGCCAGGACTGCGTGAGGAACTTGTTGGGGGAAGAAGTGTAGGAGAGGGTCTGCGAGGGGTCGTAGGTGGCGAGCAGGTATTCGATGATGGCGCCGGACTCCCAGAGGGTGAGCGAGGTGTTTGGGTCTGTGATAGCGGGGACGCGGCCGTTCGGGTTGAGGGACTCGAAGGGCTCTGTTTGGATTGTCTTTGTTAGGGAGGAAATGGTTCTGGTTGGGAGGGCGGGACGACGGACCTTTTTTGAGATCACCAAAGTCCTTGAGTTCGGTCTCGTAGGGAACGTTGAGCTCGTTGAGGATGATGGCTACTTTCCATGGGTTGGGGCCCTGTGTCTCCGGTTAGACGAAAGATCGGTTGTTGTTAGAAGAGTTATGATCGTAACTCACGCCAGCGTGGCTGTATAGCTTGATCGGTTTGGTAGACATGATTGAAATGGGTCTTGCTGTTCTGATGACGAATTAAATCACTGGGCGGCGATGTAGCTGGAATGCTGTTGATTGGGAAAAAGCATTCTATACAGCAAGAGATGAACCAGCTATATATGTTATTCGATGTTGCGATCGATGACATATACGCGGTGAAGGAGGGGTCGGCCCCACTTCTACCTATCCATTGAGCGTTTGGGTTTGCATGATGTTATTTAATATTGATTCTTAATCTTGCCATCAACGTGGTCTATAGAATGAGAGCACGTTGATCGGGTCAGACGGCCCGTGTGCTTTCCAAGCACGAGGAACTTGCGGACTATCGGCCAATTCGTATAGAGACGTTTTGTCGGTTCCTCGCGTCGTTCAAGGACATGCTTGATGCTAAGCACTGCCGAGCTTTAGATTAGGTTTCAGACGTGCCGCACCCGGATGGCATCATGACTAAAAGCAAACAAATGGAATTGTGATTTGGAACCCGAGCACTTCCGCTCGAGCGGTCTCCTGAACACTCGGACACGGAAAGGACATATATGCACCCATTGCGAAGCTGCTTTTTACCACTTATGAGGGCATTAGGCGCAACAAAAAAACCCACAAGGTTAGGGCAAGCTCGTCGTACATCGAGACGTTTGCAATTATGCTGTTTTATGACTATCGATACCTTTTACGTTGTGATGAGTCCAACAAGGAAAACAAGTCGAGCACAGTCAGTGGTCTGATGGACTCTTTGAACGTATTTTCTGGAAGAACGTGATTTTGGAAGATTTGCTTGTGTCATCTAAATCGATCTAACAATGGTATCACTTCATCTCAATCCACTTTGAACGCCAGACTCCAGACATAAACTCTTTATCGTTACCAATCCATGCCACCAACCTCTCTCTCGCCGCCGGCCAAGATCGCTTGCGCTTTGGCAGCCTCTCCCATTCCATTGGGCAGATGGCTGGCATTCTTCGACTTCCTGCCCTTCATGAGTTTGGTCTTCTTGTCGAGGTTCTTGAATGGCTCGTCCTCGTTCTCTTTGGCGATCTTGAACTTCTCCGTGCCCAGCACAGAGTCGAGCTCCTCGACCGGCGGCAGTTTGACGTACACGTAGCCGTCCTCGCGTGCCTCGACGGGGAAGGTGGCGATGTTGACTTCGTCGTCGTTGCCGCACTTGCCTGCGTTCTCGCCCTTGAGTTCGTAGTTGCGCTTGTGGTATGGGCAGCTGACCCAGAGCTTGTCGGTTTGGTAGTCGTCGCCGATGAGACCGTCGGAGAGGACGAAAGCACGCTTGTGGGGGCACATTTGCTGTGTAGCGTAGTAGACGCCCTTGACCTTGAAGATTGCGAGCTGGGTATCCCCACGCTTGACGGCGAGAGAAGAGCCTGTCTCTGTATCGGCGAACTGCTCGGACTTGGCAAGGGGTTGCCATGAGAGTTCGGTCCATTTCGTGCCGCGGAAGTCTTCTTTGACAGACTCCTTGGGCCACATGGCGGGACGCTGCTGGCCACGCTCGTCAACCTTTGAGATCGTGTCGATCGTCTCTTCGGTGTTGGCAAACTGTGTGAACATCTTCTTCTTTTCGGGATCTTGCAAGACTTCAGTCCATTCGCAGAAGAACGTGCCAACGAGATCTTCCATCTGCTTCTCCAGGTCGGCGCAGATACCAAGCTTGTCTTCGAGGATGACCTCGCGAAGGTATTTGATTCCTCCTTCCATGTTCTCGATCCATCGTGCTGTCCGTTGCAACTTGTCAGCCGTGCGGATATAGAAGCTCAAGTAACGGTCAAGGATTGTGACAACGTCGTCTGGTGGTACATCCTTGGCCAGCAGTTCGCTATGACGGGGCTTTGCACCTCCGTTGCCGCCAACAAAGATGTTGAAGCCCTTCTCGGTAGCGATGAGACCGAAGTCCTTGTTCTGAGCCTCGGCGCACTCACGCACGCAGCCAGATACACCTCCCTTGAACTTGTGTGGGCCACGGATACTCTTGTAACGCTCCTCGAGGCGGACAGCCATGCCAACACTGTCACCGATACCGAAACGGCACCATGTGGTTCCAACACACGACTTGACCGTTCGTAGTGACTTTGCGTAGGCGTGCCCTGATTCCATGCCGCCATCGACAAGCATTTGCCAGATCGCGGGAAGATCCTGCTTCTTGGCGCCGAACATATCGATACGTTGTCCGCCCGTGACCTTGCAGTATAGATTGTACTTTTTGGCGACGGTGCCGATGATGATGAGTTTGTCTGCTGTGATCTCGCCTCCAGACACACGAGGAACGACAGAGAAAGTACCGTTGCGCTGAATATTGGCCAAGAATCGGTCGTTGGTATCTTGGAGTCCTCTGCGTTCGCTGTCGATGATGTGTCTGTTGAACAAGCTGGAGATGATCGAGCCAATGGTCGGTTTGCAGAGCTCGCATCCTGTCGACTTCGGGTCTTTGCCTGCTTGGGCCATGATATCCGTGAAGCTTTGGAGCTTCTTGACGTAGATGATGTTGAACAAGTCGGCACGAGAGTAGTCGAAGTGAGGACAGAGGTTGTTCTTGACTTCATTGCCCATGCCTTTCATGGTCTTGTTGAAGATTGTTTGAACCAGTGGCATGCAGCCACCACAGCCTGTGCCAGCTTTGGTACATGCCTTCACGTCTCCGATAGACTTGCAAGTGCCGTCCTTGACGCCGTTAACAACGTCGCCCTTTGTCACATTGTGGCATGAACAGATCTGAGTGTCGTCTTCGAGGTCATCGCCGTTCTCTTCGCCTTTGCTTGCACCAATGATGAGCTCGCCTGGCAATACTTCGAGCTGCTTCTGATTCTTGACCATAGGTACAAGCTTGATGTAGTCGCTAGTATCACCGATCATCATACCGCCAAGCAAGTACTTTCCGTCTGTGGTGAACAGGTACTTCTTGTAGACATTGGTGAATGGATCCTTGTAAGTCAATGCCTTCACAGAATTTGGTGATCCGAGCTCGCCGTTGGTGGCCCCATTAGCCTTCTCTGCACGAGTCCTTGTAGGAAGCTGCTTGGGACCGTCGCGGTCAGCAAAGAAGTCACCAAAGCTGGCAACGTCAACGCCGAGAAGCTTGAGTTTTGTGCTCAAGTCGGGGCTCTTGAACTTGCGAGGCGTGTGGGCCTTTGCTTGTGTGAGGTTGAACGCCAGGACGTCTGCCATTTCGATGCCGGGTGCAATGAGACCGAATGTCTGGTTCTCCCAGCTCGCGCATTCGCCAATAGCGTAGATGTCTTTGACGGATGTGGAGAGGTCTGGATTGATGATAATCCCCCCACCTCTGTCGGCACACTTGATGCCAGACTCTCGTGCGAGGCTGTCTCTGGCTTTGATTCCAATGGCGAAACAGATGCATGCGCAGTCCATACTCTCGCCATCCTCGAATGTGACTCCTACAACGTTGTTCTCTGCATCGGTGTTGATTTGTCCGACTCTTTTACTCAGCATAACATCGAGACCGAGATCCCTGACCTGTCTCACCACCATGCTACCCGCGTCGCTGTCGAGCTGCCTGCTGAGCACCCATCTGTTACGCTCGATGAGTTTGACCTTGCCGTAGTCTTCCAGATCCATCATTGCCTTAGCGGCTTCAAGGCCCAGCAGGCCTCCGCCGACGACGATGCCAGTCGTACCCTTCTTGTCCGCAGAGTAGGCGATGAGCCTCTGCAGGTCATCAATCGTCCGATAAACAAAGACGCCATTCGCATCATATCCCGGAGTGTGCTTTGGAAGGACAGCATCAGAGCCGGTAGCCAGGACCAAGATGTCGTATGGTACTGTCTGACCTTGTGACGTTGACACCGTCTTCTTCTCCGAGTCTATTGAAGTGACCAGCGAGTTGAGGTGATAGTTGAGTGAGCCCTCCGGCATAGAGGAATACCATGACTCCGGGTTCAAGTAGAGGTTCTCGACTTGTCTGTGCTGGAAGAAACTCGTGAGGCCGACCCGGTTGTAGGCTAGATGGGGTTCTTCGCCGATAACGATGATGTCGTATTCCCTTCTCTTGACATCAAACTTCATGAGCTTCTCAATGAAACCAATTCCCACCATGCCCAATCCGACGACCACAACACGCTTTCGTCCAGTGGGCTTGAGAATCTCTCCATTGGCGACATTGTCTTCTTGCACCTCGCCACTGGGGCGATCGCCGTTGGGTATTTCACCATTCTGCGTAAGTTTCTCGACCGTTTCGGGGAGAACGTTCGCTTCCGCGTCGTTCCACTCGCTGTTGGTCATCTTGATTGTATTGTAACGATGTAAAAAGAAAGGAGCATGACACAAGGGCAAGAAAGGGATTCAAGAGAGTAAGCTTGTCAAGGAAGTATACCACCAGAACAGCGCGGTGGCATGAGATGTGTAAATCTACTTTGCCATCGCGGCACATATCTTACCATCTTTCGAGTCTTTATCAGGCCAAGATGCTGTACAGAACAAGCAGCTTCCAAATACAAACGCTCTGAGTGGCCAGCGGCCTCACGCAGTACCGTCCCCGGAGAAGCAGTAGTGGCATGGCAAGAGATAGAAGCCACCATGGAGATGGAGACGCACGATGACAGGGAGGATCGGGACGCCCAACAAATGTAATATGTTTGCTTCTCCGAGGATTTTGGCAAATGTTAGTGGATCGTGGAGATAGAAGAGAAGCAGACGAAATGGGTTGAAAGATAAGGGGCCGCGGCGATCACTCGGCAGGTTTGATGCGGCAAATTTATTGACTTCCAACGTTCTCTGTGCCGCTGCGCCGGCTCACTCCAGGCCCTTTCTCAACCTCATCTCGACTTCGCCGATAAGAACTCACGAATCATCTGCCATCGAACGGCGATTATCGTCGTTTCAGGCACTCATCTCGATGCCATGCCGAGCATGCATAGCAGCACTCAGGCTCGACGCAGCGAAGGATGCTTTTGCCATGTGGCCGAAATCGTGGGAGCACAATGCAAAACCCGCTATGCCCTTCTGGTCAGTGCGTTGATAAGGATCGCTCTCTCTGTGTGGCCAGCGCTGGCTTCCATATCTCCATCTACGCCATCTCATCGTTTGCCACTTCTCCGGTGCAGCGATGTTTCGAAGAATAGGCCCCCACAATCTGTACGATTCAGCCCCAAAGATTGCCTTCTTCCGCGGCGTCTAGGACTTTCTCGATATGCACATTGTGCTTTTCCTCGCTCTATACTGGCAGATCGCGTGTGAGCGCCATGACGACGGGAGGAAATCTGCAACCCCTTGGCTTGCCGTAATCCGCGTATCAATATGTGTCTAATGCCGTGACCTCTATCTCACTTGGTAAGGCGATCGATTTCGTACTACCATTACCCCGTCTTGCATCCATCTCAGCTTTCTGTGTATCGCTATCACCGCCCAGAACGTCAGCTTTCTCTTCATATCATCAATTCACAACCACAAAATGGCTGCGGTAGCACCAACGCACGAGGAGAGATCGCAATTACGCAGAGTGCCGGCGGATCTTCCACCTACCCCACCGGACTCAGACCACAGCGACAGCGAAAAGCAAGATGACAGCCAACGCGATGTGAGCGTCGTACCGTCGAAACCAGACTTCCCTTTACCACCACCTACCACAGCGCCAACAGAAGTCCTCGAGATTGACAAGAAAACGCCAGACGGATGGTTACCACGCGATCCAAAACTGATTCGACTTACCGGCGTCCACCCCTTCAACTCAGAAGCACCACTATCGGACCTGTATAACGAAGGCTTCCTCACAAGTCCAGAGCTCTTCTACGTGCGAAATCATGGACACGTTCCCCAGGTCAAGGACGAAGACATTCCCGATTGGGAATTCACCGTCGAGGGCATGGTCGAAACCCCACTCAAATTGACTCTCCGCGATCTAATGGAGCAATACAACAACGTCACATACCCAGTCACTCTCGTCTGCGCCGGCAACCGTCGGAAAGAACAAAACGTCGTTCGAAAAACCAAAGGATTCTCCTGGGGCGCTGCCGGAGTTTCGACCGCCCTCTTCACAGGCGTCGTGCTAGGCGAAGTACTGAAGAAAGCCAAGCCGAAGCGCGGTGCCCGCTACGTCTGCATGGAAGGTGCAGACAAGTTGCCGAATGGCTTCTACGGCACTTCTGTCAAACTCAATTGGGCGATGGATCCCAACAAGGGCATGATGCTCGCGCACGGCATGAATGGCGAAATGCTCCGCCCAGACCACGGCAAACCACTGCGAGTTGTGATTCCCGGCCAGATCGGAGGCCGCAGCGTGAAATGGCTGAAGAAACTCATCATCACCGCCGAGCCGAGCGATAACTGGTACCACATCTATGACAACCGGGTGCTGCCGACCATGGTGTCTCCTGAGGAGTCTGCGAGCAATGAGAATTGGTGGAAAGACGAGAGATATGCTATCTACGACCTCAGCACGAACTCTGCCATCGCGTATCCTGCTCATGATGAACAGCTAGCGATCGCTGCCGCCGATGCCAGCTATCGTGTGAAAGGCTATGCCTACGGCGGTGGTGGGCGCAGAGTCACCCGCGTAGAGATTTCGATTGACAAGGGCAAGACCTGGCGACTTGCCACCATCGACTACGCCGAAGATCGCTACAGGGAAGCGGGCCCTCAACAGCTCTTCAACGGCGCACTAGACATGGAATGGCGAGAAAGCAGCTTTTGCTGGTGCTTCTGGAACCTTGATATCGCTGTGTCCGAGCTTGCTGAGTCGCAAGACATTCTCGTCCGCGCCATGGACGAGAGTATGAACCTTCAGCCTCGAGACATGTACTGGAGTGTGTTAGGTATGATGAACAACCCATGGTACCGTATTGCCATTACGAAGAAACATGACACCCTGCACTTTGAACACCCAACACAACCTGCTCTCATGCCTGGGGGTTGGATGGAAAGAGTGAAGAAGGCAGGTGGCAATTTGAGTAATGGGTACTGGGGTGAGCGCTTCGGCGACGAAGCAGAAGAGCCTGTCGTCGAAGACGTGAAAGAGATTAAGATGACGAAGGACGGATTGAAGAAGCTGATCACGATTGACGAATTACGACAACACGACAAAGAAGACAGTCCTTGGTTTGTCGTCAACGGTGAAGTGTACGATGGCACGGCTTTCTTGGAAGGCCATCCGGGCGGCGCGCAGAGCATCATCTCCGCCGCTGCGCTAGACAGTTCCGACGAGTTTATGGCAATTCGTAAGTGAGACTACTAAGACAGGTGTAAGCAGCTGCTGACATCTGAACAGACAGCGAGACTGCAAAGGCCATGATGGTAGATTACCACATTGGCTCCTTGAGCGAAGAAGACCGACTCGCCCTAGCTGACGGCGAAGCGCAACCCATGCCTTCCGCAGAGCCAGCCACATACTTCCTCGAGTCCCGCTACTGGAAACGCTCAACGCTGCATTCAAAAACAACAGTCTCATGGGACACGCGCATCTTCCGCTTCAAGCTCGAGCACGAATCGCAGAGCCTCGGCCTGCCCACGGGGCAGCACATGATGATCCGGCTACGCGACCCCGTCACCCGGGAAATGACCATTCGCTCATACACGCCGATTTCGGAGAGCGCGGAGCCTGGATTCGTCGATGTCCTCGTCAAGATTTACTTCGACACCAAGGAGCGTAAGGGCGGCAAGATGTCGCAAGCCATTGACCAGCTGCCTATCGGCCACCCGATCGAGTTCAAAGGCCCGATTGGCAAGTTTGAGTACAAGGGCGCTGGCGCGTGCACTGTGAACGGCGCAGAGCGACACGTCGACTCCCTCCTCATGATTTGCGCCGGGAGCGGTATCACTCCCATCTACCAGGTGTACCGAGCCATCATGCAAGACAAGGCGGATAAGACGCGCTGTGTCGTTCTCGACGGCAACCGGCTATATGAGGACATACTGTGCAAAGCCGATCTCGACGCTTACGCAAAGGGCAACGAAGACAAGTGCAAGCTTCTGTACACGCTCACGCAGGGTCCGGAGGACTGGCAAGGGCTGAAAGGAAGGATCGCTGCGCCATTGCTGAAGGAACATGCACAGAGGGCAGAGTTCTGTGCGGGCAATGCGATGGTATTGGTTTGTGGACCTGAGCCGTTGGAAAAGAGCGTGCATGCAGCATTGCTCGAAATCGGGTGGACTGAGGATGATATGCTATTTTTCTGATTCTTGCTGCATCGAAGCATTGGGGTGGATAGGCGTCCGGGCAATCACGAATCTGGCGTTCTGGGAGGAAAATGTAGCAATGATTGAAACTACTGGGCGTAGCCTCCACTGTGCTGCTGCATTGAAAATTTTTACTCATGAGTGTTTGATTCGACTTGAGTTCGCCAGCCGACATAGGATTATCACGAGCTATTGACTCTCAGCCGCAAGAAAACCGAAAGCTTGTTCAAGCTTACTAGTAGACAGAGGCTGTAAGTTTGCAGGCATCATTTGCCTGCATTGCAGATGACTCCCAAGCTACGACTGAGAGCATATCGTGACTGTCGAACTTTGAAAAGATTCTGAGTAATGAATGTCGAGTGCATGTGTTGTTGTTTGAGATTTCTCAAAGTCCAAAAGCATGGACACCATACCACTTCGAACTCCGAGGCTGCTTGGTCATTCAGGTGGTCCGGCCACAGTTAGGTAGAGACGTTGAGCTTTTCATCATCGGAAGGGCGTGAGCACATGGTTTCCACCTGGCGGGCGGGTCTATCCACCTCCACCATCGTCAATAATGATGCACGTTCGCAAGGCTGGCAGCTGACTCGAAGGATTCCAAGTACCAATCTTCGTTGGCCGAGACGCCATGCCTTAATGGGTATCATTCACGCGTAGGTAGACGATGCGCGGGGGCTGTGTGATATGACTCTCACATAGTAGAAGCTAACATACAGTCATCATGCTCTGGTTGAGGGTTGAGGAGATGAACCATGCTCATGATGGGTATACAGCAGTATCGAAGCCGTGAATAGTATGAATCGGGGTTCTTGCCGCGAGGCTGAGTAGGGCGAGGGCGTGAAAAAAGCTTCGACACCGCTCCGCATTCGCACTCAAGCTAAGCCTATAACGAACTCCGGTGAGGGTCGGTGTTCGATGCTGCTTACGGCATGGCTGGCAGGTTTGGGTACTTGGACAAGTACATGCTCGTCGCATCTGAGTCAAGGGGCGATCAGAGCGGTGGTCTGAAAGGGCGCAGGCGGGGTCGGAGTTTGGACTGGCCAGCGATTCGTGCAGCCAGTCTGTTGCCTTGTGGGCTGATGTGGCTTGCTGGGATGGTCTTGAGTCTAGTCACATGCAGCGAAAGCGTGTCTGCATTGGAAATCATGCGACTGCGGTGATGAAGTCGAGGATGTGATTTCGAAGCAGGCACGCCATGGGCTTAGCAATGCATTGGATGCTTCAATGTGTGAGTGCAAGTAGTATGATTATAAGAATGAACCAGTGTCCGCAGTCTATTCCATCTACCATCATAACCATCACCATCACAACAAGAACAGTATCATCACAGTCATCTGCCTCGAGCAAGTAACTACGTTCCCCAATCTGACACAGACCCTGCGATCCTTCCAAGCCAAAAGCCAAACCACATCGGACCCGACTCGCACGAGCAACCACTTCACATACCCAGCTCCGAGCATCGGATTATCAAGTCCGAGCACAGAAAAACGCGTGCCTACCATCGCACCCGCAACAATCACGTCAGCAAACGGCACATATAAGGAGCCCACAGCTTCCCTTCATGCCTAGCTCAACTCGCCAAACAACATCAACATCAACACCGACGACAACAACAAGGATCGTCCCATCACTACCGCAACTTCCAACACCTTTCAACAACAGACACAAGAGCCTCTTCGACCCTTCCATCTTCGACAACAAAACGATCACAATGTCTTCCCACCAATCCTCAACCTCAGATCGCAAAATGTCCAAAGTCTCAGACACCTCATCAATCCTGAGCACATCCACCACAAGCTCAATGTCAGCCTTGCTCAAATCAAAGCTCACACCCAAGAGCAAGAGCAAGCCTGAGAAGGAGGAGCTCTCGCCTGGCGAGAAGCAGGCAATCCGAAGGAAGGACAGGATGAGCTATCAGACCCTGGCCACGATTGCATCAATGAAGTAGGCTTACACTTCTGCGCGTCCTTTTTCCCCGTCCAACAGTCGTTAACATGACTAAGGGAAAAAGCGGCTAAGCTGTTCGAGGACGAGCCCGAGAGTGCAAGCGACGCTTATCAAGCGCGGAAGGCTACGCAGTTCTTGCGAGCTGGTTCGCTATGATTGAACAATTCTTGCGAATCAGATCGAGGAGGCCGTCGAGGGAGGATGAATGTAATGAGCTTCATGACTTGTTTTGCTTTGGGCATTTGGTCTTAGGTCGCGATCAAAGACTGCTGGGAGTTCGGCGTGTAATTCCTTTCTCTTCATCTTAGAGTTAACACTTTTATAGCCAATCAGTAATAGGGAATAATTCGCCAATGCTTAAGTGAATCATCCCAAAAGCCCTTGAACTCGTTTGGTTTTCGCATCGCGCAAAACGCCGTGACACCTCGCTAAACCCAGCAAAAAAAGACCCATTGTGCTGCCAGTCGTGCTTCTCAATCCCCCTCACCTGAACCACTTCAGCACAAAGTACACAAACACACAGAAAACCAGCACGCCTCCCCAGAAGATCCACTTGTCCTCTTTCGCTCTCCTCTCCACCATGCGAATCGTGTCTCCCGAAATGCCCATCGTCGTGCCAACAGAGTATAGCTTCCTCTGCGTGCCCTTCAGCATCTCCCTCTGATCGCCCAAATCTCCCAGCACAGCCCTTCCCCTCTCAAGGTACTCGTCGAGCGTCGCATTCGCCGACCCGAAGAAGTTCTGCTCCCCCAGCGCATGATTCTCCCTCGACTGATCCGTGCCAAGTCCATAAGGCGACTGATACGCCGAGTAACTGTTCACGCCGCCCTGCCCGGCAACGAAATTCGGATTCGACGTCCTGAACAGCGGATTCGAGCTCGATGCTCCCCCGCCCGCGCGCATCGCAGCATCCGAGTACGGGTTCTCCGGCGTCTGGTTCGTGTGTGGCCTACGCCCCAGTAATTCCGAGCGGTCTGCTACATGGCCCTGCTCTTCTTTGGTGTGCTTGAGCTCTGCGAACTGCGATTTGAACTCGAGGAGCTCGGAGCGGAAGTTGGCGATGCGGTCTTTGCCCTTTGTGGCTTTGTCGGGGACGAGCTCGACGTCGACGGAGCGCTGATAGTCGTCGAGGGTGCGCGCGAAGGAGGTTAGGGAGGTTGTGAGTTGGCCTTGCAGGGCGGGATTGGGGCCTGGGCTGTCGGTGAGGGCTGCTAGGTCGGCGCGGATGGATTTGGATTGCCGTAAGGCGGAGTTGTAGAGGGCGCTCTGTTGGAATGGTGGTCAGTGGTTGTTGGGGTTTTACGCAATATTCAGGACTAAGACTTACCATGATAGAGATGTGTGTGTAGTGGAATGGTAGAGCCTCCTACGTTTCCTCGTTGTTTAGGTGCCACGATTCGCTTATCAGATGTCCCACGTGTCTGGACGCGGGGCTTTCCGCTGTGCATTCACTTCCATCTGCCTCACGAGAGGTACACTTCTTCACATGCACTCGCGTCTTGATTGCAATTTTGGGTATATCAATACTAACAAAAGATACTACCGGTAGAGCCGCTACAATACATCATGGGAGGCTTTCTTATTGCCCTTTGAGGCACAGGTAATGGCCATCATCGTCTTCTCAGCCACTCATTACTCTGACCGATCGGGTCTCCCTCAGGCATACAGCTCGCCCAGCCGTCAATATTCATCATCGTCACGATCGTCGTCCGAGATTTCGATGTTAAAATCGGGGTCGACGATGCCCGGCGGCGGACGCATCCCCTCCCTTACCATCATCTTCTTGTACTGGCGCTGGATGTGGTTGGGCTGTCTGTCATTAGCAACTGTTCTGCACTTCCGAGGCGAAAAGGGTATCACTTACAGAGTAATCGCCCCCTCCATTCTGCTTCATCTTGTCCGCAATGAGCTTCCACTTCAATTTGCTCATCTCAGCCTCCACCTCGTCCTTGGCCTGCAGCAGTTTCGGGCGGTCCTCCGCCCTGATGATCGAGAAGTTGTCCTTCAGGCGCCTATGTCACAGCGTCAGCTCACAATATCTCACTCCATGGGAACACGAAAACTCACTCGTAACGATTCGGCAAGGTAGAAGTACCAGTCTTCTGCTCCGTCAACTCCTCCCACACCGCTCGTATCTCCTTCCAGGTCTTTTTCTCCTTGTCGCGCAGGTCCAGGAGGGCCTTGTCAGCCTCATCACACTCGTCGTAGCTACGAGGTATTGGGCGAGCATCCATGATGCCCTGCTTCGGCGCCCTGCGCTGGCGGTTGAATGGCATGGGGTTTTTGACCTTGGTGCCGGTAGATCTACGAGCCGTCTTGCGAGACCTAGCAGATGACTTGGGGGTAGCATTACGGTTCTTCGCTACCGGGGTCTTGAGCTTGGTTGCTGAGCGGTGCTTCTTGCGGACCACTGGTTCGTCGTAGTCTTCCTCGTCCTCAGACTCGAAGTCTTCCTCTTCTTCCTCATCCTCGTCTTCTTCGTCGTAGTCTTCGTCTTCCTCGCTCGCCACTTCAGAGTCTGGGCCATCGCCTTGGGCAAATTGAGCCTTCTTGCCCTTCTTCGCGCGTGCAGCAGCTGACTTGGAATTGGACGGAGTGACTGCCTCGGAGCTCATGGCGCCGCCGTCGGCTTGGGTGGACGGAATGCCGTTGTTTCCGCCGAGGTGGACATTCGCCATGTCATGATCAAGAAGATTGTTCAAGCTCGGGTCAAGATTCGCGATGTTGAAGTATGGGCCTTGGCCGACCTGGCCGAGCTCACTGTAGTGGTTGCCGATGTCCTGCATGTCGGCGTCGCCGTGGTAGGTACCTGATTGCTCCATTGCTTCACTGGACAGTTTGTCGCAATAGGCGATGAGGCTCTGCGTCTCTGGGTCCGCAAAGACTGAGTGGATTAGAAATGTCTTGTTCGAGTCTCGGTGGTAGGAGAGTGTTTTGTCAAGGGGAAGTCAGTTGGCAGCTGGAAGAGGGGTTTATGTAGGCCGGTGAGAGGCAATGCATGTGACGCATGTCATTGCGGCTCTTCAGTGAGTTGAGTCAAACGGTGGGCGCGACAGCTTAGTGATGACCTCACTTGCAAACTTGCTTCTCATTTCAGCTTCATGTCTCGGTCGAGTCACGATGGCACATGGGATAGATCGGAGTAACTGAAGATAAATGAAATAATGAAAGTCGCAAAACCACCAGCCCACTCCAACTCAGATGTCCAGTTCCCTTAGCCTTGGTCTTGACAGGCGTGGATCTCTTAAGGAATCTCTGGCAGTGATCCCCTCTATATATGCCGCGGGCCCAATCTCGTGAAATCTCTGTTCGAGACGTGACTCCCTCAACCGGTCCTCGAAACGAACATCGTCCAAATAAAATGCATTCCTACGACCAGTGTACCGTTCGTCATCGTCACTATGCATCAGTGCAAGCGGACTCCTCGACCTCCGCAACGCTCTGTCAAGACTCCCACTCGAGCGCGAGCGGCCAATTGGTCGTGGCCAAATATCATAAGACAAGTCCGGCAAGTTAAGGTTTAGATACCGCCTATTCCTCTCGGCCGCGCGGTCAAGATACTCTTGGTCTTCGATCAGCCTCCGAATACGCCTGTCATTCTCGCGGTCCCACCATTGTCTCCCGTCCGCGCGCCTGCGTCTCGGCCACTTCCTGATCGGTGTTTCGATCGACTGTAGAGATAACCAATCCGATCCTCGCCCGTGCAGCTCAGAGAGCACATCAGGTCTCAACGATGCAATAGCCCTCAGGCAATCCTGCTTGTCCCTCGGGTCCATACACGATCTCACAATACCCGAGCACCAACCTGCTAGAGAGATGGTATCCTCCTCTTCCGCAATTTCGTACAACCAGCCCAAGAAAAACGTCCTTAGTACCGAGCCGATAGATCCGCTCGCAGCTGCATTGGACACCTCTGCCAACGCCCGGAACAGTCTCTTGGCTCTATCCGCTGCACGACGAGGGCCAAGTCTCATATCGTCAACCCATAAGTCCTCGAGAAAAGCGATCAGCCGCCTGCCCGCTCCGGGTGGCGGATCGCCGCACTCTTCAGCGTCGACCATGCATTCGATAACGAGGTAGAATGCTTTGCGGAAGGTACGCTCACTGACCGGAGAGTCGAGCGAAGGATCGCGTAGATCAGGGTGCGAGCGAAGCCAGCCGTCGAGGACGAACTCGACGTCCGACTCGTTGCGGAAGTGGTTTGCAGTAAAATACGGCAGGTAGGCCTGAAGAATGTGGTCGCGGAGAGATAGTGTACGGGGAAGCCGAGGGCCTAGTGCTCTGGGGGGACGCAAGTAGATGTCGGAATAGCTCATAGTTGGATCTGGATCGACGGTAGTGGTTGTGTATGGGAGAAGGTGGTATGGACTTTGCAAGCGAAGGTTGGAGGACTTGGGGAGGATATTTAGTATCGCCCGAAAGAATTTGCCTTGTCCCACTCATACGGACGACGCAAACATCGAAGTGGCGCAGAGCCATCACGAGGCAACACAAAGCTGACGGATTGGGTTGCAAACGCCCGGGTGTGCACACTTATGCCTGTGATCTCCAGTCAGCTGGGTTGTGATCATCGAATGTCGGGGCGTGAACTCTAGAGTACAAGGAAAATTTCCGGGGAGACGACAACGGAAGGTTTGGTAGTCCTTCACGTGGTTTATCTAGGTCCAACTGTTGAGTTGCCTGTTCCTACGTCGGTTCCCTGCGTCAGAAAAGCGCATTTGTGCAACATCAGGCGCAGATTGACGGTGACAATGCAGGTGGGACGCCATTTTAGCTTTCTCTGTGCACTGATGGGGAGAGAAGATCGACTCTTTCAGTTGAAGAAGGCTGAAGGGTGTCCGTCGTCTTCGGCATGCTGTCAATAATTTTCCTAGCCACGCTGTATCATTGTCTTGGCCCCTTGCTGCCTTGTCTCTGTTTGCTCAACCGCCTGCGACCTTGTCCATCGACACTGATGCTTCGCCGTCCTCTCCGACCTCTTCTCTCCTCGTCCTCCGTGGTTGAAGCTCTCCGTGGTACCCTGACTTCGACTTCGATTTTTCTGCGAGATCCGGTCGGTGATGTGGGTGCCAAATGGGTGAAGCTCTTGCGTGCCAGTGGACTCCGACCATTCCGGACTGCTGAAGAGCCCGGCTGGTATGTAGGAACTGGTAGTGCAAGTGGAGACATTGTAGCTGCATCTTCCTGAGCTCGAGTAGGAACATACGAGTGGACTTGGGCGGGCGGATCGGGCTCCAAAGATCGCCTCGGTACTCCAAAATGTAGTGAGACTGAAGAATCAGAGCCAACTGAGCGAACAGAGGCGGCGTGCTGCTTCCCTTTGTTGGTATCGGTCTCGTCAGGTAGGGCCACATTGGGGCGTCGTTCAACATCAATCTGTACCATGCCTGTGTGTTGGGCAGAGCGAAGCCGCGGAGTCTCGTAGTATGCGCCACCAGCAGGTCGCTGGGCAGCCTGTTGGTTCTGATAAGCTGTAACAGCTTCGGGACCGACGATGCTTTCCACACGCCGTGGGACAAGAGTCGAGCGACTTGAATCGCGGGACCCGAGTCCCAGTGACTGCCAGCTTGTCCTTCTTGAGCTCCTTGGCGTAATCGGATCACCAGACTGTCGGTTCCGCAATACGCCAGAATCATTGGCTTGGTGATACCAGCCACCAGGTAGTTGCTCTGCAGGGGCAAATCTACCTTGGAGGTGATTCGGTGGCTGCAGAGGGGTATGGATGTATCTGTTCGTCCGAGCTTCAGCAGCAGGTCTGAATGTTTCTGGGTCAACGTTGAGATCGTCGCCATATGCTTCAGCTTCGGCGACGACTTGCTCGGCTGTAGTCTTTTCGTCAGCCTTGCCAGCGTCCGCTCTTGGTCCACCCCACGTCCTCTGGCCGGCGGTGAAGATACCGTACTGTTTGAAGCGGGTCAGTATTTGCTACAATGGCTACCCGTGTTCTCACTTACTACCATATACAGCCAGTTGAAAGCCGGGTTAACAACAAACATGAGTGGATACAAGACGACCTTGTAACGGCCGAGCTTTGCGGCAAAGTAGATCATGAGTACCCAGTTCAGGCCGAGCGACACTGCAATGAAGCCAACAGGCAGATTGCTGATCTTTTGAGAGGTTGTCAGAAGCGAGATGACCAGGATGAAGAACAGTAATGCTGTTGTCCGGATAGTATTCTGTGCGAGTCGAATGACCAGCAGGAGAGGGTAGCGTCGCCAGAGGCGAGCATCTGTGAGCATGCAGACCTCGTTTGTGATGAAGCCAAGAAACCACCTTCGCCGTTGCTTCAGCAAAGACTTGAATGTCTGAACTGCTTCCGTTTTGCAGAATGCTCCCGTGTTCATCTGTATCTGATATCGCTCTCTGGCACTCTATACACAGCTGTCAGTAATTCCCTGGATCTTGCCACGAAGAATGCTGCAATACGTACAATCATGAAAAGATGTGTGAGGAATCTGTCCTCTCCGAGATGGTTCTTCCAGTAGTCGAAGTGATCCTGACACTGCTCAGCTTTGTCTGCGAAGTAGAACTTGGCGAGCTTTCGAAAGGCACTAAAGCGAAGCATAGTAAGCGCGCCTGGCAAACAAGTCACGGCGCCGCAGCCACTTTCTACTGTGCGCTCAAAGAGCTGACCATGGACATATTCCATGTCCTGGAGTACAGTGATGAGCTTGTGCTTAGCCGTCGTACTTGTGATGATACCCGTCTGCGCGAGCATGTTCCGGCTACTTCCTGGCTTCAGCTCCATCTCGTACATGAAATTTTGTATACAGTGTCGATCAAGAATGCAATCGCTGTCAATAAACAGCATGAACAGGTCATCGTGGCGGCGGAGGTAATCTTGGTATACTCGATCGATGAGGCGGAATGTCTGCTTCTGGCAGCTCCGCTTGCCGCCATGAGGGAAGCGAGAGACAGTAATGCGGCAGCCACGGTAAGCAATATCGATACTCCTGGGAAAAGACTCCAGTGTGATGGGAACACCGAGCTTCTCGATGGTCCGCAGGTACAGTTCATTCTCATCCTCGCCATCGAAAGACAAGAAAATATGGAGGCAGCTTGGTGGATACTCGCAGTCGGCGATTGAGTCCACTGTACGCAGGAGGATCTCAGGCTCTTCGTTGTAGCATGGCATGATGATGACGACCTTTGGTGCGGTGTGTTCGTCTAAGACGTATTTGATCCGCCGAGAGCGGCCAACATTGTTGGTCACAAGTTGGTAGACGCAAAAGAGCCATGGCACAGTGAGCAAGCCAGCGAATGACCAGAATGCGAACCTGATTGGATTCATTTTTGTCAGTTGTGCGAACAAGATGACAGGATGTTTTTAGTCAGCCTGCACTTCGAAATATGGCCGTAACGGTTGGCAGAGCCATATATGCTGGTGTGAAGGTTTCCGCCGGATACATACTATGTACTCGTCAGCAACTCCATGCGTATATTGCAAACGCCGCCCTTCGATCTCCACTCACCCATTGCAAAATCCCCACCACATCCTCAGGAAAGACGCTAACGACCTGCGAAGGTAAAGGCAGGGTAACAACCATAATCGGCAGAAATACACACCGCATCGCCACAAAGAATATCATGTTAGCAACAGCCAAAATTCTCACCGACCAATTCTCCGCCTTCTGCACCACTTTCGCCAGACAAAACAAAAAAGCACACAGCCAGAGGATCCATTCGAGGAGAGCCGGGAGCATGATACTGCCGACAATGGAAACGCAGACGATGTCCTTGACGGGCCATGGTGGATTGGGAGGCGCTCTGTTGAAGAGGGCGGAAGACATCAGGGCGGAGGTGTGAGGGTGGTGGTAGTGAGGGTGGTATGTTGCCTTGCCGTTTCTCTTCCGCACGATTGCAAACGTGTGAGTTGCAATGCGTGCGGCATTGGAGGTGCAGGTACCCGCGACACGTAGGTGACACGAGTGAGCGCACGCTGTGCCACTGTGTGACGGTGGCTGTCCAGTACCTACCTGCGAAGGGATTGGCGGTGGAAAGCAGGGAGAGTGATGGCAATGCCGCGCTAGATGCGCTTGATCGGAGAGAGAGACATCGCAGTCAATGTTGGGAGGTAGAAGGAACGAACGGCAAGCTGTTCCATTGTAGGCAAGCAGGCACGCCACGTGTATGAGGCGACCTCACCTGCACACACAGCACCGAATAACAAACGCGACAAGTTACGATCGAGTGTGCGTGCATTTTATCTGGACGCCCCATCGCAGACCTCAAGCAGTAAAGGCAATGAACTAGGATATCTGTCGATTGAGTGACTGTGAGACTTGGGGACTGGTTCTTTCGTCGAGTACCTACAAGTCATCATTAGCTAGCACTGAGACCCGACTACCACCCATGCTCCGTTTTCACAAACCATCGGTCGTCTCATCCTACGGGGAGAGCATGCAGATGTCTCTGTCTCGGCTGCATCATGAGTGCAGCATTGGAGGATGCATGCAGTCGCATCCATTAATGTACGAAAGGCTACCAGGACGGCACCAAGGAAATGCCTCAGAATATATGTCAATGAACATCCACGTGACTATGCACAATATATGCACAGTATTGCATGATCCTACTGCTACCCTGTATTCAGCATTTATCCTCCCAACATACGTCGGAGCTCGGGTACAAGGGCGGACAATGCTCGCCTCCGCAACGCAACCGCCAGCTCTCGCGAGAGACACTTTTGCTCCGCCATCATCGCACCTCGTTCCATCACCTCCATCTCCACCCCAATACCATCCACACCACCACACATCATGTTCGCCGCCCGTACCGCTTCTTCCCTCGCCGGCGCTGTCCAGCGCCGCGCCTTCTCCGCCTCGGCCAGCAACGTACGTCGTGAAACTCAATCCCCAACGACCATGACCATTGGGATCATCGCGAGCGCATCCACTGACATGACATTTCCAACAGCTCTCCAAGGTTGCCGTCCTCGGTGCCGGCGGTGGAATCGGACAGCCTCTGTCTCTCCTCCTCAAGCTCAACCCCCGCGTCACTGAGCTCTCCCTCTACGACATTCGCGGTGCCCCCGGCGTTGCCGCTGATGTCGGCCACGTCAACACCAAGAGCACCGTACGTCTCACAACTACGCGCAAGATCGATGGATGGACGAACGATAGAATCTGACAACATTCGCGATAGGTCACTGGCTACGCTCCCGAGTCTGAGGGTGGCATTGGTGCTGCCCTCAAGGGTGCCGAGATCGTCCTCATTCCCGCCGGTGTTCCCCGCAAGCCTGGCATGACCCGTGATGGTACGTGAACGCTGCGATGTCTATGGAATCGCGCTGGGACACGCAGCTAACGAAGTGGTAGACCTGTTCAACACCAACGCCTCCATCGTCCGCGACCTCGCCAAGGCCGTCGCCGAGCACTCCCCCAAGGCCAACATCCTCGTCATCGCCAACCCGGTCAACAGCACCGTCCCCATCACCGCCGAGGTCCTGAAGAAGGCCGGTGTCTACGACCCCAAGCGTCTCTTCGGTGTCACCACCCTTGACGTCGTCCGCGCCTCGCGCTTCATCTCCCAGCACAAGGGCACCGACCCCGCCAACGAGAACATCGTTGTCATCGGTGGCCACTCCGGCGAGACCATCGTCCCTCTGCTCAGCCAGAGCGGCTACAACCTCGAGGGCGATGCCCTTGCCGCCTACGTCAAGCGCGTCCAGTTCGGTGGTGACGAGGTCGTCCAGGCCAAGGACGGTGCTGGCTCTGCCACCCTCTCCATGGCCATGGCCGGTGCCCGCTTCGCCGAGTCCCTCCTCAAGGCCGCTCAGGGCGAGAAGGGCGTCGTCGAGCCCGCCTTCGTCGAGTCCCCTCTCTTCAAGGACCAGGGCGTCGACTTCTTCTCCACCAACGTTGAGCTCGGCCCCAACGGTGTTGAGAAGATCCACCCCATCGGCCAGGTCACCGAGCACGAGCAGAAGCTCATCGACGTTGCCGTCGGCCAGCTCAAGGGCAACATCTCCAAGGGTGTCAAGTTCGTTGCCGAGAACCCATAAATTATTGCGTCATGTAATGCAGATGGCAATAATTAATTAAAAGTTCGAGGCGCGACGTGTGGATAAGAGGGAGGAAGGAGTTGTTACGAATAAAGTAGAGCTTCTGTGTAGAATTACCAAAGGCTTTTTTTGTGATGTCCCCCAAAAATAGTGTTTCGATCGTTATTACCCTGTTACCGTGCACCATGGAAAGTTGCAAGGATTCTAGTTGATAACAGTACAATGACCACGTGACACTGGCAAGTCTGGTGAACATCATTAATCGGCCGCATTATACGCCACGCACCGAAAGCCCGCCGTCACACGACGCGCTGAGAAGCAGCAGCCATCACGGTCTCCCTTGACCGGTTTCGGTTTCTCGGTGTGTGAGACGGCGATACCGAGGCTGACTGGAGACGAAAGCGCAAAATAGCCACGATAGTGGATACTGCAGAAGAGCACGTGTGGTAGTAGCCGGCCGAGAGTCGAGAAAGAGTTAACCGGAGGCGGAAGATTTTTGACTCGCGTTCTGGTGGATAATAATTTATGTCTTGAGCATACATGTATCTGACGACGTGCTGTTCTCTTATGGTCGGCATTTTTGACTGTAGCGTGCGTATTTTTGTTCTTCTACTGCTTCCCATACTCCGATACACGGTAAGGAAATGTGCACTCAACACAATAATAATGTTTCTCCCAAATCAAGGCAGTCTCCACGCATCTCCACTGAAGCCCCAGGATTGCGCCGACAGGGCCACCCGGAGAGAAGGGCTTGGTGCTCACAATTGGCGGTTGGCAGTGACGCAAGATGCCGAAGCAGTGCCTCGGCTGAAAGGACAGCGCCAGAGACATTGCAGCATGCGGCTCAAGCCAACGGACAGGCGGCCGGCAAACAGACTCGCGCTCGCGCTGCACACAAGGAGTATTGTGAGATTTGTCTTTTACACTCCCAGATATATTCTTCTAGACAATATACACGGCCTCTTCTGCTACTCACTTCCTCCTTCACCTCCCTCCCCTTTGCCCTCCTCATGTTCGGCGTAGCTGCGCGCAACCGAGCGCTTTTCGCAACTACCGCATCATCGCGTACCGCCCTCACTCGGCCTGTTGCCGCATACCGAGGATCTTTCGTCAAGGGTGTATGTCAACAGTTTTCCTCTTCGTCTCGACTCCTGCATTCTTTCTTCCCATTGAGTCTCGAGTATTGTTCTGTTGCGAGAGGTCTAGACGCTGATATACCGAACCATACAGTCTGCAATCACCATGGCCGCCCAACAGAAGAGGAAGCAGAGCAGTCTGCCCGCTGGTGAGTTTTTGTCACATGTCAAGGCAATGTGTAGAAGTGCATCCCCAATTGACGCCTTGCCCAGGATACAAAGAGGACCACAGCAAGGGAGCCATGCTCCGCTTCGAGGAGAACTTGCCCAAGCTCCCCGTGCCAACTCTTGAGGAAACCGCGAAACGATACCTCAAGTCGGTCCGCGCACTCGTTACCGAGACAGAGTACAAGAAAACCGAGAAGGCCGTCAACGACTTCATCTCTCCCAGCGGCCTCGGCCCAGAACTCCAAAAGAGGCTACAGGCAAGAGCAGCGCAGCCTGGCACGAACAACTGGCTCACAGAGTGGTGGAACCAGGCCGCATACCTGGCCTACCGTGACCCAATTGTTCCATACGTCTCCTACTTCTACAGCCACCGCGATGACAGAAAACGAAGAGACCCCGTCAAGCGCGCTGCTGCCATCTCGTACGCCGTGCTCGACTTTGCCAAGCAGGTCAACGAGGGCACCCTCGAGCCTGAATACATGAAGAAGCTCCCCATCGCCATGAGCTCTTACCAATACATGTTCAACTGCTGCCGCATTCCCAAGAAGCCTTCCGATGAGCCCAAGAAGTACAACTACAAGGAAAACGCCTACATCTTGGTCGTCCGCAAGAACTCTTTCTACAAGCTCCCCTACGAGGTCAATGGCCGCCAGCTCAACGCTGCCGAGCTTGAGGAGCAGTTCCGTCGCATCTACAAGTCCGCTGAGAAGGGTCCTGCGATCGGTGTTATGACCACAGAGAACCGTGACAACTGGACCGACATGCGTGCACGTCTGATCAAGACGAACCCCTCGAACGAGGCCGCCCTTGAGCAGATTGAAGCCGCTTCCTTCGTTGTCTGCCTCGACGATGCCTCTCCAATCACACTACACGAGCGTTCTCGCCAGTACTGGCACGGTGACGGCAGCAACCGCTGGTTCGACAAGCCTCTACAGTTTATCGTCAACGAGAACGGCACTTCCGGTTTCAACGGCGAGCACAGTATGATGGACGGCACTCCCACTCACCGTCTCAACGACTACATCAACATGTGCATCTTCAACAACAAGCTCGACTTCGAGAACCCCGAGGTTCGCTCCGACCTCCCTCCTCCCACACCCATCAAGTTCCAGCTCTCCACTGAGAACCTCGAGGATATCAGCACTGCCGCCGCCAACCACGTCAAGCTCATGTCCCAGCACGAGCTCCGCGTCGAGGCCTACCAGGGCTACGGTAAGGGCCTGATGAAGAAGTTCAAGTGCTCTCCCGACGCCTACGTGCAAATGATCATCCAGCTCGCCTACTACAAGTTCTACGGCAAGAACCGCCCGACATACGAATCTGCCGCCACTCGTCGCTTCCAGGAAGGCCGCACCGAAACCTGCCGCACCGTCTCCGAGGAGAGCGTCGCTTTCTGCACGGCCATGCAGCATCCCCTCAGCACAGCCGAGGAGTGCCGCGAGCTGTTCCTCAAGGCTCTCAAGGGCCACGTCGCATACATTAGCGACGCCAGCGACGGCAAGGGTGTTGACAGACATCTCTTCGGCCTGAAGAAGCTGCTCAAGGACGGCGAGGACGTGCCAGAGATCTACAAGGACCCCGCATACTCCTACTCCAGCACATGGTTCATCTCGTCCTCGCAACTCAGCTCCGAATACTACAACGGCTACGGCTGGTCCCAGGTCGTCGACGATGGTTGGGGGTGAGTTTTTCCAATTCCTTTTTTTCTTGTATCTCATCCCGAAACACTCGCTGACTTGCCATCTTCTTCACAGAATCGCATACATGATCAACGAGAACAGCGTGCAGTTCAACATCGTCAGCAAGCACCTCGGCTGCGAGCGCATGGCATTCTTCCTTAACGAGGCGGCGGGTGACATCCGGGATATGATGGCCGCGACGATGCCAGCGGAGAAGGCCAAGTTGTAAAGAACGAAAGAAGAAAGAAAGAAAGATTTCGAACTGTTGTACATACCTTAGATCACGAGTCGGGGAGGATGATGGAAACGCGGTAGCTTTTGCACTAGGAAAGGGGACATTGCATACCCGCTCCGATACCGTACGTTTCTTTAGGAACGCTTCGCCGCACTGGCGCACATTTTCTGCTGATAGATGTGAATGATGTGATGTCCTTCGTATCTGCATATATGTATATACTTTTCCTCTGCAATTTGACACAAAACTTGTGCATGTGTCTCACCCTAACTCTAACCCTACTCGAGCACTCTCCTTGTCTTCATATTCTTTGAGAAGACGTATAGACCTCTAATGGAGCTCGATATCACATCGCTTGCTTGATTCAGTTTGAATATAGATGGCTGCTGCTAATCGCTGTGTGTTCGCGTGCTGCTACTGTGGCATTGGTTCTCAATACTTCTCAATGCAGTCGTCTGATCGAATTTCCGCTGTTCAGCAAACATACACATACACGAATCAAGTGACATCCACAAGCTCTCAAAGATTCTTCCTTGTGAGCACACAAGACACCTCCAAAGCACGCAATCAAGTGCGTCTGGAGAGTGAAGGTGCTCTTTGTTGGTGGCGGTGCTGACTGCTTTGGTATTGAGAGCAATACCATGACCTTGTCAATCTGGCGAACTCGGTTGACGACCACGCAGAAGGAAAAGAAAAAACAGAGAAAAAAGGCCAAAGACCAAAACATCGTGCAAAGTGGTATCTGAACAATTACAACAGGAACTAACAAAGAGTCTTCATATCAAATCCAGATCTGGAACGGGAAGGCGAAAGACTCGAAACACCGCCGCTAAAGCCCCAGACGAACGAACACGCGATAGAAACGAACACGAGTCCAACTACATTTGTACAACGACAACAACGATCTCCTAGTCCGACCAAGGATTCTTCTCCTCCGGGATATCTGGACTGCGCCTCTCCTTGCCCTTACCCTTCCCACTTCCACTGCCAGAACCATTGTCGCCGACAACCCTGTTCTCCCAAGGCTGCTCGTGGCCGGTCTCATCAAACCCAGGCTTATCGCCCACAGCTTCCAGATCATCGCTGTCGCTGTCGCCCACCGCGAAAGGTTCGGTGAGAGTGTGCGTCGCATCGGTGCTGCCTTCTTCCGGCTTGTCTGGGTTGAAACCGGTGCGGACTTCTTCCTGCTCTGGCTCGTCTGGGTATGTCTTGATGAAGTGCTTCTGCTCGACGCTGTTCCAGCCGGCGCCGCCTTCTTTACGGGCTCGCACGCGCTCGATGGTCTCGGCTTCGCGGTCTTCGACGACGAGGTCGACAAGCTGGCTTGAGTGGGACTTTGCGGAGTCTGAGGAGTTCTCGCGCAAGAGTTTGCCGACGCCCGGGAGGTGGGAGGTAGCTTTTTGAAGTTTGTCCGAGGCCTTTTTGCTTGGTCCTTCGCCGCTGGAATGGCTACTGTTGTCGTTGTTGGGGTTGTTGTGTTGGTGAACTTGTGATTGGATGTCGTGGATGCGACTCTTGCGCCGTTGCTTGTTATTCTTACCTGGCTGGATCAAAGCGCGATTGGTCGATGTCGAGATCATCCTCGGGTCTGCGTGAAGACGGTCTTCCCGAGTTGCGTAATGTGTGTTGATCACCGGGTAGTTCCAGTCGCCGAATTCCAAGGAGCGGGCGTTCTGATACAGCCTCTCTTCCTCAGAGTCCAGCTCAGGTTCTTCAGGTTCCTCGTGCGTACCGTAACCCTTGGTACCGGTATGACTAGACGACCTACTAGGATGCCTGCCGTTACCGGGACTCATTGTTCTCGCATGGCTATCGACTCCGAACCTGCTAAGCAGCGGCTGCTTTGCGTCCGAGCCCGGAGCGGGAATCCAGTACTTGCCACGACCGCCTCTCTCATATCTCATGCCAGCCTGCATCCTCGCAGCTCTGCTCGAGCTGGCTTCGTGCGCCATGACATTGTCCGTCGCATCAAAGTTCCTGTAATCGTACTTGTTGCCACTCCACGTCTCCTTCGCATCCTCGATCAGATCACGAGAACCGAAAGCGTCTCTGAAAGCGAAGCGCATCGGCATGCGTGCGTCCGATATCGTGACATCAGCAAAGTCCTTCCAACTGAACGAGTACCATTGCGCGAAAGCAAAGAACGGCATCTCAAAGCAAATGAGCGCGTCTTGGATCGCCGCCGCCAAGTTGTCGGCCGTGTAGCCACCTCCTATGCTCGGAATAGCGCCCAGCCAGACGAGGATGGACAACAGGAAGCCCTGCCACCAGGACGCAAATATGATGCCCTTGATCACCAAGAACTTTGGCATGGGTCTGAAAGGCTCCAAATCGGTGCTCATGCACACCCAGAAGAGTGCAAGATCGTACAAGGACCAGCAGATGCTGACATTGTAGATGATGCTCGTCCACATGTATCCCGAATCCACCGCAATAATGCCCTCCTTGAACGTGCCCGTGGCTTTCATGATCAATGTCGCGACTGCGAGCGCGGGCTTGATCCAAGCATATTGCAAAATCCCCCTCTTGATGCTCAGGAATGTGTGAGGGTCGCTGATGTCGACTTTTGGCAACACGTAGTCCAGTGGCCAGAGGTGGTCCACAGGCGCACGGCCGTGCATGAGGATTATAAGGCTGCGCTCTCCGCCGAGGAAGCTAATGAGGAGTTGGAAGAAGGTGTAGAGGACGAAGGCTTCGTAGACATCGCGCAGAGGGTCGATCCAGAAGGCAACGCGGAGGGAGGTCAAACTGGCCCAAGAGGCGATACTGAATATGGGAACCAGCATGAGGATACGGATGACATGGCGCTGGAGGAGTGGCTTGCGGTAGTTCTTGCATTGCAAGAGCGTGATTCTAGCAAGAGAGTGGTTAGTCGCGTGCGGGCAGGCATGTGCTCGGACAGGGAAACATACAGAACTGTCAGAAGACAAGCGACCAGCGAAGACACACCCGCGAGTATCAGAACCAGTCTTCCGAATCCAGAGCCAGTTCCAGCATTGCCAGGGTCACTCTGCTCCGCCATAGTTGCGATGGTATGCGAGGTAGGCATGGCCATGCGGAATGCTGCAACAGCTGCTGTAGTTTCCCTGCGTCCTTTGCTCTTATTGCATTTTCCCAGATTTTTATTCTTGCGCGCTTCCTGCTCAGTATCCCGCCTGGCGTGTCCAGATATTTGGCGGTGGTGGTTGTTATTCTGGAGCAGAAGGCAAGACCGCTCTGCGATCTAGGCAGCTCGATTCCTGGCTGTTTTGTTCCACACTGGAGCAGTGGTGGAGAGAGCTCTGCAGGGTCCGAGACCGACACTCATCAGCGTCACACGCCACGCCACAACCACTCTTCTTCAGCGTCATGTGACGCATGTAATAATGTTGGCAATTGACGACATTTACACTCTGACATGGAAAATGAGACATGCTGGTAATAGCACCGCATTTACTATCCTCGTATCGCTGGTATCGGTCACATCATGCTGCGTGCTAGACAAGCATCCGGTGGGGAATGGCATGTTGACTTCACCAGATACATCGCCATATTAGATGGTCCACATGATGATGATGATGCAAGTACTTTATTTAAATACTATCAACACCACCTGCAAAACGATTGGAAAGCATGAAAGCAACAAATTCTCAAGAGGGAATCAGGAAAGGGTAAGTAAAAAGGAAAGAACCGTCCACTCTCATTTCATGTCTTGTTTTCTAGCTTCCCTTATGATCGTATCAATCATGGCATCACGTGGCGGTCTATCTGCCAACTATAGAGAAAGACTGCTCCTGGCCCGATTAAGAGCAAGAGCAGCGTGGCATCCTTGCGCTCGAAACTTTTGACCCGCCCCATACATTATACTCGCTACTGTCGACAGCTCGCTTAAAGCTTGTCGTAGTAGTTGGTGTAGTCGGGCACGGCGGGCTTGAGACCCTTGCGGACACGGGTGGTCTCGACGATCTTGCCGGTCATCGAGGTGGGGTCGAGGGCGGAACCACCGCTCATGATCTGCCAGTGGTCGAACAGCATGGTGGGGAAAGCCTGGCCAGAGGTGGCGGCACGGAGGTCGGCGTTGAAACCGAAGGACTCGTTGACGGGCAGGTAAGCCTTGACAGAGAAGAGAGGAGTGCCCAGACGCTGGGTCTCCTCGAAGACGTGACCACGACGGCGGGTGAGGACACCGTAGATGCCACCCATGGCGTTCTCGGGGACCTGGATCTCGACCAAGAAGACGGGCTCGAGGAGACCGGGGTTGGCGAGGAGGGTGGCGGCGTAGAGGACACGACGCGCGGTGGGGATGACCTGTCCACCACCACGGTGGATGGCATCGGCGTGAAGGGTAACATCCATGATGTTGAAGCGGACGGAGCGCATGGGCTCCTCGGCAACGGGACCCTCCTTGGTGGCCCACTGGAAACCGGAGACAACGGAGTCCTTGATTTCGCTGAGGTACTGGACGGCCTTGGTCTGGTCAACGAGCAAGTTGGCACCGTTGGTGTCGGGACCGAAGCACCAAATCTTACGGGCGTCAGTGACGTCCCATCCGTGCTCGTCAGCAAGGATACGGGCACGAGCCTTGAGATCGTCACGGGGAGCGATCTTGCCGGCCTCGATGTCCTTGGAGACCTCCTCAGAGAGGGGCTCGGCGATCATGTAGATACGGTTGTGCTTGTTGGGGGACTTGGAAAGAGCAGTCATGCTGGACTTCTCGGCAACGGACTCGCGGTACTGGACGACGGGGTCGGAGATGCGGAGAGGGACACCAGCGTGGTCCTCCTCGAGATCCTTCAAGCAAATCTCGAGGTGGAGCTCACCGGCACCAGCAACGACGTGCTCACCGGACTCAGTGATGTAGGTAAGAACGCAAGGGTCGGACTTGGAGAGACGCTTAAGACCTTCGACGAGCTTGGGAAGGTCGTTGGCGTTCTTGACCTCGACGGAGCGCTGCACGACGGGGGAGACGGAGAACTTCATGACCTTCATGTTGTGGGCAGTCTCGTCGGTGGTAAGAGTACCAGACTTGAGCAAGAACTGGTCAATACCGACAAGACCAAGAATGTTACCGGCGGGCACATCCTCGATGGGGTCAGTGTAACGACCCATCATGAGAATGGTACGCTGGATGCTCTTGAGGAACATGTCGCTCTTGCCACCAGGGACGTAGTTAGGGCCCTGAATGCGGACCTTGATACCGGACTTGGCGGTACCGGAGAAGACACGACCGAAGGCGTAGAAACGACCCTTGTCGGAGGTGGGAACCATCTTGGAGACGTAGACCATGAGGGGACCCTTGGGGTCACAGTCACGGATACCGATGGCAGAAGGGTCGTCCTGGGGACCCTCGTAGAGGGTCTCAACACGGTACTTCTGGGCGGTCTGGGGAGAGGGAAGGTGGATAACCATCATCTCAAGAAGGGCGTCGGCGGCAGGCAAGAACTTGCGCATGACGACCTTGAGGAGGGGCTTGCCCTCGAGGTCCTTCTCCTCACCAACGAGCTTGATGCCGAGCTTCTCAACGAGAGCGTGAGCGGCCTCCTTCTTGCCCTTCATGACAGTGTCGAAGATCTTGAAGATGGGGTCCAAGCAGAACTGGTTGAAGGCACGCTCGACACCCTCGTCGGGGGTCTTGGTCCACTTCTTGGTCTTGGCGTTGAAGAAAGAGTCACCCTGAAATGATTGTTAGCCTTTCGATCGTAAATATACTGTAATCAGATATTCAAGACGTACCCAGAGACGCTCCATCATCTTGTTGCGGTCGACACCGAACTTCTTGGCGTACTTGACGGCGAACTGACGGATGGTGAAGGCCCAGCCGTGAAGACCGGAACCGAAGGCGACGGTACCCTTCTCGGGGTAGACCTGGACATCACCGAGAACCTTGTCGAAGTAGGTGGCGATGACGACGTTGACGGACTCAACGGCACGCGAGAAGTTCTGGTAAAGGTCCTCCTTGCCGAGCTGGAGCTCGAGAAGAGCACGGTCGACCTTGTTGATGACAAGGACGGGCTTGATGCGCTCACCAAGAGCCTGACGGAGCACAGTCTCGGTCTGAACGCAGACACCCTCGATGGTGTCGACGACGACGAGGGCACCGTCAGTGACACGGAGAGCGGCAGTGACCTCGGAAGAGAAATCAACGTGACCAGGGGAGTCGATCAAGTTAATCAAGAACTGGTTCTTCTCGGTGGGGATGGGGATGTCCTTGAGGTCCTCCTGGTCCTCAAGCTGTGCGTAAAGGGAGATGGCAGTGGACTTGATGGTCACACCACGCTCCTGCTCGTCGGCACGAGTGTCGGTGAAACGAGCAGAACCGGCGTTCTTGGCGGAAATGATACCGGCACGCTGGACGAGAGAGTCGGTAAGGGTGGACTTTCCGTGATCGACGTGAGCAATAACGGACATGTTACGGATATTCTTGGGAATATCCATAAGCTCACGGATCTCCTCGACGGTGAAGCTGTTGGGCGCTTGCTGTCAGCCGGGTGTTCTGATTCCATCATCTCTCCATCGCCACCTGGGCCGTCTCTTGCGCTCCTCACGCTGGGGAGACGGTCGGCAGGTGGATTGCGTCGACTTACTTGACCATCTTGGCGGTATTTGTGGGTGGTTGTGTGTGGGAAAGGTTTTTCTGGACGAGGTCCTAGAGGCTGATGAATGCCCCGCTTGCAAGTACTCGGTGATGAGCACTTAAGTGACCGTGTGGTGTTGCCTGCCTGGGTAGAAGAAAGTCAGCGGTGATGCTGATGGATGGCAGCAGGATGGGATGGGCGGACGCACCTGTCAAAGGCGTTGTGGATTGGTCTGGCGGTGGATGAGCGAGGTAGTGAAGTGGGAGAAGCTTTTGCGGTTATGAGACTGGATTTTGCATCTGTGGTGGGGTTGCTCGGTTGGAGGCCCGTGCTGGAGCCTCCCACTCTGTGCCTCTCTGCACTCTCGACGCTCTCGTTGGGCGAATCGCGGCCGGAGGGGCGACATTACGATCTCTCGATCGGCACGTGACTTGCGTGTGACTACCTCTGCGGTGTCCGTGTTCATGCTATGTCTTCATCTTCACATCACCGCAGCGCACATGCACCGCTCTGCCTATCGAAAACAATGTCCGTTCTCTGCTATTCACTACAGTACACTCCGCCTGCCCTCGCCCAGCCTATGATCTGTCAGCCTCAGCAGCGAAGTGGCGAAACGATTTCGCATGACCCCACACGCACTGGGCAGCAACGACGATAATTAACCGAAAGTGGCTGGTTGGGATCGTGGAAGGGCATAGTGCGGCAAGGGCTGCGCGATGGTAGCGGTCTGCAATCTGCAGTCCTGCTTTCTTCAATCCCAACCCAATATTAATGTACAGACTGCTGTATAGTAAGGTAGACCATGTAATAATACTACATTCTTCAACCCTGCAGCTCTGAAGAAACGCCTCGCTGTGAACGCTGCAAACGAAACATTATTTTTTTGTGAAACAGAAATTAAACAACAACAGATGAACCAACTAAGAGCTACCCAAAATCCTGCCATACGCATCTTCCACCTCCTTTGCCACTTCCAGCAAACTCACAATAATAATTTGATGCGTGACGTTCGGCAGCCTGTCACGATGCAGACCAATCCATTCAAGCGGCGGTGTCGCCTCGCCCATGTCGCGCAGCTGCGGCGTCTCGATAATCGGCGGCTCAAGCGGCTTGTACTCGTATTTCGATTGTGGCAAGTTGACCTCAGCCGTGATCTTCTGCTGCTCCAGCTCGCTCCCTGGAGGCTGCAGTATATCTTTGGGCGCGTCGGAGCCCTCGGTGTCCTTTTGCGGACCGGCGGTGATCTTGACAGCGGACTCTGGCAACGGCTTGCCGAGTCTGGACGCCAGGGCGCGCGTGTGCGCGACGTACATGCCTTTGATGAAATTGATGCGTGACAGGTTCCATCCCACGTCGACTTTGCCTTCGAAAAGCGACTTGAAGACGTATTCGATGTTGTTCGATTCCGGCGCCTGCCACGTTTGCATGGACGCCACAACCTTGGGCACGCGAAGAATGGTGCCGCCTTTTGAATTGACGGCGCTGCTGATCACCTCGTCCACAGTGATGTCTCCGAGCGTCTTGGGCACAGTGACACGCTTGACAGAACCCAGTGCGACCTGCAATTGACCAAGCGTCATACCCAGGCCACTGTGAATCCTTCCATTCTCTAGTCCGACGGCGAAGCGAGCCTGTATATTTGTGGCTTCGAACTTGAGAATTTGACTGTCAAAGAAAGTGCCCGGGAAAGCGCCAACACTGATAGCTCCTACCGTTACTACCACGTCTGTGTGCAGCGCGAACGGCGTCCTGGACTGAGCCCGCAAGAGCTTGGACGTTGTTCTTCTGGGTGGCGGTGGACGGTTAGTTACTGCAGTGCTGTCGCGACGCAAGTGTTTCTCAATGTCCTTGAGCGATTGCTCGAACGCGGTCTGCTTCTCCTGTATGAGGCGGTCGAAAGCTTGATAGAGACCAAACGCTTGTGCAGGGCTGGTTGAGGTGCAGAACACATAGGCTTTCTCGCAGTCTAATACAGCGACCAGTCGATCCTGGTCCTCCGCTCGTGGATTGCGCACATTGTACATCAGGAAGTCAAAGCCCTCGATGTCGCCGAAAGCAAATGCTTGATAGTCGAAGGCTGCCTTGGCGCGTAGTCTGCGGAAGCCAACAGATGCCTGGATTAATGGTGTCCTGTGGCTTTGTTGAGACTCTTCTGGCCAGCAGATAGACGTCCTCACTCCAAATTTGTTCAGTTGAATGAAGCCGCTCATTCTGCCGTGACTGTTCGCCGCCATGTCATCGATACCAATGCAGAGATTCTGCTCCCAGTTTGAAGTCTTCTGCGACGATGCCCAAAGGTTCGATATGGTGAAAGAAGACTTGCCAATGCTCTGGCCCAAGTCAAGGTCCACTCCGAGCTCCGCAATCGATACGGTAGCGTTCCAAGGGAATGCCGCAGCGGCGGCAACGGCTTGATACCGCTGAACTAGATAGTCGTCTGATTGGCTTTGTTGTGACTGCTGGTTCGATGCTTGTGCATTGCGGATCTCCGGTGGAAGCCATATCTCGCGGAAGAGTAGAAGGTCTTGCAACTGCTTCGCGTTAATGGATGTCTTGGTAGGGTTGATCTTTAAAATGGCCGAAATGCCGTTCACGCCACTGAAGTGCTTGCTGTTCATCAAAGACATGACAATGGAGTCCATGTCGAAGCTGAAAGTCGGTTCTCGGGAGTAGACATGCTTCACGCGGGTGCTTAGCTTTGTGAGTACAGCAGACATTGCGAAGAAGTGGCCTTGATCGTCGCTGTCCAGCGTGTTCACAGTAAAGTAGAAATCTTCCAGTTCTGCCACAGCGTCGACCTTTGCAATGGGCTGACAGGTTAAACCGAACTCTTGTTTGCAGATACGTAGTCCGAGATTGACCTTCGTTTTGCCAAAGATGGCTGTAGGATCAGCTTTGACGAGCGAATCCTCCTCGAAGAAGCGCTGGGCAGCCTTGCCGTCGTTCTTCACGACTGGTGCTGCGGGAGTCGTGGGCGTGGCTTTGTTCTCGCGACTCTGCATGACCTCCTTGACACTGTTGGAAACCTCCAGAATCAATGGTACAACATTGGGCAGTAGCAGATTCTTGGAGGCATCGACTCGCAATTCTCCGCTGACATGTGGCCTAGCCTCAGTATCATTGTACTCCAACTTGAGCGCAATCCCTGGAGCTCTCAATGAGGTGGACAGTGTACCTCCATCGGGCGAGAATTGTCCGTAACGACCTTGCTTCGACTTCTCCTGTGATGCTGCTGCAATAGTTGACAAGGTAGGTTCACTCGGTCCGGAGCCTTGCATGTAAACATGAGCTCCGGCGAAGTCAGCTTCAACAAGCAGAGATGCAAAGTGATTCTTGCCCATGATGTTCGTTCTCGGTGCTCCGGACATGGTTGGAGTGCTCTGCCAGTTTGCAGTCCCTGTCCTGAATCTCTCTATTGCAAACTCGATCGACTTCTGCACGCCACTGACAGGAACGATGAATTTCGACTCTAGTTGGATGTCAAGAGGCTTGCCTGTCGCTTTGAATGCCAGGCTGCGGTTCCTATCCTGCGACCAGTAACCAACACTGAAGCCCACCTCTGGCAACAACGCAGAATTGAGGGTGCGCTTGATCTTATCCGCCTTCTTGGGTACAAGCTGCAACTGCAGGTTTTGCATTGTCAAGCGCGCCTCGTGACCACCTCTCGTCGTGAACTCCACTCGAGCCAGGGAGAGCACCAGATCTTGGACTGCTGATTTAGCATTCAGTGCATAGCTAGAATCCACAAGCCAAGCGACCTGGATGCCACTGAACTCGACAGTGACTCTCATCGCAAGGAGATCCGTCGCGGAGAATGGCATGCCGGCTTCACTGCCCTTCCGCTCACGGCCACTAATAGTCTTGACCAGGCGGTGTTTCCTCTGTGCGCGCAAGCGACGGATGTAGTCCATTTCACGTGAAAGATCAAGCTCCTTGATGCGGTCTTGCATGTGGTTGGCCACGTCTACTATGATCGCAGCAGTCTCCGGGTAAGCATTCACTTCGAGGCCAGGGCTTCTCACTGCAAGGTCGCGTGTGAAGACGCCATTCTCGTCTTTGTGTAAAGTGATATCGAGGACAGCGGCGAGACGTGCGTTTCCAACCTGACGCCTGGTCTGACCTTCGAGAATCGAAAGCGTGGCGCCTACGTCCTCGACTTTACCCTTGACTTCTGGGAACAGAGATGGATCTCCGGCATTGATGTTGGCCTGGTTAGAAGCCTTTGCGTGAAGAGGGCCAATGCCAAGCTCCAGCTCGGCGGTCGAATGTGCTGCGAGATGCGGCGTTCTCGCCGATACACGTACACCGAGCAATACAAATCGCACGTCGTAGACGAGAAGCTTGTCGGGCGATGGCCTGGTGGTGGGCTTTGACTCAGCTTCAGAGTTCTCCGGGAAAATCTCATGCACACTTTGCTTGATGTCCTCTACGCCAGCTTTAATCTCAGACAGCACATCCTGAACCTCTTTCTTGTTGATGATGGTCACAATGCCCTGAATAGTGCCTGCGTCAATCTCAATTCGCTTGATGGTGGTTGCCACTGACAGACGTGTCTCTTTCGGAGTAAGCTCAAGACCGACGTGTCCGTTAATTGGAGGAATTTCGAGTAGGCCCTGCTCCTGGTCTTCATTACCGCTATGGTTGACAAAGGCATGGTTTTGTGCACCCACGTCGAAGTCAATCCCGAGCGTCTGCTCTTTCACAAGGCTAGGAGCAACGCGGAAACTTGCTGTTGTAGTCTCCAGACGATAGCTGAGTGCTTGCAGTAGTGAGAAATTTACCATCAATTTGCCTGCAAGCACAGCAGCATGGAACTTGACCGGTTTTGGAGCGGCTGCATCGGCTTCTTCCTTTGGAGCGACTGGGACAGCGGACTGGATGAGTTTGACGAGTCGTTGGACTTGAGCAACCTCATCATTAACGATGTGATCAATGACTTGTAGGATACCAGGGACTTGCTCTCGGACATCAATTTGGAGCTCTCCGTAGATGAGTGCCAGAGTGACTGTTGGCGGGATATCAACACCTTCGACAGGTGTCACGTAGTCCACATATATGTTTGGGCCAGTCAACAAAGTTTCCCAGATCAAAGATGTGCCGTGAAGCTCCGTGACAGCCGAAACGGCATGAACAACAACGCTCATGCAGTCGCCATACTTCTCGCTAGCTTGGGTAGTTCCTACGAGAGACATACGCATGCCATCTGCTCGTGATTGGTGGCGCAGATTGATGGTCTGCAGAAGAATGCTTCCAGTGTCGGTTGAGATAACCACGTGAATGTCGTGTCTGGTCAACCCCTCTTCTATCGCTTGTGCAGGCCTCCGGTGACTCTGCGAAGGCTTGTTGCTTTCTACCAGTCGCTGCACCTCTGGTACAATAGTCTCCAGAATACCGACAACTTTCCAATCAAACCCAAAGCCAATCGATCCTGCATGTATCTGAAGCTGGGTCTTTGTCCGTTTATTCTCATCAACCAGCATCAGACCAGTGGGGAGCTTCGGTGGAGAGATTTCCAAGCCAACAGAGACGTCTTCGACAACAAGCCTGTTCACACTTTCGCCCTCATCGATTGCGATCCGTAATGACTCAGTATCCCAGGTGAAAGCTGTTGCCTTAGCGCTAGGTGGATGCAATGGTGCCTCTTCATCCTCGCCGAAGAGCATCTGCAACGCTGTTGTACGTCCGATGTTGGGGACGTCCCAGTTGCGCCATGCGGTCCATGATTCCAACACTTGCTGGCCGACATTGTCGGGGCATGAAATATGATCGCCCTTGAAGTGCGTCTCCAGCTCGAACAGAACGCCCTTTGGCATACACTGTAGAGTATGTCTGAATCGCATGAGGACTTTCCAGGATTCCTGATTGCGGTAGTGGTCTTGGTAGGCTCGCAAAATATAAGTCATACGAGACATGAATGGAGGATCGCCGATCTGCTCTCCGTGCTCGGTCAAAGTATGTATGAGCACTTGCAAGCGTTTGTGTGCAGCGTCCAGTGGCGCGGTGAAGCTTGATTGTAACTCCAACACAACTGGTGTCACTCGCGACGCCAATGCAGTCAGATAAGTGGCTCTTGCACTGCTGGTGAGCGCAGCTATGTCTCTTACGGAAACGTGGAAAGTCTTAATAGCAGCGAGTGCGAACCAAACTGTCGCATCATCCACTTTCAAAGCGAGGGCTGCTTTATCAGGTGTCGAGTCGAATGACTCGTGCACGGAGGCCTCCAATGAGTTGAGAGTGATATGGAACGCAAGCTTCTCTTGCCGACCTTCACGAGATGGTTCTCTCTTCTGCCGCATCATGAATGAGAGATTCTCAAGAGACACATCGACAACGTCAGGAGGCTTATCATTCTTGTTCACCATGCAAATGCGCAGAGGCGCGGAAGGGACGTCGAGTTTCACTTCAAGGACGTTTCCTTCACCACTGTGTTCTTGTTGTTGGCCAACGATGGTGCTCATGACGTCGATCTGGTATGCATCCATGATATCGTCTGGCTTCTTGGGTTGGATTACCTTGAGCAAGGTGGCTGCAGCAAGCGCAGTTCGTGGCTCGATGTAGGCCCGGAGACCTGGTACAAGTCGAATCAATATTGTGGTTTGACTGGATTCTGTTGCTTTATCGAGATCCAACAGAGGCCCGTCCAGCGGACCGGATTCACGATTTTCCGTGACATCGAAACCGGGCACGTTTGAGTCATCTGGCTCGACAAGGTCCAGTGGAAAGTAAGGCTCGGCGAAAGAGCTAGAGAACGCCATGGTAGAAGGTGGTAGACCAAATCGTGCACGCTCACTGTCGCTCGGAAGAGCGCTGTTCCTCTCGGGAGAAGAGGCTGCAGAGGACGAACTGAATCTCGATCTTGACGAAGACCCACGGGATCGCGAGCGCGAGATCTGCGGCACCGCAAGATTCCCAGATCCTCGTATGGAAGCCGACAATGACGCCGAGGAAGACTTCGACTTCAGCCTCTTGACACTCGCAAAGCTTCTGTTCGACTTGATGGACATAGGCCGAGTTTGCTGCTGACCTGCATGATTGACGGGTGCAGGAAATGCTGGACAAGGCACCGTGGGTGGCAAGATGTCTGCCTCCTCGACACTCTCGAAGCTTGGTCGTCGTGGAATATTTCGTTGCAAAAATGGCATGCGGCCAGTGCGCTTGTCATTGTTGTGAAGGTATGCCTGCTGCTTCTTGAGTTCCTCCTCGTGATGCATTTTCCGGCCGATCACGTTTAGTGCGACACTGGTTTGGATGAAAGCGTACGTTCGAACAGGATGGCGTCGCTGCTTACGGGTTCGATTGCGATAAGCACTCTTGCCGTCGACACACGCGACCGTAAGGTTGGGGACCAGGACACTGACTCTTTCGGAAAACTTGGTGTCTGCCCAATCATTGAAGTCAACGCTGACGAGATCTGTTGATACCAAGAAAGCATCTTTGCCTGCATGCACCCAGACACGTACGGTATCAGTTCTGAGCTGCAAGAACGTCACTTCATAGAAGATGTTGGGTGACTCGAGCGGCAAAGCATTCTCTCCGTCCGGGAATGTGAAAGCCAGAGCTTTGGCCGCAAGGGCTAGATCATGTACAAAACTACTTTGCAGCTCTCCTGTAATTGCACCGACATCAACAGTCCATGAAGCAGCGTAAGCGGGTTCGTCGGGTGGTAAACCAAAAGCGCGGTGTCCGTTGAGATCAACGTGATGGATGTAGAGCTGGGTATTCGAAGTAGTGTCTCCTGGTGAGTCTGCATCGCCTGAAGAAGAGCCTTGCAGGCAGTTGATTGGGGAAAAGTTGATCGCAAGGTCCATGTAATAGCTTGTGAGACGCAAATCGATGGCCCCATGCTGTACGTCGACACGAACAAATTCCTCGGCTGAGTATAGGTTGGTTGGAAATAAGACCGTCGCGTCCTCAGCAGCGATGCAGAGGATGACATCCATCTCATTCGCCGTTTGCGGTTTGGGAAGACTAGCTGTATTCTCGTTTGATTCGTTGATGTCATTGCCCGCATCTTGGAACTCTTCCAAAGTCTTGAAATGAAGGTAGTCGCCAAAGTAGTTCTCTTTGACATTTATGAGATGCCGGACCAGAAACCCATACGCCTTGAGCGAAAGTCCATAACCGACCAGGTCCATCCGCAAGACATCACAGAGACCAGGTGCAGATTCCTGGTTAGCAGAGAAAGATCCCTTGAGGGTCAGCTTGGGAAGTTCAGCGACTTGTTTGTCGGCGAGCAGAGTTTTCAAAGTATTACGCGGCGAGTTGAACATCCTCATCCGCATATCCCTAGAAAGAACATCAAAAGATATGTCGTTGACCTTGGGACGGAAGGACTCGAGCGGAATCTCGAGCAAAGCTTGTAAATCACGACCCTCGAGGGTCAAGAACTCGTTCTTATCGAACTCGGCTGGGTCGTTCACAATGTTGGCGTCGTTGGTGTTTAGATACATGGTCCAATTTCGGAAATTAAGGTCCATGCCGTACTTATAGGGCACAAAGGTGAAGAAGTCTGGTGGAGGACCTGATGACCAGTCATTCACGAGATCTGTTATCAAGAACATGTGGTCGCGCAGGATGAAAAGCTCAAGATCGTCACAGGTGATTTTGAAAGGCCAATCGCGCAAGGTGTTCCACGTCACAGGGTTAGAAAGATCGGCTTCCATGCTGAGTGTTCCTGCTCGCCAAAGGAGACCATGATTAACACTGCTTGTGATTTCTGTTCCTTTCACATCCAGATCAAGGTTGTTGCGGTATCCATCAGTTCGAGAGAACATATCCATGACATAATTGACCGTAGAGTCAGCTTTGACTTTGACGTCAAGCCAAGCATATGGACGCGCATCCGCTGGGGGACTTTTCTTTCCTTTTCGACGACGACCGTGTTTTGGCTTCCTACCGTGTTTGCCTTTGCCGCCAGAAACTTCCTGTTCATCGTCGGCTTTGTGTCGATTCGCTCGACCGTGCCACTTGCTGTCTTTCGAAGATTCTCGCGTGGGTATGCGGAGGGTGACATCCTTTTCAATGGAAATGAAGATCTTAAAGATTGTCGAAACACGATCGGCGCCAGGTTTGAGAGGCTTCGCTGGGACAGCGTCCATACAAGCAGCTGGGAAGAAAACATTTTGAAGGTTCACGCGCTGTCTGTCGGCCCAGGGACCATAGACGATGAAACCTCCGTGAATAGCGAAGTCCAACCCATATTCTGGAGGCGAGCTACCATTCATGTGGTCCTCCTCGCCATCGTGTTGGTGGTTCATCTCAGCCGCAATCTCTGGTACCTTGCCTGGGATATCCCAGTAGAAGCGCATATCAACTTGCTCGACGTCCACCAGAGTTGAAGCCTTTGCGTACTCGACGTCTTGCCACTCGTTACTACCCTCATCGTTGTCATCAAGATAGCGCATCAGCCCATGCCATTGCGCTTGTCCAGGGATCGGGTCTTGCATTGAAGCTGTGGGCGCTTCTTGCATTTCTGATGTAATGGAAGCTGTTCTGATAGAGCCGCGATTACGCTTGCGGCGACGAAACAGTTTGGCGATGGCTACGAACGGCGTTTTGAAACCCTCGAACGGATGAAATGTAGGCTTTTCGGCAGGTTTGTCGGTAATCTCGCGTTCACGAAGGATGCGTTTGGCAGCATCCAGTTGGAGCTGCTTGAAGTCCCTGTTTGGTTTCATGGCAACATTGATGTTCTTGAATTCAAATTTCATCAGGAGCTTGAAGATGTCGAGGGATCCTGCTTTGCCAGCGTCGAATGTTCCGGCAGCGTTGTCTAACTTGGCTGTGATAACGCTGGTTGTGTTTTCATTGCCGACAGCAGCAGCAGCTTTCTTGCAGTCGATCTTGATCGGGAACAATCGGAGGAAAGACGGTATTTGTGGCGTTCGATCATGCTCGTTGCTACGATGCGTGGTTGCTGTATTGCTCTGGCGCAAGTCAGGCTTCTCATTCATGTCCTCAGACTTTGGTTTGGCATCAGATCTAGAGGAAGTAGGGTCGCTTCCTTCGTTACCAGATGTTTTTTTTGATTCCTTGGATCGCCCAGTATGGTGGTTGGCAGCTTCGACGATCATGTCGTATGCTGGACTGCGGTTGTACAAGAAGGCCTCTACACCAGAGACCTTTACTGATATACGACATGGCAACTCCTTCTTTGGCTTCCCTCCCGCCTCGACCTTGCTCATACTGCGACTACGCGACTTTGATTTCTCTTTAACACTCTCTCCTCCCGATGAGGTGCTGGCGGACCGCGCTTTCTGCAGTTTCTCGTCCTCCAGCTCTTGATATATTTCGGCATCTTGCACCTTTCGCAGCCAGTATCTCCAGGTGATATGTCCATCATGTACAAGAACAGTCTCATTGTGCGCATGGTAGCGTATACTCTTGAAGAACAGTCTTCCTCCCAGCAAGCTGATTTGTAGGGCGGATATGTCGATGTAGGCACGGTATTTGTGCCATGTCCAGGCCCGGATGGCATAGGATAGAAGTGTGGCGAAGAGGCGATTGAAGTAGAAGAGAAAGAACAAGGCCAGTACCATACACACCAACAGATCAACCAGGAACACCCAATTGAAGCCGCCAGGCGGGCCCAGAGGTGCTGGGGTCAGGTCGGCCATGTTGTCGCAGGAGTGGCGGCGCTACATGGACCAACTTCATAGTGTTGCGCAGACGAATGTAAGGGAGTGAAGCATTAGCAGCACCGTGTGTCCGTAGTATAAGTATCTCGCGCCGTACCAGACGAGAGCGTACGCGTTGCTCAAGCCATCGCAGCAGTACTAAGGGCAATGCGCATGTGAACGAGCTTCCCCACAGCGCAGCACGACTGTCGCGCGTCGTCTTGCGACCAACTCACTTTTCAATTAACTACCCTAACCTGCCTCTCTACCAGACACTTTCCAACTGCGACGCAAACACCCACCCTCTCTCCGGCGCAATCTACCGCCAACATGATATTCGACGCAAACGAGTCGGAGTTGCTCAAGCAATGGGTCATGAAGCGGCTCGAAGGCATCGAGGTCGACGAAGAGATTCTATGCGAGTACATTTTCGCATTGCTCACCACCGACGACCCGGAGCCAGTGCTCAGAGCAAACTGCATTGAGAACCTCCAGGACTTCCTACAGGACGGCACCGACGCATTCGTGAACGACCTTTTTGCTGCCATCCAGTCCAAGGCCTACGATCCGTCCAGGGCAGCACCTGCGCCTGTACCACAAGCACCTCAAGCTTTCGAGTCGAGGAAGCGCGCATTCGACGACGATGGCGCACAGACGGGGCGCATACAATCATATGAGGGCGGCGACCGGCCAGTGAAACAAATGCGCCGTGGCGGCGGACGCGGTGGCTTTGAGGGTCGTGGTGGATTCGATGGTCGCGGAGGCCGCTTCGCACAACAGCAGCCCATGCACCAGCAGCAACAATGGCAGGCACCTCCTATGGCCGCAATGCCACAGGTCGCACAAATGCCCGCACCACCGCCAGGAATGCCGGCGTACGATCCCAACGACCCTATGTCCATGTTCTTGGCTATGCAGCAGGCCATGGGCATGCAGGGTATGCCGGGCATGCCTCCCATGCCAGGAGCACCTCCCGCACAAAAGAAGACTGGCCGCCGCTGCTTCGACTACGACAGGAAAGGCTTCTGCGCAAGAGGCGCATCATGCCCATACGAACACGGAGAGGACGCTGTTGTCGCGCCATCTGCCGACCAGTACGACCCGTCCAACTCTGCTTTGCCAGGATTCCCACCTATGGACCAATTCAACGACTCTGGCCGTGGTGGAGGAAGAGGTCGTGGTCGCGGTCGTGGTGGCAACTTCCGAGGAGGAGGAAGACGTGCAGACATATCCATCCAAGGTCAAAACTTTGATCGATCAAATACCACGATTGTCGTTGAACAGATCCCGGAGGACAAGTTTGACGAACAGATTATCCGCGACTTCTTCAACGAGTTTGGCAACATTGAAGAGGTTGGCCTGCAGCCCTACAAACGACTGGCCACTGTAAAGTACGACTCTTACGACTCAGCCAAGGCTGCCTACGACAGCCCAAAGGTCATTTTTGACAACAGATTTGTCAAGGTCTACTGGCATAAATCCGACGGGCCGAACAAGCCGACTGGTGAGAGTGACGTTGAGATGAAAGAGCAGGAACCACAGATTGACCCCGAGGAATTTGCGAAACGTCAAGAGGAGGCACAGCGCAAGCACGAGGAGCAACTTAAGCAGCGAGCTGAGACGGAGAGGCAGAGGCTCGACGTCGACGCCAAGATCAAGGCCATGGAGGCAGAGAAGAAGAAGCTGGCAGAGATGCTAGCAAAGAAAGGTGGCAAATTAGCCACTCCAGCTGTGCCAGCACCCAGTGCAAATGGTGGTGCTGCCCAGGACGACCCCAAAGGACTGCAAGAACAACTTGCAAAGCTCGAAGCAGAGGCGCACAGCTTGGGCATTGATCCTGAAAACAACTCCAACGGTTGGTCAGGTGCTCCTGGATACCGTGGCAGAGGTGGCTTCCGCGGCCGAGGCGGCTACAGAGGCAGAGGCTACAACCCCGGCTTCCGAGGCGGTATGCGTGGCGGCGCCGTCAAGCGTCTCGATAACCGTCCGAGGACCGTTTCTATTGTGTTCCCTAGCGGCACTTACGACCAGCACGATGAGGCGCTAAGGCAGTACCTCTTGCTGAGCAACAACCTGGAGCACGCTGAGCTTTCGAAACATCCGGAGCGATCTGACGCAGCTTTGCTTGCATTTGAAGAGCGCTACAGGGCGGAGAACTTCATGGCCGCTGCCGGTGCCTCATCTGGCATTCCGCATATCGGACAGGTGGATCTGAGCTGGCAGCCCAACCCTCCAATCACGATCACCAACGGAGCTAGCGGAACCGAAGCGCAAGAAGACTACAAGATGGATGTGAGCGAGCCGGCTGCGCCTGCCGTGGAGTCTATGGATGCTTTTGATGTCGCCGACGACGACGATCGTTGGTGATTTTACGACGAATGTATGACAGTCGATTAGAAGAGCGCAAAGCTACTGTAGTATAGTATACATGCCATGAACATTTCTTACGACCGAACTCCCTTAGCATAAAGGTGAAGCTGACGGGTATCTTGTGGCCAGACGTTCGCTTGTAATAGTTGCCGTAGCTAGGAATGAATTCCTTGGCAAGATCTGCCCAGGCTGCAGCCTGATTCTAAAACAAGACGTTTAGCGCTTTCGAAAACGAACGTTATTCGACTCCGAATCTAGTTAACATTATAATACAGCTCGAATTTTCTTGAACCAGCAATGCCGAAATCCAAATCAAACAACGCCAGCTGTCCACATGCATCTCTGCAGCTGGAGCCCTCCGCCTACGCGGCCGAGGCTGGCTTCACGTGGCTATCCGCGGCGAAACGAAATGCCGCAACAACGAAGAGAGGCACGCAAACCAGCAGAACCAATGCCCATATCACTGATGGCCAGCTTTCGACCTTTCCAGGACCGCTCGTACTGCCTTGGGACGATCTAGGCTGGGATCCCGAGGCCGAGCCGCAGTCATTCAAAAGCTGGTATCAGGAAAAGCATCGAAACAAACCCACCGCGGCCCGGAAGACTCTCTACGTGGTAGATGTGCCTCAGATTACGAAGGAGGTCGAGATGATGCAGGCTTGGCTGAGGCCGGACTTGAGCGCAGGGAAAGGATCGAAGAAGCAAGCTCCTGTTGCTGAGACAACACCGAAGCTCGCAGCTGAAGACTTTGTCGACTATCTTGGTGCTTTCTACCACGGGTTTGAGACCAAGTTATTCTCTGACGGCCTCCGGTTTGTGTCGTGGAAGGCGAAGCCGAAAGCCTCCAAGAAATCGCCACAACAGCAATATGTTGGCCTCGCTACCGCCGATGGAAACACGACGCGCATTAGAGCCCGGCCTTCTCCCGATGGCGTGTTTGGCGGCCAGCTGAGTCTCGAAGATATACTTGATGCCGCGATTGTCATGGTGCCTAAAGATGCATATGCGATTGTGCTGCTGATGGACCATGATCTGTACGAGGATGAAGAGGATGACTTTTGCTGTGGTCGGGCGTACGGTGGAAGTCGTGTCTGCGTTGTATCCACAGCACGTTACCGACCAGAGCTCGATGCCAAAACAGGTCTTGACCACGCCCACATGTGGCCTGCGTCGCACTGCCGGGATCATGTAGCTAAGCTATGTGCCGAGCAGGACATTCACAACTCGACACGTGTGGTGCCCGACAGATCGCCGTCTGCATTGCGAGCAGCTGTGGATGCAGCGTCCCTGGCAGTACAAGAAAACGCACCAAGGTCTTTGCAAGGCCTGTGGTTTTCCCGTCTCGCGCGGACCGTAGCTCATGAACTTGGCCACTGTTTTGGCATGGGCCACTGCATCTACTACGCATGTCTTATGCAGAGTACCGCCGGAGTAGCTGAGGATGTACGACAGCCACCGTACTTGTGTCCTGTCTGCATGAGCAAAGTTTCCTACATGGCAGGCGTGGAATTGGTCCAGGGCAGCGAAGAAGCCAGGGAAATTTATCTGGAGGAAAGGTATCGTGCTCTTGAGAGCTTCTGTGATCGATGGAAACATGTTGGACTGTTTGCTGGGTACCTGGCATGGCTTCAGATACGACTAGCGGACTTGGCAGGCCAAAGAGCGTGAGGTTTATTGTAGCCGAGCTCAGAGCAAAATGGATCTGAGAGTCTCGCTGTCTTTGAAAGGCGCTGTTTTGTCGGCCGCTCCCCAGGCCTCGGTCAGGAATGACCTGACATAATCCACAGTGTGCTTTGACACGGGTGTGCGGAACCGGGTCACCATTTCCGACGCGATACTCTGGTTGTTGAAGCTGCGCGAGAGGGCTGCGAGTATGACTAGAGGCCAAAACATTGTCATGTCGTCAGCCCATGCCTGTGGCATCGCTCCCATATCTCGTAGCCCAAATGAAATTATTGCTTCGTGATCAGGGCTTGCATGTGGAGAGCCTTCCGCAGGCACGAGCGGCCACAGCAAAGCCCGACAAGCCGTACTCCAAATCCGTCGGGTGATCTTGTAGTCACTTTCTCGAACAGTATCAGGTAGAACACCGCTTGACTCCGCCATTCTGTCGAGATTGTTCCAAATTTCGACCGCTTCTCTACAAGCAGAGTCTGCTGATAGCCCCTGGGCATAGATCCAAGATGTCTTGAAAGCCATGTCCATCATTTCCGGGCCAAAGTTACTCAGCCATGGGCAATTAAGTGGGCTCATATCGAGAGACCTACGTTTTAGCGCATTGGCATGCATTGTGGAAAGGGTTTCTACGTAGTTGTATGGCAGTTGCCTGTGGATGTCTTGCTGGAATAGGCAATTCGTAGTGGTTCGTATGATGTACGCTTCAAAGAGGAGTCCGTCGTGATCGCCGTCTGGCACGCCGGGCTGCCCAATTGTCGCTTGAAACATATGGTGAGCGGCCACAAGATGCGAGCGAGCCAGCCGGGGAGATGGGATTGGCTGCAGAAGTTCAATGGCATGGCAGAGCATTACAGTCGCTCGTTTCCACTCGTCGCTGAGATCGCCTTCGAGCACGGATGTTTGCAGTTCTCTTACTGCGTGATTGTAGTGTATCACGGACTCCTCTCGCATCTGTGATGAATCACCATTTCCAGACATGAAAAGTAGAGTGCTGGATATCCAGGCGTGCATGAGAGGTTCATGGCGTGCTGCCAACGGTAGCGCAAGGGTCATAACCAACTTTGGGTACTCTGGATTGTTACACAACACCCTGCTCTGGAATATGTGTGATGCTTCCACTATGGCGGCGGGATCTACGTGGCTAGCGGAGAAGGTCAGCTGACAATTTCTCAGGCGAGTATGGTATACACTTACGGTATAGCTCTCAGAAGCTCATCAGGTAGCAATATCTCGCGGACAGGCGGGTTATATGAAGAGCTCTCTGTCGATTCGTCGCTTGTTTTGCGTGCGCGGCGTGCGGTGGGCCATATGCATTCATCGCGCCCATAGCTGTCCCGACAGAGACCGCACTTCGGTCGATTGCCGTCACATTTCTTCTTCTTGCGGCGACCTAGAGTGAGGTTATATTAGCAACCTGTTGTATGGTAGATGCCCTCATGAAGCACGACTAACATGGCAGACAACTCTGTTTTTGGGCAACGGGGACGAACCCGCGCGGTGTTATGGAGAAAGTGGGAAGCATGTCACACTTTATTCCAGCAGCATAAAAGAGGCGATATCCTAGTGGATACTTTGAAGCTCCATACGAATGCACTGCCTTGAGGTGGTTAAGGGTCGGGGGCATGTCGTGGCGGCGTAAGCTGGAGCGGGGAGGGGACTAACGTAATGTAGGTTCACAGTAGTGCAACTCTAATCGAGGCTGCGATCGAGTCGCTTCGACTATCTGTATCGAGTTGGTCTGCTGCGAGCTCACATATAAAACAGCTGGCTGCTCCAAGTACAAGACGACGAGTCGAATTCTTGATCCTCACCTTCACAATCTGCGCCTCATCTCATCATGCAGTCCGAACCCTCGCCTGGAAATGGCTACATGCCCAAGCTTCCGCCCATGCGTCTTCCGTCGTTGGACTTCATCTATCGGTTAGAATGCACCATGTCACCAGACGAGCAAGTAGTTGGCAAACCCGCGTCTTCTGCACAATCCAGAGTCATCCTTCCAATCAATGGTGGATCTGTCTCGGGCCCAAAAATTGCCGGTATCATCGTCAACGCTAGTGGGGCGGACTGGGCCACATCTCTGCCTGACGAAAGTGTATGTCAATTGGTTGCAAGCGAACAATAAAGCCGTCACACTCATCTGACCGAATCTTAGTTCATGAAGCTGGACGCGCGTTACACGCTGAAGACCAATGATGGCTATCACGTCTACGTGCGATCTAAGGGAATCTACCAACCAGAGCCAACGATAAGCTCGAAGGGTGCCCCGCCTCCAACCGACGTCACGCAAGACCAGGCAGATTGGTTCACGAGGCTCCAGTTTGAGACGAGCGAGGGCCCATACGAGTGGTTGAATTATGTCTTTGCGATCGGGGTCTTGACGATGCACGAAGGCAAGATTATCATCGATGCGTATAAGCTGACGAATTTCCCTGGGAGAGAGCCAAGTAGACCACAGTTATGAGTTGGTAAGAGCGTTGGCCAGCTACGCTTTGCCGGGACATCAAATACTTCTTCGCTGATATTCAAAAGTACCGTGAGAAGTGTTCCGCTGAGAGTCGGCCGGCGTGGCGTCATGCTAAATGATATAGTTGTCCAGAAGTCATAGGAGAGCTCGTCAAGTCATATTAGAGTTTAGCAGGCTCTTGTGGCGCATTAATAGCTTCATCAACGACCTTTGCGATGGCCATGAGTTTATCGTCCTCTTGATGCATACCCACCAACTGTACAGCAAGCGGTGCGTCACGGAATTCTTTGGGACCGGTGTCTATCAAATTCTATCAGCATGATTCCGCTGGATGGGTAAGAGAATTTCAACTGAGGAACTCACATAAGCTATAATTTTGTTTGTCCTCAGGCCCGAAGGCGGCGTTCTCGATACCATCTACACTGTCAGAATCGCAGACTTTGCCAGCTGGTATAATAACAGCGGGATAGTCGAGGAGGTTCCACAACATGGTGTATGTGACGCATTTCCACTCATCCAGAGGCGTTGCTGTTGTCGGCGCAGGTGGATAGAGAAGAGCGTCCAGGCGATTCTGGAGCCAGAATTGTTGGAATGCAGCCTTCACACGAATTCTTGCAGCGTTCAATTCGAAGTATTCTTGCAGTGTGGCGCTTGGAATACTTGCAAGATTGGTGCGTCTTACAGATTCCACTTCTGGCTCTCCGCCCTGCTTGATCAGATCTTGAATGAACTCCAATGAGTGTCAGTGACCAACGACTCCGTAATAAGATCGATCGAACTCACCTCACAGCCATCTACCGAGTACATTCGGTATGTCACCGATACTGCTTCGCTGATATCAGGCATGGCCAGCTCAACAAGCTCAACACCTGAAGCGCGCAATGTGGAGGTAGCCTCTTCCATCGCCCTTCTGACCGGAGGCCAGGGCGTATAAATACCATCATTGAGGGCGACACCAATACGGAGGTTAGTATGCTTGAGGCGGGTGTCCCATCGATTCAGATGTAAGCAAGAATCGTCGTACTTCCACGCCTCCGAAGTGTTCAACGCCTTCATGAAGAGATCACATGATCGGAGGGAAACGGCCATGGGTCCAGCAACTGGCATAACACCGTCCGTACCTGGCGCAACAACGTCTCTTTGATCCGCCATCGGCACCATTCCTACGGTTGGGCGTAGACCGTAAATTCCATTGCAAAGACTAGGGATGCGTATACTGCCAGCGACATCAGTGCCAACGCCGAGGACACTACCACGCAAGGCAATGAGGGCGCCTTCACCGCCAGAAGATCCTCCAGCGGTGATGTTGATATTAGCAGGGTTGAGCGTACGGCCGAAAACGTTGTTGTCAGAGTCCGCAGTCATCATTGTCTGTGGCACGTTGGTCTTGCAATACAAGACTGCACCTAGGTCCAAAAGTTGCTGGGCCAGAGGAGAGTAAATCTCGTCGGGCTTGTTTGCAAAACAAATTAACCCGACCGTCGAGTCGTACCCAGGAATCTTGTGGCTATCCTTCAACGATATTGGTACACCGTGAAGCGGACGTAGCGGGACATTTGGGTCTGATGCTTGCTCAGCATCTAGCTCTTCCGCGCGACGGATTGCATCGTCGAAGAAGATTTCCGTTAAGCAGTTGGTCTAGCCTGATCAGAAAACTGTGCTACACTCTGAGAAAGTTTGATATTTACCACTTGCTGAGCAATTGCGGCGCGTTTACAGAAAGCGACAGCCACTTCTTTTGCAGAGAGCTTGCCACTTGCAATTCCATTGGCAATATCGACGGCATCGTGTGTCTGCGTGATACGGAACTCACGCTCAGTGAGGATGCCGCAACGTTCAGGCAAGCTGAGGAGATCGCGGGATCGCAATTGGTCTTGTGACAGAAGCCAGGCTTTTGGAATGCGTTTCTGTCTTTGTTCTCGCTTGCCTTGAGCAATTTCAAGGTAGGACTTGGCGAGTAGATGCATCGTGTCAGATTCGGAGATAGAATGAAGATGTACGAAAGCGCATCAAGTAGCATCAAGCGATACTTAAGACTTCACCCCCCTTATGAACTAAGACTCATCCACAAAATGCCGAAATGAATTGCCACAGTGATGGAATAGCCGAAGCATTCCGTGCCATTTCTTGGACTGTCACGCGTCTTGTTCTGCTCGTATCAATGTCTGTCAACGGAGCAAGTACAAACGTAGAGAACGCGCTGTACAAGCAGATAGAGAGATATCAGAAGCTAAAACGCGGTTTCACACCCGTTACGAACTAGTGGAAACACCATGTGGGAGCTGTGGAGATGCGGAATCCTTTGCGCCCAAGCCGCGGAACCCGAATGTTATGCGTGTTTGTCGATCCGATACAGTATCATTGGGAAGTGTTGTCCAATGGATGCTCTGGACTTCTTGTAACTTCCTGTTCAAGGAGCTTACAAATGCCGCTATTATTCGAGCGAAACTCAAGGTCGTGGAGATATCTCCACATTTTCACAGCTTTCCAAGCTATCTGTAGGGCTGGTCGTAAGACGCAGCGCGCCTCAACTCACTTTGTCTCGCTTGGTGTGCTCTTGCTGATGGGCTGGTTGAACGAGGCTCTCCTAAGATCTCCAGACCCGCAAACCTTCTCCTACACGCTAATTCGCGGGTTTTGGATGAGAGAGATAGGATGTGTGATAACCTCGCCTCGTTTACACGTAGACGATCAACCGGCACTTCAGCGAGATCAGCCCTCGACATCACCACCCCTCAGTAGCGAGACTCGCTAATGCGATAAAATAGCCCGTATGACCTGGCGCAATCATACAGTGGTAGACTTGACATACTATTCATCTGTTCACAATCTTAATCACTATGGATACTCGCAACTATCATCATGAGGACTTGGTACCAGGTACCGTCCACTTGGTGCATGAAGGGGAGCATGGCTTCTCTGCGACCCACGATATTGTGCTCGTTCCAATTCCATCAACAGACCCAACTGATCCACTGGTATATCTGTACGACCGACAACTTTCGCATCCAAGACGCTGATACTCTGTAGCGATGGCCACGATGGCGCAAGGCCTACCACCTCTTCCTCCTGTTGTAAGATGGCCTTGACCACATAAGCTCTCGCACTGCAGGATTGACAGTCGTCGCCGCAGTGCCTACAGCGCCGTTATGGGTGCTGTCACCAACTGGGAGTCTCCGATCTATCTACAACTCTTGTCTGTATACAACACCACCATCGACAATTTGAACATTGGCGCCGCCCTCATGCTCCTCTGGCTCGGAGCAGGCAATATTTTCACAACACCTCTCTCCAATAGTGAGGCTCGATAGACTCCCTGAAATGACACAAGCTGACATATGCACAGAGCTCGGGCGCCGTTTCATCTACCTCATCTCTTTGGTCATCGTATTCATATCTCAGATTTGGATGGGCGTTTCGAAAAATGTCGGAGACTTCTATGGCGCACACGTACTCCTCGGTTTCGGCGCAGCACCCTTCGAGGCCCTCGTAGCTATCTCAATAGCTGATGTCTGGTTTGCACACGAGCGGGGATCTAAACTCGGCACATATGTCTTTGGACTCGCTTTCGGCAGCTTTATCGGTCCACTCTGTGCTGGGTTCATGGCAGTCAATCAAGGATGGAGATGGATATATTGGTGGGGAGCCATTTTCAACGGAGCTCTCGTGATCTTGTTCTACTTCACCTTTGAGGAGTCTCGATTCATCCGATCCGCGGATGCTATCGAAGGCCAGACCAACAATGAAGATGCTGAGCGGCCAGCGACTCCTAGCTCTTATATCATTACGGATGAGAAGAAAGGCGACAAGCAGAATGTTACTGAAGACTCGGATCTGAACAGAGAGATGAGTCACGGACCTAAAGCAGATGATGTGTTTGATGCTGTCGGCTTCACTTTCCAGCTTCGCATCTTCAAGCTATACCCGGAGCCGTGGGCAGAGATTGTGAGCCAGATGTGGCGGCCTCTGAAGGTCTTCAGCTTGCCAGCTGTTGTATGGGTAAGTCGGCCTTGATGTCCCGTCAACAGGGTCTCGCTGACATTTTGCGCAGTGCGGAATCAATTATGGCACTTGTGTCAGCTGGTTGTCTGTAATGGCTACTACAACCGCAAACATCTTCTCAGGACCTCCCTACCTCTTCACATGGGATAAACTCGGCCTTATCTGGATCAGCCCTATGATCGGATCCCTCGTTGGAGCGTACTTCTCTGGCCCATTGAACGATTGGTTCACTCTTTTCCTTACCAAGCGCAACCGTGGCTTCCGAGAGCCTGAGTACCGACTTTGGGCCTTTATGCCTAGCGCTATCATACTGCCAGCAGGCCTGATAATATATGGTGTCACCTCAGCTTACGGCCTTCACTGGGTTGTGCCGATCATTGGTATGGCGCTCGTCGGATTCGGTCTCTCGGTCGCGGGCGCTGTTACAATGTCATATATCCTCGACTGCTACCCGTTGCTTGACACACAGGTCGTCACAACTATCATCCTAATCAGGAACATCGTTGGCTTTGGAATCACATGGGGCATCCAGCCCTGGATCACAAGTATGGGCCAGCAAGACACATTCATCTGTGTAGGTGCTTTGAGTTTGGCAGTTACAGTATTCGCGCTTTTCTTTATCATCGTTGGTAAATCGCTAAGGAGGTGGACTGCAAGCAGATACTTGCGCCTAGCAAAAGCATTATAGATGTAGTGGATAGGTAGAAGTCATAGGCGCGGTCATAAGTTGTAAGGATCATTTAGAGTCGAGTGACAGCAGGTTGTGATGATAGTTATCTTAGATGTCCGAGAGGAGAAGACTATAATAAACGCACGCCTATACTACTCCGTTACGAGTATTACATAGTCTAGGTTCGAACTATAGTATGATCGAAATCTTAATATAAGTTATTTCTAGAATATAAGGATAATAAGCGCGCGAAGAGAAGTAAGAATATCTCTACTTTCTCTTCTTAAAAGCTATTAGTTAGTAGAAGGAAAAGTAGTTAATAATAGAGAGATACTATAAGTATACTACTTTCTATTAACTTAACTTATATATTATCCTCTCTATTTATAAGTATATAATATACAAAGTAAGTTAGTATATCTTCTTCTTTTAACTTTCTCTTAGATATAACTTATTAGTTAAGTTAACTTTTATAATACTTTCTTTAAAGTTAATTCTAAATTACTTCTTAATAAGTAACTAACTTAGTTAAAATTAAAGGAATTCTAGCTTTAACTTTTTTTAAAGATTAATAACTCTTAATTTATATTAGCTATAGTTTTAAAATACTAATAAGCTAAATTAGGCTCTATTAGCTAAAGATCTTAAATCTTAGATCTTTTTTTAGATTAAGTTATTAGTTGTAGCTAGGAGACTAGCTAAATATTACTAATTAGCTCTTATAAGAGCTAATTCTATATACTAAGAGTATAGAATTAATATAAGAGTAACGTTAGAGTATTATTAGAGTACTATTTTAATTTAAAAAAAAAAATCTTAGAAGTAACCTATTTCTAAGTATAGCCTACTTCCTCTATTAGTATATTATAACTTTATATTAAGAGTAATTAGAAAAAAGATTCTATTTCCTATCTATTCTAGAATAGATCTAGTATTAGAGTATTCTAGAAAGTACTTAAAAAAAAGTCGAAAGAATTTTAGCTTCGACTTTTATAGAATTAATAATTATTAACTTAGTACTAATTCTAAGAAGGCTAATAAGCTAAATTAGGCCTATTCTATAAGCTTAATATATATCTTTTATAACTATTATAGAATTTACTTACTAATTATTAGAGAGTTATTTTAGGTAAAGAATTAATATAAGTTAACTTATTAAATCTAAAAAAATTAAGAGGAAGTTAGGAATTTAAACTTTTTAATTTAATTATTTCTTATTTAGCCTAGAATTAAGTAATTTATATAAAAACTAAAATTTCTAAATCTAAATTTAGCTTCTTAGGATTTTTTAATAGAGCTTAGTTAGTATATAATCTTTATTTTTAAGAGGAAAAAAAGCTTAAATGTTAATACTCTAGAAGTAATTCTATAACTTATTTAAATTAAGTAAAAATTAAGAAATATTATATAATATAAAGAGGTTCTCTAACTTTTTATTCTAAAGGTATTAGATATAAACTAAAAGTTTAGCTATTAAAATTAAGCTACTTAGGCTAATATACTAGTAGAGGAAGTATACTATACTTAAAAGTATACTACTTTTAGCTTTTTTTCCTTTAATTAGGGTTATATACTAATAAGGCCTAATTAATAGATTTCTAAAGTAAAATTAATATTTAGGAACTTAGATTTATATGTTTCTAATTTTAAGCTAATTAACCTATATATAAGATCTTATAATTTATATTAGGAAATACTTTTTTTTCTAAAAATTAACTACTACTTCTAAATTAGGTATATCTCTACTAAATACTTTTAAATTATTTATATCTTAGTTACTTATAATCTTAAGATAGTTTAGCTTAATTTAATTTATTAGCTAATTTATTCTATAAAGCTTAATTAAATAAAGAGTAATAAAAAAATTAAAAAGTTATAGCTAAAATTCCTTTAACTTTCTTTTAAGTACTTTTTAGAATATCCTAGATAAGTTATATTTTAAGATAGTTAAGAAATTAGTACCTTTTTTTAACTAATATTACTTTTATATATAACTCTAGATTCTTAGCTTAATTAGCTCTAGTTAAGACTAATTAATAATATTTAAGTAGTATTTAAGTAATGTCCTAAATAGTAGTTAAAATTTTAAGTAATTATTATGCTTAGATTAAAAGTTATAGTAATTCTAAAGTTAGAATTAATTAATAGGTAATTTTAAAATTAATATAACTCCTTTAATATAAGTAATATTACTCTAAATCTTAATAAGTAGCTTCTTTATATTCTATCCTCAAACTTTACTTATTAAAATTCTTTAAAATAAGCTTAATTAAGGAGTTATTATCGATATTCTAAAAAGAACTATACTTCTAGAAGTAGTATACTTTCTATACTAGTATAACTATTATAAAATTCAATTAGAGAATATTTATATATCTAAATTAAGATAAATCTTATAAGGTAAAGTAGTCTTCTAATTTATTATTATAAGAATAGTTAGTAAAAAGAGACTCTAGACTTTAGGGATATTTCTATAAGTTATCTAAATTAGTAGAAAAGTTAGGAGATTTATATAAAAGAGAGAGAGAAGTTCTCTAGCTTCTATTCCTAAGTTTATTATTAAGTAAAGAATGAATCTAATATACTAGTAGGAAAAGTAGGCTACACTTAGAAATAGGCTACTTTTAAGCTTTTTTCTAAGAATTAAAATAATACTCTAAGTAGGCTCTATTTCTAGAATTCTAAGAAACTAAATTAAAGTTTAGGGGTTCTAATCTATATACATTTGATTTTAAGCTAATTAGCTTCTATTTTAGGTAACTACGTAATCTTCATTTAAAAATCCCCTTTTTATTTTTAAAATTCGCTACCTAATTCTAGAATTAGAATATCTTAGGAACTAGTAGATCGATTCTAAAATAGATTTAGAAATTTAGAATCTTATACTAATAGAGCTTAATTTAACTTATTAGACTTTTAAAAATTAGGCCTGAATTAAGAGTTATCAACCTTTTAAAAAGTCGAATCTAGAATTCCTTCGACTTTATCCTAAGTAAGTACTTTTAAGAATATATTTACTAGGTATATTCTAGAATAGGTAAAAAATTAGAGCCTTTTCTCGACTAACTTAATTTTACCTATAACTCTAGATTCTGAGCCTATAAAGCCCTAGTTAGAGCTAATTAGTAGTATTTAGCTAATTCTCTAATTAGTCCTTAAGAGGTTAAGCTTCTATCTAGTTTAGTTAAAAAGTTATAGTAATCTTAAAATTAGGCTTAATTAATAGGTAATTTTAGAATTACTATATCTCCTTTATCTTAAATAGGGGATTCCTAAAACTCAAAGAGTAGCTACTTTATACCCTATCCTTAAACTTAGCTTATTAGAGATTTTTAAATTATACCTAATTAAGGAGTTATTATTAATATTCTAAAAAGTAGCCTACTTCTAGATATAGCCTACTTCCCCTACTAGTATATTAAGCTTATTAGCATTAGATATTATAGAATATTCTATTTTATAAAAACATATAAAGTCTAGAAGAAGATAATAGAATAAAGAAGTTCTATAACTTATTATTCTAAGTTAACTTTAACTTATCTAATTCTTCTTACTAAATTATTTATTTTAGCTAATTAGACTTTAAAGTTAAAAAGTAATTTAATAATATCTAAATTAGTAGAAAATCAGCTATAATTTTATTAGCTAAAAATATTTCTTAACTTTATATTCTAAAAGTACTAAATAGAGGCTTTAATATAACTTATAGTATTAATGTTAGCTAATTAGCTCTTAATATTCGCGAATATTTAAGTACCTAAATTAGTAGAGAATTTAAAAATTTCTATAGATAAAAGATATTTCTTATTCCTAAGACTATTAATTCGAGCCTTAAAAGTATAGTATTAATCTAAACTAAGTTGATTAAGCTTAACTATTAGAGAATATTTCTATAGCAAACTTGATTTAAGAGAGAATTAAGGAGAATAATCTAGGATAATAAGGTTTCCTAAGTTCTTACTCTAAGCCTATTAAATAGAAGCTTTTATATAGAATATTTTATTATAGCTAATTAAGCTTAAATATAAAGAAAGGTTTCTATAACTTATCTTAACTAAGAGAAAAATAAAGAGATTTTTTCAAAAAAAAAAGAAGTTCTCTAACTTAGCTTTCTATAGCTATTAAAAAGAGCCTTAAAGATATAAAATTATATTTAACCTAATTAGCTATTAAAATAAAGAAGTATTTCTATTCTTAAATAATAAGGAAATTTAGAAGGATTTTATAAGATAATAAGGTTCCCTAAGTTATTATTGTAAAATTATGAAATAAAGGCTTTAGGGTATATAGTTTAGTCTAGGATAATTAGCCTAAAATATTAAGGAATATCTATATACCTAAATTAGTATAGGATTAATAAGAATAAGATAAGATAAAGAAGTTCCCTAACTTATCTTTTAAAGCTAGCTTAATTTTATTTCTAAATTTAAAAATTAATCTAGACTAATAAGCCTTAAAAATTAGAGAATATTTATATACTTAAATTATCTATAAAAAGGAGGAAATATTATAAGAGAAAGAGATTCTTTAACTTATTAATCTAAAACTGTTAAATAGAGGTTTTAAGTTAGGAATCTTAAGTTTAGCTTAATAATCTTAAATATTAGGGAATTTATTTATACTATTATTAAAACTAAGAAGAAACTTAAGAGAAAGTTAAATTTAAGCTTATTAACCTTTAATATTAGAGAATATTTATATACCTAAATTAAGAGAAAATTAAGAAGATTTTTATATAAGAATAAGGTTTTCTACCTTAATATCCTAAGACTATTAAATAGAAGGTTTAAGGTATAAAAGTTAATCTAAGTTAATTAGCTCTAAATATTAAGGAATATCTTTATAATTAAATTTTATAAGCTAAAGAGATTCCCTAATATATTATTCTAGAATTATTAAATATAACTTATACTTTAATATAATATACTAGTAGAGGAAGTAAGCTATATTTATAAGTAATATAAGCTACTTTTAAGCTTAATTTTCTTTAGATTAATAATATATACTAATTAGGCCCTATATTAAAAATCCTAGAAAGCTTAACTAAAATTTAGAAATGAAAGTCTATATATATCTAATTTAAGCTAATTAGCCTATATATATAGCCTTAAGTCTTAAATTAAAAAATACTTTTTTTTTTTCTCAAAATCGACTACTACTTTTAGATTAGCTATATCTCTTTTAAATAATTTTTAAATTACTTATAATATAGTTACTTATAATTCTAAGGTATTTTAACCTAATTTAGCTTATTAGCCTTTTCTTATATATAGCCTTAATAAAGAGTAATAAAAATATTAAAAAGTTAAAGCTAAAATTTCTTTAACTTTCTTCTAGGTACTTTTTTAGAATACTCTAGGTATATTCTAGAATAAGTAGAAAATGAGAGCTTTTTTCTAACTATATTTAGTAATAACTCTATACTCTTAGCCTAATTAGCCCTAATCAGGGCTAATTAGTATTATACTACAAATTTTCTAACTACTATTAAAGAAACTAGATAGTTATCTAGCCTAGATTAAGAGTTAGCTTATAGTAGTTCTAAAATTAATACTAATTAAGAGGTGATTTTAGAATTACTATAACTCTATTCTTTAAGCTATAACCCTCTAAATCTTAGGAGCTAGCTTTTAAAGACCTAAATCTTAAACTTTATTTATTTAAAATCTTAAAAATAGGTCTAATTAGGATACTATATCTAATATTCTAAAAAGTTACTTACTTCTAGAAATAACTTACTTCCTCTACTAGTACATTTTATAATTTAATTTAAGCTAGTTAGCTTCTAAAGTTAGGGAATATTTATAATTAAGAGAATTAACTTATAAGAGTCTTATTCTAGTATAAAAAGGTTTTCTAACTTATTAATCTAGAACTAACTTATTAAATAGAGAGGATTAAATTATATTTGACCTAATTAGCCTTTATTAATAGAGAAGATATTAATAGCTTCATTAGTAGAAAATTAAGGAGATTTATATAAGTTAAGCTAAAAATATTTATTAACTTATTATTCTAAAACTACTAAATAGAAGCTATAAAGTATGGTACGAAATTCAAGTTAACCTAATTAGCCTTTAATATTAGGGAATATCTTTTAACCTAAAATAAGAGGAAAATTAAAAGAATAAAATTTAATAAAGTAGTTCTCTAACTTCTCTTTCGAATCTCTCTTAAGTTAATTTTAATATTAACTTATCTTTTGAATTAAAGCATTGATTTAGGCTAGTTAGCCTTAGATATTAGGAAATATAAATAACTATATTACCTGAACAATTTTCTAAAATAAAGGTTTTCTAACTTTTACTAAATAAAGTTTCTAAGAGTAAGTTATAGATCTCTACTTTTAGATTTTTACTAATAGAGAGTAGAATTCTACTAAAAAAGTAGATTTCTACTAGAAGTAGTATATATTAGTAAGTTACTAAAAAGTAGCCTACTTCTAAGTATAGCCTACTTCTAGGTAACTTAATATTAACTTATAGCCTAACTTACTTCTAGTTATAGCCTACTTCCTCTACTAGTATATTAATATTATATAATTCTATTAACTTGTAAGTATCGAGTTCTACTTAGAGTATCGACTACTATCTAAGATAAGTCGTAGGGTTTATCTAGAATATAGATTTTTATATAGAATTCTATATAAGCGAATATATCTATCTTATATAAGACTAGCTTCTAGGCTTTTAAAGTATCCCTCTCTCTCTTGCATCTCTCTATACATCGATAACTCAGGCATTTCCGTAGCTGTTAAGCGGAAGGGAGTCCAGGATAGGGAACCAAGCATCTAGAGCATCCTTCTCCGGCATTACACACTGATGCTCCGTTGCGTTATCACTCCACATAGGTCTGTACGGGAATGTACAGATGCTATCCGCCTTTCCTTCGTTAGGACCTTGCAGGACAGTAGTGTTGAGCTGCGTCGGCACGACCTTGTTCTCAACCCATTCGATAACAGATCCGAGGACTGTCTGCGGGAAAGAGCCGTTCTCGGCGCTGGGAGAGCAGTGTGCAGCACCGGGAATGATGTACAGCCGGTAGAACTCGTGCAGCTTCTCGAGAGAGTCTTCGTAGCTGGCGTTCGGGTACATAACGCGACGGACTTGTTCCTGGTAGATGACTGACGAGAGCGTCGGGATGCTGTTATCGGCTTCGCCGTGGTAGTGGATGACTTTGCCGCCAGCTTCGTTGAACTCTTGCAGATCGGTCCAGACGGTGTTCATCGTACCGGCATACTTCTGCATGCCTTCAAGCATCCAGCCACGGAGAGTGTCGACTGTCACGCCATCCAAAGATAGCGAAGTGCTGTTCACTTCTTGAAGGAGCTCGGTGATCCATTCGGCGCCGATATCGGTAATAGCTGCAATCTCATACTTTCCAGTCGTGTTCGAGTAGGTGCCTGCTGCGTTGGAGGAAGTGTCTGTTCCTGGTTGGAAACCGACGTAGAGGTGACGGGACTTGCTGTCGTAGGGTCCGTTCTGTACAGCAAGGAAGACAGCAACGTCTTTCTCGTTGACAGTACCATTTGCAGCCGGGGTAGTAGCACCTTGTCCACCTGTGATCGGGTTGAAAGCAGTGGAGGCAGAGCAGGAGTAGGTTTTGCCGATGACTTTCTTCGGGTCCCAATGAAGACTGCATAGATCGGAGCGGGCGACAATACCGTCAACTTTGCCGTCCATCGCATCGCAAGCAGCCAAAGTCTCATTCACAATCTTCTCGAGCGCACAAGAGTTGGGAGCGTAGCCAATGGATTGCTCGTAGATCTGCGGCCAATCGTGATTCGGTTGCTGGTGAGACTGGCGGAAGGCAGGCGCGCCAATCGCTGCACCATCGAATTGATCGGCATAGCGCTGCACCTGGGACCAGCCTTCTCTTCCTCCTTCAGAGCACCCTTGGTAGTAAGAGTAGAGGCTGGAAGCGTTGTATATGTTCTTGCTCATGGCTTTTCCCAGCTCGGTCATCTCATGGATGGAAAGATATCCGAAGTTGTTGATCATGTCGTAGTCCAGGCTACCATTGGCTTTGAGAACGACATCATTGAGCTGACCTTCCCAGCCCATGCCGCCGTCGGTGCAACCAGCAGCGGCTCCGTAGACGAGTCCGCCTGCGAGTCCAGACGCACCAGAATTGATGGCAAAGCCTCCGCCGCCCGTAGCGAGGAAACGGCCCTTGTATTGAGCAGGTTCTGGGAAGTAGTACCACACATTGATCTGATAATGAGTGTGTTAGTATGAAGAAATCATCGCTCATTGTAGATCCGCCAGTCTTACCGCGTCGTTCTTTCCATCATGCTTATAGGCGACTGTTACGTTGCAGAAGTTGCGACCATTGGCGGCAGGATAGTTGTTGCCTGCTTCGACGGAGGAATTGTAGACGCCGTTTGCGGTCACGTCACCATACACCAGGCCTTGAAGCGCAGTATTGTCCGTAGGGAGGCTTTGTTTGATGTAGTCGACGTTGCAGATGCTGGACAGGCTGCTAGCAGAGGCCACAGATGCGCCAGTGAGAATGAAGGATTGCTTCATGTTTGTTGATATGACTGAAATGCTGTGAAGAGGGAGTGGTGTAGCTTCTGCCTACACGAGTATCGAACAGCATCTTTATACAGAAAAACTATATTAGCGACGGCACAGCCTGACATACTCGCATGGCTTGCTACGCGCGGCAATCGTGCTCATTCCTCGCTGTGTTCGTTACAAAAACGGACAAGCTTGTCTGCAAAGTAGGGTTTGTAGGCGCTCGGTCAGATGTGTTCGTCGCACTCAAGGGCCGTGTTGTAACTCGTGCCATGCCGCGTGGTTGCAAGTAGGGCATAGGTGTGGCGCGGATTGGAAGCCGCGTGCGAGACCAGCTAGCTACCGTGCGCGATTGGTGCTGATTCTCACATAGCAGCACCTTTCACGATCTAGCTCATGATGATTTTACATGAGATGTAGGGCTCAGGCCCGAGTTCCGTATGATTTTGTCCGCGTATGCAGGACAGTGTTTCACCCGGATAAGACTTCTGCCGCGACTTCGGCCTTATCTGATTCTGATGACGACGATCATCGAAGACCATTTACGGTGAGATTGCAGCGCTTTGTTTCCTCTAGGCGATCGAAGTTCTCTAGACGAGATGGCTGATTCTTGTACTTGCCAAATGGTGCAGTCGACGTTATTGATCGCATCATGGGAAATGCCGATGGTTTGTACGGAGTTGAATGTTCATTTTATCGAACTAAAAGCTAGCTACACTCCCTCGCAGCCGAGTCACTCGTATACCAAGGCAGACTCTACGTGAAATGACCTAAATTCCAAAACCATAAAGAAATGCTTCCGAACTAACGCCGCCGCTGAAAATAAGGAAATCCATCAGTTCAAATCCGAAAAGTCCTTGGACGCCCTCGTGTACTTATGTCATTGAATTTTCCATCTGACCGTAAACACGTCCTGTGGTCATTTTCGGTTGCGCGAGGCCTCTCCCGGCCGTCGTCGCTTCTGCTCACCATCTTCCACCAGCCATGCCTTCCTCGGCGGCCTTGCCGCTGACATAACGTCTACGGCTGGTGTTCTCGGGGACATACAAGGTCTCGTCTGCGATATCGGCGCCTGTACGCGAAACAACACGCGCATAGGCCGAATGTTTAGGCGGCGAAGGTGGCTGGTCGTTCGCACGGGGCGAGAACGAGTCCTGAGGAGCGATGCCGCGTGCAGCCATTGCAGATGCTAGGTCGCCGTACTGGCGCTTCTTCGGGGTTCCTACAGACTTGACCTGCAGATTCTCTTCGAAGTTCGGAATGGATCTCTGGTGCATGTGTCTCGCGGTTCGGAGGCTGGGAGCTGACTCGGAGTAGACGCTCGAGCCTGCAAACTGACTGGACTGTGCCGATGCGTTGGTGTGGGAGCGATTAACGGCCACATCGTTGAGAGGCTGACGCTCTTCATGGCCTACGATGGTGGATGTCTCGTCGTCATCTAGCATTGGGTAGCTGTCGTGGGGCTTGTGATTTGTCTCTTGGAAGCTGTCATGGCGAGGGTTGTGTTGCAGATCTGCGTGAAGAACTACGAATATCAGCCATTGATCCGATCAGTAGGTTGTGCACATCATGACAAGATTGCACTTGTCACAAGGCATGACATATCAAAAAACAAATTGGGTACTTACGTTGCTCTTGAAGCGGGCTCTCATCGTTCGGCGGCGTAGGAGGGTTCATGCGAAGAGGTTCAGGCATGAATTGAGCTTGGTGGTTGGCAGGCAGTGGTGACAGCAGAGGTGAGAATCGTGCTCCGCGATCAGGTTCAGGCGAGCCTACAGGCGACGGACGAGAGAAGTTCGGTGTGCGACGTTGAGATGGCGAGGGAGGCGACATTGGCACGCCGAGGTCACCTGTTCTTGTTTCTTCGTGAACGAACCAATTGTCGCTCAGGAGGAATTCTTTTTGTTGAGACTGTGCATGGGCGTGAGTTGGAGCGTAATGCGTCTGGTCCGCCGGCTGGTCACGGACTGAGACTGAAGATCCAGGTCGAGGCGAGTGCGAGCGAGCTTGACTGGTGTGAGGGGGCGGTGCTGGAGCTGCAGCCAAAGATCCAACAAACGAGAATGAGTCGATATCGCGCTTCTCAAGATTGTTCGGCTCGCCGCCGGGGACCTGGGCGAATGATTGGCGTGATGCGCGAGAGACCGGGCCTTGGCTGTGAACCAGACTGTGACAAAGATTGCGTTCTTCGTTCATCTGGCGAGAGAGTCGTGCAGACTGAGGGTTGTGAGGAGAGTAGTCCATCTCTGCACCGACTCTACTGTTACGGAAGTCGACGGTTCGATCTTCATGCGCCGATCTCGAGAAGCGGCTGTCATTGACGTTGATAGTACTTCCACTCAGATGCCCTGGCTTCATCATCGAGACTGCGGACGCCTCGGAGTTCTTGTACTGATGCTTCCGGCTGGTGAGATTGTCCTCCAGCGGGTTCATGTCTGGTGGAAGGTTGGCGATCTTCCTGAAAAGGATAGTCAAGTAGAGGCCGATTCCGAGCGTGATCAGGTGCAAACCACCGACGACAGTTGGTACGATGAAAGTTGCGAAAAGAAGCGTGTCGGTGCTTGTGAGCTCCTTGTTGAAGATGTTGCCCCATCGGTTCTCATTTTCGGGCGAAGCAGTCCAGTTTTGGTGGGCGAACCAAGCCGTATAGATGTAGAAGGGAATGAGACCACTGTCCATAATCATGCCGAAGATGTGGTAACTCGCGCTCGAGGCTGGAGTGCGTCGCTTAGCAGGACAAGCCAGGTGGTAGACGCCATAGGCGGTAATGCACATGTCCCATGCCGGCTAATCACATGTTAGCAAGTGGCCCGTGTTGTAGCCTCTTGGGCCGACTTACAGGAATCCTCATTATCCAGCCCTGGGCTGTCTCTGCGTTACGCACAAAAATGACACAGAGCAAGCAGCCCACTGCACCTAGCAGCTGAAAAAGCCTGAAGCCGAATTGTACCCATCGCGTCGCCTTGACTTTTGTTTTTGTGTTTGGCGGCAGCGGCTCGTATTGGGTTTGTGGTGCCACCACCATATAGCTATCCGGATGACGGTTGAAGTCGATGAGCGGCCCTTCTTGCTTGGGTTTGGAAATGGTGCTCTCGGCGGCAGATATCCATGATGCTCGAGTGACAGCCTTGGGGTCGAAGTCGGAGTATGGGTAGGCGATTTGGCGGCGAGAGGGTGGGTCGTAGAGGTATGGGGCGTCGCCTGCACCCATTGTGAGCGAGAGAAGTTAGCGATGGACAAGAATGCCAACGAACGATGACCACGACTCGATGGAATGTATGTGAGATTGGCCAGGCTAGGGTTCTGAGAGGTTACCTGCAACACCGGATTGTCTTAGAAGTTCCCAGTGCTGATCCAAACAAGCGCAGGTTGTCAAGGGAACACGCCTATCAACACCTACCCCGGATTATTGGAGGCGTTCTTGGAGTTGATATCCACTATTCTATCGATTCGCCCAAACTTGACTAGTCCCGCATCATCTCAGCCTTGTTCGGACGTTGGCGGCCCCGAGGCCGGCCGGCGATGACATGACATGGCAATCTGATAACTGAAGTCACTCGAAGCTTGAAATGTTTCCGCCCAGCGCTTTGTCTTCACACGCCACCATCGCGGTATGCTCTCCACCCGCTCTTTTGTCTGCAACAGCTGTCGCCATATCGCTTCACGGCGCAGTGGAGTGAGCCATGGCGTATCATGGTATAGTACGTCGCCTGCTCGGCGTCCCATGCGCCTGGCGGTCATCGGCTCTGGCCCGGCTGGGTACTACTCAGCGTACCGAATTATGAAGAAGATGCCAGACGCTCATGTAGACATGTACGAATCGTTGCCAGTTCCCTATGGACTTGTGCGCTTCGGTGTGGCGCCTGACCACCCAGAGGTAAAGGTAGGAGTCACTGCCACCTGCATCGAGAGTGAGCAGGACTGATTGCTCATAGCTCGAATAGAAAAGCTCCGAAACCCTCGACGATGTAGCCAAATGGCAGAACTTCAACTTTGTTGGCAATGTATCGATTGGCGATGCGCCAGGCCACCTTCCTCTGAGGACGATTGCGGAGAACTATGATGGCTTACTATTTGCTTATGGCGCTTCAAGAGATAAAAAGCTCGGAATACCTGGCGAGGATCTACATGGAGTCGTGTCTGCGAGAGCCTTTGTTGGCTGGTACAATGGACTGCCGGAATACGAGCATCTCAACCCTGATCTTCAATCTGGAGATACTGCGGTCATCATCGGACAAGGAAATGTCGCATTGGACGTGGCTCGTGTTCTCCTGGCGCCATTGGAGGTTCTCCGGCAAACAGACATTTCAGAGCAAGCCATCGAAGCTCTGAGCAAAAGTCGCGTGACCGATGTGAAGGTTATTGGTCGCCGTGGACCGCTTCAAGCGCCTTACACAATCAAAGAGCTACGGGAACTGCTACACATGCCCGGTGTAGGCTTTGCAGCGCCTCCAGAGGGCTGGGAGGACCTAATCCGCGTCAACCGCAAGCAGCTTCCTCGACAACTCAAGCGCATTTCAGAACTCCTTGAGAAGGGCTCGAAGACGCCAATGGAACAGGCGCAAAAGGCATGGCAATTGGGCTACTTGCGATCGCCTGTGGAATTCCTTTCATCGGATGGCAAGAACTTGAACGCCGTGGGCTTCGAAAGAACAGAATACGTAGCTGAGCCGGAGTCTGTCATCCCCAAAGATGACGGACCTGCTCTGTCAGGCCCACCTGCTGCTATGAATGCTTTGCGCGACCTCAGAGTCCGCAGCACCGGATCTAAGGCAAAGGTCGATGCTTCCCTTGCTTTCCGCTCTGTTGGCTACCAGAGCGAGCCGTTGGCTGGCTTCGACGACCTAGGCATACCATTCGACCAAAAGCTCGGCATCATTCCCAATGACATGCACGGCCGAGTCACTGCTCCCGATCGTGGCCCCATCGCAGGACTATCTGCGGCTCATGTCCCGGGCATGTACTGTGCTGGCTGGGTTAAGCGAGGTCCCACTGGCGTTATCGCAAGCACCATGGATGATGCATTCCACTCTGCCGATATCATCATGAAAGACTGGGAAGACAATGTGCGCTTCAACGAACTTGGAGACGGAGAGATAAGAGGCGGTTGGGAGGTCGTCAAGGGGGAAATCGAGCAGAGAGGCATCCGCAGTGTCAGTTGGGCGGACTGGGAGAAGATCGATGCTGTCGAGCGGAAGAGAGGCCAGGAAAAGGGCAAGGTGAGGGAAAAGGTTAGAGGGGTTACGGAGATGTTGAAAATCCTGGATGGATAGCCTGGTTGTCCAGGTGTACTATTACACATACATGCATACATTTGTACAAAGAATTTCGAGACTGTCAGTAGAATAGCGGTTCTGTTCTGAGCGGGTGATGAAGCCAGATCGACAGTCACAATTAGTTCGCTCCGCAGAAATGCTTCCACTCAGACCTAGATCTCCGGTCTGGATCCAGGTGGCCTTCGGCGCGTGGAATGAAGCTTCGACTAGCCATCTCGTTTATTCATCATAGAAAATGGACACCAGAAATACAAGTGATCCACGCACATGTAGTCTCAAGAATCGGTGCCTGCAATAGTATGGGGTTGTCAGGGTTAGGGTTTTATGATGCAGATAGCACATGTTCTGTAACGTTACATGTAACTTTTATCAGTAGACATGTGAGATTGGCAGCAATAAAAGAAATTGTACTGTAGGCCAGTGTCGATGTTTGAAAGAAAGGTGTATGTGAGTGGTCCTGACCAAATACGAGAAACGGGATTTGCTTCGCAGCTTGCGAGCTTGTGGTCTCGCACCTTTAACTTCCCTTCCAGATTTCTCCTACTCTACTGACCAGCAACGACTTACACACCAACATTCGTGTCTTTAGACGAGCGATACCATTGGAACGTTCCGTATCAGTGCGTCTCAATGCTGACCGCAGCTTTCCCAATTTTGAACTAGGTAAAGCCTCGCGCGATCCTTCGCCAAGAACCACGACGAGGCGAAGACAGCTCGTTCAGCTGAAATGAACCGGACCTTGCAGGGGTCCGGCACTAAAGGCTATCAGCTTCCTCGTATTGTTGTCTCGTTAATCGCACCATAGTTCTGAAGATGGCTCTTCTCTGAGACCGCTAACTTTTATCTAGAAGAAAGTACTACAAAGCTCTACTGTCGTGCCACAATCTCGAGAAGCAGTCTTGTCGACGACGACCATCATGTTGTCTCTACTTACTATCTTTGGATGCCTTGTGGCTTTATACATCGCTAGATTTCCGTACAATCTTGTTAGGAACTATATTACGGCTAGGAAGCTGGGATTACCCATCATCATTGTGCCGATTGACCAGCACCACATCATATGGATGCTGATCTCGGTGCCATTGCGGCCTGTCTTCAAGGTACGAGATGATGACTCTGCGCACATAGTTGGCTGTTTCCGGCAACGGGAGTGTAGTTGAGAAAGAATACTGACTCGACCACAGAAATACCTGCCGGAAAGCATCTACGAGAGGCTAAGTCTGGCCACATACGGGTGGGAGTTCCATCATGGCCTAGAGGTCTTCCACAAACACGGCAAGCCAGGCAACGACAAGACCTTCTTTCTCGTCACCTGCGGGGCAGCGGAGATCAGTACTCGCGATCCTGAAGTCTCCTGGGAGATCTCTCGCCGTCCTCGAGATTTTCGCCAGCCAGCCACAACCGATCTCATCATCGGCCGTTTTGGGGGCAACGTCCTCTCATCCAACGACGAATCATGGGCCAAGCAGCGCAAAGTGGTTGCCAGTGTCATCAATGAGCGGATCTCGAAAACCGTGTTCAATGAAAGCATCGTCCAAACCGAAGGTTTGCTCGCCGAAGTGTACGACAAAGCTGATGGGAAGACGACCGATACCAACCAGCTGTTCGATATGATGAAGAAGATAACAATCCACGTACTCTCTGGCGCAGGCATGGGTGCCAACGTAGACTGGCACAACAATGCTAGCGAGAAGCCACGCGAGGGCTACAAGTTGACCTATATTGAGGCGTGCAAGACTGTCATCGAAGCTGTCGCCGGCCCAATTGTGCTACCTGTATGGTTCATGCGGTCATGGCCCAGCTTCCTTCCCGGGCACGCATTCCTCCAGAATCTGGCGCCTGCCATGGTAGAGTTCCCTATTCATACCAAGCACCTCTTGGACGAGGAAAGAAAACGGGCGAGCACCCAGAGTGGAGAGACCAGAAGCAACATCATGTCACAGCTCTTGAAAGCCTCAGAGACAGACGGCAAAGACGGCAAATCACTGCTTTCTGAAGACGAGATGATGGGCAATCTGTTCGTCTTCACGTCAGCAGGATTTGATACTACCGCCAACACGCTGTCATACGCTCTAGTGCTCCTCTGTCGCCACCCTCAGTGGCTAGACTGGGTTCTTGAAGAAGTGGACAATGTCATGCCACAAGATCCCAACGAGCCCGTCGACTATGTCGCAATCTTCCCTAAAATTGTGCGCATCATGAGTGTAATGCTCGAGGTGTTGAGACTCTTCACGCCAGTCATACACGTAGCTCGTGACACAAATGCGCCACAGACAATTGAGACATCGCACGCGACATATCATATACCTGCAGGCTGCTATACGTACATCGATGGTGTTGCCCTACATTTGGATCCAGACTTATGGAGAGATTTGAACAAGAAATCGCCAGAAGAAGCACCTCAGACTGGCGAACATAGCCCAGACGAGTACGCCTTCCGCCCAAGCCGCTGGGTCAACCCACCAGGATCGCAAAGCGCACTCTTCCAGCCGCCACGAGGATCATATGTGCCATGGTCTGGCGGCCCTCGTGTCTGCCCGGGCCAGAAAATGGCGCAGGTAGAGTTCACGGCGATATTCTTGACACTTTTTCGTAGACACCGCATCGAGGTGGTGCCTTTGGTGGTGGAAGGCCAGGAAGAGACCAGGGCACAGATCAACGCTAGATTGGATGCTCTGATGAAGGACTCAATCAGCGTCCTGACATTGCAGATGCAAGGTGTATATGATGTCAGCGACGGAAAGGGTAGCGAAAAGGGCTTGAAGGTTCGGTTCGGTAAGAGGAAATAGAGCGACTCTCAGTGGCAGAGGATTGAGGATTTTATGTAGTAGTCGGCAAATAGTAGCCGAAGCCGCCTGACATGCTAAAAGACCAACAATTTTGCACTTTGACAATTTGCAGTTCATACTCAATTTATTTTCGGAATGTGCTGGGACGAGTATGCACAGTTTGAAAAGGCGCTATTCGAGAAGGGCGAAAGTCGATAGTTGAGATACGTTCTTGCCAACAGAGTGAGAATGGACGCGGGCCAGCGAGCTTCAACTGGATTGCTGCGCCGGCGAGCGGTCGCTTCTCTCCCTCCACTTCCACGCGAACCTTACGAATTAAGGACTACATTTCCATCAAACCATACAACGCTAAGGGAACATCTTCTACTCCCATACTACGCAGTCCTCTGTTGTATTCTCCTCCTTACATCGCCGGTCTGGGTCTCTGTTGGACTCGCCAGCGCGTGCCTGGAGAAAGTCGGGCTTTGGCCATACATCGCGAGACCAATACGATATCTGGTGCTTTCGCCCACTCTATACGCCGCTCGAGCCATTTTTCGTCCACTTCGATACTCTTACGGTGTAACGGTTCGACTCAGCCGAAGGCACACCCGGACTGCCCAGAGGGTCTCACGTTACATCTTTAGGTCGATATCCCTGACAGTCGCACTCCTGCTGTTGCCATCTCGTACCTTAGTCAGACTAATACATCGCGCCATCAAGCTTGCATTAAGGTCCTGTCACCGGACTCTTGCCCCGTGAAATGCAAGGAAGCGTTTTATAGCTACTCACTGGCACACGTAAGGGACTCACTCCATCATCGCCATGGCCGGATTCGGGAAGAAACTCTTCTACGGGATCGTCACATTGGTCCTCGGATTTTTTGCCGTGCTTCCACTCGCAGTTTATGCTGTCATCACTTTCTGGCTTGCCGTCGGGTGGCTGAGCCTAATGATACTCTTTAAGGGGGCGGGTGTCATTCGACGCGGCATCCAGCACTGGTGGAAGGGCGACGACAGAAACTCACCAGAAGCGATTGCCGAGCGAAATAGAGCTGCTGCACTTGCGAAGCGTGAGGCACGATCGCGTTCGGAGTCTTTCTCGCAGTCATCGGCATCCAATGTCACCTCGAGAAGCCACTCGAACCGGTCAAATCGCTCTGGCAGCAGTGTCAGCCTCGTCAGTCTGCCACATAATCCGCCCCAGATTGATCGTGATTACGAGGGTATGTGATCTCGACCCATTTTGAATATTTACGACGATACTAACTACAGCAGGTGTTGGGGGCTGGCTGATTCCAAGAGACAACAACGACCGCAACTCAAATGCCATCATCGACAACGACCATGACAGCCGGGCTGCTTCGTCGAGCAGGAGGCCCGATATGACACCAACAACTTTCCGCCGCCGCTCGTTCGGAGCCTCCAGTAGTGGGATTAATTCGCCGGAGATAGTTAACACACCTTCGCTCCCACGACACAGCACCAGCACTTCACTTTCTATGCAAAGCGGAAGCCCGCAGAGCTATTTCACCAACGCTGCACCCGCAAGGAGCGCTACGTCGATCAATTCGCGGAGAAACAGTAATTCACGAAGGAACAGCAGAGCGGCCAGAACGGATGGAAGCACAGATTAGGGGGGTCGAGACATTGCTGACGAGTCTTTAAATGGCCACTCTTTCTTTCTGGATGTAACCATACTGTCACTTTTAGGATGCAATTCATAATGTGTAAAGGCTCGGTCGTTCGACTTTCAGTTGATCAAGCACTGCCTAGTCTGCTGTTCTCAATGTAGTTTTACAGCCGCACTACTGAGCGCAAGCCAGAATGCCGAAGAAGTGTATCAAGGTGCGAGTGCCTTGGTGAGAGGGCATAGGAAGTAATGGGACTCAAAAGGATATTTTCTGGTTGCAATCATTTATTAAATTGTACGCGTTGACAAATGTATACAGACTCGGTCATTATGCGCTCAGCTCACCAAGTGCCGTTAAGCTCCTGACTCCCAATAATACTACAGTCACAATCAGCGCACACCAAGATGCCTCTCCCACACTCTTCAATTTGACATGAACAGTAAGACAGCCTGGAAGGAAATGAAAGCGTGCAAGAGCGAGAAAAGCGGGTGGTGGTCCTAGCGTTGTCAGTTGACTTCGCCTTCGGCTGCCAGAGGAGCGTGCCTTTTGGGAAAGACACGGTCTCGTTGAAGTCGTAAGGAGATGAAGTGACTAGCGAGGGCTTTCCAGTCGAGCCCGGCGTCTTGAACGCCGCAGCGCTACCGGGCTGCCACATGGAGGTACCGGCAGGAATTTGGATGCTCTCGTTAGCGCAGAAAGGAGATTGGGTGATCAGATTGGTGACCGGAAGAGGTGCCGTCATTGGACGCATGCTCAGGGGTGCACTGCTCTTGGTCTTCCACTCACAAGCGTTGGCTGGAGTCCAGAGGCTTGGAGCACTGGCCTGCTGTTTGGTGGTGGCGACGGGATTGGTGGGTTGCCACAGCAAGGTGCAAGGGGCGAACTTCAAGCCCTCGTTTCTGTCGAAGCAGCTCTTGGAGATGATGGCTGGCGGGCCCTGAGATGATGTCTGCAGTCCCGACTTGACGCCAGCTTGAGGCTGCCAGAGAGAAGTACCCTTGGAGAACGTCAAGCCCTCATTTTGGGCGTAGGGGCTAGTCGTGATGAGTGATGTTTCCTTGTGGACGTTATCCAGGTTGAGCGTAGATGCCAAGCTTTCAGCAGACTGTGCCTTCAAGACCGGAGTCGCAGGTGATTTGATGGGAGTTTCGGTCGAGTCAAACTGTGGTGCCATCAAATCGGGAAACATGAGGTTGCTGCGAGTGCTGGCAGTCGAGTTCGCAGGCTCTGCTGGAGTGGTCAGGATGAACAAGATCGGGCCAGCAACGTCCAGGATGATGTGCTGCTGCGTAGAGCTTCCAGGAGAGGCCACGCCAGAAGGATCGGCAAGAGAAGGTAAGGACATGGTAGCACTCTTATTCGATGCTGACCGGTGTCGGGTTGCGGTGCTGCGAACAATCTTCTTTGCAGGCGCAACAACAGCACTGGTGACAAACGCAAGTGCGTTACTCAGTGCGAAGGCTGCCATGTTGTGATTCCGTTGCTGGTGTAGGGAGTTGATATTCGAAAGGCCTGCTTCCGAAAGTGCTCGAGGTGCTTCTTGTGAGTGGTGCCTGTGAGTGTCGCTGTGCGTTCACCTCCAGGCAGGATGATAGCCAAAAAAACACAGTGAAGGCAGGATGGCATGGCTTCTTGTATCGCTCGGGTCCTTGGATGTTGTCGCCTACAATGCATTGTAGCCATCCGAAGCAAGTCATCTATTGTGCCGTGGAGGCCTCCTCGAGAAACAAAGAAATCTCCTTTTGAACAAAGAAATTTCATAAATTCCATTGTTTGATTGTGAAGGACATGGCAAGGAAGTAGCAGGTGTATGCAGACTCGGCTGTCTGATCAGTGCACTCCTACATCGAAACCAGTGATGGGCACATAAGACTATCGGCTTTTTGGACACGACAAGATGCTGCAGTCAACATCTAATCTATTTGCAAGTCAATGTGGCCAATATTTGCGGAAATTGTCACAATTGCAGTGTCCCACCTGGATATCTGAGATATCATGCACCCGTCCCCATGGCCAGGCAGTACGTGTATGTAGTGGCGTGTAGCAACGCTAGGTAGCGGCTAAGCATTGCCACCTCAACTGGACATTGGACACTGGGTGCACTTCGACGGCACCAATTGTTGCCACCCCATAGGAAGTCAAGGTCTGCCGTACTGGTGTCTGCCACGCACAGGCCCTTAAGAGCAGTCGTCCTGCTTTTGCTGACCTCCGAGGGCGTTTTGATGAGCTCCGTGGAGGTCGTGTGCGCTGACGTCGAACCACGACGTCATCCGACTGCCCTGATTCCATCCCGTCTGCGAGTAGAAGACAATGAAAGCAGAACATTGAACGTGTAACATATAGGAGGCTCATACGCCACACCTCACTCGCTTTCTGCAAAGGGGAAATATAATTCCCCAAATCCACTCAGCGCACCCAAGAAAACCGACATGGGAAGCAACCAATAAGTTCCCAACCGACTCCATTCCTTCGCCCAACAACAGCACACGACCATGGCCTCCCTCCTACGCCAAATAGTAGCAGGTCCGCGCGCGCGACATCCAGAAGCCGGTCTTGATCTCTGCTATGTCACAGACAAAATCATCGCAACCTCCGGTCCCAGCGGCACGTTCCCACAAATCGCATACCGCAACCCACTCAAAGAAGTAGTGAGCTTCCTCGACTCAAAGCATGGCGCAGAATGGGCGATCTGGGAATTCAGAGCAGAAGGCACCGGCTATCCAGACGAGGAAGTGTACGGGCGCGTGCGACACTACCCATGGCCTGATCACCACCCGCCGCCGTTTGCGCTGATCCCGTTGATCGTGGGCAGCATGCGCAATTGGCTGCATGAGAAAGATGACAGAGTCGTGGTGGTACATTGTAAAGCTGGCAAGGGTAGGAGTGGGACTGTGAGCTGCAGTTACTTGATTGCTGAGGAAGGCTGGGACATGGAGGAGGCGAAGCAGCGGTTCACAGAGAGGCGCATGAGGCCTGGGTTTGGCGCGGGCATCAGCATTCCCAGCCAGATTCGGACACTTACTTACGTTGATCGCTGGACCAAAGGAGGGAAGAAGTACATTGAGCGACCGGCAGAAGTGCTGGAAGTACACGTCTGGGGCTTGAGAGATGGCGTGAAGCTCTCAGTGGAAGGCTTCGCCGAAGAAGGAAAGCAGATCAAGACGTTCCATACGTTTAATGGCAAGGAAAGGGAGGTCATCAAGGGTGGCATCAAGAAGGATAATGGTTTCGCCGATGTGGTTCAAGACGTCATGGGTCGAGGCAAGAACACTGCTCTTCAGAAGAAAGACGAGACTCCTGGACCAGATCCCGAAGAACTTCTGGAAAAAGAGCAAAAGAACGTTTCCAGAACTTCGACAAACACGTTAGATGGCACTACGGGTGGCGACGTGGTTTTCCGACCCACATCTCGCATCGTCCTGCCGTCGAGCGACATCAACATCGATGTGGAAAGACGCAACAAGACAAAACTAGGTGGCTTTACTATGGTCACGGCCGTGGCTCATGTGTGGTTCAACATCTTCTTCGAAGGCCAGGGCCCAGAAAAGGGTGGCCGACCGGACGAGTCTGGTGTCTTTGAAATCGACTGGGACGCGATGGATGGCGTCAAAGGATCATCGCGTAAAGGTACACGGGCTTTCGATCGCATGGCTGTCGTGTGGAAGGTCGCCGAAGTAGAAGGAGCACCGGGAATTGAGATCAACGAGCCTGCAGAGGGAGAAACAGCGAAGCAAATGAAACCAGCTGACTGGCATGGCGTTGAAAATGCGGGCGATGATTCAGACAAGGGCTTGGGACTACGGGCCGAGAAGGCTGGTAGTGCGGTGATCAGTCGTGCGAGCAGTGTCCGAAGCCAGACAAATGGCAAGCATTCGGAAGATTCAGACGGTACGCGACCATTTATTCAACCTGGAGATGAAGATGCGAGCAAGCCTAAAGCGACTCCCGCAACCGAATCAGGCGCAAAGGCTCAAAGTTCACCATTGATCTCCCCCAGCGTCGATGCACCCAAACAAGGTGTCCCCGATGTCGATGGTGCCGGAAGCAACATTGGGCACGTTTCCACTGCCGAGCTACCAAACGGTTCGCCAGAACACAAGCTCGAGAATCATGATGGGAAAGCTCTTGGAGGAGCCCATGTCCACAGCAACAAGCAGTACGAGAAAGACTCGTGAGAGTTCGATGTTTAGCTTCGAACAAATCCCGGTGCTAGCATAGAAAAAGGGCTTGTCTTTGAGCGCGGTGCATGTCGAGATGGCGGAAATGGAGGATTGTCAGCGTGTACGTGTAATTTATCTTAGATACCCATATACTCGTTCTGTGTTATTCATGCGTATACGCTCTAAGCAAGTTTGAACTGTGTGGCCCAAACGTCTGCGTGCAAGATTGGCTGACCTTTTCATTGGTGTCAAGTCATTGAACATACATCGGACAGTCCATTCAGTCGACCATTCCGATCGTGATATCGGTTCACAGTATAGACGCTGCGAGTGTTGATTTCATACGGTGAATGGTACTCTATATCGCCCCAAGTCGAGAGTGGGATGACGCCCTAGAGTTGCGCGACACCAGACGTAGTCAACTTTGACTTCAGCTCGGTCGACCATTAGGCCTCACTCACATACGCACGAGACTAGGCCTGTTGACAACCAAATAATTCTTTCTATCATTTTCTCGGGATTTTGACTCACATAGCCCATCGCTTGACAGTGTCACACATATGCCACAAGTTACTTTATAAATCCGCCACCACCATCCATGAACGCCACCACGCCAAACACACCGGCCTACTTCCAACAGCAACAACCCACAATGTCTCCAGCCATGAAATCCCCTACAGGCCCTACCTCCCAATCATCTCCAACCTCTACCACAGCACCCATAGTCCGCAAACACACCTTCCCCGTTCCCCTCCTCCGTCTGGAACTCCGCGACCTCGCCCTCGAAGGCTCATCAATCTTCCTCTCCACCATCCACGGCGACGAGGACCTCTCCGCCCAAGTGCAAAACGTGCTCAACCTCCTCTACTTCTCGCCTAAAGAAACGCCCGCCTCCCACCGCCCCGGCACCCGGAGCGTGACATTCATCATCCGCGCCTTCGACGGCGTAGCTTATACCACCGGCCTGGACCTCGATGCCGACCACAAGGAAATCAACATCAGCGCCGAGTACATCAAAAACTGCGCGCGCGGTGGCGACAAGAGGCACGAGCTTCTCGGTGTGATTTGCCACGAGCTCGTGCACTGTTTCCAGTGGGATGCCGAGGGGACGTGTCCGGGCGGATTCATCGAGGGTATTGCGGACTGGGTGCGTTTGAGGGCGGGATTGGGTGCTGCGCATTGGAAGCAGGAGGCGAGTGGGGAGTGGGACGGGGGGTATCAGAAGACAGCGTACTTCTTGGAATGGTTGGAGTGGAAGTTTGGGGAGGGGACGGTGAGGCGGTTGAATGGATGTTTGAGGAAGGGCGACTACGATGGTGAGAAGGTTTTTGGAGAGTGCTGTGAGGGAGAGAAGGTCGATGACTTGTGGAAAGCTTATCGGAAGAATCTGGAAAAGGGAAAGAAGGGTGGTGATGGTGGCGATGGGCCTGCGAATCCTATTCCGACGCATCCGGCCAAGAAGGAGTAGTTTTGGATGTTTTTGTGATGCGTGTGGCACACTACTCAGCGACGGACATGTAGACATGAGGCCCTTAACACATTTAGATTGGTGTATGGGAAACGACGCACAGCTGCGTATCAGAGTGATTGGACATAACTCGGAATCTGCAATTTGATGCACATTGGTTCTGACACAAAAGGTATGACCAATATGTCGCTGTGTTCATGAAATGCAGGGAAAAGGTACATGTTCCACCAGGGTATCCCAACTCGAAACGCCAAACTCCAGAAATCATTAGAAGCGACAGTGATCCTTCCGGTTCACCAATCTTAGAGACTGTCCCAGAACATATCGGCGTAAACCTTGCGGTCAACCTTGCCATCCACGTTGACGACATTCACATCGCCCTTCGCCGGGTTGCGAATTACTGCACGATTGAAGACGCCAGTGTTTGCGTCTTGCGAAACGTCGATGCCCAGAGAGCGGTAGACTTGAAGCTTCAGCCTGGAGTGCAGATGTCAGTAAAGGCTCCTCTCTAACCCGTGTGTTGTGAATCCACATACAGAACCTCGTCGCCTTCACTCTCGCTACCTCTCCTGCCCCCTTCTACACCTTCTCTGTCCAAGGTATCCAGCTGTGCCTTGAGCGCAGCTAATTCACCCTCCAGTCTCTCTCCCTCCACCTCAACATCGTACGCGCTCTTCGCGACTCTGAACTTCTCTGCATCGAGCGCTAGGATTTCACTTGCGTGTTTGCCGGCATCATGTCTGTTCTCCTCGTACTCGTGTTGAGAGTGTAGGTTGTTGAGGCGCCGCGAGAGGGACTTGAGCGCGTTTTGCTGCGCTGCCAGGCGCGAGCTGCGATTTGAGCCGAGCGCTGAAAGAGACGAGGAGATGCGCGCGAGACTGTCTTTGTCGGGCGTGATGTGGAATTGATTTGTGGTTTCGGAGATGAGCTGGGAAGAGGTGTTAGAGGGGGAGTTTTAAATACTTGGGCATCTTGTTTGCATACTGTCACTGGGTCTTCGTCGAAGAGAACCATTTTGCTCTGATTGGAGAATGCGCGTAGTTGTGTCTTATATGTTGCACGTTTAGTGAGGCAGTCTTGCGCCGTCGGTTTGAGGTATATTCAAGTGTTGCGATGATATGTGTAGTTTCAATGTTCTCGCCCTCGATTCTTCAATCTTCAGGGTTGTTTGTTGATAGGGCTTTCCCCACGCAACGACTTGGGCGGAAGAAGCCGAGGCAGATGACGTGCAGCTGTTTCACTCACCAGACCAGACTCGAGGGTTCAGCGCGTTGGCTATCGCAGGCGACAAGCAAAGCAGCCAAACATCTGATCTTTCTGGAACAAATCGCCACGTGCAAACACATTCCACGACGCAACCATGCCTGCCGACAGACTTCCATGTAAGCATCCACATTGCTCCCAAACCCACTGACCACCATCGCCCACCACTACCAGCCATACCTATGCCTAACACCTTCCGCCTTCCAGACGCCGCCGACGCCGAGTCCGCCCTCAAACCCGCCGAGCTCGCCGTCCTACGCTCGCAATACGAGAAAGAAGACCCATACCCCTCTTTGCAAACAAAATTCAACTATGCCTGGGGCCTGATCAAATCCAACAAGCGTGAAGAGCAACAGCTCGGCGTGCAGCTGCTCTCAGACATCTTCCGTCAGAGCCCCGACCGCAGGCGCGAGTGCCTTTATTACCTCGCTCTGGGACACTACAAGCTGGGTAACTACGCTGAAGCCAGGCGGTATAACGACAGTCTTCTGGAGCTGGAGGAGGGCAACTTGCAGGCGCAGAGCCTGAAAGATTTGATCGAAGACAAGGTGCAGAAGGAGGGCTTGTTTGGCGTTGCTATTGTAGGAGGTCTTGCTGTGGCAGCTGGTATTGTCGGCGGTCTCCTCGTTAGGGGTGCGCAAAGGAAGAGGTAGGATGGCGGCATCAAGTCGCTATCTTTGATGCTTGGAGGGACATCATTTTGCTGGGCTTTTTCTCTTACTTTGTGCTAGGCGTTCTCAGCGATGGAGTGCGATATACGATGCCTATACTGTCACTTTCTCTAATCTGTACAAAAATCTATCTTGTCAGGCAAAGACAGAACATCTCACAGAAAAGCGCATCTTCACGGCATCCCAGCAACAGCACCAGGACTGGTCCCTTCAGCCGTCAACAGCCTATAAGCCTCATCCCCAGCATCACTGCCTCTCACGCCTCCACTCCCAACCTGTCCAAGGAACGCCTTGAACCAACCACCATCGCCATCATCTGCACCAGAACACTCGAACCTCACACCACAATTCATACCACCCCACCTCCACACCTTAAACACCAGATGCCTATACACAAGCCTCCACACCCCGTCCCCAAAACATCCCAAATTAACTACCTTCACCTCTCCAACCTTCCCCAATGTCTTGAAAGTCTCGGCCAGTACATGAGCCAGCGTATGACACTGGTCCAGCTCCGCAACTTCCGCCCACGCGGACTTCGTCGCGTCCGGCCGGCGCGGCACGAGTGTGAGCGTGTCAAGGTGTAGAAAGGAATTTCCAAATGGTTGCCCATTCCACGTCTCGTTGAGGGCGCGCAGTTGCGTTATCCGCGCTGTCAGGGTAAGGTGCTTGATAGCGCCCAGCTTGGCCGGCGAGAGCGGCAGAGCTCGCAGGGTGAAGTGTTGAGGTTCGGCGCTGGTGGAGTGCAGGTGGAAGGTTGTGGTACTGATGGCGAGGAGTTGGGCCTCGTGGTGGATTTGGTGGCAGGTGAGGAGCGTAGAGAGTGGTGTGGGCTGGTGGGGAGGAAGTGGTGAGTCGTCGTCTAGGTCGCACAGTGGAGTGCATGGCGGCGAGTCTAGTTGTAAGGCTACAGCGAGTGGTGATGCGATATCTGGCGCTCGGGGAATCGATTCGTCCACAGGTGGGATGAAGATGTAGGAGTAGACTTGGTTGCGGATTTCTGGTGGGAGGGTGAGGAAGGTCAGAGGGGCTTGTTTGGTAGGCATTGTGGCTTAGATCTATATTGTATAGGTATATCGATGCTATGATTGTGGGAATGAGACGTGAAGTCGTTTGAGTTCAATGATCAAAGAGTTCTACAAGAAGCTGATGTCGACATTCTATCGTCGATGGTTTCGAGGCAATGACGAATGACGATCTATACCTGAATGGCCGGAGAAAGATAAGCTTCCACGATTGTTGACAGCGCAGGTGACCTCGGCAGTTCTGTGATGAAACATTCTTCGCACGTGCTCGGTCTGCGTATATCTTCTATTGTCAGTTGGAGTGGGTAAATATTTTGTACCAACTGCTATCATTGTAGCTGCCTGTATATCGTTCGTGTATAGGGGAGGCTTATGCAACGTGACGACGCATCGCGAGCTAACACAATAATTATGGAGTACCAATCGATACTATATGCAGACTAATCGGTAACAATTTATCGTATGCCTATCGCATCGGCCAGCGCGCCTGCTTGGCCGTAGGCAGAGACAGCTGGCCGGGTGGTTCTAACGACACGAACACGAAGCAATATGTATATAATTGGTCCTTCCACTACGATGGGCGCCACTCGATCTCATCCGTCCTCGACAAACAACGAACATAACCCGCAAGCATGGCTACCATCAAACTAGGCATCCTGGTGCCATCCTCCAACACCAACCTCGAGCCACTAACATGCTCAATGCTCTCTTCGCTTGGCGATGTGAGCGTGCACTTCTCTCGCTTTCCCGTCACACACATTGCTCTCTCGAAAACAGCACTTTCACAATTCGATGATACAGCAAACCTAGCTGCCGCAAAGCTTCTGGCAGATGCCCAGGTCGATATCATAGGCTGGAGCGGGACATCTAGCGGGTGGCTGGGTTTCGATGCCGACGAGAGGCTCTGTAGCAGTATTGAGGCGGCTACTGGAATCAAAGCTACCACGAGCGTACTGGCTCTAAACCGGCTACTCGATACTGTACGAAATGAAAGCAGTGAGGCACTGCAATTCGGCCTTGTAACTCCGTACCTGGATGATGTACAAGCCGCCATCGTCTCAACATACGGGAAAGCCGGGTATGAAGTCACGGCAGAGTCGCATTTGAAGAAAACCATCAACGTCGAGTTTGCCAAAGTGAGCGAGGACACGCTCGATGGACAGCTGGAGGAAGTGATCGGACAGCTTGGGCAAGGAACGAAAGTGGTTTCGACATTTTGTACTAATCTGCGGGCAGCGCAGAGGGTCAAGCATTGGGAGACCAAGTACGAAAATCTTTATGTGTTTGATACGACGGCTACGGTTGTGTGGGATATGCTGCGAATGGTCGGAGTCGACACGAAGCGCATCGAGGGATGGGGCAGGATGTTCAATGTGGCTTGATGACTGGAGGGTCGCGTCAATATTGTTGTATACACATGCGAATTCAGGTGGAAATTGATGCCGCTGTGCTGCCTGCGCCGCGGCGTCTACCTAGACTAGCGATTCCTTCGCCCCTGAACTAACTTTCTTTTCAACCACCATTCTTCCGCCGTGTCTGAAAAGAGTAAAGTATTTAAAGGTAGGGACACGTCTGTTGCGTTGTATTGAGATTCACAGTATAAGCGATTTTCATTTCACGCACGCACCTCGGTCAGAGCAACGCCACTACTATATTGCAGTGCTAAAAATATGGACTACGACGAATACGCCTATCAATCCAACGGCAGAGGCCGTCCCACAGGCTGGGAGATACTGCCAATCTGGCTCTACCTCGTTCGTAACTTCACCTCAAAGAATCAGGAAATGTCAAACCTAATACATCATCCAGACAGCCGCAATGTCCGCCTACGACGCCCTCCAAGCCTTCGTCCCATCTCTCTCCAAACGCGTGATCCTCTCTCGCTACCCATCTTGCGCGTGGCAGGAGTGCTCCGGCCTCGCCGCCCGCCAGTTCGGCGCCTTACACGTGCTGCTTACCATCGTGCGCCTCCACACGGGAATGGCCATCCATTCCTACGGAGCGTACAATGTGGGCACTTGTGCTGCAGCCATTCTCCTAGTGCACTATGTGAGCGAGCGCGTGATGGGTTCGATCCGCGGGAGCGCGTTGAGCGTGGCGGAGGTCGCGGCTTTTGTCACGTTCTTTTGGATGATGGTGCAGCGGGAGAAGTATGTTCGTAAGTCACTACCTCCATCTTTACGTCGGACTTTACACGAGCTTCTGTATTGATCTTGCTTAGTTTTAGGATCTCCAGGCGTCATGCCGGAGGCACCGATTATGCATCCGACACAGGGAGGGCCTTACTACCCGGACAAGCCTTACATGGTGGTGTCATAGTATGGCTCAAAAGGAGACGAAGCACGGTGAAGTGTAAATGGAAGCTAGGGCTTTCACATTCGTGTTGATAGAAGAAGAAACCCCATTGACCGCGAACCTTGAGGATGTGGCAGCCATCAAATTCATTGCTATGGATCGCAAATCGTGACATCCTACGCCTTCTTCCCCACGTTCATGTTGATATGAATCGTCTTCGGTTGCAAATACTGCTTCAGCCCCTCAACGCCACTCTCCCTCCCATAACCACTCTGCTTGAACCCACCAAACGGCGTCTGCTGGCTCGTCGCAAAAGCGGAATTGATCCCAACAGTCCCCGCCTCGATCTTGCCAGCAACCCTCATCGCTCTCGCAATATCACTAGTATATACCGCGCTGCCAAGGCCATACGACGTATCGTTTGCAAGGGCAATCGCCTCGTCCTCGGTCTTGAAAGTCTTTACGCTGATCACAGGACCGAAGATCTCGTCGCTGTACACACGCGACTTGACGTCTGGGTTCAGGAAGACTGTCGGCAGAACGAAAGTGCCTTTGTCGCCTTGGCGTTCACCGCCAACAAGCACTTCGACGCCTTCGCGCTTGCCGTCGTCGAGGAACTGCATCACGCGGTCGAACTGTTTCTTGTCGGCTAGGGGGCCGTACAAGGTTTCTGCTGCGGAAGGGTCGCCCATTTTCTTCGCGGCGGTCTCGAAGGCGGTTTTCAAAGCTTTGATGAAATCGGCCGCGATGCTTTCTTGCACAAGAACTCGGGAGGCCGCGAAACAGATCTGGCCGCTGTTGCGCAGGAAGCTTTCGCTGTTGTGCTGGACGGCGTTGTCGATGTCGCAGTCGTCGAACAAGATGCTTGGAGATTTGCCTCCGAGCTCGAGGGATACATGCTTGAGGTTAGATTTGGCTGCGGCTGCCATCACGGCTTTGCCGCCAGCAGCGCTGCCGGTGAAAGCAATCTTGGCTATCTGCATGTGCGAAGCCAGAAGAGCGCCAACGGGTGCAGCGCCTTGTACGATGTTAATGACGCCAGGCGGAAAGCCAGCCTGGGAGGAGTTAGCAAATGCTGCCAACCATTTGAGTAGATATCGCGGATCGGCCGAATCGGCGAGGAAGATCCATCAGCACAATCATACCTCGTTGATCAAATCCCCATAAGCAGCCAAAGCCAACGGACTTTTCTCACTAGACTTCAGCACAAACGTATTGCCCGCCGCCATCGCCGGCGCCATCTTCCAAGCCGCAAGCACATGCGAGCCGTTCCAAGCACAGATACCCGCGCAGACACCTATACAAATATCAGAACGTAAGCAGCAACTCGACCCTCATTCGATTCATTAGCCACAGATTGGCCCAAGACCAACTTACCCAACGGCTCATACTGCACAATCTTATACGTCCCGTCCTCGTCAGGCGGGTACGATTCGCCAGCGACTTTGCCTGCGAACCCAGCGTAGTACCGCCACGTTGCCGCGGGACCGAGGATCATGCGTTTCGCCAGAGTGATCGGCTGGCCCATGGCACGGGACTCTGTTGTTGCTCGATTAGCAGTGGATCATCACCGTGGCTCGGCGGCACAGTCAACAACCATCGAGAATCGTTAGAAACGCACAGAAAAAGGACGGTGTGCGAGCCCTTTCTCATCCCCCGCGAAAGAAATAACAACATCGAATCTAAAAGCGAAAAAAGTAAGAAAATCTGAAAGAAAGGAAAGGAGAAACCTACCCAACCCAGCCAACCTCTCACTCTCCCTCTCTAACAGATCCGCAAACCTCAACATGCACTTCGCCCTCTTGTGCCCCGCCGTATCTCTCCACGCCGGGAATGCTGCTCGCGCAGCGGCAACCGCGCGATCAGCGTCCGCTTCGCTGGCGACTTGAACATTGTCGACGACAAGCGAGTCGTCCACGGGGCTGTAGATGGACAGGGTATCACCGGAGGAGGAAGGGACGTATTCGCCGTTGATAAAGAGGTTGGTTTGGATGGGGGGAGACATAGTTGTTTGATTTCTCGTGGAGTTTTCGTTGTGTTGTCTTGCGCTGTTGCGGGTTGGAGATTTAATTCCTCTGGGTGTCGAGGTTTGCGATTTCTAAATTATAAGTTGGGGAAGATCGATGGCATTTGATCGTTGACTAGATGTTCAATATCTCATATACCCGCGGAGCACAGGCTTGGTATACACATGGTGCCTTGGTGAGACGACGGTGCAGCCGAGCGGGGTGGAGAGGGGAAGCTCGCCAGAAAGACGACTTGCCGAGTACTATTGCGATCATCGTTCCAATCAGCGTAGAATGTGTTACATTCAGTCTGCAACTATACTCTGGTTTACCTACAAAGAATCCTAGCTACGAAATCGCGAAAGCGACAAACTAACCTTCAGAAAAATGAGCCAGCAAACTCAAACCTGGATCTGAGCGAGCAACAAGCCGACTCTGGTGTGGAAACGCCGCGGTCAAATTGTAGACGTGATTAGGGAAAAGAATTAGATTACAACCACTCAAGTAGTCAGGGTATGCTATGGAAGAAGCCACCTTACGGAAAAAGGTGCGGAAGACTTTTATGCGGTTTATGTCTCTATGCCGCGTTGACATCGCGCCTGGTGAAGCTAAGGAAAAGGTCGTCCTGTATTTTTTTGTTAGCTGATTTAATTGTGATGGCATGAGTGTTATTGATACGAACCATAGGGAAGATAGTGGCGAAAACACGAATATCCTCGGACGTAGGAGTGATGTGGTGGTGCCAGTCGTAGTTGGCAGCGAGAAGGTGGAGCATTATCTGAATTATTGATTAGCAACATTTCTTCCTGGATTGACACGAATCGCAAACTTACCATGAGGTTCATAACAGCGTATGTCTGACCAAGGCAGTAGTGAGGACCAGTGCCAAAGACCAGCCAGTTCTTGCCCTTGTCTTCAGCATCGGCCTCTGTCCATCTCTCGGGTGCAAACTCATCGGCGCCACCGTGTGTAGGGTAAGCCTCAGGATCGTGCAGAGAAAGCCAGGTCGAGGGAATAAGCATGGAACCCTTGGGAGCGGTGTATGTGGGAGTGACGGGGTAGTCCTTCTTGACCATGTAGGGAACCATAATTACGGGAGGGCGGTAGCGGAGGGTCTCCTTGACTGTGGCGCGAGTGTAGATCATCTTGTCGACATCCTCGATGGTGATGCCGCCGTACTTGCCATAGCGATCGCCCATGATAGCCTTGCCCTCGGCGCGGACCTTCTTCAAGACCTCGGGGCGGTCAGCAGTCAATTGAAGCAGCCAGCTGGCAGCAGAGCTAGTGGCGTCCTGGGAAGCGAAGAGGAAAGTGAAGACGGTCATCGAAATCTCAAAGTCGGAGAACTCGCGAAGGACGTGCTGGGGCTTCTCCTCCGCAGGAACGGTCTCGCCGCGGGCAAGACGCTCCCTGTAACGCTCGCTCTCCATCATCTCAACAATCCACCTGTCCATAATGCACTCGGCCTTTGCGCCGGGCTGCTTCATCCTGATCCTGGCCTTGGCGGCGCATGAGGCGAAAGTCTCGAGAACCTTGTCGGCGGCCTTCTTGCCGTACCAGGTCTTGGTGAAGGGAATGATGATCGGGAAGTTGACGAGTTCGAGTGCGGCAGTAATGTAGTAGTAGTCGTCGGCAATCTCCTTGACCTGAGCGTGCGACATGTAGTGGCCAACGAAGGTGCGGCAAGCCACTGCAGCGGTGAGCTCGCGGAGAGCGTAGACAAACTTGGTGCCGCCATTGTCGGGGCCAACACCGCTCTTGGTCTTCCTAGCGTTCTCCGAGGTCTCGTGGAAAGCCTCGAAGTACTCCTCGTAGACCTCCTGCTGTCCGGGAAGGTAAGCGGAAAGAGCCTGGCGGGTGAAGAGGCCGTTCAAGCCCTTGCGGTACTCGACGTGGGCCTTGCCGTCAAGGAAGACCCAGTTTTCAGGGCGGAGGAGCTTGATGGCGACGTCAACGACGCAAGGCTTGACGTAGGCAGGCGCGTTGAAGATCTGGCGAGCCATGTCGCGGGTAGAGGCAATAATGACGAACTTGTGGAAGACGCTGACACAGCTCAAGGGAGCGGAGAGCCATTTGGCGTGGTATGCTTCGAATTTGGGCCAGACACTCTCGAGGAAAGGACCGATGAAGGGGATCTTCCATGCAGGACCAACGAGCGAGCCCTTTTGGCGCCAGTAGGAGAGCTGGTCGTAGATGACGGCGGCGGCGAGCAGTGTGATGATAATGCCGAATGTGCTGGTCCTCTCGGCGATCGCGCCCAAGAAGCTGGTGTTGATGGCGCCCACGGTGGCCTCGATGGTCGAGGCCGGGACCATGCTGGAGGTGGAGTTGAGGGCGTCGATGACGGCGGCCATGGTGGCGGTGTTGTGTGTTGTGGTTTTACTGCAGGGTATTGTTTCCTGTCGGAGTACGATAGCTCCTTTTCTCTCGCTAGCAAAAGCGCACTGCCCAAGCTCTTCTTCTTCTTCTGGCTCTTGTTCTCGTGTACGCGCTCACAGCAAGCGAGTGGCGTCGACAGCGGGAACGTCTCGAGGAACAGTCCGGCTGGCGAGGATTAGACTGGACCTGCGGTGGTGCAGTGGTGGATGCAGCAGCAGCAGCAGTGTGTCGAGTGCTGCTCAACAACAACAGAAGCGCACGCGACAAAAGACACGGAGGGGAAAAAGAATGACCAATCTCCGGCGATATGAGGAAGGGCAAGAGACCGAGCGCGGCGGAAAGCAATGGGACGATTTAATTACTAGCGACGGCGTTGCGCTGCAAAGATGGTTCGATCTTTCAAATTGAGTTTAGATCCGCGCGTCGTGATTGGCTCGCCCCTGGGGTAGATTGCCGTTGCTGCCCTTTGCCATCTGCCAGGCGCAGGGAAGAGGCTACTTGCTGTCCTTCCGACTGCCGGAACACATCACCCAAGCCTAAAGGGGGCCAAGGTTTTGCGTGACAGCCCTACCTTGGATCTGATTATCATCTTGCATAAAAAGTATAATCGAGTTGCACTGCTCGTTCGGCCTTTTGGATATTCCCGTTGCCATCTATGCATGTTGCCGTGTGGGCTTGACATGCAACTGCTACAAAGGATCGAATGACAAGCATACAAAGGAAGAGTACACGAGGCATGCCTTACGCCACTCACATCCTCGAGTCGTCATCTCTGCACACAAACCTTACCCATCGGCAGCCATCTCCGTGCTCGACTGTCACGCGTCCGCAGTGTGATGGGAGGTGGTACACTTGTACATAGGATCGTCAAGCACGCACTACTGTGGCACAGGGATCTGAACTGGGCGGAGGGCGAGCGGAACGCCACCCCTTGGCAATCTACCGCCCAGTATGACCGTATTCAATACGCTGTTCTCTAGCCAGAGCAAGGACTGCAACAAGCGTCCGACAATTCGTGTGAGTCTCCCAACTCCACTCGGACATCACTGTAAAATCACCGGACAGCATCCATTACTTGTAGCCAGCAATACTGGAAAGAAGAAGCCGTGGCTGCTTTGTAATGTGTGTGTGAAAATATGGTTACACCCAACTACTTCTCCCACACCAGATCGCGCTGTACATTGGGAAACAAATTCCTCTCAACAATCAAGGCTTCCCGCCCAAAAATGCATCAAGGTGGTATCTACAGGTTCTTGATGACGGCATCCGCGTACTCGTGGGTCTTGGCCTTGCCGCCGAGGTCGCCGGTGATGGTCTAGAAAACATTGGTCAGTTTGTGTATAATTGTAGATCAATAACTCCATCTTAAACATACCTTGCCCTCGGCGAGAGTCTTGAAGATGGCGGCCTGGATCTTGTCGGCGTGCTCAGTGAGACCCATGTGCTGCAACATCATGATGGAAGAGAGAAGGAGAGCGGTGGGGTTGGCAAGGCCCTTGCCGGCGATGTCGGGAGCGGAACCGTGGACAGCCTCGAAGATGGAGCACTTGTCACCGATGTTGCCGGAGGGGGTCAGACCGAGACCACCAATGAGACCGGCGCACATGTCGGAGAGAATGTCACCGTAAAGGTTGGGCATGACGAGGACCTTGTCGTTGTAGGGAGTGGGGTCGGTGACGACCTTGAGGCAGGCGTTGTCGAGGAGCTCGGCGTCGAACTCGATGTTAGGGTACTCCTTGGCGATCTCGCGACCAAGGTTGAGGAAGAGACCGTCGGACATCTTCATGATGGTGGCCTTGTGGACGACGCGGACCTTGGGCTTGCCAATGTCCTGGGCGTACTGGAAGGCGTAGCGGAGCACACGCTCGGAGGCCTCGCGGGTGATCAGCTTGATCGACTGGACAACACCGTCCACAACGACGTGCTCGATGCCAGAGTATTCGCCCTCGGTGTTCTCACGGATGAGGACGGTGTCGACGTTGTCGTAGGGGGTCTTGTATCCTTGGATGCTCTTGCAGGGACGCACGTTGGCGAACAGGTTGAAGGTCCTTCGGAGGGTCAGGTTGAGCGAGACGTGGCCCTTGCCAATGGGAGTAGCGAGAGGACCCTTGAGGGCGACGAAGTTGCGCTCGATGGACTCGATGGAAGCGTCGGGGATGACGGTCTTACCGTCCTTGTTGAGGGAGGGGGTGACATCGATCGACTCCCACTTGATGGGGACGTTGGCGGCGCTGTAGATGTCCTTGACGGACTGCGCGATCTCAGGACCAATGCCGTCGCCCTCGATCAGGGAAACGGTGTATTTGCCGTCGCTGCCCTTCTGGCCAGGGAATGAGCCGGCCTGGCTGGAGGCGAAGCGGGTGTGGGCAATTGACTAAAGGGCGCCCGTTAGTCTTGGGTATTCATGCTTGTTCGAGCTCTTGCTGGTGGTATGCGCGCATTGTTCAAGGCTCGTGCAAGCCGGTGGTGGTGGTGGTGGTGGTGGTGGTGCAACTCACGAATGCGGGTCTGGAGACACGGGCAGCGCGCATGCACTGGCGCGCAGGCGCGGCGAAGGAACGACCAGCCAGCATTTTGAGAAATATGTGTATATGCGTGTCGGAGAGGGTATGGGAGGTGGTGGTGGTGTTGATCTGCAAGCAGCAAAAGCAGCAATCCCCAAAGCAAAACGTCGTTCGGCGACAGCCCGCGGAAGCTCGACGTCGCGACACTGAAAGCCGACTGCCAAGGAAGCCGCCGGTTTTATCCGACTGCACTGCGAACACTCCTCAGTTTGCCTATATCAATGTGCTTTGCCTCGGTGAACTGACTCTTTTGAGAGGTCGTCTTTACGGTATAAGGCGATAAATGGGAGGTGTTAGCCCACTCATACTCACAGTTCCATGCCGCTAGCCACCACTTTCTTCACACTGCGGATGAGCGGGTCTCACTTAAGTCAAGCTGATATTGATCCGCACAGGGCTTGTCTTCATGCATAGTGCATGTCGCATGAATGAAGACTGCATTTCAGACCTATATGCCAGCACGGTATAATCAACCAGTCCAGATACGTAGTGGATCAATATACTGGAATATCGTTTACAGACCTCCGAATTGCGAATCGCACCAAGTTGCTGATCTCCCGGGTCGTGTGGCTCGTTGTTCAGAAGCACCATTGGCGATTGGATTGATGTCGTATCACAGCACGCAGATCAGCTTCATATTGGGCCGAAGAAAGGATTTATGGCACCCCCACGCCGATCAAGCATACGGTCCTAGGCCCACTGATCCGTCGCCCGAATATGAGCGTCTAAGCACTCCGGTTAGGGAATGTACATGATGTGGTAGCTTGCCGTCTAGCTTCAAAGTCCGGACTCTTCGCAGTGCCGCTGAGACAGCAGTACGGAGTTTGAATCTAGACCGCCGGTGTAGTCAGTGCAAATGCGAAGGTCTGATAGACCCTGCATGAGACATGCAGGCGAGCTACCTCCGGTGGGAGCAATATGCCGATCAAGATTGTGCGCTGTCTATCGAGGCAGAACAGCATCGGATCTTGCATGCATCATGACGGAGAAATCCCTCCTCCTAGCCTCGGAACGCGCTCAAAACATCTGAAGAATACATATTGCTAACATCGATATTCTTCATGAAAGCAGCGCGAAGTATGCCTGGATGACATCGCTCTGGTAACGCCAGTGACGACTTAGATGATTGTGCAAGGACAACTTAGGACGATCTTTCCGCCATGAACAAAACACGGCATCTCGAAGCTCAGCCTCAGCTAAACACTAATCCTAGCTGTGACTAGCCTACCCTGGCCTGATATCGCCCTCGCCTGCTCTTGAGCGAATGTCCCTCGCACAGAGGCTGAAGCTGTGCAACAGGGAAGGTCTTTTGCTAGGCTACTCGCATAGTGCAGGTACCCCTCTATCGGCATGAGGACTCAACGGGTCTGCAGATAGATAAAGCGTTTCGAGACACGTTTTCTGTCTACTTTATCATTTCCTCATCTCGCCACTTTCTACCACCAGCATGGATCCCCGGAAGCCAGAGCATACAGAAATGCAGGCACGCGATGAAAAGAGCAATAAAAATGATGCCACTGTAGTGGAGATGACCCGCGATGAATACACATTAGCAAAACTTGGGTACCGGCAGGTGTTTGTGCGCAGTTTCGGCCTGTTTGAGAACGTATGCGAGGCTGGGACTCGAGAACTCGAGGTTAACAGAGATGCTGACTGTGATGTAGTGGGCCGCGACTTTCACGACGATGAATTTCGTATCTGGTATGCCGGTGTTGTTCGGTTTTGCCATGTACGTGTAGTCGCTGTATGGACCCAAGGGTCTTGCTGATCTCTTATACCCTCTACAGGTTCACAGGTGGACCTCAGGCCGTGCGTTGTCTAAATGTCCTTTGCACAAATCAAAACTAATCATCTGCTAGGCGTTTGCGAATTGGACAATGGTCGGCGGCTTCAGCTTGCTAGTATCACTTTCTATGGCCGAAATTGCAGCGGCACTCCCTACAACCGGAGGCATCTACCTCTGGAGCTACAGGCTGGGTGGAGCGCGTCATGGAAGATTTCTGTCGTGGCTGACAGCGTGGTACAACTGGGCCGGTTCGTACTCGGCGTAGCTGCAGCGAGGACCACGGGCTAACATCAATGGCTTCCAGGGTGGCTGGCGATCGTGCCTGGTCTTGCACAAGGCACCACTTACTTCTTACTGAGTGCTTTACAGATCTTATATCCTGACACCGCGGTCATCACGGCTGGATGGTTCGGCTGGTGCTTATCTACCTTCGCTATCATCATCGGCCTCATACCGAACATCATCGACCAGCACACTGTGAGATGGATGCTCAGATTATGCGCATACAGCTGTGCGCTTCTGCTCGGAATTTACTGGATCTGGTTTCCCGTCGCTGCGTCTCGGCGCGGCGGATTCCAGTCATCGGCCATTTTTACCAGATTTTACAATGGCATTAACCTGGAGATCGACGCCGACGGACGCACGATTGTTCAAGCTAGCGATGGCTATTGCTGGGTCATTGGTGTTTTGTTCGGTGCTTGGGAGTTCTACGGCTACGACGCATCAGTTCACCTAGCCGAGGAGACCAACGAAGCATCTTCTGTCGTTGCGCGTGGCATGTGGACGGGTACTGCGTGTACTTGGTTGATGTCCATCCCGACTCTCGCGCTTGTGCTTCTGTGCATGCAAGACTTTGAAGCTATTGTTAATGGTGCATATCTGAACAATTGGGGTACGATCTGTCATATTGGGGTTAGCCTAGCGTAAACTGACTTCTCCACGCAGCCGAGTATTTGGTTCAGCTAGTGGGACGTAAAGGCGCCGTGGCAATTCTCCTCATCATCTGGTTCGATGGTCTTCTATGCACCGGCGTCTGCATGCTCAGCGCCCAGCGGATCACTTATGCCATCGCTCGCGACGGCGTGCTGCCTTTCAGCAGCACATTCAGCAAGCTGGGCACAAACCACTTGCCAGTGAACGCGGCACTCATCATTGCTTTCCTGTCCATCGCCACCAACGCCGCCGTGATCGGGTCAACAGTCGCGTTCACCGCCATCACAGCGGCTGCAACAATCGGCACCAATCTCAGCTACCTCATCCCAATCATCGCCAGACACACGGTAGGCCGACACGATTTTGTGCCCGCGCGATGGAACCTCGGCAGACTCAGTGCGCCCATCGCTCTCGTCGCAGCTTGCTACATCTGCTTCTTGGCTGCCATCCTCATATTACCGCTGCTATATCCCGTGACGTCGGTAAGCCATTCACTCATGAATCAGTAGCCTGGACACAATGCTTACTGTTGCAATTAGCAAACTCTCAACTACGCGCCTGTCATGATTGGCGGTATTACCAGCATCGCGCTCGGCGCATGGTTCTGCCCTTTCGGCATCGGAGCTCGACACTGGTTTGAAGGGCCAAAAAGAACGATTACTAAGGCGGAGGTTGATGCGGCGCGAGTGAAGGACGAGGATAGATCTTGAGTGCAAAATTGCTTTTCGATATCTCCACAGTATGGCCTAGCTGGCATCACGCCCGTGATGACAGTGCTTTGAGGCCCGAAGGTCAAGCCGAGTGCGATGCCAATGACCTCCGGCTCTCATTGTCGCGAATGATTTAAGTCAGTTATTGCTGTATAATCATTTTTCGAGATCGAGATTTTCCGTTATACGTTTCTGATTTGTAACTAATTGACCAGTACTGCGTGTCTCTGACATGTTCCAGGTTTCGATACAGCGAACCGTCCTAAATACATGTGATTAGGTAATACTTGCTACTTTCATCAGGCGGTGCACGCCTGAACTAACCTATGCAGTCCTGATACGCGAGAGACAAAAGTCTTGTACACCTAAGTTGGAGCAACGGACTCGCTAAGAGCTGTGGAGTGGAATCCCTCGCTAAGGTATACTAGGACCACGCTCTATCCACGCTGACGGTAATCCTAAATAACAGGGGTGGCACTGCGCTCTTGGCATAAGATAGACGAATCGATCTCACTTCAGTATTGGAGGTTACAAAAGTTCTTTCTTAATCGCGCGAGGATATGCTGCTGAGGCTTGTGTGGCCGGCACTTGCGTTGCTGCAAAACTAAGTTGTCGGTCGTGCTTGCAGGAATGCCACTCTTCTGCAGCGAAATAGTCGAAACTTAGGGTCATTAAAGGCGGCATTATCGGCTATCATTGCATCACCAAGAAACTTCCCGTATGCTGTGCATCTCGTGAGAGGCAACAACGGCAATACACTCACTCATGAATATGCAAACAGCAAAGAGCCGAGGCTCAGGAAAAGACTCCGCTGTCACTGGCACCTACGTGCGGCACTTGACTGAAACAATGCCCTGCCGCGGCTTCGCACTTGAATGTTTGCATCAAATCATACCAAAACTTGGAGGTGAATCCTGCATTGTGTCACTGACACTATACCTCTTTTCTCTGCAACATGTCGCCTTCCGCCTCAACTCCAGTGGTGATCGGAGTCGGCGACTTCGTCAACAGATCAAAGCGGGTCGAGGACGCTTTGGAGCCGTTGCAGCTTATGCTGCGCGCCATCGAAGAAGCCATAGCAGATACCGGTCTATCGGAATCCTCGTCGCAACATCTACGAGCTGCCGTCGACAGCCTCGATGTAGTGCGCACTTGGACATGGCCCTATGACGATCTACCCGGCCTCATTGCTCAGCGGCTGAAGATAAATCCAAGTCGGAAACACCACACCGATAATGGTGGCAATCAGCCTGGGCTTTGGTTCGATGAGGCTGCACGTCGGATATCGAAGGGAGAAACTAAAGTGGCCATCCTCACTGGTGGCGAGGCACTCGCTTCCTGTAAGCATTCAAGCTCCACTCACAGCCGCACAGCGCATTGAGTCTATGTCTCTGGCTGGGATCCGGTCACCTCGTACCTTCAGCCTAAATCTACAAATTGTTAACACGCTTTTGCTACAGTAACCGCATGTGCAGCAGCGAAGCAACTTCCGCCGTCCGGCTGGACACCGACCGAAGTGTCTGTCACCAAAGTCTTTTCACCCTCAACACGCGAAATGAAGCCTGGTGCGTTTACCTGGAATTCGGATGTCAGAACTGTCTAACTCGACGAGTCCAGACTTGGGATCCAAGCACCACATCGGTAACCCTATCCACATTTATCCGCTGTTTGAGAATGGCTTCCGCGCGTTTCGCAAGCAATCTGTCCTGGACAACCACAGGGAGAGCTCGTCGGTAAGATTACCGTGTCTGATGAAAATTCGATTGCAGTGACTGATCAATATTGTGCAGTTGTATGCAGACTTCGCTAAAGTGGCCGAAGGCAATCAGTACGCTTGGAACTACGGCTCCCCAGCAGAAACGGCAGAGAGCATCGGAACGCCAAGCAAGAGGAATCGAATGATCTGCCACCCATGTAAGTCCTGCTGGAGTGAAGTTGATATTCGTCGCTGACAACCACGTTAGATCCTTTACTAATGAACGCTTTCAACAACATCAACTTGGCTGGAGCCTGCATCTTGACGTCTGTTGGCTTCGCCCGCGAACTCGGTGTCGCTGAAGAGAAGTGGATCTATCCCTTGGGCGGTGCTAGCGCCAGCGATAGCGACGAATGTAAGAGCTCACTCAACCTCCACGATTCTTGGACTAACCAGTACTAGTCTGGGAACGCCCGAATTTCACTTCCAGCCCATCAATCTCGCGCTCTCTTGATGCGGCGCTACAAGTGTCTGGAACTAGCAAAGATGAGATCGACCTCTTCGACTTCTACTCGTTCGTCGAGTCCTCTTACTGTTATGAAGACCCTGACTAATGCCTTCAAGCTGCTTTCCAATCGTTCCAAAGATAGCGAAACATCATCTGGCTCTTCCTGACAGTACACCTCTGACTCTTCTCGGCGGTCTCACCTCTTTCGGCGGCGCCGGTAACAACTACAGCACGCACGCGCTCACCGAGATGACCCGCCAAATTCGCCAAAGAAAGAGTTCAGGCGTCGACAGCAACGGACTGATCCTCGCCAATGGTGGAGTCATGACCTACCAGCACGTCGTCATTCTGTCATCTCGCCCTAGGAAAGACGGAACTTCCTACCCTTCAGCCAACCCACTGTCTTCCGGTGCGTCAAAGGATCCAGCGCCAACGATCGAAGAAGAAGCACAAGGCGAAGCGATCATCGAGGTACCTTTCCTGCCGTGTTCTGATATAAGTAGTATTAGTATACTTGCTGACAAAAATCAGACCTACACCGTCGAATACGCCCGAGACGGCACTCCCAGTCGTGGACACATCGTCGGCCGTCTGACGTCTAACGATCGTCGCTTCCTGGCGAATCACGCCGATGAACGCACATTGCGCACACTGAGCAGCATGTCTGAAGAACAGATCGGCAAGCGTGGAACAGTGTGGGTTGTGGAGGGCGGTCGGAATGTGTTTGCCATCGGGGAAGGGTCGCGCTTGTGATACGGCTGTGAGGAAGGTCTTGACGACGATGCTTCTTGTCGATGGGCGTCGAGCTGTACGTGTGGGAATCATAACAAGTCACTAGCATTCCAAGCTGTTGTTGCAACAGACCGGTTGCCTATGAGGTAGGTAGCAATAGAGTGACACGAGTATGTAAGTGCTAGTCGTAGTACTAGCGTCTGGTCCGGTCTCGAGAATGTTTACCTTGTCAACGAGATAACGCTCACAGGAAACTCCCCTTACAAACATTTGACAACCTGAAACAACGATGAACGAGCACACAGAAAGGTAAGAGGCATATTATATTTCTATTATTGCCAGAAAATGCAACCGGTACATTCTCCTTCTGATGCCTAAATTAAGAACACCAGGAATTTGAAATTACTGTACAGAAGCCAACCTCCTCCGAATCGAAATATTTTCAAGCGTCTTCGTCGTCGACGCCTCCACCGCTTCTCAGGGCACTTGCGCCAAAGCACGCGTAGAGAAGAGAATCTAGCAGGAGGGAACGCTGGAGTAGATGCAAGACTTGCTGGGGCCAGCGCCGAGGGACTTGGGCTCCTTGCCGTTGTTGTTGCCCTGGAAGGACTCGCAGATCTTCTTGGTGCCGGAGGCGCAGGTGTTGGTGATGGTGGCGGTGTCGCCGTAGTTGGAGTTGATGCCAGCGAGGAGCTTGCCGCCGGAGGCCTTGACGTTCTTGATGGTGACGGAACGCTTGGCGCCGTTGCCCTTGCAGTTGCCGCAAGACCTGTAGAGCTTGCCGAAGTCCTGGACGACGAAGCCATCGATGGTCACGGACGAGGCACCGTTGTTCTGGATGACCTTGTCCTCGGCGCCGCGGGCTCCACCGCCCTTGACAACGGCGGTTCCGGCGCCCTTGAAGGTGAGAGCGTCCTCGCAGACGGACGTCCACCAGACGTCTGTGAGGTGTTAGCGTGGGTTTCGTCAGGTCTTGTGATGGAAAGAAAACGTACTCTCGAGAGTGCAGGAGCCCTTGCAGTGGACACCCTCGATCTGGTCGGCACCGATGATGACGTTCTTGAGGGTGGCACCGTTCTCGAGCTGGAAGACGGCGTCCTTGTCGCCGCCCTCAGCCTGACCAGTGCACTTGACACCACGGCCGTAGGTCTTGAAGCCACCGTCGAAGGTGCCCTTGATGACCTGAGCGGACTTGTAGGTGACGGAGCCCTTGGAAGCGGGGATGTTGAAGCTGAAGCCGCGCTCAACGAGCTCGGGAGCAGGGGCAGCAGAGGTGCCGACGGCGAGAGCGCCGAGAATGGCGGTAGCGATGGTGGTGAAGGAAGGCATTGTTGTTGATATTGCTGAGAGTGAAAATCCAGTCAATGGATCAGTAGATTGAATAAGACAGTGAGGAAAAAAAGAAGTGTTTGTAAAGAGTGACTGTGAGTTTGATGGATTGGAATGATCTGGATAGCAAACCTTTGTTGCAGGAGATGCCGCTCTTATATAGCAAAACACAAGTAGGGCTATACCTGGCCAGGAGCCAAGCGAACGAGTAGTAATCAGACGCTCTAGGCCTCACTGCAAAGAGGCGGGCGTCCGGTGACAAGATTTCCCGGAGTGGACGCGCTCTGAGAAGTGGAGAAATCGATCCCAAACCTAATGTGTAAGTGAGGGTTATCCGCACTGTACGATCGACGTGAAATATTGGTAGCGGGCTAGCGACCCTCGTGGGCCGGGTACTAGACCACGTGCATGACGGTGCGTAAAGATTGAGTTACTACGCCGGCTCTATGGCGTCCAATGGAGGTCGAGCGCTGGTGTCGCCACCGTCGCACATACTTCTCCCTAAGCTCCTGTATGCATAGCACCACACAACGGTCATCGGAAACTCTACGTGGCGCAAGAAAGGTAAGCAGTCCAAGGCTTCACAGGCTGTTTCAAGACTCATGCGAGGGCACGATTGCATTGTGATGAGAGGGCAGACTGAGGGCATCGTATCGCTGCTCATCGAAATGCCTCCAGCTAGTCCTGATTGTAGATAGCCTGGCGTCCAGAACTGCGGGCGGGAGGCCGAATTCTCGCAATAGTAGCGAACGAGGTCATTTGAGATCATTTGGCAGTATGTCTGTAGTGCTTGTACAACCCTGTCAAAAGGGTTGCTAAAGGGTTGCCAAGCAAAACCAAGACACTGCCAAGCTTTTCGAGTCAGTGGGTGGTTTCATCTTGAACACGCGAGATATGGTTTTCTAGGTTCCAGCGATGGGGTTTCAATCACCGAGCTCGCTTATGCCCGACTTGACTGCGTAGAGTATGTCTTCATGACGATGTTTGGTCGAGATGACAAATTCCTGCCTACTTGCTATACGTTATAGGCGCTTAGGTTTTTGCCCTCATTCAACTTGACACTATAAAGATTCTTAGCCGATTCTAGTCGATACTAGTTGCGCGCAGTGCCCGTACAGATGCCCGTGAAATTGCTCCGCCGCAATGGAGAGACTGTGTGTTTCGAATAAACACGCAATTGTTCCATCGCATTCGGCCCCCAGGCTAAGCATGTTCACCGGAAGCTTTATCTTGACTAACCTTCGAACTAGCCTTTCGGAACGGCTCTTGCGTTTGCTGTGCTTAAGTTTTATGCTCAGAGTCTGGATAAGACATGGGATCTATTCCAGTCTCCAGGGTTTGATGGCAGTACTGGTATACTCTACGTATAATTACACGGAGTTATAATCTTCAGCCGCACCTTGATGATCGATGCACCCTTTTCCTGTGGCTTGCCAAGCAGCAAGTCTGGTACGCAGGAGTCCAACGGTGAAGTTACACCACTCGGTGTAGTTCTGCGCGAAGCTCGATTCACACGCAACGGGTTTTGTGAAGTCACGCCGTTCAGTCGAAGTTTGCCCTTCGAAGGGACTTGTGTCATTCGAACCCAATCTATGCAAATCACCGTTCGATTCTGGAAACTCTCTCCGAGAGCTCTTGTCAGTAGTCAACGACAAGCACACTTTTGAACATCAAACGTCCCAACTCTAAGTGGCAATTGCTGCGTCGCCACGCTTCGGACTTCGATTCATTTCCGTAGCCATACTTTTCCGCATCACATGTCTTAATTCTGACCTTCGATTCAGTCGACAGCTATACGTCTCGCGTATCGAGAGCCTTATCCCTCAGCGGCGTTTGAAAACATCGTCACTTGCAGACTTCGATACATTTAATAGTCCTACTTTGTTTACTATCGAAAACGTCTCAAATGGCTTAACCGACAGTCACAGCTTTACCACCGCCGAACTTGCCCTGAGGTCCTTCGAGCTGTGCCTCTAGCACCGCACACTGTCCGCCTTGCACGGCCTTGACCGCTTCTGGCAGCAGCTTGACCAATTCGTCTGCTGTCGACGCCACGCCGGCCCAGCATTTGTGACCAGCAGCGGCCTTCGCGATGCCAGGGTAGTCAGGCGTAGGTGAAAATGAGATGTTCAGGTCTTCGTTGGTGGCGCGCGATCCCTCGCCATCAGGGTGAACGAGGAGGAGGGAGCGACGGGGCGCGTTCCAGCCTAGAAAGCACGTCAGTTAGCGTGATGCGACAGTAGTAAGTCGGCCTGACTCTACACGATTCATGATAAGCTTACCTTTGTTGTTCAGCACGATGGTTAGGATGGGTATGTTGTATCGCTGCGCGATCCAGTACACGCTGCCGGGCACGCTGAACAAAAACGTCCCATCACCGACGACCTGACACACGAACTTCCCCTTGTTGGTACCGCCGGCTTGCACGTCGCTCGCGAGCTTCATGCCTAGAGCTCCGCCGCCTGACCATCCAAGGCCGCCACCACCGCAGTTGATCCAAGACCCGGGGATCGTAGCCTGGACTTGATCGGCGACGAAACCGGTCTGCGTCACGGCTTCGATGGCCCAGAGGGTGTCTTTGGGCACCGCCTTGCGGACTTCAGACATCAGGTATGACGTAGCGTAGGAGCCATCGTCGGCGGCCTTAGCCTGTGACGCGATGATTTCAAGGCGTGATTTGTAACTTTTCTCTAGTGCTGTCCAGCGATCTGAGAAAGCTTGCGAGGAGATGGTGTCTGACTTGGTCTTCTTGATGTGTTCGGTGAGCTGTGAGATGGAGGTCTCGGCGTCGGCTTTGTAGCGGGCGATGGCGTCGATGTAAAAGACGGGCATCTGCTGCTTGAGAGGGTCGACGTCGATGTGCACAATTTTGGCGTCTTTCCTCGGCTTGCATTGGGTGTTGATCCAGGGGACGTCGACGTCGATGCAGAGGATGAAGTCGGCTGTTCTGATGGAGTCGTCGATACCGTAGCGGAGACCGAGCCAGGCCGGGTGGTCGGCTGGGAAGCACATATCGGATCCGCCGGTATCGAGGACTCTGAGGCCCTTGACAGTGCTTGCAAGCTCGACCAGTGCGCCCACAGCTGCGTGGTTTCGTCCGCTGTAGCCAGTGACGACGAGTGGCTCCTTTGCTTGGACGAGCATATCCGCGACTGATTCGACTTGCTTCTTGCTCAGGCCGCCCAATTCGACCGGATTCCAGTACTGCTGCTCAACCTGGTAAGGATCGATTTCCTCCTCCATGGCCTCTCTGGCACCTGCCAAATATACCGGCCCTCTTGGCTCACTGAGTGCAAAGCTAAGTGCTCGGTTGACGAGCTGCTTGACATTGCGTCCTCTCTTGATCTCACCAGTGTACCGGCAGTATTGGCTTATGATTTGCTTTTGATCTGGAACGTCCTGGATCCAGTGGATGTACTCCGTCCTGCTTCCTCTGTATTCGCCCTCGATAGTGTATGGGCTCAGACCGGCAAAGATCAACACCGGTGCCCGACCGCAAGAGGCATTGTGTACGGCAGCTCCTAGGCCTTGGGTTCCGACATCGACGTGTACGATCACGCACTGTGGCTTGCCTGTCAGACGAGCATATCCATCTGCCATTGACAGGGCGACCATCTCGTTTGGGCATGTGATGATGCGGGGGAATTGGTCTGGCTTCTCTTTCTGGCCCTTGACGATAGCTTCGATGATGGACTATTCAATGGTGATGACGCAGGTCAGCTATGTTCAGAAGGAATGTGTAGTATCGTGTCTTTCATTCTTACAGGGTGGTCAGAGCCTAGATTGACGAAGACATGCTCGACGCCAGCCTCCCAAAGCGCCTCGAAGAAGGCAAAGGACGCCGTGTAAATGCTGGGCGGATGATCAGTGTTTCTTCACAAGGAAGTGCTCGAGATTAGATACCTTTTTGTGGATTTAGCTCCATCGTTAGAAGCCATATTTGGTAGTGCTCTTGGCTGTTGGTGGTTCAAGATGTTGAAGGGGACTTTGGGAAGAATTGGCAAATGTGAGAGATGGGTAAGAAGGAAAGATTGGCTGTCTACCTGTGCTAGTAGTTACGATGTGTCCAAGTGGTCATGCTGCATCAAGCTATACGATAGCCGATGCTGGCCGTGTCGAGAGCCGAAGGATGCTTGCCCTGATGGCCCCGCGATAAACATCAAACCCCGCCTGCTTCTCCATCTTTTGACCATCAACTTACCGATGCTCGGCACCGATGTCGGCATCCCGTGCGGTTGATATACCGCACCAAGGTGCTTGAGGTTGTGCTGCTGCAGCGTAACACAGGCGATGAGGTGCAGAGTAGTGTGTCGACAATGGCGCCTTTTAGAGACGACAAGGCATTGCCAACCAATTTGTACGGTACTGGCAGCGTTATTTTGAACGCCCCTATATGCCTCAGATCCGTGCGTGTCTTTCTATACGCGTACGCACACATTGCGCGTCTCGGCCTGCTGGAAATGTGTTGCGAGCATACATGGTGAGCGTCAAACAATGCGATATATGCAGGAAACTAGACAAAATTGTATCTTTCTTTTGTGAAGAAAGTTGACGGGTAGACAGACACAATACTATCAAATCATATATAGATGTACACGTGCAAATATAGGCAAACCAACTATCGGGACTTTAGTGATGATGCAAGCATCTCGGAAGTGGATTGCCGACGTGCATGCACTACTCCAAGCAGCGAGATAACCCGCGTCTTGCTTGCCTATCTCGGGCGTCTTTCGCGCCGCTGCACCTGCGATAATCACGCATTCCCAACACCGCATCACATCAATTCGTTGTCCCTCCTTTGCCGCCTCTTACGCTTCCATTTCCTGTAGCTTGTTGCCATTCCATCACTTTGACCATTGACCACCCTGCGCGCTCGAGAGACTCCTCTATCGCCTCCACAGCTTCCACCCTTCAATCCGCTTCCTCCCTACACTCCGATGACATAGTTGCGACTCGACCTTCACCACTTGCGCATCGTGCGCTTACATCAGAGCCTTCTCTCCCACAAACATGACCCTACAAGCGCCATTCTCGCCGGAGCAAACCCATCAGAAAGCTCGTATCATCTCCGTAATCGCTGGTACCCTCATAGCCCTCGCTTGCGGCACAAATTATGGCTTCTCGGCATGGGCGCCCTCCTTCGCAGAACGTATAGGGCTCTCGGCCACCGAGATCAACGTTCTTGGAAACGCAGGAAACCTCGGCATGTACGCAACGGGAATCCCAGCTGGCCTGCTGATAGACTCAAGAGGCCCGAGATGGGGTGTATTGCTGGGGTGCATCTGTTTGGCTTGCGGGTACTTCCCATTACACACGGCATACGAGGCTAGTGGACAGGGATACTCGATCGGCCTGCTCGGTTTCTGCTGCTTCCTGACAGGAGTGGGAAGCTGTAGTGCTTTCAGTGCTTCGATCAAGACGTGTGCCACCAACTGGCCGCGCCATCGAGGAACGGCAACAGCCTTTCCGTTGAGCGGATTCGGTTTGAGTGCTTTCCTGTTCACCTTCGTTGGTGGCATTGCCTTCCCTGATGACACGGCTGGCCTGTTGTTACTCTTGGCCACCGGCACTTTCTGTATGGTGTTTGTCGGTATGCTGTTCCTCAGAATCATTCCAGCCACCTCGCCTTATGATGCTATTCCGGAGGAGGAACGACCTGGCTATAAGAGGTCCGACAGCAATCCATTGCGAAGGTCTCGAAGTCAGCACGCTAGGCACAACAGCAACAACAGCGCCAAGGCTGATAATGGTAAGACTACAAATCGTGCAGCCTACCTATAATCTGCTAACATTAATTTCAGAAAATGCTGATGAAACATCATCTCTCGTCTCGTCCCCAACATCATCTTGTCCAGGCGACATTGCCGACCGCAAGCCTCATTTCTCCCACGCGTCCCACCATCCAGATATCACAGGCTTTGCTCTTGTCAAGACACCTAAATTCTGGCAGCTCTTCATCATGCTTGGCCTTCTTTGCGGCGTCGGTCTCATGTCCATCAACAACATTGGTAATGTCGCTAAAGCATTATGGTACCACTACGACGATTCTATCTCCCGCGACTTCATCCAGAAGCGTCAGCTGCTGCACGTCGGCATCATTTCCTTCTGCTCCTTCCTCGGTCGCCTCATCTCAGGAATCGGCTCTGACTGGCTGATCCATCACCACGCTTCTCGCTTCTGGACCCTTGTGGGCTCCGGATGTATCTTCACCGCAGCTCAAGTTGTCGGCCTCACTTTGCAGGATCCGAACGAACTATTCCTCCTTTCAGGCCTCACCGGCCTTGCTTACGGTGCCCTCTTCGGCGTCTACCCGGCTCTGGTTGCAGACGCCTTCGGTCCATCTGGCATGGGCATCAACTGGGGCGCCATGACCATGGCTCCCGTAATTTCAGGCAACGTCTTCAACCTTGTGTATGGAAGTATCCTGGACAAGCACTCGTACTCCCATGGTGGAAATAGTGAGGGTGGCAACAGCGGCGAGTTGATCTGCAGCGACGGCAGAGATTGTTACGCGAGTGCGTACTATCTTACGCTGATCAGCAGTGTTGTCGGCGTGGCATGGAGTCTGTGGTGTATCAGGCATGAGAAGGTGGCGAGGCTGAGGGATGCGAAGGCAGCAGAGAGGCCTCACGAAGGCTAAGCGCTGAGTATTCTGATCGAATTTTTTTCTTTTGTCACTCGCATATATACCACACTGCTGCATATCTGGCGATGATCTTTTGGCTTTCTTTAGACGCGCGCTGAGTGAAGCGAAGCTCACAATTCATAGACTCATTTGAAGCGATTCAAGTCACAAACTTTTCACATGATTGATCGCTGACAAGAATGCATGTGATTGTAGCTGACCATTCTCGTTCAGCTTCATATTATATATTGACTTCCCCACTCCTTCAACATTGTACCATTCAACTATACAACCATACCACGACAGCGACCCTACACTGAAGATACGACAACATTCCTCAACATGCTGATCAACGAACACATACTGATTGCCGTGTGGATTGGCGCTTGGACGAAAACCAGAGTGAGACAGTTCTACAAGGCTCTCGAAGCAAATGGCTTCACGAGAGACAAGAAACCACAGACAGTTCGCAAGTTGACCCACAACTTTGCTCAATTCAGAAGACTCGCACATCACCGGTACCAGTTGTGGAGGAGGCAGCAACGATCACAGAGATCAAAGGCAGTTCCAAAGACCGCAGTCCACGAAACAGTCGAGTCGCCTGCAGCGCCGAGGCTTGAGAACATCGGCAAAAGTGATGTTACACAAGATCGACTTGACGTCAAGGAGCCTGCTGCGTCCAACCACAGTGAAAGACAGGGGATTATCCCGACGTCAGTGAGCGAACCGAGATCACCACAAGACACAGCAGAACATCAATCTGAACCGCCGCGAACCCTTGATGTTGCTCCAAAAATAGGTCAGACCAAATTACTCGAGGAACTGCAAGGTTGCGATGAAGCCCAGTCCCAGGTCGACGAGCCGCGTTTAACGAAAAAGTCGCCCTCTATCGTGCCCACCTGCGATGCGCATGAGAAAGACATCGAGCCTCAGGTCAAGGGCGTACTCTCATCAGTAACCTTCACCGATAGCCCGAGTTTCTCAACATGGATGCCCTGCGAGAAAGCGGATGAGCATCGCATGAGCCTGTCCAATGTGGAATTTCGAGGATGCGAACAGTTTGCTCTGCAGCTCAAGTCGTCGTGTGAAATGGTGAACGTTACGTTCGTTGGCTGCAAATTCAATCGCATGGCATTCATGGATGTGAAGCTATCGAACGTAACGTTCAGGCACATCGACTTTACGGACTCGGCATATTGCTGCCTCGTTCTGCGCAACGTTACTCTAACATCTTTACACTTCAAGAATGATCTCTGGAGAGCCACGCACTTGGAGAACGCCCTCGTCGGCAAACACATTTTTCAAATGCGTCAAGGCACTACAGCAGATTGTTATCTGCGAGCCCCAGCGGTCTCTTCGAAAACCATACAGTTTGCTCTCAAAGACGCAAAGCTACTCGACAAGCTAAACCAAGAGTTGGGCCACAGTGGGGCCTGGAAGCGAGATATTCACCGCCGCTTTGCTCCTTCCAAGCGTAGTATCTTGACACGTTTGGTGGAGCGCCCGGATATCATCGACCGCGTCATGGGATATTGTTTCCCGGGCTCCAATGCTCACATATGCGAATACCCTTGCGTTTTGGAGATACCGGGAAGGTCTACAATGTCCACCAAGCTCTACTTGAAAAGAAACGGAACCAAGACAACGTATTTCGGATCGCTAAAGTACGGCTTATCAGCCATAGTCGAGCCGTCCAAGAGCATTCCCCCCAGAGGTGTCGGTAACTGCACCGGTCTCCTTCTGGTCAACAAGAGGATTTCGCAATTGGCTTTGAAGCACCTCTACAGCCGCACCTTCCACCTGCAGTGTAGTGCGGAGGGGGCAAGAGAATTCCTCCTAGCACATACGCAGCAAATGAAGATGGCGAGAGCTGTGGTGCTTTATTATCACTGGGCAGACGATAAGGTGGGTTTCGCTACCGACATCAACGCTTGGAGATACTTGCTGGCCACAGTTCTCCATCGGCTGTCATTCATTCCGAATATTTGTCTGTACCTTGGGCGGTCCTTTTGGAAGCGCAACAGTTCAGACAAGTCAGCAAAGTCCATGTTAGGGGACCCGTCAAATGTGAATTGTCCTATCGGCGACGCTCACAAGTTCGCAGCGCCTGATGATCGTTGGAGATACAAGGATAACGAGTCTACACATCGCACTGATGGCACAGTCTTGCAGATCCACATTGACAATGCGAGCAATCAAATAAAGATCGATTTCATGAAAAAGTTGCTCGCCGAGATCGAAAAGCAGAGAGTCGGGCGCCCGCTGTTTGTCCGATCTCCCAGCGGTGAGGAGATCACGTACAGATGTGCTGGCCAATTCCTGGGAGATTGATAATTGATAATTGGTCCTGTTCGAGAATGTATGAGTGTGAGGCGGAGATTTGATGTTGGCACTGCAGCCTCTGGACGATCAATATGAAACCACGACACGTCTTACTTCGGCTCGTTCCATAGATGGACTGTGAAAACCGGCCCCCGGCTGTGTGTCGTCGCTTTCGTTCTTTACAGACTTCGCCAGAACTCATCTCTCTTCCGTGCAGCCCAAGGATTGATATCGAAGTCATGTCTTGTAGACGTCGGCAAGGGGTCGGATATAGGATAATCGATGCTGAGGGAATCAAAGAAGTTGCCATCGACCTAGTTGGCGGAAAAATTGCGCCTGTCAGGGTCGCCGGGTTGATTATCTCGGGAACCGGTCTCATCGTGGGCGTTGTGGCCAGATTGGGCAAGCTGATGCGCAGTGTGGTCAGAGATTTGGAGAATGCCCTCGAGCCAGTTGCCAAGGGTGTTGCTCTCCAGCCTTGGTCACTTAGATTCTGTTGGGCAGGCGCTGCTTCGACTTGACGGATGTGATTCTTAAACCCATAGGGGTTGCCGCTGCTGAGCTACAGCGTATATATGACAGTATCTTTAGACGGCGCTAGAGCAGCTGTGTCGTGAGCAGTTGCAGTTCCAGGGTGATTCGATCTTGTGCTCCAACGTTGTGTAGACTGCGGCGCTTATTCTTGAGCTACGTCGACAGAAGCCGCGTCGATTGTTACTGCGCACTACCATCGCCAAATCAGCATCGCGTGGTCGGAAGAGTCCATCCAAAGTCCCTAGGAAAGCGTCGAATTGTGTTTGTTGCTCGAAGAGGCGACTCTGGACTAGATAACAAAGTTCCGGATCCGATTGCTTGCGCCGCAACTTGAACGATACACTGCTGGAGGTGGGCAATTGCTGGGCTGTCGCGGAGATTACTGTAGGATCTGCAAGATTGTAGGAGAGTAGATAACCAGACTAGCTTGAGACGTTGTCCGCGGCCATTGGATCCATTGTCTGATACATGTTAAGAGACGACGGAGCGTACCCTATACCTTACTCTGTTATGTAGTTACGGCATATGTTTGCTCGTCTATACTGCAGTACAAAGAAATTATGAGACACATTTGTTCATGAGACCTGGATACATGTTACCATGGTCTTGCAGAATACAGTTACTGCAATTGCTTGTGTCAAAATGAGGTAAACAAGTTGTGGATTAGCAGTAGCGATTTATTCTGTGCGATCAGCGCCTCAATGCACTTCCCGGCTCAGAGCTCTTGCAACCACAATGTGTTTCCCAGGTGGTCTCGGCATGGTGTCGGTCTGAGATTCAGAAGACGACTTATCGAGGCATTACCCTGCTCCTACTTTACTCTGACCCAGCTTGTTCCATACTTGACAGCTATCTACAAGCCCTTCTCAGTCGATCATCGTAAGATGTTCCTCAATTGAGGCAAGTCATGACCTAACACTAGCTTATCTACCGTACTCAATCCTAGGAACCAGACCTCGTCTAAACACTTCCTTTTTCCGTGTGACCAAAAAATAAGATTTGCCTTGAGGGATATTGGACCCGGATCTGCTTCTGGCTGGCCTTCAGATTTACCATATTCACGAAATTAGCGAGATTCGTTTCATTGTGCTATCCAGAAGCATCATATCCATCACGACCGTGAAGCTATGTGCCGTGGGTCCCAGCCTCGTTTTTCGCGTCTTGATCAGCATCCTGACGATTTGTGGCGGAAGCTTCCTTGGACGGGATCGCAGGGTAGTCGAAGTAAGGGCCTTGGTTCTGAGGGACCATGGTAAGGTATGGGTTATAATAGCCCTGTGAGGGATCGTGGGTCGTGTGGTAGTCCGGCTCGGGTTCATGAGTGGATGTAAGTGTGTTGCCACTCGTGTTGTCGGTACGCACTACTGCTGGAGGAAAAGGAACAGGGAGCTGAAAGGCTGGGTCAAGGATACGCAGTAAAGCGTCGAAGTGGAAGGCGTGCTCCGAAAAGTGTCTCCTGATAGCGTGCTCCGAGTTTCCGGTCAAAACTGCTACCTGCGCGACTCTGTCGATGCAGTTTTGGAGGAAGGGAAGCGCTTGGCTTCCCGTGAGGCTGGGGTCTGCAGGTGTGTAGAAAGTGGCCATGGAGTTTGATGGCTGATGTGCGCTTGAGAAGTGTGGATCGTGGCTCTGTATCTTGCACTATTTTGTAGGTATGATCAGGTGTTTGCTGTTACGCGAGTTGTCTTGTGATACAAAGGACAACTGCTTCTAGTGATGTCTTACCGCCCTAGGCCTATATGCTAGCAATCAGGTCTCTCATGGACAACAAAGAACGAAAGGCGCTCCTTGCAACTAATGAGATTGAGCTCGCAGTTCTCCCGTTGCACTCTGAATTACACTCCACAACACCAATGTGGACGATTTGCGTCTCACCACGACCGGGCTTGATGTATGTCTTATCACCGGATGGTAATGAGTATGGCGACGGGAATACCTCAGGATGAACTGTTCACAGTGAGTGATGTATTACTCTACATGTAAGGTATCAAAACGACAAAGTGGTTCTTGGGCCTGCTGCGCAGCGGCGGACGTAAGAATAGCTGTACCTTGTGAGCGTTGCGAGACTTAGAGGCCCAAGGTTCTCAATTCTTGCTTGAGCCTTCGAGGCTTTTTGATAATACATCGACGATCTAGATAGTAGTGATCACTTGTCACCCCGTCACAGCCTGTTCCGTGCATTATGGTTGCTCGCATGCCCGTTTCACTCAATTCTCGTCCTCGTTGCAAAAGACATGCTCCCGAATCGCGGCAAGGTGAGACCACCTCTGGTCTGAAGACGCGCTACCGAGCCACCATCGATTACAAACGGCAGCTGAAACACGTGTCTAGTGACTTTTGGGGCTGTTGCAGATGCAATAGAGCTGTCGGTGCCTCCGGAAGAGTCGTCAGAGAGCGCTTCTGTGGCACTGCCAGAACCGTGCCCGTTCTCGCTCGCCAGATTTCGGATGCCGCGCCGGTAAGAAATACTAGCCGGAGTGTATGTCGTTTGTGGAAGTAGAGTTTCGTCGTCTTCCGCGGAATCGTCGTCTTCTGCGGAATCATCGTCTTCTGCGGAATCATCGTCTTCTGCGGAATCATTGTCTTCTGCGGAACCGTCGTCTTCCCGAACTGTCAGAGCATGAGTTCCATTTCCGTTGATATGTGTTGCGTCTTGGACACCATTCTGATGAAGCAGAGCAGTGGCGGCAGTGGTCTGCACACCAGACGTGCTCATTTGTCTTTGTGCAGCCCTTTCAGCTTCTCTCATTCGGGCTGCAGTGACCCAAGATACACTAGTGGTGGGATTATCGCCATTGCCATGATGCGGTATGATCTCTGGTTCATCCTCGACCGTTTCCCAGATGGCCGAGAGACTTCCAAGGCGCCCGGCACCGTTACCGTTGACTTGTGGGACCGACGGCAAGGTAGAGATATGGTTCGAAGAAGTGTTTGTGGCACCAAGTGGTGAGTTGGAATTACTCGAGTTGCCAACGGGTGGTTCCAATGGAATCGCCAGACGGCGGAACATGCTGAGCAGAGCGTCGAAAGTGCTGTCAAGATCATCTCGATGCGCTTGAAGGAACGCTTTGATTCTGTCTTCTGCATCATCCTGTGGATCAGCGAGCTCGATTGCTCTTTCCACCACGCTCTCGATGAACGGAAACCAACGATTGAGGATGATGCCCTGCGGGTCTTCATCATGTTCAGTAGGTATGAAATAACGTGACATCTTGCTTGCAGTTTTGGTGTTGGGCGGAAAGTCGATGTGTCGTGAGGTTGACGATTGTCATTTTATTTGATGTCATGTTGGTTTGCTGCCACCCACAAAGGTCAGCCCATGAAAGAGGATGCCTCTCTTCAACGTATACTAGCATAATCAGCTATTGCAAACCAAACAAAGTATTTTTCACAAATGCGATCGACGAAACCTTGGTGGAACACGTGCAGAGTCGATCAGGTGGTGATTGCTCTTTTTTGATTCTCATGGCAGAACGGTATTCTCGACACAGTGTCCTTGTGCTGATACCTCTGGTTTGATTGCGCTTAGTACTCTTTCGATCTGGACAAGACGTACCTAACAAGCTGCATGTACTAGTCAAGGTACGGCACTCTCCAAGACCAAAATTCCCGAGCACAAATCTCATGACATGTCCATCTCATCGGCGCCGTGGCCTTTGTTCTTCCGGTCGTCAGATCTCTTCTGTGTTGCTGCCTTTGCATCCTCAATCCATTTCTCGTAGTTCCCCTCCCTCAATTTTGCCGCTGTAACGCCCTTCATGGTCTCGCCAATGAAGCCGACAAAGTTGTGTCTTCGCAGAGCGTTCTCCCATTTCCACTCTCGCCTCTTCCTCTCTTCGCGCTCCAGCATCTCTTGGTCCCCGATCGCCTTGGCCTGTATTCTCAAGTCCTCGCACATGGCCAGCAAGTTGAATCTGATTTCTGTTTGCGGGTATCTTGCGATCCTGGTCTGGAGTACAGGCACGACAGCATCGGCAAAGATCTCCCGAGGGCAAGCACCCGCATCGCCGTGGCGGATTGGCGCTGGTTGCAGACCATCGATCTCGTAAAGAGTGTCGTTGATTGAGGTATAGGCGATGAAGTGGTAGACGTCGTCATCTTCTGTCGCCATGCGAGTCTCGTCACTCACGAAGGGTGAGCTGCGCGCGAAGGAGTTGTGGGTGTCGCGAATAAGGTCGGAGTTTGACAGCGCCTCGCCACGGAGCTGTAGACAGTAGGTCAGCATTAAATCCATCGTGTGTATTGGTCTCATCCTCCCAACGTACATCTGCAGGGAAGCCAGAAGTGAACTCCTTGAACTCTCTGAGGTTCGGGCCAATGTCGACATTGCCGTCCTCCGAGCTTCCATCTTTGTTCAAGAGCACACTCAATAATGCCTGAGTTCCACAAGCGTTCTGGATTGTTTGTGCTGCGAACCACACATTCTCCTCTCCTTGAGCTTCTACTGCTGCAAAGTCGAACTCGCCATCTTGAGGCTTGTCTTTCTGAGGCTTCTCGCCAGTAGGGTATTTGAATAGGAAGATGACGCCAATGGGATTGAGTTGTTGGAGTGACTCCGAGTCGAGTGAGATCAGCTCCTCAAACTGGACATTCTTCGTGCCGAGAGATTCGATGAGGTATGTGAAGACGCCCTAGAGAGATAGATGTATTAGCTTGAAGCTCTTATTATAGTGGGTGGATTGTTAGCGTGGATATACTTGCAGCATCCGACTCGATTGTGTTCCATCCGCCTGACATTTCGATGTATATGCGGTGGAGTTGTTTCGATGAGTGTTTATATACCGGGGTTGGTATAACTTAGAGTGTATGTAACAAGTACTAACGACGAGCTACCGCAATCACATGTCTGGTCGCGCGTTTGGCTTTCCAGTTCGCCGCGGTGGTCGCGCCCTTGCCCATTCACACGTCATCGTGCCAAGGAGGCGCTCAAGCTCCGAAGCAGGCAAGCAAGATCATGCCCGCATATGCGCCTGCCCTCTGGTGCGCCAGCCAACTACTACTCACCTGCATTCCCAGTCGCATTTGATCGCATCACACGCCCGTCAGCCAGCAGTAAGGATCCTCTACCCCATCCCTCTCTCAATACCAATCCAATCGCGTATATCCCGCAACACAAGCCAACCGTGTCTCCAAACCAAAGTGTCCGCAGAGAACAACCTCGAATTCCTTCAACGCCCCAACGGTGACAGCGACCTCCCTGTTGCTGCGCCCATCGAGCCCCTTGGTGGAGGAGACCCAGCACCACACACCGAGCCTGTCGAAGCACCCAAGGAGACTCCCTCAGCATCCGAAACCAAGCCCGCGCAAGAGTCGCAGTCCAATAGCGCTCCTTTTGAAAGCAAATCAGAAGAACCTCAGTCCGCAGACATGAGCTACGCAGACATCGCCGCCAAGGGCCCGAAGCAGACCGACGAGGAGAAGTATGTCGTTCTTTCGTGTTCTCGAATCGCGTCCAAGTGAAGCTAACATATATCCCTCAGGATGCCCGACTACATCCCCGAGATTGCACACGACGACAGTGGAGTGCACTCTCTTGACTCTCTTGACAGCACTCACCTCCAATCGGCATCTTCATTCGAGGACACCCAGCGCGAGGCCGAGCAGGCCGAGGAGAAGGCTGCCCAGCACGCCCGTGAGGCCGCGGAGGAGCTCAAGCAGGCCGGCGACAACGCCGCTACCAAGGCTGAGCAGAGCGCAAGAGACTTCGGCCGCAAGGCTGAGGAGAAGGCCGAGGAGCTCAAGAAGAAGGCCGGTATTGAGGGCAAGAAGGCCAAGCAGGAGGCTAAGGAGGCCGAGGAGTGGGCCGAGAAGAACAAGGGCAACCCCGTTGTCATTGGTAATGTTGTTGCTGTCGCCGCGCTCGGTGGTCTGCTCGGCTTCGGCGCCTACAAGAAGTACAACGCTCGCGAGCTTACCTGGAAGGTCGCCGGTGCCTGGGCTGGTGTTGTTGGCCTCTTCGCTGTTGGCGACTACTATGTCAGCCAGTAAGTTTCCTTGATTTGTGGTGTGATCTCGTTGCTCGTATCTAACGTTTCTACAGATGGCTCTTCAAGAACCGCTACCCCCCGAAGAACTAGATTGACCTCTAGATTGGGCAATTTCTCAGCTTAGATTGATGGGCTTTTTGGATTATGCAACTCAACTCCCCTTTTGCGGCAGGTCGTTCATGGCTTTCAGTTAATATGTTTGGGTCGGGCCAAGTCAGTACAGCCTTACGCAAGGTTGAGTGGTAGGGATCAACTGTATGATATCTGTTAATTGATTAAACGACCTTGTGATTTTGCGACTTTTCAGAGCACTCATGCATGCGCTTGTGATGGTCGTCGTGGGTTGGGTCAAGTGAGGAAGGCACGCACTAAGCTTGTTTACACGGCCCGAACTCTAAGTCTACTGCAGTGAAGCCCATACACATCAGCGCAGCGCGTTTGAAATGTCAACTCGAGATCAAACCCGTGATCTTTATGTAAGCTGCTGTTGACAGGTACATATGCTTAATCTTGATAGGTCATGCTTTGGGGTAGTCGTGATGCATCGATGTCATCAATCAACAATAACACTAATCCAGTATCACCTTTTTAGCCAACTGTCGATACCTGGTGTTTGACGATATTTCGAATGCAGTGAGTATTAGTCGACGGGCGCGAAGAGTGCTGTGCGAGTCCCATTGCTTTGATGGACATTTCCCAAAGTTCGAAGCAGCTTCACACGGCAACGATCATACAGTCCTACAGCAAAGCTACGACGAATGCAACGATCATGAGTAGAAACCAGTAACTTCACATAGCCTCAGATATCTCTACATCCTCTTTGGCAACATATTTGTGGTTTTATTGAATATCCTCGAGATCGAATTCACCCCAACCCCTACCCTTAATCAAATTGATCACCTAGGGAGTTTCTCTTTTCGGGCAACTTAAATGCACATAAGTATACCCTGAACAACGCGCCGCATAGCTCATGTTGAGTCTAGTTGATACACATACTAAGTGTAGGATTTGGAGGTCGTCCGAACTCACGCCAAAACGTCATCTGTCAAACTAAGCTTCAACAAAAAAATAAACAAAGGTCGTACTAGAAAAGCCATCATCTTCTAGACGATGCTAAACGTGAGCCGAGGCCCACTCGCGGTCCCGGAAGAAATATGTGTTGGGCGGCGCGGGATAGTGCGGCTGATCTATGGCTGGTCTGGCGCGAGATTGCAAAAGGCGGTCGGCCGGCGAGGCGGTGATGCGGGCTGCAAGTAGAGGGATTTGGCCACGCCAGGGTGTGGCGAGGTTTGAGATTTCTGACGTGCAAACGCTTTTTTGGCTCGGCAACCGTGGGTGCGGTCAGCAAGCGCTTTTGCCAGCCCTACTGGACGCTCGATACGGGGTGGGCAGTAGACTTTTTCCTGGGGGAGATTATTGTCACAGAGTTGAAGGAATTGTTGCAGGCAGTCGGAATAATGGACTACGGGAGTCGATGAGCCATCGATTTATCGCAGTTGAACACGTGCGTGTGATACAGTGCGATCCATTGTCTTTCATTTCGACGGTTGACCACGTTGCCATCTGACGATCGTCAAAGCGATGAGGGGCTCCCTATCAGCGATAAGACAGATAACGCGATTCAAAAGACGCTTTGGTCGAAGATGGGTACAACATGGGGATATTATATAGTATTGTATACATGCGAGAGCACACTCTGTGGCCAGATGCCGCGCAGTCCAAGTAGTGAGGCGGAAGCGGTGTCCCATCACAGACGACGTATCACAAGCAGCGAGCCACGCCACCTGGTTGAAAGGCATTTGCCTTCACAGTTGATGATTGGACCCTGTTGGGCGCTAGCGGGATGTGAGAAACTTCTCTCATCAGCACGAATAGACGTACATAAGGACGAGAAGCTCAGCTGCTGTTGCACCAGACCACCTACCTCCTCTCAAACCACCCCTTCCACTCTCTTTGCACTCGCCGCTTGTCTTGCGAGTTTCTGTCGCTTTTCTAGCGCAGCGCATTACTTTGTTACACTCCTCCCCCAAGCGAGCCCATTACTTCGAGACAGCGCAGTAGCATCTCCCGGCCGCCCCACCAAAATTTTCGCTTGGCGACTTTTCGCAGCTTTTCACCCTCCCTTCTCGCCCCTCCACCGTCTCTCGACACCCACCCACCTTCTACACCACATCTAGAGTCCAGCAAGATGGCCGAGGCTCAGAAGAAAGAGAACAAGCAGTCCGTCGCCGTCCTCGACGAGCTGATGGCCAAGCTGGCCATCAGCAAGGTCGGTGATGAGGCCAAGGGCACTGCCATCGAGATTGCCCAGTTCATCAACGGCGAGATCGAGGCCGAGGCCGCCCCTACCAAGTTCCTCGAGGGCGTCAAGAAGATGCTCGCCAACAAGAAGGACGCCGATGCCCGCCAGAACGCCTGCGAGACCATCGCCGCCATCGCCAACCACTCCGATGTCTCCCACATTGTCCAGCCCTACCTGGCCGCCCTCCTGCCCAACGTCCTCTCCGCCGTTGGTGACAAGATGGCTCCCGTCAAGGTCGCTGCCCAGAACGCCGCCCTCTCCATCACCAAGGCCATCAACCCCAACGCCGTCAAGATCGCCATCCCCTACTACACCCAGAGCATCCGTGAGGCCCAGAAGTGGCCCGAGAAGATGACCGATCTTGAGTGTATCGAGGCCCTTGCCGAGAGCGCTCCCGTCCAGACCGGTCTCCGTGTTCCCGACCTCCTCCCCATTGTCTCTGAGGCCATGTGGGACACCAAGCCTGAGGTCAAGAAGAAGGCCTACGGCACCATGGAGAAGATCTGCGCCCTGATCTCCAACAAGGATATCGAGCGTTTCATCCCCGAGCTTATCAAGTGTATCGCCAAGCCTGAGAACGTCCCCGAGACCGTTCACTTGCTCGGTGCCACCACTTTCGTCACTGACGTCCACGAGCCCACTCTCGCCATTATGACCCCTCTGCTCGAGCGTGGTCTTAAGGAGCGTGAGACCGCCATCAAGCGTAAATCTGCCGTCATCGTTGACAACATGTGCAAGCTTGTCGAGGACCCCAACATTGTTGCCTCTTTCTTGCCCAAGCTCATGCCCCAGCTTACCTACAACTACGACAACTTGGCTGACCCCGAGGCTCGTGAGAAGACCGCCCAGGGTCTCGCCACCCTCAAGCGCGTCGGTCACGTTGGTGCCGACGGCAAGCTCCCCGAGGTCTCCCACGCTGGTGACATCAAGACCATCCTCGAGAAGCTTACCGACCTTCTTACCCCCAAGCACAAGAACGTCGTCGAGAAGTTCGGCCCCGTCCTTGAGTACATCTGCGCCATCGCCGGCCACTTGGTCGACGACAAGGACATGCAGGCCCTCAGCTGGTCCACCCAGCTCGGCCCCTACGTTGCCGCCATCCTCGGCGACGGCCACAAGGATGTCATCGAGAACCTCCGTCTCCGCTGCATGCCCGAGGGCGAGGCCGCCGGTGTTGTCGAGCCCGATGAGGAGGAGGGTGAGGATCTCTGCAACTGCACCTTCAACTTGGCCTACGGTGCCAAGATTCTTCTCAACCAGACCACTCTCCGCCTGAAGCGTAGCCAGCGTTACGGTCTCCTCGGTCCCAACGGTTCCGGAAAGACCACCCTCATGCGTGCCATCAACAACGAGCAGGTCGAGGGCTTCCCCAAGCAGAGCGAGGTTAAGACTGTCTACGTCGAGCACGATCTTGACTCTGCTGACACTGAGATGACCACCATTGCCTGGACCATCATGAAGCTCCGCTCCGTCGGCATTGACCTTCCTGATGAGGACATCAAGAAGGGTCTCTTCGAGTTCGGCTTCACCGAGGAGCAGATCAACGGTCCCATCACCGCCCTCTCTGGTGGTTGGAAGATGAAGTTGGCTCTTGCCCGTGCCGTCTTCGAGAAGCCCGACATTCTCCTTCTTGACGAGCCCACTAACCACATGGACGTGAAGAACGTCAAGTGGCTCGAGGACTACCTTGTCAACTCCCCTTGCACATCCATCATCATCTCTCACGACAGCAAGTTCCTTGACAACGTCGTCCAGCACGTCATCCACTACGAGCGCTTCAAGCTGAAGCGTTACCGTGGCAAGCTCACTGAGTTCGTCAAGCGTGTCCCCTCTGCCAAGTCTTACTACGAGCTTGGTGCCAGTGAGATGGAGTTCAAGTTCCCTGAGCCCGGTTTCCTTGAGGGTGTCAAGACCAAGGCCAAGGCCATTGTCCGTGTCAGCAACATGTCCTTCCAGTACCCCGGCTCCAGCAAGCCCCAGATTCAGGACATCAACTTCCAGTGCTCGCTCAGCTCCCGTATTGCCGTCATTGGCCCCAACGGTGCTGGCAAGTCCACTCTCGTCAACGTCCTGACTGGTGAGCTCATCCCCACCTCTGGTGACGTCTACCAGCACGAGAACATCCGTATTGCCTACATCAAGCAGCACGCTTTCGCTCACATCGACCACCACCTCGACCTTACTCCCTCCGAGTACATCCAGTGGCGTTTCCAGACTGGTGAGGACCGTGAGACCATGGACCGCGCCAACAAGATCGTCACCGAGGAGGACGAGAAGGCCATGGACAAGGTCTACAAGATTGATGGCACTGACCGTCGCGTCATCGGCGTGCACTCCCGCAGAAAGTTCAAGAACTCTTACGAGTACGAGTGTTCGTTCGCTCTTGGTGAGAACCTTGGCATGAAGTCCGAGAGGTGGACTCCCATGATGACTGCCGACAACGCTTGGATCCCCCGTTCCGAGCTCATCAACTCTCACCAGAAGATGGTTGCCGAGGTTGACCAGAAGGAGGCTCTTGCCTCTGGTCAGTTCCGTCCCCTTGTCCGTAAGGAGATTGAGCAGCACTGCACCAACTTCGGTCTTGATGCTGAGCTTGTCTCTCACTCTCGCATGCGTGGTCTCTCTGGTGGCCAACGTGTCAAGGTCGTCCTTGCCGCTTGCTCTTGGCAGCGTCCTCACCTGATCGTCCTTGACGAGCCCACTAACTACCTTGACCGTGACTCCCTTGGTGCTCTTTCCAAGGCCATCAAGTCCTTCGAGGGTGGTGTCATCATCATCACTCACTCCGCCGAGTTCACCAAGGACTTGACTGAGGAAGTCTGGGCCGTCCTTGACGGTCGCATGACCCCCTCCGGTCACAACTGGGTCCAGGGCCAGGGTGCTGGTCCCCGTCTCACCGAGAAGGGTGACGAGGAGGAGAAGTTCGACGCCATGGGTAACAAGATTGAGTCTACCAAGAAGGCCAAGAAGCTTTCTTCTGCTGAGCTCAGGAAGAAGAAGAAGGAGTAAGTGACACTTTACCCCGCTTAACACTTTGTAACCATTGCTAACTGTTATTTTAGGCGCATGGCTCGCCGCAAGGCCGGTGAGGAGGTGTTCACTGACGAGGAGTAATTTTGTCCTTTCTGAAAAGTTGTTCAGGAATGACTTAGAGAAAGCATGGATGGCGTTAGTGTTGCGCGGATGCTTTTTTCTTACGTTTTGATGATTCCCAATGTCATAGAATAGACCCAGCTTGGTGTAGTGTACATGGAGCACTGCGTGCTGCATGTCACTGGCCATGAAAATTCCAAAAGCAGGTTCAAAATATGTTTGATAACATCTTCGTTTTATCTCTATCTTGATGTCTAGTGAATAACCTCTTTGAAGTGCAAATCATTCGTTCCGCAATTCAAGTCTTTTCATAAGAAGAGCGTGCCGACCATCGAGTAGATACGCACGATCTGTGGAGCCGCTCACGGTAAAGTCAAATAGGCCATCACAGAGGTCGGCAGGATTTGCGGACCAATATCAGAGTGCATGCTCGCCTGATACCTCACTCTTTGAGAAGTCCAGAGTCTCTTCCTAAGCTACTATGGATTGCTACGCCAGCTGTGATAATCTGAGCCGTGCCTAGAAACTGGTCATGGTCAGTCAGAAATCCTCTTGTTTTATTACTGTGCTTACAATGCCCAATATGCAACACAAGTCGTCGTTTCCGACTGGACCCATAGCTGTAGAACGAATGAATATGCGGGCTGTGCAACAAAGGACTGTGTATGTTCCGAGCAGTGTCGTCAAGACCAAAGCGACGCCGCTGTGATCCTCATCTGTAGTTGTGAACGGTCGATATCCACCGTCGTGGGATATCATGTTCGGCAACGTATGGAGACCATGAGAAACGGAGCAGTCGAGTTCGACGACCCCTCATGATACACTATGGTATACATCTTCGGCGAAGAACGCATGTTGATCGCACGGTTACCTCGATACCATCTTCTTCGTTGTCAATATATTGCGGCTTACCATCTCTTGTGATATCTCGGCCCGGAACCGATATAGCCTGTGGCGTAAGCGATATTGTCAAGCAATATGCTTGGCATTGCTTAGACTGGTGCCAACAGCAGTCGGAGGGTTGAACTAAGACCCACAACCGTGCACTTCAGATCAGCATGAAGTCCGACTCCTCCGCAAATAACATGCATATCTATTACTGTACCTCCTGTGAGGCATTAAGCGCCGTGGTCACATTAAGTGGGGCACGTCGCCTGTAGGATCAAAGCCAAAATGCTTCGGTTCTCTGCATTCGAGACGGACCTGCCTAATAGAGTTGGGTCGCAGTACGACAAGCGGCGGTGCTCAGAGTCTTTTACTCTATTGCGGCGTTGCAGTGCATTCTACCATGCCTCGCTTGACAACTCGTAACCACCAGGGTGAAATTTACCCTTGCAAGTTGTCACTCAACCAGCTGCCCTTAGCTATTAGAAGCGGGAAGCTCTAACAGGAACCAGAAAATTTTCAGTTAACGTGGCCTTCGTTAGGATATCGCCAGAGTCTGCAGCCTCATCATGCTCAGGATATTGTTCTTCTAGTCCGCTTCTTGTCGTTCTCTGCTCATCACCGGATCACTGGCTTTCACACTCCAGGTAGGGAAAACAACGGTCACAAGCATACCTTCGACCCAGCCAAGATGGGTCCCAACCCGGTCATAACTGCGCCCAATGGCGAGACCTACGAGCTTGACCACCGAAAAGCCGGCACCGAGGAAGACCGTTCAAACATGCACCGCATGGGCAAAACGCAGGAGCTACGGCGAAATTTCAGCTTCATTCCTACCTTTGGCTTCTCCGCCGTTCTGATGATCAGTTGGGAAGCGATGCTAAACGCCACTAGCTACTCCATCCCGAATGGTGGCTTGCCGGCCATGATTTGGATGTACGTCGTGTCGTTGTTTGGCATGGGGACGGCCGTCGTCTCGATGGCTGAGATGGCTTCCATGGCTCCAACTAGTGGTGGTCAATATCGTGAGTTGGGAGATCGATGCACTCTAGTCTCAAGAGAGAAATTTTAATTCGACGGACTGCAGATTGGGTCTCAGAGTTCGCGCCGAAGAAGCTGCAGAAGGCTTTGAGCTATATCATCGGTATGGTCTCCGTTTTCAAGCGAAGACATTGATCGCGAACTCACTGCGTATTTCTAGGTTGGCTTTGCGTCTTGGGCTGGCAAGCGGGTGTTGCAGGGCAATCGTTCACAGTGGCCTCACAAGTGCAAGGCCTCGTAGTCCTCAACAAGAGCGATTACGTCCCAGAAGCGTGGCACGCGGTTCTGCTCACTTTCGCTACAGTCTCCGTCGCAGTCGTCTTCAACACCTTGCTCGCGAAGAAGCTACCGCTCGTAGAGGGTCTTGTGCTTATCCTCCATGCTGGAGGCTTCTTTGCAATTCTTATTCCCCTTTGGTTTGTTCACCTCTTGGACTCCAAATTTGAAGGTATCTCTAAGCTTACCACTGCAACCAGGGTATTTGCGCCACGGACACCAAGCGCAGATGTTTGGGTAAACTTCTCTGTTGCATCCGGCTGGCCTTCCGTTGGTCTGTCGTGCCTCGTTGGCCTGACAGGACCGGTCTACGCATTGATCGGATCCGACTCCGCCGTACACATGTGTAAGCCCCCCCAGTCCACATACCGAGCGCTCAACCACATGATGCTAACAACGAACCGAAGCTGAGGAAATCCGCGATGCATCTCGCGTGCTTCCACGGGCAATGATATGGGCCATCGTGCTCAACGGTACCACCGGCTTCATCATGACAGTGACCTTCGCATACTGCATTGGACCCCTCGACGCCGCCATCCAACCACCCTACTTCTTCGCCTTCATCGGCACGTTCTACAACGCGACTGGATCTAAAGCAGGCGCGACGGTCATGACTTGCATCATCACGCTCCTCACGCTTTGCTCGGCCATCAGCAACGTCGCGACAGCGTCCCGCCAGATGTTTGCTTTCGCTCGCGACAGAGGGTTGCCGGCAGCAGGCTTCCTGTCGTACGTGCGGCCTGGCTGGGACATCCCATTGAACTCGATCTTGGTGTCGATGTGCATTACCGCTCTGCTGAGTTTGATTAACCTGGGATCGACGGTGGCCTTCAACGCCATCATCAGCATCGGCGTCGTCAGTTTGCTTTCAAGTTGTAAGTCACCGATCACTTGGCATCAAGCCCATCTCAACCTAACCTCCCCGTACATCCTAATCTCCTCGAAGATCTAGTAAGCATAACCTGCATCCTCTATAAGCGTTTCCGCAACGAAACCCTGCTCCCCCGCCGCTGGTCTGCAGGCCGCTACGGCATAGCCTTCAACCTGTGCGCCTGGGCCTACGTCGTCGTTGCATATGTCTTCGCTTTCTTCCCGATCGGGACGCCGGTGACGACGGAAACGATGAACTGGGCGTCTGCTGTGTATGGGGGCATCATCATAGTAGCTGCCGTGCATTATGTGGTCTATGCGCAACACATTTACATACCACCAGTATCGCGACTGGCGAAGGATCTCTAATGGAAAAATTTGTGTAGACTGTGTCTCCCGCGGCAGAGTAGAGCCAGGAGCGCGGTACAAGATAATGACGACGAACTTTGATCCTGTCGAAAAACGATCTTCAGTGACGCCCCAGGCTCCATCACACCAAATGATTAGGTATGCATTTGACTATATATGTATACGGGATAGTTGGAACACCAATTCGACGTCTCTGTCTCTACCTGAGTCTCCGTTTCAGAGAACAGCAATCAGCACCCTGCGATTCTACCTTGTAGAGTATGCCGCTAGACAGGAAGGACAGATCGGTATGTGTCGATCATTGCCTCTCGGTCATGAAGAATGATCATGTATCACTCGATAACAAGCAGAAAGATAGGCACGCACTCATGTTGTCTTGCACAGCCAGCTTTGCAAATGTTTGTCATTATGAGTTATGTGACATTTATCCTTAGCACATACGACCATAGGTCAGTGAAAACTGGGCATCCCGTCCGCTCTGCCATACATAAGCACTGAACCGGGCGACTAGTACTAGAGTGGGTGACCATCTGGGAATCCCGCCTGTTGTATGTTTTGCTTTTTGCCTCCTTATTGTGGACCACGGTATGTTCGCACAGTTCAATTCTGTGGTCTCAAGATCCAAATTTGGCGATTAGCTAGACAGTTCCTATTTCACACGGACGAGCCCATCTTTTGGCTCTGCTTTTGGCAAAAGAAGTATTCGAAGAGCGTTTAAACACTTTCTGTGGAATGCAACAATACTATGGGATGGACAGTCCAAACCGCTCAACTTTAAGTCCTTCGCAGGACATGGCTCCATCGCTTATAGGAAGCCTTCAAGCCATCACCAGCCGTCAGCACTATCCTCTCGGCCTCCCCTCCGAATTAGAGGTAGCTGAGGGCGCAAGCTCGATGTCGAACTTACTCACAGCCGCTTCCTTAGCCCTACGAGCTTCGGAATTAGCCCTCCGATACCGTATGAAGAAAACAATAGACGCGATGATCAGAGCCACGGCGGCGACGCAGCCTATCACAACTCCGGCAATACCACCCTTTGAAAGACCACTGCTCTTTCCCTCGTCAACGTCTGTGGCATCTGCGACGTGGGATGCGACCTCTGATGCAGACAAAGAGTCCGATGTCGAACTCTCACTGCCAGAGCTGGTCAAGGTAACGTTGACGTTGGGGTCAGTTGAAATCCTGGGCTCTTCCTCGGTCACGTTAAAACAAGGAATGCTTTCCGTGAACGCTTCGACGGTTACGAAGGTCACGTCCGCGCAGGCGTAGTAGTCTTCCGTGCGACCTCCCTCTTCTTCGGGAGATGCCTCATACCAAAGCCTGAAGGTCGCGTTGCTGCCCTCCGTGACGTCCGATGGAGGATTCGGCACCGGAAGGCAGCTGTGGCCAGGATCCAGGTCGCCAACAGGTCCCGGTCCAGCTATATCCGCAAAGTCCGACTCTACAGGGTCTGTCATAATTTCAGCACTGCTGTGGCGATGCGTCTCTTTTCTACCAACAAGTAATTCGTACCATTGTTGTATGCTACACTGACGTGAAGCTTCGAAATGTCGTCTCTCAATACCAGTGCGAGTCTTCCATTCGCTGAAGAGATCGTGTCAGTACGTGTGTAGCTAGATTTGCTGGTAAGAGAGGCCGCACTTGAGACATACATAAGGGATAGTTTGTTCTATTGCCAACGCCAGCGCTTGACCCGCATGGCGCGATGTTGTCGACATCTGCCGACCATGGTCGATCGGATGGCCACATAAAGGCGGCAGGACCCATCGTCAGATCGTCATCATCTTCACCAACCGCTTGCACCTGTGCGCACGTTGCGACAACGCCAACAAGTGCGTAACGCCAGAAACGACGCATGATTGAACTGCTAGGAGAAAGCCCGATCGTCAAAGGCGCTCTAGGCTGTCGGTTGATGAGATGAGAGCAGAAGCCAAACAGAAGAGGTGAGACGAGAACAGCCGGGGAATGCTAAGCCAGAGTCCATACTGTGTACATATACATGTAGGGTCACTTGTGTCAGGCTTGGGCAGGTTAGCGAACTCCACGTCGATTTCTGCACAATCACATGTTCGCCGAGCAGCGATCGCCAGGAAAGGCTAAGCATGCCCTGAGCATACGAGGTAGGTGTAGTGCCGATAACGGTTGTCTTGAACGGTTAATGGCGGAGGTTGCTCTGGTGTGCGATAATTCGGCATTCACCGCTTGGTATGAACTCTCGATGGCACGACCTTGCACAGACAGAGTGAAAGGAGTGTTGTGCCGAGCTCCGTGAAGATGAATAGGGTTGTTGACCCCACCTGGTATCGTTATGTACTACCATCGGTATTCTTTGATGTGTCGGTTGCAAGGTTCAGCTGAGAAGCCGCTTGCTTGTTCGGAGAGCTCGGTCAGACATGGAGATAGTAAACAGACAGACCACACATCTCTTCCCTTTCTTCACTTCGTCGAAGTCCTTATGAGAGAGTTGGCAAGCAAGCATGTGCCTAGGCGTACTGCGCAGCTCTGAGGGCGAGAGTGTAGGTAGTGGAACACTGGAACGTACGACGATCTAGTCCCGGTCGCGCCTAGCTTCGCGTTGAACCTGCATGCCAAGCAAGATTGTGGCCTGATAATCTTATCAGATGGTGCGCGTGACCAATCTAATCAGATTTTCCTTCCAATAGTCTGTCCCACCTACTCTTTCCTGCCTCCCCAAGACATTGGCAACTCGGTTACGGCGTGCGGATGCCGTGGACCATGTACTGTCACTAGTACCCTCGCCGATCACGGTGCTCTGCAATGAGAGGCGTTGAGCCCTCGCTCGAGCGGCACGGTCACTTCGTCGTAGGTATATATCGGCAACATGGAACTCTGGAAAGTAGCAAGCGTTCATAATTCCTACAAAGTCATCATATCTCACGCCAATACACTATGGTCTCTGCACTGACAATCCTCGCCCTTGTGGCAAGTACGCTGGCTGTAGCCGTTGAAGACTCGGAGTTCACCTTAAAAGTTCTTCTCAAACGCCAGGAAAGCACTTCTGGTGCTCAGTACCAATGCCATGCCGACTGTGGTAAGTCGCATACACGAAAATACTCGCTGAGACTTTCTCTGATGTAGCGACCAGGCTACACTATCCTCGATGCAAGCGCCGACAACTGCGACAACTCCACGTGGACCGACCTCCTCGCAAACTGTGAAGAATGTGCCAACACATACAACATCCTACGCTACTACGGCGACCAGGTCGGAGCTGCCGCGGAAGATTGTGGCCTTACTGCGACGTTCAGTCCGTCTGCAGGAGCCTCGTCGGCATCCGCGCCGGCAGAGACCTCCGCGTCTGCTTCGTCGACACTGTCTTCTCCAGAAACTATCACGAGTACGGCAGAGAGCACTGGCCAGACCGAGGCGTCGACCCTCACTTCAGCCGCAACATCTAGCGTCGGTGTTTTGATCTCCACTTCTACAAGCCAAGCGGCGGTGGCTTCAGGCTCGATCCTGCCCTCCCCGTCATTGAACAGTTCGTCCAATGCGACGCAGTCTGCTACTCCTACTGGCCAGGAGGAGTTTACCGGTGCAGGCGTGAAGATCACAAGCCAAGCTGGCGCTACTGTGCTCGCAGCATTCGTGGTCCTGCAATGCTTGCTACAATAGCATGTGAGACCAAGCTCGTGCTCCTTATAGCGCCATGAATGGGTCCTCATGAGCTGAGAATATTATTGACCTGACTGGATCTGTACGCTACGTCACAAGCGGTGTATCTGCCATTGCCATTGGCTGTCGAAACGATCCATAGGATAGCCAGCAATGTAGCCTTAATGCCTTAACAATCAGATTTCAGTTGCTCGGATTTGAGACATTAATTTGGCAACTGACGGACCCGCAAGCAGTAATGATGCACCGGCGCAGTGTGACAGTGCAACACGCCGCACAAACTCCAGAGCTCTCGTGTTGTGTTCGGCGGCTGCAATTATATTATGAATCTAGATGCTGCAATCGACGGGACGCTTCCCACTGCCATGTTCGTATTTGTCAATAGGCATTGTGCCACTTTGACCTCATTTGATTGGTCATGAGTATGATCATACCTTACAAAATCTCCCGACGTCCCATCGCCAGGATCCTTCTCGCTCGGAACATTCTTCAGTGCTCCAGGGGTGAGCGAAGATGCGTCCATTGAAACATCAGGCCTCGTCATCTAGGCAGCAATTATCACACAGACGAGAAATGATCAGCATGCCTGTGGGGCAGCCAACACCTTGTGGAAATAACCAACACATTATGAAGTAGACATTCCGCCTCGTGTTACAGGGCAACCCGTATAGAGAATTACTAGAACAGATCGCAAAAACACCGCTTGCCCGGATTTGGATGCCAAACTGTTGCTAAGCCTCTGCAGATCAACCCTGATTTGGATATCTCAAGAAGCATACACATTCACGAAGTATTTACACGTATGATTATACGCTTTACAAAATGTATCAACGTCCATGTAACTGAGTGAATGTATGTTAGATCCACTGCTGGGGAAAAATTAAACGTTGCCATATTTGACTCGCCATGCCTGAAGCCATTTCCAGCGTAGTGCTTTGATTGAATTGATCGAAAGTCAGAGTCAAGATCATAGCAAGGATCGATTCATTGATTCAGGCTGCGCAGGCTTTGGGCTTCAATTCTGGATTCATAACACCAACACATCGAGTTACCCACATTCATCCTGCAGGATGCTGCGCTTCGACCCCCGACGTCTCAGAACACGAGGGCTTGGAATGAGCAGCTTCACCTCATAGCCATGCACGGCTATGATAGAGAGCGTGTATATAAATGTAGAGAGTAAGGCCTACCAGAGCTTTTGACCATCAGCAACAACACCCAAACAATCTCATCAACTCCAGCAAACAGTCAGCCCCATCCCAATAAACTTGCACATCCAACTTCACCTCAAAATCAATCACCATGCACGCCACATCCCTCTTCGCAACCATCGTCGCCTTGAGCGCAGCCGTCTCCGCAACCCCCGTCTTCCCTCGCGCCCTTCGTAAGGCCAACGAGTTCAGCAGCGGCGACTGGTAAGATCATCCTGCAATATCCACTTTCCTCTCATGCAGCCTCACTAATATTATCCCCTCAAACAGCGCTCAAGGCACTGCTTCCTACGAGCACCACAGCAACTACAACGTCGATGTGACCATGGACGACACCAGCAACTCCGTCTACTTCGCCTCCGGACCCTGGTACTACTACAGCGGCAAGTCCAGCAACGGCGGCGTGTGCACGGGCGACCTGTTGGGAAGCTGGGAGAACGACACCGACAACCCTTGCGTGAACCTCAACGCGAGGCCCGGCGATTCCAGGAGGATCCAGTGTGTTAAGTGGAACAACGGCGTTACCAAGTAGATGCCAAATGCTCTCTTGGGGATATATGATTTGGTAGGAGTGGAGTTTGGGTCGTGGTTTTAGAATTTGCCCGCGATGCTGAGTATTCGCTATTGGTTAGAAGAACAATGCAACCACAGGTTTCCAGAAATGTTGTGTGTCGATGTGATCTCACGAATCTCAACTACTCTCAATGTGACCCACGGTCCGCACCAGGGTTGACGCAGTCCTTGAATAAATTCACACTGATATCTGAAGCCAGTACCGGGACGCCTCAGCAGTCCCATAGTGAGTGATACATGAGTTTCAGCCTTTCACAAGACCCAGTCGAAACAAGGTTGTACGTGTGACCTGATCAGACTCGTTTTACAAAGAGTAAGGGGAAGAGCCTCTTGGTGGCTTGAGCCAAAAATGCACAACGACGTCAGCGTTTGTTCGATCGCCAAAATCGCCAGCCCTCGGCCCTCGTGACCCTGCGCCGGCCACGTCGATTGGCATGCAGCCCTGTGATTGCCACTCAGCGCCGAACACGATTTGCCGCCATGCCGGGACTGACAGTGAAGGTCATGTTGGTGAGATAGGCCCGCCGTTTGACTGTGCGCCCGCGTAAACCGGGAATGACGATGCCACCTTGAACATCTTATGTGCATGTAAGCCCATGCGCTGTATATCACGCGTCGGAAGAAGCACTCCTCACCTCACTCTTGCCTCACGAACAATCTAAACACGTGAAGAGCACGTGAAGTAATCGCAAGTGAAGCCAATACCGAAGGACCGTGCCTGCGTGGCTTGCGACGCTTTGCTGCGAGAAGCTGCGTCAACCTGCAGCAACAATTCCGCCACACGCCGCGAGCTAACAAAATATCAAACACAAACACGCGACACTGCAATCGTGACTACTTAACAGACGGACGACACATACCACTAGCCCAAGATGGAGAAGCTCGTCTTGCGTGGTATCATGTACGGCGCAGACAAGATCCCCGACAGTTGGTTCGAAAAAGTGCCAGGAGGTTTCTACAAGGAGAAAGAACGCAAGCAGCATGAGAAAGATGAGAAACGTCGCAGCCAAAGCCATAGGCGCGATCGATCGCGTCGCCGCAGGCACAGTGACGAGCATGAGGACCGGCGCCGCCGCTACGACGAGGACGCTGACCGTGAAGACCGAGCGGGCTATGCGACAGATAGACGCAGGAGGCATGAGCGAAGCCGCTCCTCGTATGATGGAGGCGCCGACTACGACTCCGAGGAAACAGAGAGGGAGCGCAGACACGCTCGACGCAGGACCTACGGCGACAATGATCGCTACGGCTACGACGATGGCTCTTCTCGGCCCAATGGCGCAAGACACAGCTATGCGCCAGACTTCTCGCCCACTGGCAGCCACAGACCATCGCAGTATCCTGACCCAAAAGTCAACTCTGCCAGCAAACGTGCCTCAGTCGCCGCAGCTGCCGCAAGTGCTGGTACCGCAGCAGCGTTTGCTCAGCAGACCCAACGACACAACCCCGTCGCCTCGCCTCCCGTCGTGCCTGTTGCTGCACCTGTTCCAGGATCTGTCCCCGTCAGTTACATCCCTTACTCTGACATCTATGGAGCTGGGGCACCGTATCCCCGAGGAGCTCCAAATGCATTTTCCCCGCCGCCAGCAGCTTCCGTATCTCCTGTGCAGCCTAATGTCGTCCCGGGGGCACCTCAAGGGTACTCACCTGCCAATGCATCTACCAACGCGCGTGGCTTCCCGGACCCCAATCAGCCTTTGCATTCACAACGCCGAGACTCATACGTCCCTTCGCACTCGCACTCTCCCCTTTCTGATGGCGGGGCTGCGCCGCCTCGCCGCACACGTAGCGAGAGGCGTCCGCACCATGATCATGAGAAGTCCCACGGTAAGTAATAATTTATCCGAGACTTTGAACTCATCTTCCAGTCATTGCCAAGGGAGCAGTATCATCCGTGTAGATGTCAGGTCATGACTACCGTCCAGCGACTGCTGTCAAGTTTGCGACCAGATCAATGCTGACACTCTCAAAGGCAGTCAAAGGTTCGTAGGCCCCAGAACTTACGGTGTGAACCTTCCACCGCCACCGCCTGGCCCGCCACCGCGCGCAGATCCGCTCTCAAGCAGCTGGCAGGAGATCTCTGGGTAAGATGATTCAACACAAGCTTGCCCTTTCAAGCCTGCATCGCATCAAAAGTTCAACCATTTGCGATTGCGCTCTCCAGTTTCCTTTTTCCTGCATCCTACTACGAAGTCCCATACTTACGCCGTATCACAGACGCCATGACGACCGTCGCGCTACTTCTCGCAGAGAGAGGAATGACCGCCACCGCTACGACAGCGAAGACGATACCCGTGGCCGCCGCTCGGATTAGAGATCTGGTGGTGGCAGATATCATGGTTCCGATGAGAGCGGACCGCCGGTGGTAGAGTGATTGAAATGCCGCCTGGCTACGAGGGTTGACGAGAAACGATGATGAGTACGACTTTTGCCGAGTTTTGAATCTTTGTTTGCAAGCAAGCAGGAAGCTTTGGGGTGCGATTTGAGCCAGCCTGGCATATTCGAATGGACTAGCTGGTGGAGATAATCCCTTGGTTGACGTGTTGCGGCTGAGCGACTGAGCGACTGAGCGACTGAGCGACTTTTGTTTTCAACACTTGCTTGATTTCGAGGCAGGTGAAGTTATTCGATGAGCATTTATGAACCTAAGCAGTCTAGCACTGAGCAGAGATCGCGCCCAAGTGAGAGGTGAAACGAGAGGCAGCGCACAAGAAATGATATTGCAAAAGCTCGGTTTCGAGTCATGACATTCAAAAATAATTATGAAAACACGGGAAGGATGGCAGAGGGAATCCTGTTGTCTTCCAAAGCCGAGATTCCCAGGAGGGCCCTTTTTATTGCTGTGTTGCCCTGCCGTGGGTAAACGCCTCGCTCACCATAATGGATCCTAGCCAGCGCCTCGCTTGAATTAACAAAAAAGATAAATAGGCAAATAGAAAGCAGAAAAGAAAACCGATGGCCGTTTCGGCAGAACGAACCTTGACATATCTTCTGCGCCACTAGAGAGGAAAAAGGCTTTTACCACCTATTCCGTTCGATTGAAGCGACTCGCGATGTACGCATCCCTCATATTTTCCTGCTTGCGACTCTCAGCAGACCTAGAACCAGAGACAGAGCGTTCCCGCTCCTGCCCACTGCTCGCAGACGGCATATCATTCTCATGCGCCGCGCTGCTTTCGACAGTCTGCAGCTCACCGCTCTCGAGGCGGCGATCGATATCCTCGGCTTTTGCGGGATTGCGCATGATGCGTGCGAAGAACTCGCCCTCCCGGTGCATGGCCTTCTTCTTCCACAGCCCGCCGCTGTAGTTCACGGGGCTCTCGCCGCCCTTGAACACACACGCGTCGTAGGCCACGCCGCCGATTAGCCCGCCGACCATGGGCGCGCACCATGCGCCCCAGATCCAGAAGTTGGCCCAGTCGGTGAAGGAGTGCAATGGGTATCCGACTGCAAGCGCGGCGAGGCGTGGGCCGAGATCGCGGGCTGGGTTGAAGCAACCACGAGTAATCCAGCCGAGAGCCATGCAAGTTGTGGTGATTAGCAGGCCGATGATGAAGGCGTGCATGCCGGCGCCGGGAGGTGAGTTGCCGGAGTCACCGAGGGCGAGGATGGTACAGGCGATGACGCCGCTGCCTAGCATCTCGACGATGAAAGCCGTGTGGACGCTGATGTAGTCTGCTTGGGGCTGGGTGTAGAAGTTGACGCCGGTGGTCTGAGGGAGGAGAGCGCCGTCGAGATTGAGGATGCTGTCGCGGAAAACGGCGAAAGCGAGTAGCGATCCGATGAAGGCGCCGAGGATCTGTGCCAAGATGTACATTGGGACACGCCTCGCAGGAAAGCCGCGGAACACTGCGAGGACCATGACGATCATAGGATTGAGGAAGGCACCGGAAGAGCCACCGGCGATGTAGATGCCAATCATGACAGCGAAGCCCCAAGTCCACCATACTGTCTGTTGTGTGCCTGATTGTTTCTCGGAAACATAGACACTGAGGTTGGCACTGACACCCAAGAACATAAATACGACCATACCGAGGAACTCAGCCAGAGGACGTTGATACTTCATTCTGAAGCCTGCCCACCAATTGAATGGACGAATGCTGGGCGGGTATTGGGCGTTTACGTCTTGCCGGCTTATTGTACGTGTAGGCGCCAGATCAACACCGCCTTGTTGACGAGCCTCAAACTTCTGGCGCTTGATGGATTCCTCCTCGCCAATCGAGCTCGCATAGTCTACAGGGTCATCATCCTGACCATTGGCTTGGTCTTCAGCACCTTGCACTTGAGGAGCGGCATCAGTCTCGCCCCTCTGGTCGGCTTGCACTCTGTCGTGAGCGCCAGTGTCGTGGCGCTTGTTCCTCCACCGGACTGTTCGAGGGAAGTTGCCTGCCAGAGAGAAGCCAGCGTCGTCTTCTTGTTGCATCCATGGATTGGCTTCTTCATAGCCTTCGTCATAGTGAGTGTCGTCTCGTCTTTGTTGGTAAGCCGGAGGGCCCGCGAGACCGTGTTCTTGCAGGGTGTTTGAGGTTGGCTGTCGTGTCATGCTGGCGTATGTTGGCCTGCTCTTCGCCGTTGGCCTGCGAAGTGCGGACGGTCTGCTTTTCGCCGTCGGCCTACGGGGTGCTGATGGTCTGCTGTTTGTGTGTTGGTGCTCCGAATCTGTTTGTCTGCTATCGTCTTCACGGACAGTTTCCATAGTGTGCAGGCGATCGCCCAGCTGGGGACGAGACTCGTTTTGTGACATTTTCGCGCGTTACTGTTGCCAACGGCGCCCAAGTCACGCTAGGAGATGTTGAAAAGAGATTTGTTGGCGGTGATCCGATGAAAGTGGATTGAAGAATTGTTAGTCGTCAGAGCCCAGTTCTGCTGCCACAAGGACAAGCAATTGTGAGGAGAGAGGCACTGATGTGAAAGGTGTACTTGACCAGAGTCTACATTGGATGGCAAGTCTATGTTCTTGTACTCTCAGAGAGACCAAACTTGATGCCAAAGCAGAAGAGGCGAGTGGAGATAGAGTGCGAATCGTTATCACTAGCGCAACAAGGGAAGGTAAATTTTTAGGCCCAACGGCCTTGCACAACGGGCTGTTTAGGAGGGCTTTTTGATAGCAAAGCACTGCCATGATGCAAGAAATTCGACAGAAGTCTGGACGTGCCGCCCAAAAGAGAACTTGCGGCTCTGCTCGTCCCACAGAACAGCGGAACGAAAGTGGGTCGGGGACAGAAGGCCGGCGAAGACGCACGAGCGTGCGAGATTTGGTACGCCCTTTGGGTCGGAGAGTCGTGGTCAGTCCAGGATCACAACAGCGTCACATCTGGATGCTGCGCTGTATCACAATGGCATCTTGACGGCTTGCGGTGCCGATGGGACGCGCGTGATTTTGTGTTGTCGCACATGTGATGCCGAAACGGCGTCTTTGTGATGCGTTCTTGTCCGATCAGCAAGAAACGATATGACTGCTGGCCGGCTAATCGAGCACCAACGTGCCGTCTGTCCACGAAACATGTCCTCGCCATCGCAATCGTCGCCATTGATCAGGAGTAAATCCCGGACGTATCGCGGTCTCACGACAGAGTGACGTTAGAGTGAAGGTTCGTGTGCAAAGTCTAATCTCGACAAGGCCCACAAAAGAACCAGGGTCACGATCGGCGTCAATCGACAAAATGCTGGATTTGCCTGTCGGGGCGTCGGGCACACAGCTCGTGGTCGAGAAATGCCACGCGAACTTCATCTCGTGGATGTTAGGCTACTGTACCTTATTTCCCCACGGGCACAAAGGGTCGTCGGGTTTCCCTGCTTTCTGGCGCGCAGCGGCGTGGTGTGATGTGCGTTTGACCCACAAGAGATGCTGTGTGAGAAAGCGTATTTAGACGTCAGTTCATCAGTTGGGAGGCAGTCTGAAGTGTTATACTATGTGTGAAGTCTTGCAGTCTGGTCGCGTATTCCAGCTTCCGATCCTGGGCACTGCTGACAATCCGATCCTATGTCAGATTTGCCACTCCGGGCGCAGTTGACAGATGGACATGGCTGCAGTCTTTCAAAAGACAACATTGGCAACACTACTTGTACTCCATGCAATGTTCATCGGCAAGAGCATGAGTTCACCATCAGCCACTCCGTCTTTTGAGTCGATGAAGATTGCCAAGATGTACGTGTCATAAATCAGCCCTTCTCATTCCAAGCGAACGAATATCTGATATGCTCTATGGTATACCACAAACCACATCTCATAACCAACAAGCAAGCGCACACACCACCTACAAAGAGTAGATGAAGTCAGGCCTGTTGTCACCCGCCACCCAGATCTCATCCGCAGTCTTGCCAGCATGCATGTTGTCCCTTGCGCCGCTCCGTCTCTTTGAGTTCTCGCGCCTGAGGGCCGTGTACATGAACACAGTGCCGCCCAGCAGGAACAGCGACATGTAGGCGAGCACCGTACCGTGACCGGTGTAGTATCTTGGCTTCTCGTTCTTGAGGAAGATGTTGGAGGAGACGACACCGTTGACGTTGCCGGCACCGACCACGATTCCGATGATGACACCACGCTTGTAGACGCCTTCGATGTTGTTGCTGCACCAGGAAAGGGTGTTGGGACTGTTTGTTGGGCATAATTAGCAACAAGATCAGAAGGTGCATTTGGGCTGGCTTCAACTTACACAGTTGGGTAGATTCCAATAGCGCCGAGGAATGTGCCTGCATACTGGATGTGTGGGTCGTCGGAAGCGATCAACTGCACGGAAGTGTTAGCGTTATGCTATGAGGTCGGGCGTCACCGCTTGTTCGATGCTGCTTACCATGATGAAGCCAGCGATTCCGATCGAAACAACGATCATGTTGAGGATACCTCTCTGCCGAGTACGGTCTCCGAGCCAACCAACGATGATGGTCATAGTGGCTGCAACAGCATACGGAGGAACTGACAGAAGCTGCGCGTGGGTGCCGGCGTAGCCCATACCAGCCAAGATGGTGGGCAGGAACAGAGAGAAAGCGTACAAGGGCATCAAGCAGCCCATGTAGATGACAGCGTAGCCCCAGCACTTCCAGTCCTTGAGAGCAGCAGTAATGTGGCGACGATCGTACTCTTCAGCCGCGTTGGACTGGTTGTCGGCGGCAAGACGACGACGGACGCGGATGCGGTCCTCCGGGGAGAGGAAGCGAGCGGTACCGGGCCAGTCAAAGACCATCCACCAGCAGAAGGCGCCGACGAACATGGTGGCGATACCCTGTTTCTTGTATTAGAAAATGTGAAGGTGATGAGCCAGCGCATGTCTTACCTCGATGATGAAAATCCAAGCCCAGCCGTCTTTGCCACCGATGCCGTCCATCAAAGCGATCGCAGCGGCGAGCAGTCCACCGAACGAGCCGGCCAATGCTGCAGCGGAGAAGAAGATAGCAGCGCGGAAACCAAGCTCAGAGCGCTTGTACCAGCAGGACAGGTAGTAGTTCACACCTATGCACATGTCAGCTTCGAACTTTTGCTCCATGCGGGTGACACTGTCATACCTGGGAAGAGACCAGCCTCCGCGAGACCAAGGAGGAATCTGCAAGCCAAAAGAGCGGCGTAGTTTTCGACCAAGCCCATCAAAGTCATGATCAGACCCCAGAGGAGGATGATTCCAGTGAAGAAGACACGAGGCGTAAGACGCTTGAGCATGACGTTGGTAGCAGGCTCAGCCAAGCCGTAAGAAATGAAGAAAATAGTCAGGGCGTTGTTGTAATCGTGGCCGCCCATCTTGAGGTCGGTCTCGAGTCCAGCAAGACGAGCATTGCCGATATTTGTGCGATCTGTCGATCACAGTCAGCAGTGAATATTGGAGATGCGTCTGCATGCAATGAAAGCAGAACGAAGTATGTGCGACTTACCAAGGAAACTGAGCAAGTAGAGCAAACAAAGCCACGGAATGAGCCAGAAATCGATTCTCCTCACGAGCTTCTTGTCCTGCAGAAATGTTAGTCTTCATGCACCAGCTCGCACAAGTATGTGGCAAGACGTACGATAGCAGCTCTCTCCTCTGCAGTCTTGCCTGCATCAGGATCATCGAGATCTTCCAAGTTTTCCTTGTGGCATCCAAGGGTAATGGACGCCCTCCCAGCCTTCTCAGTGTCATCGATGTCGGAACTGCTGACAGCTTCGCTGTGCACAGCCTGAGGATCCTTGACGTCCGTCATGTCAAGATTGCCACCGGAGTAAGTGGAAAACGGAGAAGTACGAAACGAAAGCTGAGAGGAAAAAACAGCAGGGTTATCAGCGGTGGGATCGGGACATGGATCTACATCTTATACGATCTCATCTGCCACCGGACCAAAGGCTGCTAGCGAGCTGAATTACCCTCGCCGCCCACCTCGCACAAGCGGCGTGCATGTGGTGCCAAGGATAGGGACTTGCTGCAGATTTCCCACTGCAAGGGAAGGGAAGGGCATCCCACAGCATCCAGACGAACCAGACAGTGCAGCTCAACGTGGTTGAAACGTGCGCGAGCTTAGCGCAACCCCCCATGGGGCGCCCATCTGGGGAAAAGGCTCGATCCACTTTTTAGCCGATATGGAAGGCGGCGGCGTCAATGCTTTGGCGAATTAAGCAGATTGGCAGAGGCGATGTTGGGTGGTGGACACCATAGGTGCCAAGTAACGCCCGGTCTTGGCCAGCGGGCGGAAAGGTGAAGCTGAGAGAGGTTGGTGCAACGATATAAGCACGCTAAGACGGTGCGAATGCAGCTTCTGTGCTCCGGTAGGCGTTCTGGACGAAAGGAGGGCGAGGGCTAAGCAACGCCATACCTGTAGCCACGCTGATTACCTGAAGTTTGCTCTCAAATTGGTGGCGGTATCGTGGTATCGTGCTTGGTAGAGGCGTGAGCTTGGGAGGAAGGCTTCTGGCGTTTAGCGCTGGACACCCTGGTTCAAAAAACACCGCGGTTGATCTGGTCTTGGCGTGAGGTCGGGAATTTATTGATACGACTGGCCCGGTGGTCGAGGCCCTGCGCCACGAGATAGGTGCACGTTCAATATGGGTCCATTCCTGCAGGAAGCCGGCGGCTCTGACCAGAAGGAAGGACTCTCCGCGTAGGTGTTCTCACGTTGTGCAGGTCACGCGGGATTTCTCAGGATCAGCATCAATTTGAATGTACCGAATTTTGACACCAGGTGTATCCTCGTAGCGAGCCAGAAAAGTAAACTCGTCGAAAGGCAGTGACTCCGGACTGAACGCCGTGAATAGCTCGGGAAGAGACAACAGCCTTGTCATGCAGCAGGGCAAGTATCTTGCAATCTGCTGGCGAATCACGCAAGCATGATAGCAGGGTCTCCGATACCAACGCGTTAGATTGCCAGATGTATCGGCTGAAGGTTCCTGCATACCAGTGCAACGTGGCTATTTGAGTATACAACAGCGTTTGCAGCTTCATGCACTTTATATATATATTTATTGCACGATTCTGGCGAGACGGCTCGTTTGGTACGCGAGGTGAGTGATTAACACAAGCACGGCTCCGTTGAAGATAAGCATTGAGTGCGTACCACATTGGCTGGCAAAATGACAAGGCGGATGGACCGGGTCATCTGCATTTCAAGGTCCAAGCTCGTATAGCTGACATGCATGGTCAAGCTGACCCGGGTCCAAGTTACACAACACATGCGCAGTAGGTACAGGCTGTGATTTTTAGGACTGCACACTGTCTCGATTATGCAAGAGTAGTCACAGTCGCTTTGTTCCTGCATTCGGTGACTTGTATCACCGAATGACAAACAGCTCTCGGCTTTGTCCGAACGATGTCTGATAGAGTTCTTCAATTCCTGATTTGTCTGAAGGTCTCTCTTCCACACCACATGGCCGACAAAGTATATGACGCATTGACTGCTTTGAGGCGTGACATGAACGTCATGGCCACTCCTGGACAAATAAGAACCGCGCTGCTATCCTCCGGACGACCGGCACACTGCTCTAGTGTACATGAGGCGTCGCATTGGCCTGTTCAAAAGCAAAGTTCCGATATTTTCCAAGATCGAAGTGGGAGGTGCCAAAGTTTATTTCCGCGGTCGACACAGGATCAAGGACTATAGTAGAATGTCATCAATTGGAAAGCGAGCGACTTGGCTGGAAAGACAAATAGCGAGGCAGCCGGGACAATGAAGTTGATTTCTCAAGCCTGCACATCCTGACCAGGACTCGCATTCTCGCGACATGACGCAAACGGTAAGAGTGGCTAATGTTACCTTACAAGTAACATCGTTGAGTCTTGAAGCATGAGTTTCGGTGTTGCCATAATCTCGTGATGAGGTTACATTTCTTTGACTCGGACTGCTGGGTTCTTAATTGCGCGGACGATACCATGAAGCGACGAATCTTGCCACCGGAATTCCTTTGTCTCAAGTGCTGCTGTACAACATTAGCGCACAGGTCCTTCCTCTCTGATGTTACCAGCACTAAGCCAAGGCCCAACAAGCATATAGCCAGCCCGAATATCAACATATCATGCCTCTCTTCATCGATATCGACAAGAAGCCATACGAGGAGCACAACACGGGTCTCCCTGACATCGTGAAGGAAATCTTAGCGGCCGCCAATGACGGTGACTCTCCGCTGACCGCTCAGCGCAAGAAGCAAGAAGAGGAGCTTGAGGAAGCTCTCGATGCCCAAGAGGCCCAGAGCAAGGACAAATCGGGCAGCCAGAAGACATCGGAGAAGTAGAGCAACTCAGGCAAGAAGGAGATCCCAGACATTGTGGCTTCTGTTGCTTTGCCAAACCCACACGTCAGGCGAGCAATGAGAATGTACAAACGTACAGAAAATGAATCTCGATGACAATGATCCAGTCTCACTATCGTGTGATACAGTTGCGGTTGACGCTGTGGCTGCGAGAACATATGGTTCTACATCCAAAGGGAGAGCGGCGACCAGAAATCGGGCGATAAACAATAAATAGTCCTGGCTCAAAATTAGCGGCGGCGCTCTCCGCACCAATCATAGCTTGCCAATACAGCGACAGCTCCAGCTGGCCTTCGTACCGTTGGAAGCGCTGTGATCAGCGTAAACATCGCGATACTCTTGTACAAAGCAACAACCTCGCCATGTTGGTATCATTGACTGTCGGCAAAGTCGACGCTGGAGTCGCCGTGCTCCTCACTGAAGACAAACGCCTTGTGAGTGCCCAATATCCACTTCCCAACCCTACTATCCATCCCTGAGGGTATCATGATACGCAAGGAACAACGACATGGTCCATTCCCTCGACGCCAACATGCTAACCGCCATCCTCTTGTAGATCGAATTCCCCTCCATCCTCCTCCCGCCTGACATCCACTCCGGTAGTATTGTCGACATCAACGTTGCCCGTAACCAGCACGCCGAGACCGTTGCCGACCAGAAGTTCTCTGCCTTACAATCCGATATCTACAACACCTTTGGCACACAATCGCCTTCCGCTCCTGTGCTTCGATGCCGCAACGCAACCCAGACGAGTGTTGTGCTGGAATGGGATCCGATCGAGCTTGCGACGGCTGAGCTGCGAAGTCTCAGCCTGTACCGCAATGGCAACAAAGCAGGCGCCATCCCCAGAGACAAGTTGAGCACGAAGATCTCAGGCCTGGCTCTGGACACTGAGTACACCTTCCATCTCGTGTTGCGGACATCTGCCGGTCAGTACAGTTCGGAGCGCCTGACCGTGAAAACGCACACCATGGAGAATCTCACTGGTATCACGGTCACTCCTGGTGTTATGCCCAACCAACTCAAGGAAAGCCTTGCTGAGACTGTCAATCGCATCGGCGCGAAGCTCATCGATTCTGTGCGCATCGACACGACGCACTTCGTTTGCACCGAGCCGCGCGGACAGGCATGGGAGAAGGCAGTGGAGATGAACGTTCCGGTTGTCGTGCCGGATTGGATCAAGGGCTGTGAGCGTGAGGGAAGAATCGTGGGTGTACGAGGATACTACCTGGATGCCGACCCGAAGCTCAGACAAATGGGTTCGAGCACGGTTCAGCGGTCCAGCGTAAGCACGGCTCCTACAAGAGAAAGTCCAAGGATCGAACATACTCCCCCGACACCCGAAAGGCCTACTCGCAGTGAGCGCACTATCTCAAATGATGGAGCCTCGGAACGACCTCAGCCACCACCCAAGGGCGCTCCCGACTCTGATTCTCAACGCGAGGCCTCGCCAGCCAGAAGCGACAGCAACTCGTCTCAGCCTCCTCAGTCGATCACTGGGACACCTCTCGCTCACAGACCTCAACAAGAAGTGTACAGTGACGACGACGAATACGACGACGGCAACGAGTCCGACGACACCGCGAAAGCCATCGAGCAAGGCCGAGAGGAAGCAGAAGCCCAGCCGAGACCTTCTACGCCAGCCAAAGAAGAGACGACGGAAGCAGAAGCAGCCAAAGTCGCAACAGAAGATGGCAAGGGAGAATTCGACGAAGTCGCCCTTTGAGGCGGCATCTCGGAGTCGACTTCAATCAATTGTAGTATACCCACTATGTTCACAGAAGCATGACATGCAGCGTATTGAAACTTCGTAATTTGCATTACAGATGCTCGCTCTCAAGCACCACCCTCTTTCCTCTGCCCGACGAAAAATCCAAGCCCAAAATCGTCCGTCTCAAACGTAATCTTAGAGCCCTTGGGGAAGTAAAACACGTCGCCCTTGGTCGCGTGCACTTTCTTGCCCGTCTCGTCCGAGATGTCGAAGCTGCCGTCGACGATGATCTTCATCTCGTGGTATGTGTACTCATAGATAAGAGGAGTACCTGCAGGGAACAAGAAGTCTGGTTAGTTATGGTTGTTCGACCTTACTCAGGGAAATAGATGGCTCACCCTTCTCGAGGCGATAGAAGCCGGCTGAGATTGGTGCTTGAGGATCATTGCCTTCGGATGTGAAGACGTCGCCGAGAAAAGCGTTTTCGTTGGCGATGAGAGGGGGTTTGAAGGATGTTTGAGCGGCTTTGGAGTATTCGAAGGAGACGGGAGCCATTGTTGCGATCTTTCCTTGTCGAGTGCAAATGATTCTGCTACAGATGTGTTTATTCGACGTCGATTTTATTCCGGAGGAGTTGGAGAAGCTTGTCGGTGCCTTCTTGCTGGTAGCCGAATGGGGTGTAATGTTGCGAGGGTCGTTTCAAGATATACAAACAAGGAGTCGAGCTAAATACTAGGGCCTACGGTATATATACCACACTGCTCAAGAAGGATCCCAATGTCAAAGGCAGAAGCAGAGCTACCCCTCACCTGCAGAATGAATACTCATCTTCCAAACAAACGAAGCAAGCGGAGAGCGAGATACCAGATGTCTGGCCGCAAGAAGTAGCCGTGTTCGGCAAGTCAGACGTCCTTTTTGCTTCGATGTCAGAAGCCAAGGACATCCGGGTCGGGTCCCAAGATACGGTGCGCCTATCATGAGAGCTTGCGGTGGTGATTCTGAAAGCTGATGTGGACTGTAGTTGTGCGCCTGGTGTGGGGTCGCATTGTGCTACCGCATCGGGATGGCGTGGTTTGGTGTTTTGTAGATCGTCTTGAAGAGTGGGAGATAAGACCTTGGGAATATTTGCAGAGACGCAGGAGATGCATTGTTTCGACTGTTCAGTCGTTGTTGAGTACTTAACCAACTACCACAGGCGTCGCTGGTCAAGAGGAAACATCGAACGATACAGTATGAGTGTGACTCGCCGTTGCACTATCATAGGAGCATGTGGAATCAACAGGTACTAATCCTCGAACGAACAATGGCCACAAATCTATGACTGATCGCATACCGTAGGTCTACTTTATCAGAAGCCACCTGGTGATGCCAGAAGTATCGTAGTTCATGTCTGTCATTCTTCCTGAAACAAGACCCAACTGCCCGTTGCTTCATGAAATCGCTAAAAGCGCTCGCTCAATGATCGTTATTGCACAAAGGCGGAACAGCAAAAGAGATAAGAGTACCCAAAACACCATAACATGCAAGACATTCTCATGCTCCGAACAAGCATAGTTTTGGATGCTCCTGGTAAGCATTGTAAAAGGCAAACAGCCGAAAAGACCAGCAACGCGGACGCGATCACAAGATTGCGTGCAGCATGCCCGCGCACCGGATGTTGTGTTAAAGGCATGGAAAACTGCTCTCGCACCCAACAAAGGTCATCCGTGACTCCCATAATGTTGCATCATCCAAGAAGAACTGAGAATGTGTTAGTCACGACGGCCCTCATCTTCCACGAAGAGAGAAAAGCGCAAACTTACCTTCCCAACCCCAATCCCACATCACACCAACCCAATGCAAATGACCCCGTACTGTGTACGCCGGATCCATCTTACCAATGTTCAGAGGCAAGGGCTTTGGTCTGCGAGGGAAACGCTCGCCATCCGCTTTCGAGTTCGAATCAGGCGAGCCAGTGCCACTGCATTCGCCCGATTGCGCACCGTCGCCTTCAACCCAGCTGTATACCATGCCTTTCCGTCCCGGATCGGCGTCCTCGAAACCAGAGCGCGTACGCTTGAGCGGCTCTCCATGGCGGCGGACAGGTTGCAGCTCGGACGTTGCAACGAGTCTGCGTGACGTACCAGGCTGAGCCTCGTACGCATTCTTGCGACGCCAAACCTCTTCTGTTACAAGCGCACACTTGTCGATCACACCAATGCGCATGCGGAGACCCATTGCGCGCCAGCGCTCTCTGATCCATTGTCGGTCTTCTGAAGCGACGGCTTCGCAACCAGCAACCATGAGCGGGTATATCTGTACCACAACGGTACGGCTGGCAAGTGGAACTGTGGCAAGGTAGCTCAAAGCTTTCTCAGCGAGCTCAGTCGAAGGCAAAGAAGGCAGTTCAGGGACGGAGCGATGAAGGTGAAGTAGAGTCGCCCATCTGTAAGCTTCGGCGGTCTGCAACATGTGCTGGACTTGAGCGGTGGGATCCTCAGGCGGTTCGATATACGTGGGCGGGTCCCAAGTCTCAAGGGCGATTTTCAGATCATTGGCTTGGCTGATCAAAGCGGGAGACGTCTTCATCGATCGACACACCTTGCGAACAAGATTTGCCACGCGGCCAACAAGTGGGAACAGCGTCCCTGCGCAGCCCATCAGAGGATCGACACGCGCATCGATAGGCATGCCGAAATCGATACCAAAGCCGGGGATACCGTGTTCACCCATGATCATCTGTGGCGCATCCGAGGAGAACAAGAACGTGTTGTCAAAGTCGTTGGACTCGTCGCTGTCGACGGACGTCAAGCGTGCAATAACATCCATATACACCCAAGCGTTGCACAAAAATTTAAGACGAGACAATTCTTCCCCTTGAAGAGGGTTTGAACGATGGTCGGCCAGTGTTCGCTTGACCAAAGCTTGCGCACCTTTGATGTGGGTATTGCCAGTGGCAGTGTGTTGATCCCAAGATTCGGAAAACCCAAGAGCTAGCGCAGTTGCGATTGCAGTCTGATCGGTCATGCTGTGATCTCTGATGCCTTCTTGAATGTAACGTATACTGGCTGATTTGTGTTCGTGTCCTGCTAGACGCAATCGCGGGAAGTCTGACGAGCCATGGTAAGAAGTCATCGCCAAAACGGCGTGATAGAGAGCCGGGGAGTTGAGTGCCAGTGGCCAGATAAGAGTCCTCCATGGGTTTTCATTGGGGCCGTCCATGACGGACAGAATGCCGCAAGTGTATCGATCGAATCGAAGAGCGAGCATCTCAGGGCTATCCTCAGCAAACACAGGCTGGTTGTACATGAAACCATTCCATGTATCCACGGCACCTTCCGAGTTAGGTGACTCGTTCTGGTCGTCCAGAGGTGCCATGTATCGTGCTGCCCATGCTAGTTGCGGATCATCGATGGCTTGACCAGATCGGAGAATCTCTTCAATGTCATCATGAGGGAGGTCATGGTCATCTGGCAGAGGCCCAATATCTGGGAAGTCATCGAGTGGCAAATGGTAGTCTTCGGGCATTTGGAACGGCACATAGTCCCCATCTTCAAGGCTCACCTCGGCCGTTGGTGCGAGAATCTCCGTCAACGTGGGTGAGCCTGCGACGAATGAACCTTGCACAGCGGCGCCAGCGGACAACGAGCGGTTGTGGTAGGTCGCTCGTGGACTTATGCCGGTGATCGGCACGCTCGAACTATCCTTAGATAAGGGAGATAAGGGCGTATCAGGCGCGCTACCAGTGGTAGGTCCTGATTCGGGACCTTCTGCGATAGGCGAGATAGCCCGACTTTCGTTCCGCACCTCATGTGTTGTCGCACGGCGTGCTGCTGGTCGTTGGGGAAGCTGTACCTCAGTCGACTCTGCCTCTTTGTCGTCGAAAGTGCCTATACCACTGTCTCTTGACGATGCCGAGCTCTTCGCAGCCTTTGCAGGTCGCTCCTGTGAGTCTGGAGCACTGGCTGTCGCCAGAGAGTCTTTCCTTGTATTGTTATCATTAGTAGTCTGGCGAGGTGGTGAGGCTATGTGCGTTGTAGTCAGCAGTGATACTCATTTATCGAGACGATGTCCTATCAGGGCGGTACATCAATACACACCTCGCTTTTGTCGGTCGATGTTGACTTTGACGTTCGTCTCCTCGAATGGTCGCCATTTGAAGTCCTTCCTGTAGCCTCCGCATTCAACCTTGCGCTTCGCACATTGTTGACATCCAGGTTTCTCTTCGCCACATTTCAGTCGTTTGGCCTTGCACGTTACGCAGCCTGCAAATTTTCCCAATCAGTACATGTCCGCCTTGCACGCCTTTGCTCCTATATATAAACCTGGACTCTGTTGAAGAGGCCCAGTAGGGATGCTGAGAATGTACCATTACGACTCTTGGATTGCTTCGGCTTGGGCGGACCATCAGCAGCAGCGGCAGCAGTCGACTGCTTGCGCACAGGGGCCTTTTTGGTGGTGGTCGAAGGCTGTCTGCGGGCGTTCTTGGCCACAGGCGGCTGGTCGTCTCGCGGTCGAGGTGGGCTTGGGCTGGCTCGCAGGAAGACAGAGGGCGAGGGGATGTGGATATCCTCAGCCATCAGTCTATGCCTTCCGCTCGCGGTGGTTTTGCGCAATCGCACGGTTGTTGTCAGTGCATGGCAGGACTACGATGCAGCTTCGGGGTAAAGAATGAGACGAGGCGAAGGTACGGGCGCAAAAGTATAAGGTTCCTCTCGTCACCGCCTGCCCTATCGTCTCAACATGCAGCGCATTACTCTTACCGTACTACTATTATCTTACCCCTCCCGGCCAGCTATCACGCGCCCTGGGTGGGGATTGAGGCGGATGGCGCACGGCACGGCCAATGACTGGTGTGCAGACGAGCGCTCTGGCGGGCGAGACGCACATATGACTACCCGGACTGCTTCCACGCTTCCACGGCTTCCATGGGAATGCTGCCATGAGGCCAGCGTATCACCACGCGCTGATCTTTGCAGCGCCACTGGAGGGCTCACCGCGTCACGGTATCGTGAGGCCGCATGGCCGCCATCGCTGCCCCCGCCGCGCAGCGCCGAGGTGTGGAGGGGAGCGCGAGGCCTTGTCTTGCTATGGAGCATCGCGATAATGGCATGATTACCACCAGACGTTGTGGATGGCCAAGGGGCCCGCCATCAGGGCTAGACGATAAGCCCATACTTGGATGGCGCGTTGCTGCTGACTAGCGGCTCCAGTTCAAGGATAGTAATCAGGACAACCAAAGCCAGTTGAGATCATCAAGCCCACGACAAGCTAAAATCCTGCGAACATCATCCGGCAGTCGGCCCGTTGCTTTTCTTGCGGCGCAGACGAGGTCTCTGTGGTCTGGCTCGAGCAGCGTGGAGACGGAGCGCCTGCGATCGCGATGTTGAAGACGTGTAAACGCATCAACTCCCATGCACATGCAGGCCTGCCAATGCTCCGACCCAAAGGCAAGCGAAGGCGACACGTAACGCTAACTGGTTCCCTCCGTCATGGTCCCTTCCCCACGTTCCCCCATACTACGGGATAGGATCTGAAGCCGTTGCGGCAAGTGTGTCTCATCACGAGGCGAAGTCGGCGGTCATTCTCTGGACGTCAGAAAACCTAATCAACCCGCACGCGCCTCGTGGCTTCCAAAAAGGGCTGACCCTCTTATCATTCGGGTCAATTGGGCGCAGACAACATTCTCTTGGTTCTTTCGTCCTTTGTCCCTGCATCGATAACCTCGCTCGCTGGAAATTCTGGCTGGCATCAATCTGCTCGGCTCTGGAAAACGCAATAAATTTGGAGAAATATCACTTTTAAGACTCACGCCAAGGACTTTTCCTCGAGACGAGGCTCGCTTCTTTGATCTCCCGAACCATTCGAGGATTTGAGGGGCTGACCCAAACCGTTCTCAAAATCCGGATCAAGCGGATTCCTTTCTCACCTAGCTGCTGGGTTAGCAGGCCTTGCTAGGCTACCGCAATGGTCTGGTTGCCTCGATACATGCCCGCTGCTTCCGGTATAAGTATCAAGCACCTCACATATTAATTTTGGTGACGTGGCACATTGAGGTTTTTATGACTCTCAAACTAAGCGCCCGGTGGCTTACTCAGGCGTACACCACCAGGGCTTGAAAACCGTGGAGCTGCAAGCATGACCTTGCCTCGCTTATCTGAGTTGGAAGAATGTGTTGTCCGAGGAGTCTACCAACTATCTGTGGAAAGCACAAGCGGTGAACAAGAGGCTGGGCCATGTTCATCTCATCATCCTTGCGACGAACAGATCTGTGAGGGGATAGCCCAAGGCGCACAATCATGAAGGCGAGTAGCATGCATGAAAGGATCTTCACGGCTCTGCTAGGCAGCTTACCAGTACACAATCACAGCAAGCTCAGCGGAAACAATGCTTAATCCTGTACTGACCGGTGTCATCCTTCTGGTACAACTCCTGCTCGCCGTGAACATCGCAGTCCATCTCCACTGGCTCAAGGTCCACAGCAAAGCTGAGTCGTTCGACCATCTTGAACATGACTCGCTTGCAGCTGTACACCTGGGCGCGAAACTGCTTGTTATCAAGCAGCCCCAGGTGCCGCATTGTTAGACCGACCGCGAAGCTTTTGAAGAAGTCGTATCTGTCCGTATCTTGCAAGATTTGAAGGATCTCACAGATCACTTCGACATCCGTCTCTTCTAAACTGATGGCTGACATTCTGAAGCCGACGGAAGCCTGCAAGCTCAAGCTTGGCTCGAGGTATTTGTCGGCGGTTTCAAAGAGATCGAGCCAGTATTGCCATGTTCTCTGGGCATGATCCTCGAGCTTACAGCCATAAATATAGCGAAGCACGCCTTCGACCGCTTGGGGACTATCTTCTTTGAGCTCGACCTCGCCCTGCTCGCTCTCCTGTGAAGGTGTTAGTAGAAACATCACATATATGACGCTTGGCTGCACTGACAGCAAATTTGCTCTCGAGTCCGCAGAGCTTGTTGAAGTACTCGTTGCGACTGCAGAGTACCATCTTGTGTACATAGATAGTCCGGCCGTGGCTAAGCTTGATGGTCAGGTCTGACCACTTCGGATTGTTGTACCAGCTGCTTGACGTCAGCTCATGTCTCTCGCACAAGATGTTGCGAACACATACCTCGATGTATCCGACTTGGAGGTCTCTATGGACGAGAAAGCTTGGCTTCTTGTGCGTTTCATAAGGATACGAGAGCAAAATGAGAGATGGTGTAAACTGAGCGTGACGTGAGGGTGAAGGACATACATGGTGGATCTGTTCGTCCATAGATCTACGCGCCTGCGAGCGGTCGCTTTGGCTGGGGTGTAACACCACTAATGCACATCTCATTCATCTGTGTTACACGAACATGCCGCCCTACATACTGGCTTGTCGGCGAACCAGAGAACGTACGAACATGAGATGGTTAGCATCATGTTGAGTGTGTACTACAACGCAGTTTTCGACAATGCAATACCTACGCTTGGTATGAAACGACTCAATATGATTGGAAAGGGTTTGGGCTGTTGGACTTCAATGCCGTTCTTGAGGATCTGCATGTTGATCGGCGACTGTTCGCGTGGAGATCGTACATGACGAAATGCGTTTCATGTGATCTGCAGGGAATCCCAATCCACTATGGAGCTCGTTCATGAAGCACCGGATCTCGCTGAATGATGATTTATAAAGAGGTAATTGTCATTGCAACATTTATGCTGCTGACAAGTGCGAGACACGTTTGCAAGAAGCGATGCGTCACGTGATTTTAAACACCCAAGCTTATCTAATGCCTCATCGGGCCGACATCTCTCCACTCAGTATCCTCCGACCAAGACCCCCCACATGAACCGGGTCATCAAAAGCCGACCTGGTCATGGTTACAGGTGTTGTACATTTAGCCCTCGGGTATTCTAGGCGGCTCAGCGTGTTTGTTCAACAAAAGTATTCTTTCCAACTCCAACTCCTGTCCTCAGTATTTGCCCTCTTTTCACATCATAACGTTCACCCATCATGCCCAAGCCTACCAACAACCGTGCAAAAGCAATTGTCGACGCTGCTGCGGCAGGCGGCTGGGCTGTCCCAGCCATGTGCTTGTACAACCTCGAGGGAATTATCGCCAGTGTACGAGCTGCTGAAGCAAAAGACTCACCAGTCATTCTACAGCTGTTCCCTTGGGCGATTGAGTACGCGGATGGTCTGCTCCTTCACGCCGCTGCAGAGGCGGCAAAGAACGCAAAGGTGCCTGTCGCTGTCCACATGGATCACTGCCAGAGTCCGGAGATGGTGAAGAGGGCGGCCGACCTCGGAGGCTTTGACGGTATTGTGAGTATACCTGCCGGATTGAGGGTTTGTGATCAGACTGCTGACAAGTGCGCAGATGGTAGATATGTCGCATTACGAGAAGGACGAGAACCTCCAATTGACCAAGGAGCTTACCGAGTACTGCCATGCCCGTGGCATTATCACTGAGGCAGAGCCCGGTCGTATAAATGGTGGAGAGGACGGTGTTGCTGTAAGTAGTTTCCTCGGTTCCTGCATACTCCCAGACTTGTTCAGGAACATTATGCTGACACCCATCCCTAGGACACTGCAGAGCTGGAAGGTATCCTCACTACCCCCGAGCAGGCCGACGAGTTCATCGCCACAGGTATCGATTGGCTAGCACCCGCCTTCGGCAACGTGCACGGCAAATACGGACCTAAAGGCCCTCAACTCCAATACGACCGCCTCCAGAACATCCGCGATTCAACCAAGGGTCGCGTCGAGCTTGTGCTACACGGTGCCGGTGCTGAGTGGTACGGCACTGACGATGGCAAGCTGCTTCAGAAGAACATCTCGCATGGTATCTCAAAGTGTAACATCAACGATATCATCAACGACCCTTACCGGGAGTATCTGGCCAAGCACGCAGGAACAAAGGGTCTTACTGGATTGATCGAGGGCGCCACGGATATTATGCAGAAGGAGACCGAGAAGTGCATGGACTGGATGAGATCGAGCGGCAAAGCTAGCAGTGTGAAGCTCAGCTAGATTAGCTTCTGTGAATGAGATCGACGATTCTATGTTACTTCACTGCCGTCCCAACGATTCTGCTTGGAAGAAAGTTCAATGGACCCAACATGAATGTCAGTATTTCAATCCGAGCGTGATACTTTCAAACAATTGTGACGAAGACCATCGCCTACGTGTATATCTTTTCCATGTCTTCATACCATTGGTGGTTCGTCCACTGAGTGTACAAGCATGAACACGACCATGAAGAAGACAGTCGGCCAGGTGACTTGTGAATGTAAGTGATATTAGGGTAAGGGTTTCAGTCGAGTCTTTTCTTGCGTTCAACATTTGGTTGCCACATCGTGGGCCGACTCGTTGGAACGAGATATGTATTGTGGACTATTTATGATTATCGTCCAAGCACGATGTGCATCTGTATACGGGTCAGATCCAGTCTGATTGGCACGTCATACACACTAGTGGTTCGGGGAGCACGGAGTTTCGAATGCAACACCCTGATGAGTGATGAATTAGTGCACACGATTTAAAACGTCGGCCTTCAGGCTATCCTTACACGCACCCAACATTCTGAATCTTTCAACATCATTTTGACTGGAGTTCCCTTTTCTGTACACACACTCAATTATGGGCCGAGAAGTCCCGTCTGTCGGACAGCCTCCGGCTGCATTCAAGAAGAACGTCCGTGCAAAGAAGGCTAAAGTCACCATCAACAAAGTTATACCGGCCTTGCTCACAACACATCCACGAGCAAAGCGTGGCATAGATGCGGCAGAACTGATCGTGCAGCCTCCGGCCCAGGAGGTTCCTCCCACATCGTCCAAAGGCAAAGCTGTGCCTGCGGTGGCGACGAATACAGACAAGTCAGAACCAGAAATCAGACTACGAATATTAGATACGCTCTCAGCCGCCCGCGAGCTATTACACGACTCAAATACGCAGAAAGATGATTTGAGCAACCGCAATGCCAGAGTCGGCATATTAAACATGGCCTCCATGCTCGCACCTGGAGGCGGTTTTCTCAATGGTGCTAGCAGCCAAGAAGAGGCGCTGTGCATGCGCACGACGTTACTACCATCCCTGTCAGATGGCTTCTATCGGCTTCCAGAAGTCGGTGGCGTCTACACACCTGACGTACTCGTGTTCAGGGATACGGAGGCAGAAGATCTGGAGAAGAGAGATCGTTGGTTCGTCGATTGCGTGTCTGCTGGCATGCTGCGTTTTCCCAGCATCTCAGTCGACGAGATTACAGGCCGCGGATCTTACTCCAGCACCAAAGACAGGGAGTTGGTGATTGAAAAGATGCGAGCAGTGATGCGCATCTTCCAGTCGAAATCAGTGAAGAAAGTTGTGCTTGGGGCTTGGGGCTGTGGTGCTTATGGCAACCCAGTAGGGGAGATCGCGGCAGCATGGAAGAAGGTACTTCTTGGTGGGAGACAGGCACAAAGGTCCAAGAAGGGACGAAAAGAGTTGTGGACCGGCATCGAGACCGTCGTTTTCGCCATCAAAGATGCTGGGCTCGCTGACGCATTCGGACAGGCGTTCGGGGATGGCTTGACCCTTGACGATGCCGAAGATGACTCAGAGCAAGAAGGTCCCGACGACAACCTGGAGGCCGAGAAGTTGCGGGAGATGCAGGAGATGATTGCCGAGATGAAGTCACGGATTGAGCATGCCAAAAGCCCGGAGCTGAAGGCAGGCTTGACTTCGATTCTGGCTAGCCTGCAGGCCCAGGTAGCTGAAAGCCCGATTGCTGCTGAATCTGAGCATGCGGCAACTGCAAGTGACGACGATGAGAGTGGATCAGACGACGATAGCCCAGGCAGCGACGTTGCCTACGACTCTAACGAAGAGTAATTCCATCGAACAGCAGGCTATATGGACTCTCGGGCTATGGTCACATTATACAAGGTCAAATTATACCACAAAGTGGTTGTTGGTCTTCACCATTGCACGTGAGCTCTTGCGTATCCACGGAGCACAGAACTTGACAACGTTGGCCTTTGATATTCGAAAGTCTGTCGTTACTCATAGCATGGATGGCGTTTGACGAGCGCGGCTGTGCTACAACACTATTACTCCACCATCGCGACCTCTCCCGTATCCACATTGTACGTCAATCCAATGAGCTGCGTGCCTTGCTTTATGAAAGGCGACTTTCTCAAAGTTGAGATGTCCTCTCGGACAGATTCTTCGATACTGCGTGCAAATGTAAGCATGCTACCAAGACCATAGCAAGGTATTGAAGACTCACGAGCCTGTGATCTCACCGAAGCTCATCGATTCAATTTGCTTCTTCTCAGAAGGTGAGATCTTGAGCAGCGTTTCGCGGACTGCCGGATCAAAGTAATGGGTCATGCCGCAGTCTAAAGCATTTGAGCGAGAAACTTTCGGGTCTTGGTACGAGGGGAGACACCATACCAGTGTGATGCATGACCACGATCCAACTTGGCTCGATGATGGCCTGCATGACCGCGATGGTTCGGATAGCGTCCGAGACACGACCGCCAGCATTACGGATCACAGCCGGATCTGTAAGAACAGGTTAGAATGAACGCTACTGGTAGTGGAATAGATCACGATACTGATAGCCTCGTCAAAGCCCAGAATCCGATCACAGGGCACTCTTGGATCTGCGCAAGAAATGACTATCCCGCCTTCACCAGATGCTCGTGTCTTCGGCGCCATCTCCAACATGTGCGGCGAACCTTTATGGTTCAAGGCGAAGTCTCTGCGAACAATGAGTTCTCTGACGATGGTACTGGACCTCAAGGTGGCTGGCCGATGATACAGACCTGTTGCGCGCTAGCATCTCAAGCACAAATTTGGAAGTCATCGTGCAATATCGCAATACTGATCTTGTTCTGAGGTTGTTGTGATCCGTGAATTTAGTTGAATAAGTTCTAGCGGTCCATCATATGTAGAGCTCTCTTATGGTGTACGTAGTATATTTTGTGGGCTGATGATCGAACGACTGAATGCACTGCGCTTGGTCAGATCTCTTTTTAATGTGATGTATCGCTGATGCTGTACGTCACCGCGGTACACATCATACACATGGAATTGGCGGCAGCTGCGACGCATGTGAATAGATGTCTACAAATTGTCGTAACGTAGAAGTCAAGGCCAGCTCAACACAATACCATCGTTCGTGAGGTTGCACTGATGAGTGATCGACTTAAGCTGACATGATGCACGAACAGCTTACCAATCAGCAATAAGGTATATTGGTAAATGCTAGCTAGGTATCATCGTGCCTCAATCTTGCTTCTCCGCACCGGTGTGCGCAGGCTTGAAGCAATGGGTTAGTGATTGACGCGGTATTGCCAACAAGCACATGCATCGACAGAGCCATGCTTCCATTGGCATGTGTCTAACACCCAACGCCATGCACGCCTCCCTCTTCTGTCCATTTGCACTTGGCTGTACCCAAGCTGGTACTGTTCGCCGCCGTCCGTAGATCGTAGTTCACGTATGCGATGTTGTAGCAAGGCTGTCGCTCCGAACAGCTTACGCTGGCGGTGGTCTCCCTGTTGTCAAGATAGCCTGTGAAGTTTGCAAAAACCACATTGCTGACAAGCATGTTCGAGGTGCCCGCAGCTGTTCCGTTGTCGCCGCTGTTTTGAGTGATGACACCCCCGTTCTTTGCGCCGTGCACGGTGAAATTGCTGAAAAGCATGTTGCGAACATCTCCCCATCCTCCGCCGCGCGGCAAGAAATCGCTTTCGTAATCTCGATCTCCGCCGGACACAAGCTCTCCGACCCATGTCTTGATGTAAACGGCATTGCCAATGTTGCCTTGAGCGCCGCCTTTGACGATAGTAGCTTGGTCGATCTCGACATTGGTGACACTCGAATCTTCGAGGTATTGTCCTAGAGATCCGATGGCGATACCGTTACCACTCACACAAGTCACATTACGAACTGAGATCTCATGACTGCGTGGCTTTATGGCGACACAATCGTCGCCACCCTGATAGACGAAATTTGTCAGCCGAACATTACGTGTGTCCATCGTGTCTTACGAAAAAGTCAGCGATGTCGCTTTCCAGACGCAATGCTCAACTTACTAAAACCATCCGTGTTCTGTACCCAGTTCTTTCCGGCGGGTGCTTCTGGGGAAGTGGCGTTTACATAAATGTTGTCGAAGACGATATTGGTAGCGTTCATCATGTTGATGGCCCATAGCTGGGGCTGTACCACGTGGAAGTTGCGAACATCGACATCGCTTACATTCCAGAGCATGAATGGCATTGGCCGGCCTGGACGGGTTGCGCCTACAGTGGCACTTTCGGTCTCATTTCGCTCGTCCCAGTACCAGACCTGGCCGTTGCCATCGATGCCACCCGTGCCATGGCCATCGATGCGTATGTGATCGCCGGTCAGAACAAATCCGGCAGCATGATTTTGAAATTCGATGTGATAGTTGTTGTTCCGCCAATATTCGAGGTCTTCGGAGAACTACATAGGGCAGGTTCCATCAGTTGATGTTCGATGTGCTGGCTCGAACTCGGACAAACAAACTTACCACCCACTCTCCTCTCCAATCAATATTCACGTCATTGACCACTGGGTTCAGTTTAGAGTTGATGTGATACTTCTTGTTGGCTGGGAAAACGATGTCTCCTCCATGGCCACACTTTCCGAATGCCTCGAGTATGGCCGGTACGTCATCGGTCGCGTTGGTTGTGCCAGGGTGCACAGTACAGCTGGGTCGACCATGACTGTTGGAGAACGAGACGTGTTGTGCTAATGCCCGGGAAACAAGACCCAGTGAGAGCAGTCTCGTGATAGTGAGTGGAGACATGATGAGAAACAAAGTGGTCGGCGTGATATGGTCCTCTTATCTCATTGAGGGTAGTACTTCGGAACGAGAAGCTTTTACTGTTGTTTAATGAATCAAGGCTCTATATCAGACCTTTTGACGGCTATTGACTCGCATTGGCATAGTCAAACCTGCGGGGAAAGTCATGGCGGAATGGTTTCACGGAAAATATGCCATGGCCGGTCCGGCGAAGCTGTGGCCGAGATGATGACCTCGAAAGCTTCTTGTCTAGCGTACTCGCGAGGAAACGACACTCATGACCCCCGCTTTGTGGTGTTCTTATTTTAATGCAGATCACGTCAATTTTTCCATGAATCGAACGCGTCAAGCTTGGCAGGCCCGTGGCTGGGAGCTTAGCGAGCTTAATGGCCGCCGCCACGTTGTCGTTATTCATGTAGAGACTGATCAGACCGATACTGTATACTGAAAGCTGATGTGTAGGTCGCCAAAGAGAAAGGGCATCTCTGCTGGTCACAATCTTGACGGCCTTTACGCTATATGGTACCTGCATCCCAGCATTAGAAGCGGAGCCGGGGGCGACACCAATATAGCCGGATGACTTCATCCACGGATGGATCTACAAGGTTAGGAGCGGAGTAGTCCAGCTGGAATACCTCCTATTGCTCTCATACCAAATTTCCGGCCAAATGTCTCGGTGGATTGTGTAGCGAACAGAAGTCTATCCTGCCTTTCTAGAAGGACGAGGCCGTAACATATCATTCACCATGATAACCATCATGGTCAATCAGTCACCAGTCGACAATCAAGATGTTTGCCATAGCATATCTTTTTGCAGTCACTGCCATTGCCACTGCAGAGGATTGCTGGCGAGACACACAATGCAGCGCCATCACAGAACCAGCTTTTTCAGGACCATGGGATGAGAATATCTTCGCACCAGAGACACGTACAATATCACCTGTGAATGTTTTATCTCTGGACGATGGCTCGATTATCTCAGCCTATCCAGGCAGGAACTCGCTCGCTGGAAACGCCAGTGCCTTCGTGTTCGACTTCGGCGTCGAAGTCGGCGGCATCATCAGCGTGAGCTATAGCACGGCTGGTGGATCAGGATCACTGGGCCTTGCATTCACCGAAGCGAAAGATTACATTGGCCTGCAATCAGACTCTAGTAATGGCAAATTCGCGCTCGGAACTGGGGATTTCGCATGCGATGATGGTGCACTGTACTCCGACTTTTCCGCCGCAGGCAATCACAGCTACATCATGCCCGACGAGAAGATGCGAGGCGGATTCCGCTACTTCACACTGTTCTTGTTGACCGAAGCGAATGGTAACACCACGCTAAGCATCAACGATGTCAGCTTGGAAATATCGTTCCAGCCAACGTGGTCGAATCTTCGCGCATACCAAGGCTACTTCCACTGTAATGACGAAGACCTGAACAAGATCTGGTACTCTGGAGCATACACGATCCAGACCAACGCTGTGCCTGTGAACACTGGCCGCCAAGTGCCGACTCTAAGCTCAGGATGGGCAAACAATGGCTCAATGGCAAACGGGTCCACCACGATCGTCGACGGAGCCAAGAGGGATCGTGCTGTCTGGCCAGGTGACATGGCCATCGCTGTACCATCGGCATTTTACAGTGTCGGGGATATTGAGTTCGTTCGCACGGCGCTGCAGACTATGTTCGATCACCAGAACGCTGATGGGTCACTGCCGGAAGCTGGGCCGCCACTTCTGCAGCAGAACAGCGATACCTATCATATGTGGACGTTAATTGGAACGTATTACTACCTCCTATATACGAACGACACTACTTTCCTAGATGCAAACTGGGCAAGGTACGAGCGAGCTTTGGAGTACACATACCGCAAGGTGCAGCAACCTCTCGGACTGCTCAATGTCACCGGCACTCGCGACTGGGCTCGTGTCACGCAAGGCGGCTACAACACCGAAGCCAACGTGATATTGTACCATACTCTGACAACCGCCGAACAACTGGCTGCATGGCAGAGCCTAACGTCCCTCAGTGAGACTTACAAATCTCGAGCCGAAGAACTAAGTAAAAGCATACGCGCCCACCTCTGGGACGAAGACCACGGCAGCTACCGGGACAATGTCACCGCAACCACGCTCCATCCACAAGACGCCAACAGCATGGCCCTGCTCTTCGGCCTCGAGACCGGCGACCCGTCAAAAACCGACCGCATCTCATCAAGCCTCACCGAAAACTGGACGCCCATCGGCGCAGAAGCCCCCGAACTCCCCAACAACATCTCTCCCTTCATCTCATCCTTCGAAATCCAGGGCCACTTCGCAACAGGCCACACAGACCGCGCATTGGATCTCATTCGCCGTTCCTGGGGTTGGTATCTTCACCACCCGAACGGCACCGGCTCGACAGTGATCGAGGGCTACCTGACGAATGGCTCTTGGGCGTATAGGAACTATCGAGGATATGCTTACGACGCTACGTACGTGTCGCACGCACATGGCTGGTCATCAGGACCGACGTCCGCACTGACGAACTATGTCGTTGGGCTGCAGGTCACTGGGCGCTTGGGGAGTAGCTGGGAGCTTGCGCCGCAATTTGGAGATCTGACGAATGCTGAGGGTGGTTTCAGCACGAAGTTGGGATTGTTCTCAGCGAAGTGGAAGATCGAGGACGAGGGCGAGCGATATGTGTTGAGCTGGGAAGTGCCGCAGGGGACACAAGGTAAGGTAAAGGTGCCCGCGTTGCCTACTGGCGGGCCAGGCAGAGTGACACTGGGGGGACTCGAAAAGGGCATTGTCGTGAAGGATGAAACATTTTCGATCACGGTTGCGGGAGGGAAAGGCCAGATTTCTGTGACTAGATGCTGAAATCCGATTGAATCAAGATTCATATTTCAATGCTAGCCGCCTGTAACGCTTCACGATGTTTTCCTGGAGAGACTCTCTCGACAATCATCAACCTTCCAATACCTCGAGAACTTCGCTCAGAACAATACAGAACCTGACGAAGTGCTCAAGATACCGATCACATCAACGCCCCAACCCTTCCCGACTCCCTGACTATCAAACCCGAAACTATCAAACTCACCAGATCAACCTCCAAACCCTCTTCATTCACGCTCACCACCACCTCTCCTCCACCGCCGGGTCAGAAAAGCGTAATCGCAGCATTAACCAAAGGATCAAGTCCGCCGACCATCAACAAAGCCTAACCCATGGAACAGAAATACAAACCCTGCCATCTCAAACACATGATACGCAAGAAAGTAGCCAAGCGATCTGAGCGGACTGAGAGCGTAGTGCAATCAAGCGCCGAGAGCCAGGCTTGTGACGACGCATGTCAGGAGGGCGTCCACTGTGCTTGCGGCCGGGCCCGGGCGAGGCGAACGTGCTCACGCATTTAGTTGATGTTGGATGTTGGGAGGGATGGGGTCTGTTCTATCTGCATTTTCTTCCGTTGGAGGAATTATGCGGTGGCGAACGGTGAGGTGGTGGTGGTAGTGCTGCGCAGGTCAGGCCACTGAATAGGTCCACAACCATTCTCACGACCCACCGACATTAAAGCCACTCGAACCTCACAGTCACGACATTCCCACGCGCAAGGATTCAGTAATAGCAGAATGCGTTACACAAGCTACCAGTCACACTTTCAAGGACGACGACAAGAACAAAAAGGTAGAGGCGGAATTTCCCCGAAAGAAACGCTCACATCAACCAAACACCCCAGAACTGTTTCCTTTTCATGTACAGTCATCATAAAAAAAATCCCTCAATGCGCTTTCGGACGCCTAGGAAGTGGTGACTCGCCTGCGGAGTCTGACTCCCTGGTATTCAGCGCTGGAGCCTCCCCGAATAGCAATGAAGTAAAATTCCAAAAAGGAAAATAAAGAAAGAACGCCCTGTCTCGCTTGTTCCCGGACATAGCTGCCTATTGAGCAGAATGAACTAATTTCTTGGACTCCCATAAAACTCCGCTTTTCGCCTTTCACAAATGAAAAATATGGTTGTGGTATCGCTAATGGTGCTGTGTGTTGCAAAGTTTCGTGCCGAGTCTGGTGTGGTTTTGTTTTGGCGGCGAAATGATCAAGTCCTACTTTCGCTCCGTCCGCGGCCTGCGCCTGTTGCGGCTTCGTAGGTGGGTATAGGAGGGTTGGCATCGTGGTTTACAAGAAGATGTGTCCGGTCGTCGCTGTTGTGTTCGCTTGCGCGCGGTGTTGTGTCATCTTCATCGTAATCCTGATCATCCGGGCTTTCGTAATCTGGCGGCGGGTTCTCTTCGTCGTCTAGTGGAGCGTCTGATTCTACGTCGACTTCTGAATGGCCAGGGTCCTCGTCGCCAATATGCATCACTTCACTGGTTCCCTCGCCCGCATCGTCTTCGATCAGGTTTTCTTGCGATTCGTAGATGTTGAAGCGCGAAAGTGAGATGTCGGTTGGGCTTCTCTGGGGTCCTGGTGAGCGTGCTGGCGGTCCACGGCTAAGCCTTATCTGTGCGCTTGAGCTTCGGCCATGGCCGGGGACGTAGCCCTGTCCTTCACGAACGCCTTCCCGGCCACCTTCCAGCAAAATGCTCCCCTGTTCGCTACCATATGGTGGCGGTGGAGCAAGAGAGCCTGTTTGCGGTGCAAGACCCCACTTCTTCACGTTTGCCTCAATGAATACGAATCCCATTTGACCAAAGTTGATATGCACATTGGCCGGCCCATTGGCGCCGACCGTAGGGAAGAAGTTCTGACTCTTGAGGCCGTGTGCGACGTCCTCCAGCCTCTTGCCGTTGCGTGTGAAGAAAACAGTTCCAGTCCTTGGGCGGTAACCGACACCAACCACATCACCCTGTACGAATGGTGGCGCATAATTTGTACCGTTGAAAGGCTGGTTGTATCTCCGTTGGCCAGTAGAAGTGTATGCGATAGAGTATTTGTGGAACCCGGGTAGCCTGAACAGCGGATAAGGTTTAGTCGTGAGTCCAATGCTGAGTAATGTGGATTCCGGCTTGTCGTAAAGTTTTGCTTCCCAGTAGTATACTTCGTTTTGCTTCGGGATAGGTAGATTGCTCTGAACGCTGCATTCTGAATCGAAAAACTCAATCTCAGTTCTGGCTTCGACGAAACAATTAGCGATCTCCAGTTCAGGCTCAAACTCCCATGCTGAGACGCCTTTCTCTTGAATGGCCAAGAATTGCGATAAGGAAATATCGGTTTGCAGCGACTCGGGCGGGTTCGCCTGCACGAAAGCTAGAAAGTGTGTCAATAATAGTCTTCATATCAGAATATCGCGCCAAACTCACCTTTCGCCCTCAGGTATTCCGCCTTTTGCATGTCGTCCATCTCGGCCATTGCTTCCTCTTCTTCCCGCAAGAAAGCCTGTTCATCATCGTATTCTCCCGGCCGGCTCATGCGATCGAGCAAGATGCGCCCTCGTCCAGTGTAGCGGAAGAAGTAGACGATCGCGATGATGATGCCGACCAGTGCCGCCGAGCCAAAGGCCGAGAGCATTCCGATGAGGATGCCCTTGCCAGTGGAGTTCAGGCCATGCGACTCGAGATTCGGCATCCTCGGCGCTGGCGGCTGCCATGATAAGCGCCCATTATTTATGTCGTAGAAGCTCCGGCCGGGCAACTTGCCAGAGACGGTATGCGAGGGAATGTAAGAGGTTGCCAGCGAGGTGGGGACATCCTGGAGCAGCACTTGCGCCATGTGCGGAGGGTGTTGTGGAGAGCGATCGCTGGACGGCGATGCGATACGGGCGCTGCGCCTAAATGATGGTGATGCTGTCTGTGTTTGCCGGTCGAGGCGTACGAGTCGGCGTACGCAAGCGCGGTGGTGGTGATGGTGGTGGTGGTGGTTGGCACGGGCGCCGTTAGGATTATGACGTTGGGCTACTCGGAGCGGCTGGGACGGTAGCAGCAGATAAGGCGGCGCGGTGGCGATTGGCGGCGTGGCGAGTGGGCGGTGGTTGCTGGGGGGAGGAGAGGAGGGGTGGTGGTGGTGGTGGTCGTGTGTTGTGTCTCACACGGGAGAGGAGTGTAGTAGCAGCAAGGCACAGTAGTAGGAGAGTGTGGCGGTATGGGCTCGAAAGGATAGCGCGGAAGTGAGGGCCTTGGGTTTCAACTGGGCGCTTCACAAGGCTTGTGGTAACAGGCCGTGTCCCCTCTCGCGCCCCGAGGCGTGCTGGCCTGGCCCTCCTCTCCGCATAACTTGCAGTATCCACCAGCATCGACAAGGCGCATTTCTCAAATCGCTCACTATCCGAAAGCAGCAGGTGATCAACAGCAACAACCTAGACCTTATCTTCCGAACACTACTCCTGTGCCACAGCCATCGCTCTGTGAGTCTCCAAAGCGAAACACCACGTGCCCGCTGCATCGTCTAGTCACTGCGTGCGTGCATCCGTAGTCCATGGAGACGGGAAACCTGCTGCCTGCAAGACAACCCGAGCCTGGGCATCCCGGTCTCGATCTACTCGTTCATCGGCAGCTCCATGGCTTCATTTACTTTTTTGTCCGATGCTTATGAAGATACCTTAAGTACATGTTTGGATGCTTGACGGCAAGTGCTGCGTTGCCTTCTACACTGATCCCGGCAAAAAAGCTTGTCTTTGGCTCATGGTCAACCATTTATTAATCGTCGGCGTCGACAGCGGTGTGACCATAATTGCTAGCGAGCTGAACGCCAGCGACCAATGACTACTAGGCCCAGATCAACAAATGTAGATTTCTACTTCGGCTAGTCCTACCGTTGAAAACACCCCTGGAGCTTCTTCCTCGCTCCCGTCTCCGGTATGCTAGTGCTGCAAGAATAGGTAGTGAAACACTTATGCTGCCCGCTGAGACTCCTCTCAGTTCCATTTGGTCCGACCGTCTCGGACCTAGTGCGCTGCTATCGCGGGCTGCCAACCCCAATACAAGCCCTACTTGCCATTGATAGAAACACCGAACGCACACTCTCAGCATAGCGACTGAAAAGCAATCCGCCAATGGAGAAGGGTAATGCGCTCTTCGCGCCCATGATGTAGCTCTCTATATGTTACAAAAGTACAACTACAGTACTATACAACCAACCCTCCCGGCCCGCTAATGCATATGTTTTTGTTGCCCATGATCCCTCTGTCACCACCTCACGCTCTTCACTTCTCGGTATCAGCGTCGACGCCGCTGTGCCACGCCTTGGGAACCACAGACTCGCTCTCGCTGACCTCCGCGTTATCCCTCTTGACCTGCTCCGTAGCTTGCGCAGCCCTCTCGGTCTTAGCAGCAACAACCTCCTGCGAGTCCTGTCCATAAGGCTTCGAGACCTTCTCACCACCCTCGTGCGGCACAGCAACCGCCTGACCCTCTTGCGCGCCCTCTAGCGGCGCCTCCTCATCGTCCTCCAGCTCCGAACCGTAGATCTCCGGGTGCTCGCGGAAGCAGTCCTGCATGCCCTTGAACTTGTCAATGCAGTCGATGCCCTTGGGCTCGTCCTTGGAGAACACAAAGCAGCTGAACGCCTCGCGGAATTGCTCGCCGCAAGGCCCGTGGGCCATGCCGCCCAGGCACGGGCAATCCCAGTTGATCTCGCCCGTCTCTTCGTTGAAAGCGCCCTGCTGCCCGGCTTCTTGCTCTAGCTGCTCGGGGCTGCCATCAGTGGGAGCGGAGGGTTCGAGCTCGGCGGCGGCGGGTGCGGATTGTGCTGATGCGGATGCTTGTGCTTGTGCTTGCGAGCGGGCTTGTGTGCGGCGCTGGTCGGCGATCGAGTCGAGGGTCGGGTAGGTTTCGGCGGTCTCTCGTGAGGTCTCTGGGGGCGAGTGGATGGCGTCTGTGATTTTGTGGATTTGTCAGCTGCGATTCTTCGCTTGCTCGGTGCCTCGTTTCCAAAAGCGCAATTGGGATGGGGGAGACGTACAGATGGGCTCCTCGGCGAAGACGCTGGAAGTGTTGTAGTAGTAGATCAGACCACCAGCGAGCGTCCATCGCGCCGCCGAGTTCTTCCAGCTCCTAGAAGTCTTGTGTGGTGGCGCGGTGGTGAGGAAGCGCTTTGCGGCGGGCGCATTGTGCGGGAGGGCGCGCGACACGCGCGGCAGTGCTGATCTGAACATTTTTTGTGGTTGTTGACGAAAGGAAACGCTAGAAATCGACTTGATGCTGGAGGAAAGGGAAATGTTGAGCTGCTTTGGAGGAAGGCGCGGGATTGGGAAGTGAAAGTCCATCGGGATTCTTCTGGAGGGTTAGGGTAGGATTTATCATCATAATGTGCCGATCAACGTCACGCATTCGACATCATTGAACGCCACGACGAATACCATCGAACGGATCGAGTGTAAAGCATTCTTGACGAGTATCGACATGACAGGCAACAAAAGTAACACAACAACCTTACGACCAACGCAATATCTGACAGCACCAAAACAAAAAGAGAACGGCCATGTAGAAGTTACATCACGAGACGACATCGCCCTAATAATTCTCAACTCTCCCATAGGAGATTTCCAATACTTTCACCGCCTATACACCCACGCATCTTACACACTATGCGCTGATGGCGGCGCAGACCGTCTTCACAACCTAATAACAACCACCCACCCGGACCTCCCATCCGACGCAGCACTCCGTAAAACCCTCCCGAACGCCATCCACGGCGATCTAGACTCCCTCTCCGACACCACTCGCGCCAAATACGCGAAACTAGGGGTCGAAATCTCCCAAGACCCCGACCAATACAGCACCGACTTCGGCAAGGGCATCAAAAAAGTCCTGTCCGCCAAACCCAACGTCCGCGACCTCCTCGTCCTCGGCAGTGTCGGCGGGCGCGTGGACCAAGGAATCGGCTTGCTGCATGAGCTGTACCGCGAGCAGAAGTTCAGGCATCCGGACGTGCGTTTCTGGCTTTTTTCCGAGGCGAGCGTGAGCGTTGTGCTGGGGGCGGGCAGGACGGTGTTGCATTTGCCTGTGGGCGAAGGGTTGATTACGAGGAATGTGGGGATTTTGCCGGTGTATGGGAAGGCGATTATTAGCACGAAGGGGTTGGAGTGGGATGTTGAGGGGTGGGAGACAGAGATGGGTGGGCAGGTGAGCTCGAGTAATCATGTTGTGCAGGAGTGGGTTGAGATTACGAGTGATAGGGAGGTGCTGTTTACTGTGGAGAGGGCGGTGGAGAGGTGAGAGGTGATGTGAGGTCAATTTGGGTTTGAGAGGACGGAAATAGTTCGAGTTGGAAAGAATTCGTCCAGAAGATGGCTGGATGTATGTTGGCCGGCGTGCGGGCATGTGGACAAGTGGACGCCTATCAGATGCAGCAACATCTGGATCATCCTGCGACAGCACCACCGACGCATCGAGCCTCGGTGAAATACTCACATCGTTGCTTTATGGTGCAAAGGCTTGAGAGCCCTAGATCTAAGCCTTGTGGAACGGTGCATGGTTGTATGTGATACACAAATCGGGATGTGGACAATGAGAGAATGAGAGGAGCCGATTGAACACAGGGCGATGCGATGCGAGAGTGAGGAGTAAGATCATTCTCGTGATGATCAAGTGTATGCACCTTATGTAAGCGCTTGCCATCAGCGCACTCAAGTAGAGTCCAGCCCCGAACATACCACAGTACTGCACATGTAATTCATGAGTACAAAATGGAATTGTTTCGGCATCGGTTTGGGTTCCTGCATTACATTGCCGTGCCACAGAGGCCTCGCCTTGTGACCGCGTGCCGACCTTCGCTCATGCCCTCTGCCGCCCGTGGCATCTGCATGGATCTCGCGCACTGCCTTGCCGGTGTGCCTCGAGTCAGTCGTGCGGTCAGTATGCTTTCGTGCTGGCCACCGCATGTCGTGTGGAGGCAGACGACGAGGTCACACAAAGAAAGCTGACGAATGCGGGCTTGCGGGCAGGCTCGACTGACATATTACACAGAGAGGTGTGGCTCATCTCGTCGTCACTGTTGCTGAGCATACTTACTGATGGACGAGCAGCACAGAGATTGAAGCAGTTGTATGTACTGCTGAAGTGCTGCAGTGCTCTCTTCTCCCTCCCTCTTCCTGCCAAGAAAGGCAGCCCCGCGTACTGCAGCTGCTGCTGATGCGCCGACTCAAGTAAAAACACATTTCCAGCCTGCCGCTGCAGACCCTTGAAGTCTGCTGCTCAGGCGCTTGTCTCTGACTACGCTGCTGAACTCCGCCGCCCACTGAACGGTGCTGCCACACCCGTTTTATCGCCTCCGAACTCACATCCTAATACCGGGAAAAACACTGCGCCATCCACTGTGCGCATTCGTCCTGTCTCCCTGTACGCATTTGCCTCCCACACCTCTCCTCTCCGCCTCCCCGCAGCTGGACACTCTGCACAGTCTAGTCTGCCAGAGACCGCCCCCACCAAAATCTTGTCTTGTTTGACATCTGCTTGCAAGGCCACCTGCAAAAGTCACTTGACACGCCACGACTGCTCCCACGGCCTGTCGCACATACACAAACACGCGCTGACGAGACCAGCCTCTTCAGACGTCGTGGACAATCCACTGTCGTACACCTCTCTCGCCAACCCAACACCCATCCCACCCAGAATCGGGCCTCTCTAATATTCCACCTCCTGCAACATGGCCTGGACTCCGCAGCAAGACCAGCTCGGCCAGCTGGCGCAATGTCTGCGCGACTCGCTGAGCGGCCACGACATGAAGGCCCAGCGCAATGCGGACGAGATGCTGAAGCAAGCAAAGACTTCGCCTGACATTAACAACTATCTTGTATGGATCGCAACAAACGAGTCTGCCAACACCGGCATGTCAGAAGAGAACTATTTTTCCGCGCGCTGTGCCGCCGTCATCCTGCTCAAGAACCACGTCAAAGCTTCCTACAAGTCAATACCGGACGCAAGCAAAGAGTACATCAAGAACACGATCCTTTTTGGCCTGCGAGACCGCAGATCGCAGATCCGGAATTATTCCGGATCCGTGATCACAGAGGTCGTACGCGCCGGCGGTATCCTGGGGTGGCCGCAGGTGCTGCCGGAGCTGGTTGCGACGGTAGCGAACGAGAATGGACAAGCTACAGCAGAAACGCAGGATGGCGCAATGGGTGCATTGTTCAAGATTTGCGAGGATAACCGCCGTGCGCTTGACAAGGAGTACTCAAAGGAGCGTCCGCTAGCCTTCCTTCTGCCCAAGCTTCTTGATTTCGCTGCCAACCCGAACGCAAAGATCCGTTCAAGAGCTCTCGCTGCGATCAATGTTTTCATCAACGAGCCCATTGCACACACCTGCCGCGAAAACATTGATGCAATTCTGGGACGCCTCGTACAACTTACAGGCGACAGTGACGATGACGTCCGACGTTACGTCTGCCGTGCATTCGCACTGTTGGCCGATGGCCTGCCGGACATTCTCCTGCCTCACATGCAGGGCATTGTTGACTACACTCTTTCCCAGCAGAGGAACAAGAACAACCCAGAGCTTGCTCTTGATGCTGCAGAGTTCATCTTCGAGTCGAGCAACACATCAAAGCTCCGCGATGCGCTAGGCCAGTTCCTTCCAAACCTGGTGCCCGTTCTGCTTGATAGTATGATTTACAGCGAGGACGACCAAGCACGACTGGAAGGCGACGATGATGATGCCGACGAGGAAGACGAGGCTAAGGACATCAAGCCAGTGTTTGCCGATGCAAAACAAAAAGGATCAACAGCTGCTAGCGGTACTTCGACACCTCAGACCAACGGACAGGCGAAACTTGCAAACGGCTACGGCTACGAAGACGACGAGCTAAGCGAAGGAGAAATCGACGAGGATGAAGATTATGGCGTCGACCCAGAAGACGAGTGGAACCTACGCAAGTGCTCAGCTGCTTCTCTCGACAGCATTGCCACACACTACGGTGCTCCAGTCTTCGAGGTTACTCTTCCCTGGCTCATGGAAAACCTGCAACATCAGGAATGGCCTAACCGCGAGGCTGCGGTGCTAGCTCTCGGTGCAATTGGACCTGGTTGCATTGATGCCATTCAACAACATTTGCCGAAATTGGTGCCTTACATGATCACGCTCCTCAACGACGAACAGCCTGTTGTGAGACAAATCACATGCTGGGCACTGAGCCGTTTCGCTGGCTGGGCCGCTGCACTTGACGGTGATGGCAAACACCAATTCTTTGAGCCTATGATGGATGGTATCTTGCAGCGCATGCTGGACAAGAACAAGAAGGTGCAAGAATCAGCTGCATCGGCGTTTGCCACGCTGGAGGAAGCCGCAAGTGACCAATTGATCCCTTACTGCGCCGTTATTGTGCAACAATTCGTTCGTTGCTTCGATCGCTACAAGGACAAGAACATGTTCATTCTGTATGATTGTGTACAAACGCTTGCCGAACACGCAGGTCCCGCTCTTGCTCAGCAACAGCTTATCGACCTTCTGATGCCCGCATTAATTGGCCGCTGGACCAAAGTCCAAGATCAGTCGCGAGAGATGTTCCCACTGTTGGAAGCCCTGGCATATGTTGCCACTGCTCTGGGAGAGGGAATCACTCCTTTCGCCAAACCCTTCTTTGACCGCTGCATTCGCATCATGCACCAGAATCTAGAAGAGGGTCTTATTGCGAGCACAGATCCAATCTGCGAACAGCCCGATAAGGACTTCTTGGTGACAAGTCTGGACCTTCTGAGCGCAATCATCCAGAGCGTCGGCGAGCAGAACATCAACATGCTTGTTACTGGAGCGCAGCCAAACATGTTTGAACTTCTGGCTTACTGCATGAAGGATGTGAACAACGATGTGCGCCAGTCCGCCTACGCTCTGCTCGGTGACTGCGCCATCTACATCTTTTCGCAACTCCAGCAGTATCTTCCTACCATCATGGAGCTTGTTATCCAACAGCTGGATCTCAACTCTGCAAGCTCGGATCCATCAGACCCGGAATCAGGCTTCCGAGTGATCAACAACGCTTGCTGGTCATGTGGTGAGATTGCGATGCGCGCGCCGCCAGATGTGATTGCGCCCTACGTCGACCGCATTCTTCAGCAGCTTGCTCTCATCCTCATGAACCCCAGCGTTCCGCAGTCGCTGAACGAGAATGCCGCGATCGCTCTTGGTCGTTTGGGCGTGAGCTGCAGTCAACAACTGGCACCTCACCTCAGCTCCTTCGCTTCGCCGTTCTTGAACATTATGCGCAACGTGCCATGGACGGACGAGAAAGGCCACGCGTACAAGGGCTTCGTCACGGTCGTTCTCGCCAACCCGCAGGCGCTAGAGAAGTGCTTGCTCGACTTTTTCATGGAGATGGCGAACGCTCCCGGCGTCGTCCTCACCGGCATGCAGTCGGACAGCCCGCTGCAGGGTTTCGAACAGGTCCTGACCACGTATAAGAACATGATCGGCGACGGGTTCGACAACTTCCTGCACAACATGCCCCCGCCTCAAGAGCAGGCGTTGCGCCAGCTCTACAAATTCTAGATCACGCCACCGGAACACTCCGGGACTCATGTCGAAAACATGTTCAGAGCACACTGAACAATACGGGATTTTTGTCAGTCTACCTCATCTATCTGCAGGCGTTTTTCCGTCACCGCCGCACATATCAGCGTTCCAGCGTTCCGCGAGAAAGAGTAACATGAAAGGGAGGAAAGAAAGGAAGGAAGAGGAAGAGATATACGAGTATTTTTGCTTCGACCCATCAATCTAAATCAAAACGATTAATGACGGCAAAAAGGAGGGGAAAAGGGAACGAACGAGGAAAAGGAACGCGAAATACCTAGATAGTGATTCATTTTCAGCGATTTCTTTTGGACCGGGCTGGGCAGATGCACTCAAACCCCAACCCACCCGCGGGGCTTTGGTGAGGGCGAGTCTTGATGATGATGACTATGATGTTGCTCCCCTGCCGGATCCCATCTTTTTTAGCTTTTAGCGTAGCATCTGACCGTACTAGACGGCAGCGAGAAAACATACGTTTTTGCTTTTTCTGTTTTCTTTGTCTTGTTTTCTGTTGGTTTTTATTCCATCGCATTTTTGGCTTTCTCATTGGGCGAATATATCTCGAGTTCGAGCTCTTCTGCGCAGCGCGCGAGCGGTCTTTTCACTTTCTCATATGGCTCTTGCGATGGCATCGACGGAATCGAGGGAAAGGAAAGGACGGGGTTCTTTCGACTCATGGCGAGGGAGAGAAGAGGACAGTGTGATTTGCGGAAGAGAGGACGTTGGGTTCGAAAGCTTATCGATGTTACTGATATGGATGAGAGAGACATCAGCGGCATGGACGGCCTGGTCAGCGTGCCTACACAATATACCGGAGGATCATACGCTCGAAGTTCAACGATGCCAACGCTTGTGATGATTGGCCGGAATTTGGCTTTTCGGGCCCTTTTACAGGCTCCCTTACATGTAGCTGTAGATAGTGGTTTGCCTGTTGAGGTGCGCGTTGTGAAAGCGAACGCTGCTGTTGTAAGCGAGGAGAGCCCACTATTGACCATCTACTGTGTGAATCCATGGAAGCTTCTTGCAGGGGTGATTGTGGAGCTAGTATGCTTCGAGGCACTGGTCTCATCTGTCCACCGTATCGTCGAGTGGATAGGTGGCCAGGCGACATGTACCAGCTGCGGCTGAGCGATTCGAGCAAAGCGGAGCGGAGGATAACACCCATGCTCTTCAGCCGTACGGCTGATTTCGTTATTTTGGGACTATATGCGTATATAAGAGTGACTGCGCTTACTTCATGTGTGCTCGTTATGTGAGCTTTTGCTAGCAGTTGGGCATCAGTATGGCTGAAGGCTTGTTCAATCTGTTTGCACTGGCTGTGGGGACTGTAGGTCGAGCAAAAGCCATGCTTAGTGAACTACATGCGTGAAAAGCTGACCATTTGATTATTTTAGACGATCTGTGGCATCATCTCCTACGCAGTGTACAACATCTACTTCCACCCTCTTCGAAACTACCCAGGTCCGTTCCTCTGGCGAGCCTTCGACGCTCCGAGAACCTTCTCTCAAACCCGCGGTCGCCTCACCTACGATGTCCTCGCCCTCCACAAGAAGTACGGCACGGTCGTGCGCGTCGCGCCAAACGAACTTGCCTTCGCAGAGCCCCAGGCGTGGCAAGACATCTACGGCCTGCAACCAGGCAGAGTGCAGAACCGCAAGGATCCGCTCAGCTACCCTGTAAACGACGGAGAGGGTCTAGACCAGCACATCATCTTCGCCGACGATGCGCATCACGCGAGGATCAGGCGCTTGCTGGGACCGGCTTTCACGACTGCGGCGACGAGGGAACTGGCGGGACTGATCGAGCGGTATGCAGACTTGCTGATTGCGCAGCTCGGCAAGGTTGCGGATGGCAAGCAGGTGCAGGACATGTCGCACTGGTTTGAGTGGACGGTATGTTCATGTCGTATGACCCGGTAATGGGATTTCGAGAATGCCAGGAACGAGCGTTGACGACTCTTCTAGACTTTCGACGCGATGGGCGAATTCGCGTTCGGAGAAAAGTTCCAGTGCCTGGCGAAGAGCGAGTCGCACTTGTTCGTCCGGGCCCTGTTCGACGGCGTAGTCTCAGGTTCCGCCTTGGGGGCGCTCGAACGCTACAAGATTTGGACGGTCCTGCGATCGATACTGCCCAGGAGCGCTTTCAAGATGATGGACGATCTGAACGACATGGTCACCACTCTGTCGAAGAGGAGACGAGCGCGCGGCCACGTCCCCGGAGAGACGGACATGGCTAACTACCTCCTCCAGAACAAGGGCGACGACGAGTTCACGCAGAAGGAATTTGAGGGCAATGCACTGACGCTCCTGTTTGCTGGAGCCGATACTACCGCCACGACATTAATCTTCGGCTCGTATCTACTGTGCAAGAATCCGGCGGTGATGAAGCGTGTGCAGGAGGAGGTCCGCAGCAGGTTCCAGAGCAGTGGAGAGATCAACGCTACGAACGCAAACGAGCCGAAGTACATGAATGCTGTGATTACGGAGATTATGCGCTTGTATCCGTGAGCATAACTCCCGCTGAGAGGTTCTTGGAGGGGCGCCTTTGCTGACATATATCTAACAGACCAGGCCCTACCGCTCTGAACCGTATCATCGTCAACGAGGCGGGCCAGATGGTGGCGGGTCACCATGTGCCACACAACGTGAGTGTTATCACCACCAAGATGCAATTGAGCATCACACTTTTGCTGACCCGCGTACAACAGACGTCATGCGGCATCCATCAGTTAGCCGCCAATCGTATCGAAGCCAACTTTACTCGCCCCGAGGAGTTTCTTCCTGAGCGATGGCTCGAGAACGCACCGGCCGAGTTCGCACGCGATCGCAGTGACATCTACCAGCCGTTCTCCTTCGGTCCGCGTAATTGCATTGGCAAACCGTAAGTAGTCAGATGTCCAAGCCTGATGGACTTGGTAGCTAACGTTTACCTGCAGTATTGCGTACATGGAAATGCGAGTTCTAATGGCGAAGTTCCTGTACAATTTCACGTTCGAGCTGGCGTACCCGAACGACGAATGGGTGTCAACGAAGCTGGCATATGGAGCTTGGGACAACAGTGGACTGAAGCTACGGTTGAAGAAGATCATCAGCTGAAGGAGAGATGGGTTTCGCTAGCGAACGCTCTGCAAATATCTGTTCCTGACGACATTGACAAAGAGAAGTCATGACCCGGTATCGTGCCCAATCTTTTGATGCATCACACTCGGCCACCTTGTATCGACTGACATGTACCTCTCCATATCAAATCTCGTTCAGCCGAGGCTCGGGGACGGACTCGAGGTCTCGCCTTGTGCTTCTCGTCCTCTTCACGACTTGCCAAAACTGATTGGGCGTATGGTCAAACCAACCCAGACCCCCGAAGTGGATGAAAGGTCTCCTTCGCCTCAGTCGGATCGAGCGCAACTCAGAAAAGGTGGGATCCGCCATGAGACCGCGCAACTGATTGTCCAAGCGATACGCATCAGCCCACAAGTTCCAGTCGTCCGTGATCGTGAGCTTTCGTAGGTCAGGAGGCAGAACATAGCAGAGAGGTATTGTGAATGTGTTCACACCTTCACCAGCTGCGTGTATCCCAGGCAAGTCGTCACCAGCATCACTAATCCTTGTCGGTACCAGATAGTGGCCTGCCGGCTCAGATAACAAGGCTTCAACCGGTATTGCGAGCGATTGGAGACCGCGTAGGTGAGACAGGTCGATAGGCGAGCCTCGTGGTGTTCGATCCGCGGGGAAGTGCATGATCTCAAAATGGATCTTGCGGAGCGACTGTCCGTGTTTACAGAAAGCCTGGCCGAGCTGGGACCAGATGTCTATCGTTGATGTCGGATCTTCATCAAACCCCGGCCACGTGACACTCAGCTTCTCCAGGAGCGGGAACGCCTTGAGGATTGATTCAAGAAGTGTAGGGGTCAGTATCTGACTGGTCAAAGCCAAAGATTCGAGGGTCGATGTTTGCTCTTGCTCCTGGGATGACGCAAATGCCTGTTCCAATAACTTCGGCACGCTGATGGACTTTAGCCGTGGCAATCTGGCGAGAAGCAAGAACCAGTCGTCAGAGTGCAGATCCAGCTCATCACGATAATATGCATCCGCGTCGATTTCGAATCTGCACAAGTTTGTCAGAGGAGTATGAGGACCCCTTGGCCATCTCGGGGCGTGCGCAATGCAGTCCCGTAGGAAATCCGGTGGCAACACAAGTTGTGCAAAACATCCGCTTGAGAGAACGAGGACCTGTAGATTTGGACACATCTCGACTTGGAGCCTGGCAATTGGCATGCTGTTCAGGACCGAAAAGCGATCCAGGATCATGTTGCGGTCGGCTAGGCTCCAACCGCCATGAAATCGAAGTCGAACGTCGTCAGGCTGAGCGGGACTCTGTTCCGATCTCACTGATACCCTCCCAGCAGGAGAGGATCTCTCAATACTGACATGAGACTCTCTGAAGTTTGCGTAGAGCTCATGAACTTCTCCTGCAATTCTGTCCTGCCGGTCACCTGAAGAATACCGTAGAACAGCTATCAGCCGATCAGAGGTGACGGTGTTGTAGAGCACAGGCTCTGCTACTCGTGACAGCTCTTTAGATAGCTGCACACATGAGACCAGCGACCTCCGGAGAAGAGCGTTCTCGCGTCGAAAGCTGTATTCGGGACCCAAAGTGAGATCGAGGTACCAGATGATACGCTGGAGCAGCTCTGTTGGCAACTGCTTATTCGACATGATTGCATAAGCGTGCGTGGAATCAATGGGGCACGTCGGATTTGGTCAGCTATCTGGAAAGCGAAGGATTGAGTAGTCTTTGTATCAGAAGAATGTGTGTTTGGACAAGGTATACTTGCAATGTGCATGTTATGCTTTGAGTCGCAAGACATCATCTCTATGCCGCCAGGCTACACACAGCAGTAGCTGGCCTGTTTTTTCGCAGGTGCATCTCCAAGGCACACAGTTGAGTGCTTTCTGTTGACGTCGACATTTGGATTGATGGCAGTCGTGATAGATAGAAGGAAGGCAGCATCAACGCCGCAATTCAAAGGAAGGCAGCGGCTAGATGTACACGTAGGGTTGGGGTTGGGGCAAATTATTTTGTGATTTTTTGCAATGCACGCGACTTTAATAATTCTGTTGTTATCTTGTTCAGAATTTATCTTGCCAGCCTTACATGTATCTGCTCTGAGATACGGCGTCGATTGGTGTATAAATGCTAGATATACCGCAAGCTGCAGTGAAGAGACAAGTCGATGCTGATGATAATGACGTGCACGCTTGGTCATCTATGCACACGTACAGCTTTCGAACATCATTCCATGTAACTGCGCATACTATTCAACACATTATCTTTGCAAACAGATCGCCCAATTCTCGCAAGCGTCAAAGGACCATCCTAGTAGAGCTCAAAAATGCCAGCGAAGCTCACACCCTTGCAAGACCTGCGGGTACTGAGACATCAAATTCCAGCTCATGGCTTAACGCCGAACACATCAATACAGAACAAGCCGCTCTTGATCTACAAGTCTGCATTCACTTCAACTGTGACTGCGGGTGAGATTGAGACACATCTGAGCTCCGTGGGTGTTGTGTCGCCACAGTGGCGGTATTCGATGTACACCACAAGTCACTTTCATGTAAGTGACCTTCTATGACCAGTGAGTCCCAAGCTGACTATTGCTACGTGTTAGACCACATCGCACGAAGTTCTCGGCATTGCAAATGGCAAAGCGCGATTATGTTTTGGGCACGAGGACAATCCAAAGTGCGTCGAGGAGACCGTCGCACGCGGCGATGTGGTTGTCATCCCAGCAGGGGTTGCCCATCGATTGATGGAGGATCTGGAAGGAGGGTTCCAGATGGTGGGATGTTATCCTAAGGGCTGCAGTTGGGACATGATGTTCGGAAAGGAGGGTGAAGAAGAGAAGATCAAAGGGATTGAGACCTTGGGTTGGTTTGAGAGAGATCCTGTCTATGGGGAAGGTGGACCTGCCGTGAGTTAGATTTGCTGCGGTTGAGGCGGCCCTATCTCATCGACGAGACATCTCCAAAGCAAACAAACACCGGTGAGATCCATGTCTCTCGATAGCTATCTTGCAATGTAGAAAGCAACGAGACATCAGATCCGCCAACATGGAGGTAGCCGGAGAGGCATACGTTCTATTGTTAATCCCGGCTCATTCGACAGCTGTCCCATCGCTCACCGGCATATTAGTAGCTTTCACAAGCCTTGAGGAAGCCAGAAAAGTTTTTAGAGACATGTGATAGGTGATGATTGTGTTTAGCTCGGGAGAAGTGAAAGGCAGAATAGATGTACCTTGTCAACCTTAAAAAGTTAAAAGCGCGGGCCAGTTTGACGTAGTGGCGCCTGCCGCCTCCGCTGCCTAACTTGTGAAGGTGAAGGTGCGCCAGCTGCCTCAGCGCTGCTTCACCAACACGCACGATACCAGTCGCATCACCCTACCACACCGCGACTCTCTCAGCAACCTTTCAAATACACCGCCTCCTCTCCTTTACCACGACCACCTCTCACCACCAACACCCACAATCTTCTGCGCTCCCTCCATACCCGCCAGTCCATACACATCACCACCGGCGCGCCTACCTGATCATCACTTCTGTAATCACTACTCCAGACCGCGAGAGCCAATACTCTCCTTGCCACCACGACATACGAAATACACACACTCAGCACTCCGACCTCACTCACCATGGCGGACGCTGTGGCCAAAACCGCGCCTCCCCTCCCCACCAGCAAAGATGACATTAATGGCACGTGAGTATTGCCCTCTCTTTTGTTTTCATACCCTGAGAGGTGCGCTTGCGCCGTTCATGCTGCTGCTTCTTACTACACAGAAACGCTGACAAAAAGCGCAGCTGGAACTACCTCGAGTGGGGAGTCGACCGTATCATGGTCAACCTCAGTGCTGGCCTTGACCTCAAGACGTACATGACCCTGTACACCTCCATCCACAACTTCTGTACCGCACAAAAGGCCGTCGGCGTGCAGACGAACCTCAACTCCAGCCAGCGCGGCGCACACCTCCTCGGTGAAGATCTCTACAGGCGGTTGAACGAATACCTTAGGAGGCATTTGACCGGCGTCCACACCGAGATGGTCAAGCACGTCGACGAGGCTCTGCTGACCTTCTACATTAAGGAGTGGAAGCGCTACACAACGGCTGGAACATACAACAACCACCTGTTCCGTTACCTCAACCGTCACTGGGTTAAGAGAGAGATGGACGAGGGCAAGAAGGACATCTACGACATCTACACCCTTCACCTCGTTCGATGGAAGGAGGACATGTTCGGCAGCACGCAAAATGCTGTCATGGATGCTGTGCTGCGCCTTGTTGAGAAGCAGCGGAACGGAGAGACCATCGAGCAGTCGAAGATCAAGTCGGTTGTGGATAGCTTCGTCTCCCTCGGAATTGATGATCAGGACAGCACCAAGACTACCCTTGATGTCTACCGCAAGCACTTCGAGGAGCCTTTCCTTGAGGCGACCAAGATCTACTACGAGAAGGAGTCTGCAGAGTTCCTGGCAGTCAACTCAGTTGTCGACTATATGAAGAAGGCAGAGCGCCGACTGGATGAAGAGAAGGAGCGTGTGCCGTTGTACCTCTTGCAGGAAATCATGGCTCCGCTTATGAGGACTTGTGAGGCAGCTCTCATCGCCAAGCATGCGAATGTCTTGCGTGATGAGTTCCAGGTTCTTCTTGACAACGACCGCGAGGAGGACATGGCTCGCATGTATAAGCTGCTTGCACGCATTCCCGAGGGCCTTGATCCTCTCCGCGCCAAGTTTGAGGCTCATGTGCGCGCTTGTGGTCTGATGGCTGTCGAGAAGGCTGCAGCCCAGGGCGATGCCATTGACCCCAAGAGCTACGTTGACGCTTTACTGGAGGTGAACACCCAATACTCTGCTCTCGTACAAAACGCCTTTGGCGGCGAGTCAGAGTTTGTGCGCTCCCTTGACAATGCATGCCGCGAGTACGTCAACCGCAACAAGGTCTGCCAGAAGAACTCCGCGAAATCTCCCGAATTGTTGTCCAAGCACGCCGACAACGTGCTCAAGCGCTCGCAAAAGAGCAGCGAGGAGGATGACATGGAGAAGCTGCTCAACCAAGTCATGACCATCTTCAAGTACATCGAGGACAAGGACGTGTTCCAGACGTTCTATTCCAAGATGCTGGCGAAGCGTTTGGTCAACGGCACATCTGCTTCAGGCGACGCCGAGACCAGCATGATCTCGAAATTGAAAGATGCATCTGGCTTCGAGTACACCAACAAGCTCCAGCGCATGTTCCAGGATATGCAGACCTCGAAAGATCTCAACAAGGCCTACGAGGACCACCTCAGCAAGGGTTTCAGCACGGACGATAGCATCGGCACGTCTTTCCAGATTCTTGGTGCTGGTTTCTGGCCTTTGCAACCATCCACCACTACATTCGCCCCTCCCGCTCTTCTCGTCAAACAGTACGAGCGCTTCACTCACTTCTACTCGGACAAGCACGGTGGCCGTAAGCTCACATGGCTTTGGAACCTTTGCAAGGGTGAGATCCGTGCAAACTACATTAAGAACGCCAAGGTACCATACACCTTCCAAGTCTCGACTTATCAGATGGCGATTCTCTTGCTGTTCAACGACAACGACACTGTCGCCTACGATGACATTGCTAGTACAACAATGCTTGCAAAGGAGACACTCGACCCCTCCCTAGCTATCATGTTGAAGGCTAGAGTCTTGACCGCCAGCCCTGAGGGCAAAACCGAACCCGGCACTACTTACTCTCTCAACTATGGTTTCAAGAACAAGAAGCTCAAGGTTAACCTCAACATCGCCATCAAGTCTGAGCAGAAGCAGGAGGCCGAGGCTACACACAAGACCATCGAGGAGGACAGGAAGATGCTCATGCAGGTAAGCATTTACAACCACCAATCATCAACATCCATCGTGCAATGCTAACACAATTTTTAGTCGGCCATCGTCCGCATCATGAAGTCTCGCAAGACCATGAAGCACGCTCAGCTTGTGTCAGAGACGATCCAACAGATCAAGTCTCGCTTCTCCCCGAAGGTCAGCGACATCAAGAAGTGCATCGACATCCTCCTCGAGAAGGAATACCTGGAGCGCTTGGACGGCGACGAGCTCGGCTACCTCGCTTAGGAAACCCGGTGCGAACGAATTTTCACTTCGCTATGGCTCAATGCGCTGTGAATACGACTTGTTTTGGCGTTTCGGGGGCTGCATAATCCTGGAACATGGGAAACCGAGGCTGCGGCCTCTGATGAATGGAGATGTGTGGGTAGGAATTACTGCTCTTCAAGCATGGCGTTTGTCGGCGTTTGTCTTTTTTCGACCGGTCTTTACCCTTTGGCGGCGGACTACCGCTGTTATGTGGTAAATGCGGCTGGCTGCGTTAAGGCGAGACTGCTACATAGAACAGCTTTATTACCAAATGTGAAAAAGGTTTGATTCGTTTCAATTAATTAATTTTCAGGACATGGCTTCTGAATTTATACTAACGGTTGGCTTGCATCTCTTGAATTGTTCAGATGCCTAAGACATAGTAAATCGTACGCACCGCCGATGGAAGGTGACGCGGAAGGAGATCTACTACATGTACTGTACTGGTTCGGAAAACCTGGTCACTCCGCAGCTTTCAGGATTTATTATTATGTAGTTTTTAACCAAGTCTACGACTTTATAAGATAGAGATATACTACCTTTATAGATTGGTAGTTATAGCTTGTGTTATCTATCTAATATAAATTGAAATACGAGTTTTCCTATAATATTGTAGTTTTCGCATTATAAAATCTGAAAGCTGCGGAGTAACCAGGTTCTCCGAAACAGTAGTACATTCAGGCGTCGAAAGGCCAAGCAGGCAACAGTCTGCTAAACTCTGGCCAACGACTACAATTTCCACACTTCGGGTAGGTACCTGTGATGCTTCAAACGCCATCAAACTGTGCTACGACCTTGCCATCAATTTCGAATCCCCTTTTGTCCAAACCAACGACACCTCTTCTGCTTGGACGACTTCGGACGAATTCTCCGACGAATTGCTCATCAGCGACGATAAACACCAACCAAAAACGAGAATGGTCCATCGCAGCGAATCCCTAAACGACTTCCGCCTACAAGTCACCACTGAATTCCATCGCGATGGGCAAGATGCGCAATGGGCGTCCGCAAGCGGGGCACGCTTTTGGGGCGACGAAGATGAGAGCATCGGACTTCAGCCTAGCAATGCATCGGAACTTGAAAGCGCATGTTCCGCGATGGCTGTGAGCTGTGATGGGCATCTGCTTGCTGTGGCTTCGTCTTCGATGATTAAAATCTTTGACGTTGGCACTCGGGAGGCGTTGGACGAGCTGAAGGGTCATCCTAATTGTGTGGGAAAACTTGTGTTTGCGACATGGAAAGGCAAGGGCGGAAGGAGGAATGTGAGGAGTAGCTACAGACTTCTCTCTATGTGTGAAGACGACGGTGGATGCGGGCAGGTTGTGGTTGTCTGGAGCCTCGATGGTGACGGCCGTCAGGTCGCTGCGAAGCCGTTCAAGCCCTTCGAAATCGATGACATTGCCAACGGCGCTATGTCGACAATTAGTACGAATTTGGAACAAGATCATGGGGTGACCACTGAAGAGCTTGTATCTATACGCTCAGCGCTGCGCGATGCGCTTGATGCAGTGGAGAAAAAGCACCGTCTCGATGATCTACCGTCAGCCTCTGGTGATTTGCCTCACTACAACAACACGGACCTTTGCAGATACAACGAGGAAGGCTTGAAAGTGTTGTACCTGAGCAACAACGAGACTACACAACATGGCATGCGCGCTGCCGACGAACTCCCTCAAATCGTCCTTGCTGGCTTGCGATCGAGTGATGCCGCTGACGTCAAGGGCGATACCGAAAACAACGAAGAGAGGAAGGGACAATATCTACAAACACTCAAAGTCTTAACAGGGCACACCGACATGATACTCAGTGCTGCCTTCTCGCCGGACGGAACGCTTGTCGCCTCCGCGTCCTGGGATCAGACCTTTCGTATCTGGTCAGCAGAGACCGGCGAGTGCTTGCACAAGATCGGCCCTACTGGCAATCAAAACTGGGCTGTGGAATTCACTCCTTCGGGCGAACACGTCTTGCTGAGCGGCGGCGGTGGCCGTGACAAGCCCTCGCCGCTGGCGTTGTACAACACCGCAACTGGGGAAGAAGTGAGCCGTCTCCTTCACCCTGATCTGGACCCCTGGCTGCGTGACTTCGCCATCCACCCGGACGGTAAGTCCGCCGCAGTCATCAATGGCATCTCACTGTTACTCTGGGACCTCACTCGAATCAATACCGACGACGAGCAATCCGCAAGCAACGCCGTCGAAATCCTCAAACTTGCGAATCCAGATCAGGAAGCTGGTGGAAGTCAAGCTCGCATGTTCCGGAGCTTTGCGTCTTTCGTTGACGTCTCTTGGGCCGATGGCGGAAAGAAACTGCTCGTGCGTGCGAACGACAACACGATCTTCGTTTGGGACCGGGAGAGAAATGTCAAGTGGCGGTTGCAGCGGCCGGATGAGGATGAGCTTCCCAGCTTTGACACTGACTTTGCTTATGTGGATGATGGGGATTGTGGCATGGTCGTTGCTTTGGATGGAGATATGAAAGTAAGGTTCTGGAAACTCTGAGTAGCTGGCCAGTGATGGATTCATGATGCTACGGGTGGAGAGAAGCTTGGTTTTCCCGAATGCCTGGGAGATGTTGGCATGTTTCATCCTCCAGCTAAGGTAAAGCTCACAGTCTCGATCTATGTTGTACAATCCTGTGCAAATGTACAAGGCGTCCCCGCTTCTAAGCTGTCTCGTTTTCAACAAGCTTTTGTTGTAAGGCGGACATTGGGTTGGTAGAGGCGGGTCGTTTCTACTGGTTCGATGAGTATCTCTCAATGGAACTTATCGCTCGCTCAGCTTTTACCTTAACGCCGTTGCTGCATGGAAAATCAAGTTGTAGGAGCGAAAGCGAGATCCTGCTGATGAGCAGGCGCTTATAAGTCTGTATATGTTGCCAGAAGTGGGTTTTGTCTAGCTCATTTTCGTATCCCATTGACATCATAAGTTTGTTGTCAGAGTATGCAACGATAATCGATGATGCGTCAGAGCTCATGAGCTTGTATATTAGAATAGCAACAAACTGGAGCAGTCTCGAACGCATATGCGGACATATGCACAACCAGCGGCTGCTGGACCCTCACGTAAGCATTTACGGGGTTATAACCGAAGTAAAGCGATAATGCCGATGGATGATTATGATACGATCGAGACTCGTTCCGCAGATCACGTCTTTGACGAATACTTATCTGATCGAAGTGGACGGCATTGACTTGCTGAGCATCCATCAGATATCTTCACACAAGGCCGAAGCTACCAATATGTCTGCTATCAAACAATTGAGTCGTCTTGATATTTCGAAGGTTAGTCGCTCGAAGGTCTTAACCGTTATCTGAAGAGAAAATTGACCCACATGCAATTACAAGGGGACTTATATGGACTTCTACCTCGATGAAAGCAAACCAGAAGGTCATGTTGAGCGCTACTTCTCTCTCACCACTCGAGAAGCCGATGCAGACGAAATTCTTACGGAAGTGCCCCGACACTGGCATAAGCATCACGATGAATACATGGCATGCACAGAAGGTCAGATTGAGCTGTACCTAGACGGCAGTACTGTTATTGCAAAGCCAGGTGACCCAGCTGTGTTCATCGAGCGGCGCAAAGTGCACGGCTTCAAGTTTCCCAAGGGCGAAAGAGCCGTTTTGAAAGAGATGACGCAGCCGACAGGCGAATTCAAGCAGCGCTTCTTCGAAGACATCCTCTCTGCTTGGGGCTTCTGGAATGCGATGAGGGGTTTCGCTGATGGCGATACTTATGTCGCGCTGCCTGGTCCGTTCAGGTGGCTCGACGAAGTGTACATGTTTGTCATTGGGGCTTTGGTGAGGCTTGTGAATCCACGGAAGGGTGAGACACCCAAGAGCGTGGCGCCGAGGGCCATCGATGATGGTAAGAAAGAGCTGTAATAGTGTGACTTGGTTGTTGCGTGCTTCTTGATGGATCTCTGCTCATATGTACTGTTGATACCTTATGAACTAGTCGAAAGCACCTATTCCTGAATTTCATGACCAGCTATATATCCGTAAGTTGTTTCTTGCCGTTGAAAAGGATCATACTCAAATGTGTAATTGAAGGCATGGAATGCAGAAAGACCAAAAGTGAAGAGCACGTGAGATAAGCTTCCGGGAGTTGCCGAAGCGCGATCGGACCCTGGCCCCGATTAGTCTTCAGTGAGGTAACCAAGTTGTGAAGGCGGACGCTTGTTTCTGGTGGCTCATTACTGATCTTCTTCACAATACAAGCCAACACGACACGACCACAAGCTTGCCGCACCCTATTCACACTCATCCACTAGTGAACAACACGACCATACCGATATTTGCAAAGGCGCATCATCTCTGCGTCTTGCTCGCTCGCTCGCGTGCCATCAAGTCAAATCACAAGATCGACTCTCATTAGTGCCCAGCACTCATAACCGCCAACATGTTGAAGATATGGAGCATGAAGCAGCAGCAACAGAAGAATGAGGCGGCGTCAGGGCAGGCTAAGAAGAAGAAGGTGACCGCGGCGCAACTGCGCGTCCAGAAAGGTGAGTCGCATCGCATCTAGTTTGGTAAGCAGCGCGAATACAAGGACAACACTGACCAAGCGCTTTACTCAGATCTTTCTGAACTGTCCCTCCCCGGCACCATGAAGACAACCTTCGAGAACCCCGACGACATCCTCAACTTCACCCTCACTATCACCCCCGACGAGGGCCTGTACAAAGGCGGCCAGTTCAACTTCTCCTTCGCCATCAGCCAGAACTTCCCTCACGAGCCGCCGAAAGTCAAGTGCAAAGAGAAGATCTACCACCCAAACATCGACCTCGAGGGCAACGTCTGCCTGAACATTCTGCGCGAAGACTGGAAGCCTGTCCTGAACCTCAACGCCGTCGTCGTTGGCTTGCAGTTTCTCTTCCTCGAGCCCAACGCCAGCGACCCGCTGAACAAGGAAGCCGCCAACGACTTGATGTCCGACCGAGACCGCTTCAGGAGGAACGTCCGCTCGTCTATGAGCGGCGGTCAGGTCAAGGGAGAATCATTCGACAGGGTGCTGCTGAAGTGAAGAGTGCTCGAGTCTTGATAGGCCTTGCTTGGACATATCACAATGCGGTATCTGCGACAGACACGTGCCGTGTAGATAAGGGAGAAAATACGATAACCACGCCTCATGCATCATGGCGGACTTTTTGGCAGGATGGGCGACAAAGCGGTGCATACCGGGAGCGTTTTCTGAGTGAAGCGCAAGAGCGTTTCAGCACAGCGTGCGACTGCGAAGCCTGATTTTCCGGGCATTCGTTGCCCCATTAGATTAGAACTCTTTGCTGTCTCGTTTTCGTACTCTATGACTTCATGAATATAGCATTGCATTACATTTTGTTATTCCTCATTCGACCTGAAGCGGCCTAATACTGTATACACTTCCCAAAGCCTCACCCAAACGGAAATCTCGACATTCATGTCTCGTATACTTATCTGAAAGACCGACAGTCCACATTTACAGGTCCTTGAAAGGCATCGTATTGTAAAGATGCTTGTCCGTGGTCTCGAGCACCTCGAGGGTCGACCCAACCATCAAAAGTCCCTCGTTCTTCGGCACGCAAAGCATACCAAAGCACGGCTTCCACTTCGCTGGCCCACCCTTGTCAACGCGGCGGAATTTCATGAGCTCGTCCCAAGGCTGCTTGGGGTGCTTCTCCGCAGTGTCAGGGTTCACGTTCGGCACCTGGCACCTTGCGCAGCGTGCGACGACGTCGAGGTCCAACTTGAACAGCATTTCGCGTTCTGGCAGGGTGGTCGTAATGCGTACGCGCTTCCAAGTGTCTTCCTCCCATGGGTGGTCGTCGCGGCCGCGCACGATGATGTTAGGCCTGAAGCGCTCGACGGTCAGAGGGTCTGCGCCGGGGATTTTGGCCAGGCGCTTGTTGAGGTCGTTGAGAGAGGCTTCGGAGGCGACTTGCAGGCTCATGACGTCTGCGAAGTGGTGTTCCTGTGGTTTGCCGTAGAGTTCTGCGCGGCCGTTGACGTTGATGTTGCGGTGCTGAGGGCCTTTGTAGACGAGCGCGACGTCTTGCTCAAAGAACTTGGTGAAGGTGGCGTTGATTTCGTCGCTGTATTCGTAGGCATCGGTCTTCTCTTCCCAGATTTCGACGTCACTGAGCGTGGTGTTTGAGGCTAACCATTCTTTGGTTGGGAAGGCCGGAATGACAACGCGGGCTTCTGTGCCGTGAACGGTAATTTCGAGCTGGGTTTGATTGTCTTGAACGATAATGTTGGTGTCAATGAGGGTCATGGCTGGGTTGGAGCGGATGGTCATGAACTTCCGGTCAGACTTCGAGATGAACATCCAGTTGCGGTCAAGTAGGAGTCCAGTCTTGCGCAGACGCGTCTCGTCGACTTCAATGCCACGGCATGACTTGATGGGGTAGACCCTCATAGAGACGATTTGCGTGGGAGGCGGTATGGGTGGCGAGCCTGGTTTGTGGACTGCTTCCGAGCCAGCGCCCAGTGCTGCATTGGTATGGTACTCGACCGGATCGCTAGGTGGGGTGATCTGGGCGTAGACGACCAAGGTTACGAATCCCATGATAGTCATGAAGAAGATGATGCCAGACAAGTTGACCAGGTCGTGGAAGTTGTTGGGGTCAAAGTTGCGGACCCATTCCCATGCACTGGCTGGCGTGATGGATCGAACATTCTCCAGAAACTGTTTGAAGGCCTCCATCTTGGGCTGGTTCTGCCTGCTTCACGGATTGTTGACAAAATGTTGCTACCCAGTGGATGGGCAGCGAGCTTTTATCTTTGCCTTTTGCCAGTGGCCGTGCGGTAGGATCGCACTGTATCGAGGCGACGGTCGCACAAGCAAGTCCGATATAGCCGGCAAGATGTTCTCGTCGTCTAGAAAAGGAGTCACGCGGCGAGTTGGCCCAAAACAGTGTGTTCGAGCGAGCTGGTGTCCGAGAATCTGAGAGTCTGGAGTCAAGTGGGGTTTCGATGTTTAATAAATGCACGGATTGGAGAAACGCGCGCTAGAGCGTTTCCAGGCGTCATCTTGGTAATCTTATTTGGCGGGTGCGGTCAGCGAGTATCTTTCGTCATTGGAGAAAATATCAAAATAAATATGCCTTGCTACTGTTATGATAGAAGTGTGTTCTGTAATTAAGCTACAACATCTAGTTGATGACGACTCATGCCATTGACGTTTTGATTACAATTCGGTCAGATCAGCGCTAGTGCACTCAACGTAAAGCGTGATACAATATCTGCATCTCCATGTTTGTTATGCGAACAGCTAGAGTCACTCCCACAACAAACCTAGCCAGAAATAGTGCATAATACCGAAATGGCCGCTGCAGACGCTACCACTCCCAAGGTCTTCCTGATTAGGCATGGACAGACCGAATGGTCACAGAATGGAAGATATACAGGCACAACCGACATCCCACTGACCAGCCATGGTGAAGACCAGGTTCAGGCTACTGCTCAGCTTGTATATGGCAAGGGCAGACTGATTGATCCGGCAAAGATTATCAATGTCTTTTTGTCACCGAGGACAAGAGCCATCAAGACTTACCAGCTGCTTTCGGGGCAGACGGAAGGCTATGAGGTGACGGAGAATTTGGCAGAGTGGAACTATGGGCAAGCCATCTCCTGCTCGCCTGCCTGAGACGTATAGTATAGCTGACTTGTACTTGTAGTGACTATGAAGGCCGCGTCACAAAAGACATCAGAGCCCTGCGCAAAGAGCGTGGTCTTGACAAGGACCAAGAATGGGACATTTGGAGAGACGGATGTGAGGGCGGAGAGTAAGATGACCTTCACGGCTTCAAATGCTCCTTGATTTGTGCTAACCTCCTACCAGATCTCCTGCAGAACTGTCTGCGCGTCTCGACAAATTGATTGAGCAGATCCGCGAAATCCAGGCGCCGCACATGTACGACAGCGAACCCAAGGACATCATCTTGGTCGCACACGGCCACACTACCAGAGCGTTCGCCAAGCGATGGCTGGGATATGATCTCTCCTTCCCGCTCAGTTTGATGATGGAGCCGGGTGGTGTTGGCATCTTGAGCTACCAGCACAACAATGTGAAGGAGCCAGCTCTGCTGCTGGGCATCAGCTACCCGCTCCAAGGGCAGTAGATATGATATATACTGCAAACGATAGAAATCATATCGCAGAGGGTGCCTCAAGTACCACTACCTGAAGAGTCTGGCCTCCAGTGATGACTACGCTACGCTAGTCTGCTGCCAGCAAGCACGTGGCAAAATAACATATGTGTCATCTAGCACATTTCTTCTCATTGGCTCATATCAGGGCGAATTTAGAGCTGTCGATTTCATTGCTCGTCCAGCACCGCAAGCAGGCCTGATACAGAGGTCACCTCGAACCCTTTTTGTTTCATACCAGGTAGAGCTTTCCTTAGCATGGGTACGGTCCAAGATCGTCGATCGTGGCAAATGATGACTGCGCCTGGCCGGAGCGAGCTGAGAATGTGCCAGGCATTTATTCTCCATCGTGAGATAAATGGATCATGTGGGTAGATGCTCCCCAGGATCGTTTGATAGCCTGCTTTCTCGGCGATTGCAAGGATTCTTTGGCTGAAGACTCCCGATCCAGGGCGGAAGTAGTGACTTGAGCGCACACGACCGCCTTGCTCGTATGCATGATTTATGAGTGCATCAACTTGGTCGATTTCTTGTGATAGCACCTCGGACGAAAGCGAGACGCTTGGCTCATCGTGCATGGCGTGGTTCCCGAGTTCATGTCCGGCCCGGACAATGTCGGCTAGGACTCCTTCGTTACCGGGAACCTGGTTCCCGATCACAAAGAATGTGGCTGTTGCATCGTTCTCCTTTAAGATGTCCAGGATCTCGCGAGTATAGGGTGATGGCGCGTCGTCAATAGTTAAAGCTACTAATTTCCGGCTCGCCTGGATCTGGAAGAGCACAGATGGACTGCGTGACTGGAGATATGAGATGACCGACTTAGGAGGCTTGTATATTATGTATGCTGGCAGCAGCACAAGAAGCAAGACTGTCAAGGCCAGAAGCTGGAGAGCCATGCGGATCTTGCGAGCTCTTCGCCGAGACCAGCGACCGGGAAGGCGGAAGAAGGGGTTGATGAGGGGCATGAGGTGGGATTCACCTTGCAACGTCAGCCATGTTTTTCCGGTGATATATGACAGCAGTACATTCTGTAAGGTGCTGCGTGTATTGTGTTACTTCTCCTGGGCTGGACACGTGAGGCGAAACACGTGAGCAGGGAACGTGCGGCCCGCGATAAGATAAGGGACAAAGTCCAAATACGATGCATTGACACCCCTTGCTTCCCTTGTTCCTCTTTGCCATTAACCGGAGTCTTGACTGGTCAATCGACAGATATTACACCTTCTGACAGCGAGTAGAGATCACACGGGCTGCTATGAAGAATCATGATCCATTCTGGAGAATGATAAATGTCCAGATCCACACGATACTGCACAGCGCGAACCCTTCAAGATCGCAGATACGTTGTGTCTCCGGGATGTGATTGACGTCCATCCTGTCATCATACACTGTCTGTGGAAATCTTTCTTCAGGTGAATAGCTGTTCGTTCGGGTGACCGACTATCCACCACTTGGTGGTGCACTGTGGGCGAGACCAGAACTCTTCTCGAAGACTATCACGTTGTCCAGGTAACAGTTACTGCAGGGTACTTCGGTCGCCTGACTCCCGTCGGCATGCCGCATACCATTCAAGAACCCGTACCGTGTGCATTCTTCGCTCCAGCGAAAGCACATCCGGACCACGACCGACTCTCGGCTGTCCTCACCGTAGCAACGCCAACTGTTTAGATGTCGGCTTGCTCTGGCAAGTATTAGGGCCGAAAGAAGCCTGCAAACACATGTTTGCAAGATAGCTACGGCTTTCTATTCTCCCAAGTGTATACGTTTTCTTATTCTTGTGAATTATACGCAGTTATATTGCCTTCAGTCGAACGACAAAATGAAGAACCAAAAACTACGGCTCACATTTTTGGCATTCGCCGACTTGCTATCAACACTTCCCAGGTCGGTCCGGTCGCAATCCGCTTGTCTATCTCTGAGGCCACCTATCCAACAAATCGTTTACGAACAGGCCGTGTCAATCAACACCGATGTGTTGTACAATACGACTTTTTACCCTTTACCTGAGGCCGCCATCACTGTCACCAATGCGCCTACAAGCTATAGTGGAATAACGACGCTACAGTGGACGTCTACTATCTTGGAGATCGACACTGGCTCATCAAATCGTGTCACTCACTCAAGTGCACCGGCGCCTAGTCCAACCCAGGTTGAAGACACCTTCGTTCTTGTCGCAATGAAAGCCAGACAAGTCGAAAAACGCCAGTCTGGGAGCTATTTCGTCAGCAGCGAGGGCACAATTACGAATGACTGCACGACCGCACCCATATACACAGCGAGAAATGGCGTGTTAACCGCCACTGTCAATGGTGTCGTGTACACATATTCCACCTCGGCTGGCGTGGGCTATGCGCCGTTTGTACCCAGCACCGTACCAGGTTCAATCACGACTGCTTTTACAATCGGCGCAAACGCCGTCTTGCAGTGGCAGAACGAAGCTTTCTACAATGGTCAAGCCAATTTCTGTGCGGTGCAGAACGGGACTATATATGCGGTCTTTGCTCAGGACGCTCAGCCTCAAGGGTATCGCTTGCCTCGAATACGATCTCTGTCAGCGAGGTACAATGGTTATAGAATTGATTTACTGATGCTGTCTACAGCTGCTTTTTCATCTCGCTGTCGCTCTTCGATGTATCCTCTTGCCAGGCAATCTCACTGGCCACAATTACTGGACCTCCAGGGCCGCCGGGCCCAATTGGAAGCACTGGACCACAGGGAATTCAAGGCATACAAGGTTCAACTGGAGCTACGGTGCGGTAGTCTCCGTCCTAGCAGATTCGCAAGATCGGCATCTGACGATAGTGTGCAGGGCAGTCAAGGTCCGCCGGGACCAATTGGAAGCACCGGGCCACAAGGAATCCAGGGCGTACAAGGACCGGTTGGAGCCACGGTAACACACATGGCTTCGAACGAGAATCGTGCTTCACAGATCTAACGACGACAACAGGGAAGTCAAGGACCTCCAGGCGCAACAGGGAGCACTGGACCGGAAGGTATTCAAGGTGTGCAAGGTGAACAAGGTATCCAGGGTGTGCAAGGCATACAAGGAGCCACAGTAAAGTACACACCTTGTGGTGTCGACAGACCAACTAGCTGATATATATTCTCAGGGCAGCCAAGGACCGCCTGGGGCCACCGTAAGCTTCTCTTTGCATCTATGAAAATCACGGATCTGACGCTAGACTGCAGGGTGCTACAGGCGCCACGGGCATCCAAGGTATACAAGGCATACAAGGGTTGCCAGGAGCTACGGTGAGGCCCCAGATGCATGCATTAAGACTGAACTCTAACGCCTGTAAATAGGGACCAACAGGAACTCAAGGTATACAGGGCATTCAAGGCTTGCCTGGTCCTACAGTGAGTCTTGAGCACAAGTCTGAGCCCTTAATGACATAAGTTGACACCTCAATCAGGGCCCTGAAGGCGCCACTGGAACCATTGGGCCGTCCGGGCCGTCAGATAGGTCTCTCCTGGTGACAGCATCCATATCCTGGGATCAAACTGACAGTTCATGCACGCCCAGCAGGAAGCACCGGTGCAACAGGGGTTCCTGGCGCAACTGGATCGACCGGACCGACTGGACCTACAGATAAGTCCTCTTATGATCAATCGCGATGTCTTAGCTGACTTCTCATCCACGCCCAGTGGGAAGTACTGGCCCAACAGGACCGACGGGAGTTCCTGGTGCAACTGGATCGACCGGGCCCACTGGTCCCACAGATAAGTTCACCCTAATTATCGATTACAAAGCTCTCAACTGACCTTCAATTTACGCCCCGCAGGCAGTACTGGTCCATCTGGCGCCACCGGCGCAACAGGAGCTACCGGAACGATTGGACCAAGTGGACCTTCGGATAAGTTGTACCCGGTCCATATAGTAGCCACTCAACTAATGATCTGTTCACGCCCAGCAGGAAGTACAGGGCCAACAGGACCTGTAGGTGCAACCGGATCCACGGGTCCAAGCGGGCCTTCAGATAAGTCTCTCCAATCGTCTGAAACGTACATATATGTACCAGGCTGACATCGAATCTACGCCCAGCAGGAATTCCTGGTCCGTCGGCGCTGCCAGGCAACATCTTCGGCTACCTGGGATGTTATGCGCAAACTGGCGCTTCGAGTTCGACTTCTGGGAAAGCTTTGAGTAACTTCCAGTCTACGTACACGACGCTCGGGAACAGCAGATGTAGCGAAACCTGTCGACTGGGCAACTTCAATTACTTCGGCACTGTCAATGTCGGAAGTGCCAGCGTGGATTGTTATTGCGGCAATGCCCTCAGGTACGAGTTCAGATATGGCAAACTTCCTTTAGGTACGCGAACATGCTAACAGAAATTACAGTATGGTGACCAGGTACGATTGGAGATGCATAACTTGCGACTTCTAGATGTGCTGACGATCCTGCAGTAGCAATTCATTCCTCGGAATGGGCGGAGTTACTGGACCAGCTGGAGACAACAACTGCTATTCCTGTGTCGGCGGTGCCGCTGCAACACCGGGGAGCGTCAGCGGCATTTGTGGTAACTCCTCTGTGACAACGATTGCCATCTATGCTCGAGGGTTCTGAGGGCCCGCATTTGTCTGCAAAGATGGGAGCCCGCAATGTGGCAGCTTGACTTGGTGCGTAAACAGTAGGGCAGATAGCGGGTCGGTACTTCGTTGTATAGCTTAGCGCATAGCACATATTTGTAGAAGGCACTGCTTCAAAAGTTTAATCCTCGTCAGCGAGTCAGAATGGATTGGTGGCGTTTTAATGACTTTAAACAAAGTTACTTTCTGTGAAATGACATATCATTTTGTAGTCAGGGTCGGTTCTCGATGGTCACATACCCGCTCTCGACCTATTCCGCAAACATACTAGCACAACAGCAACCGAGATGCGGATCTACCACTAACAGTCTCCCAGAGTATCCTCTGTTATTCTTGACACTACGTCTGCTAGACTGCCAGACTTTAAAATCGTTTTGTGAACTGCACGCATGGAAGCCAGTCTGATCTCCGGTATGCCCTATTCTAGAATCACAATTATTCTCTTTGACAAATATTACGTGAGAATTCAGCATGCGAAGCGTTATCTCGTGGCAGTCTGTCGAAACATCTTGGCCAATTGTACTGGGTCTGCATTCTTGTTCTGTTGTTGTTGTTGCAACTCGATAAAGACGGTTAGAAGAAAAATCTCCCACTTGGCCTTGAGGTAGCACAGACGATCTCCAGAGACAATGGTCTCGATCAAGAAATATTTTTGAGGTCCGCTACCTTGGCGATGACGGTGTAGCCAGTAACAGATATAGATCTTACAGTCAATATTCGCCTTCTGACTCCACTTCGCGCGAGCAAAATTTGTTCTAGAAAACAAAGGGCGCTAGGCATGTCCTAGTCCTCTCTTGAGAGCACCGATGTCAGAGTACTCATAGCATGCAGCCGTGATTGCAGTACACCAGACAGGCCGGGACCCGAAGCTCTCCCAGCACCCCATGGTTACAAAACGCGTGGTAATGCGGGCTCGCGGGGATGCGTTGCGATGCACGTTCTGCACTCCTAACGAGTTGGCCTCCACTTCGTTTGCAGCGTTGAGTGGAGGAACCGGCTTCCAAGCGTTGCACATCGGATACAAAGTCGGGTACATTTTCGGATACAGAGAGCCAGTCGGAAGCCAGCTCCGCCGTCAAATTTGCGTGCCGTTCCCATAGAGAGTAATGCTTCCGATACTGCTTTTGAACTTCACTACAACCGCATTCTTGCTATCCTTTACAGCTCCGGGCAATAAGATTTTGCTGAACAATATGCCGTCGATCCGGTGACGCACTTGGCCTTGCTCGACATAAGGTTATGATTTCGCGTGGCAGGCGGCGAAACCTCGTCGATCGTTAGTCAGGAGACCTTGTTACCGGCTTGGCAGCAGTGTTGGCACTTGGCTACTTCCTCCGGCTCCGAGGCCTTAGAGTGCACTTGGCGCCAGTCTGCGACGCTGGTCGTCGACGGCGGTGATAAAGCGAAGAAGCACGATCCATGCTGCGAGAAGGCATTCTGTGCAGTGACGTCTCCACATAAGGCTTGGGGGCCCGCATCGCTCCAAACGGGGCCTTGGAGGGCTGGTGTGACGAAGCGCACAAGCAGCACCAACGCCTTGACCGGCCTGCCCTACGCTGCATAAGATGGCATTAATCGCAAAAGTGACGTCTCCACATAACGCTGGGGGCCCGCATGGCTCCAAACGGGGCGGCAAGGACCAGTGTTTGGATCCGCAGGTGGATGTTAAATCCTTGGCCAACGCGAATATTTAGAAAGAGGTCGCGCGCCCTCAGATTGATGTGAAGAAGCAACTGATTTCGTCGCCTGGCGGATCTCCACTGACTATCTGAATTGCTTTGGGAAGATGGGTCTCGGGTCGTTGTGAGTGCTTCTTACCAATCTATCTGTGTGGAGGCCAAATAACCACGCGTTACTGACTCTCTACCAGTTCCATTCGCGTCAATGGCGCCGAATGTGGCATTGAAGCCATTGCTCTTGGAGTTGTCACTTCCATCGGTGGCTTCCTCTTCGGTTATGACACGGTCCGTTCGAAAAGTATCACACCCATATCAACCGAGCTGACGATTGGACGACAGGGCCAAATCAGTGGCATTCTCATTTTCGAGGACTTCCTTCGACGCTTCGGCGAACCTGACCCAAGCGCGGCAACTGGATATTCGATCGCTGCAACAAGATCCTCGATCCTAGTCTCGCTCATGAGCATTGGCTCTCTCATCGGAGCACTCTTTGGTGCATACACGTCTGACTGGTGGGGTCGTCGAAGGAACTTGGCCTTCGGTGTGATCATCTTCATTCTTGGCAACATTGTCCAGATCACCGCAATGCAATCTTGGATACACATGATGATGGGCCGCTTTCTGGCGGGTATCGGTGTGGGTATTCTCAGTGTTGGTAAGTGCGAAGAAGATGCTGATACTGCTATGGACCTTACTGACCTTGTCCAGGTGTACCCATGTTCCAATCCGAATGTTGTCCACGTGAGATCAGAGGCGCGGTGGTAAGTGACAGAAGGGTGCAATCCATAATGATGTCTGAGACACTGTACTAATGTAAATCCTTCACTCTGCAGGTTGCCTCATATCAGCTCATGATTACTATTGGAATCCTAGTGTCGAACCTGATCAACTACGGTGTCAGAGAAATCGAGGACACGGACGCTTCCTGGAGAATCGTAATTGGTCTCGGCATCGGTTTCTCCATCCCTCTTGGCGTTGGTGTTCTCTTCTTGCCCGAATCTCCTCGCTGGCTGGCTGGTAGGGATGACTGGGAAGGAGCCCGCATTTCGATGGCCAGGTTCCGCGGTCTGAAGCACGACCCTAACAACCAGTTGATCGAGGACGATTTCGGAGAGATGTACGACAGCATCCAGCAGCAGAAGAGCGCTGGTGTTGGCAGCTGGTTGGAATGCTTCACCGGCAGCGCAGGAAAGCCTCGTGTTGTCTACCGCACACTTCTCGGTCTCGGTGTCCAGTTCCTGCAGCAGTGGACAGGCGTCAACTACTTCTTCTACGTAAGTTTACTGCCGTGATCGCTCTCATTTATTCTCTAACACTTCTTCCAGTACGGTGCCACCATCTTCACATCAGCCGGTATCAACGATCCACTTCTTGTGCAGTTGATCCTCGGAGCCGTCAACGTCGCAACCACTTTCCCCGGCTTGTACTTGATCGAAAGACTCGGTCGTCGCATTCCATTGATCTACGGCGCTTTCTGGCAATCAGCATGGCTGCTGATCTTCGCCGCGGTCGCAATTGCACGCCCTCCCACCGAGTACGAGAGTTCGGGCATCGTTATGATCGTCGCTGCTTGCATGTTCATCGCTTCCTTCGCCATGACCTGGGGTCCATTCGCTTGGGTCGTCATTGGCGAGATCTTCCCTCTCCGCACCAGAGCAAAGCAAGCATCACTCGCAACAGCAGGAAACTGGCTCGGTAAGTCCAAAGATTAACCATTCCATTGAATAACTCATCTGACATGTAATCTCAGGCAACTTCATGGTCGGTTTCCTCACCCCCTACGCCACCGACGGCATCAGCTACGGCTTCGGCTTCGTCTTCTGCGGCACCAACTTGGCTGCCGGCCTCATGGTCTACTTCTTCCTGTACGAGTCCAAGTCACTCGCGCTCGAGCAGGTCGATGTCATGTACAGTCAGCCTGGTCTCAAGCCGTGGAAGAGCACGAAGTGGTTGCCCGAGGGTTACACCGACCGCAACACCCGCGACCCGCAGTTCTGGGAGCGTCGCTACTCGGTCGACGACAAGGTCTCGTCTGCGGACCGCACCGAGGACGTGCGCAAGGCGCATATTGGCGACGCATAAATTGCATTATCTTTACTGGAGGTTTTAGACCTGCTATAGAGAGTTGGTATGACTGCTAGGTTGATCGGCTTGATGATATCTTGATTTCGTTCATAAAGCCCAAGCTAAACTACTCTTTCGAGCATCACATGACTTCGTTAATTACTATACCACCGAAACGCGCTTTTCCGACATAATCATCTCTGCATACACGCTCGCCCAAGGGGAATTGTAACAATGCTCAACACAAGTTTCCTCTGAGTTCTTGCTCTCGCTCGATGGCTTCGAACAGGGATTTGAAGTTTCCGGCACCGAACCCGGAGAAGTTATTGCGCTGGATGATCTCAACAAAGACTGTCGGTCGATCCATGAGGTGCTGTGAGTGAATGTTAGCACGTGCTCTGTGGATCGTTTCGGCTGACTCTTGTCGACTGACCTTTGTGAAAAGCTGCAATAGATATCCGCCCTCGTCAAAGTCAATCAAGATATCGAGTCGCTTGAGCGTCTCGAAGTCTTCGTTCAACTCCATACCAGAAGTTTTCAGCCTCTGTGCCATAGCTTCATAGTACGTCTCGGGCACCTTGATGAACTCCACACCTCTAGCCTTCAGGTTCGTGATAGCGTCGATGATGTTCTCTGTGCGAAGAGCAATGTGCTGCACGCCAGCACCTCCATTGAAGTCGATGTACTCTTCGATCTGTGACTGCTTCTTGCCCTTCGCCGGCTCGTTGATGGGCATCTTGACGACTTCGTCTGGGGAAGCCATGACGATGGACTTCAGCGCCGAGAACTCGGTGCAGATATCTTTATCGTCGACGCTCCAGAAGCGGTGGAAGCCGAGGGCTTTTTCGTAGTACGCGCAGATGTCTTCCATTTCGTCCCAGTCTTGGTTGCCAACGCAGTGATCGATTGCTTCGAGGTTGACGGCTGGGAGGAACTTGTTGAGGGGGTCAGAGCTGGTCTCGGCGCGGTAGCCCGGAAGGAAAGCTCCGTGGTATGAGGATCTTTCGATCAAGGTGTGCGTGGTGTCTCCGTAAGTCTGTATGGCGGCGACTTTCACAAAACCGGTCTTGTCGGAAACCTTTTCTGGTGATCTCACAGGTGTGGCGCCCGCGTCGATGGCTGCGTTGAAGATACCATCGACCGAGTCAACCTCGAATGCTACATCTGCATAACCAGTCAGCTGACAACTTCGATCATAGCAGTGCAAGGTTCTTACCCTTCACAGCGTCACCATGAGCTTCCAAATGGCTATGGATCTCCTTCAATAATCGTTGGTCATCTGGACTGTACTGTTCCAGGTCCTTCAGGCCTCGCAAAGGCGATGTGAGAACGAAAGTTACAGCCCCGTTACGGACGACATGTGATGCGATAATCCTTGAGCCGGTTTCGAGACCTCTGTATGCGATTTTCTCAAATCCCATACGAGTAACGAAGAAGGCAGCGGCCTGCTTGGCGTTGCCTACATACCAGTGGACATGATCATATGCCTTATATGATGCAACGTCCGTGTTGGATAGGTGTTCATGTGAGGTGGGCGATGAGGGGATGTCGGCGAGTGCGATTGGAGCCATCTTGTTCAGATGTACGAATGTTATGGAAGACTAGCTTGATGATGAAGACAGGGAGATGAGGCAATGTGAGAAATATGAAAAAGGGTGTTAAAGGCAAGTCTCAGAAATAGAATATCAGATACCCATGCGGCATTGACGGATAGGCATTTGGTCTTCTGCTTGCAGCGGCATAACTCTCAGCTCGGCTCTCGATACTATGATGAAGCAATACATATCTCGGCTCTTGCAGGTTTCAGTGTTCGAGCTCGGCGTGAGCAGTATTTCGGACCGGAGAACAGCGGCTCCAGCCCATTGGACCAATCGTATAGCGCCAACGCACCGTGGTTATCCGAGCATAATATCATAGCAGCCGGTGCGCTGGCCGATCAAGATTGTTTGAAATGGCTAGGCGAATCTGAACCCACTTCTGTATACCTTAGCATTATTGAGTGACATGTAGTCCGTGATACGCACCTCGCGACGGACCAATCAAACACACACTAAATTATTTAAGATCTTTTGGAGCAAAGCCCCACCACGAACCAGCCGTGAATTATATTGTAGAAACGTACACATTGAACATTTAATGATTGGCATTATTTCGTACAGAACCTTGCCTCCAAAATGTACCCAATACTAGCTTCTCCATGTGGACCTTCGCATCTGTACCTGAGCCGAATTTCTTGAGCCCTCTTGATGCATGCAAAGCTCGTTCACATCAAGCACGGCTGTGCGATTTATCTCGTGTTCTCCAACCGATACCGGATCGTTGATCACCTCATGGATGTTTCACAAATACATATGAATAGCAGAACTATTCGTGCTGCGACAGCATGTATATCCTCTATGCGACAGTGGACAGCGCCATAAGCCGTTATTGCATTGGGAGAAATACCGCATCAGGGAATCGGCCAAGGTCTCGGGCCTGAAAGAGGTGCTGACTTGGGTGGTAATGTGAGACAGTAACCAGGACCGGGGGCATATATGTATCTCGACGGTCGCCGAGGAAGATCGGATGTTCAGAGGGCTTGTATGCTTGAGATAACATCAAGAGCTCGCTCCGACGCCCAAGATGTTATACTTGCTCTTAGAGGATGCAATTTCCTGTTGTAATGCATCCTTGACGATAGCTCCGCACATCTTAGCGTACGGGTTGGTTCTGACGGCCATCTGTTTGCCCAGAGCGTTTCCGTAACGTCCACCGCGAGCAAAGTCATCGCTCGCGATCTCCTCGATACCAGCTGCACTAGAGGTCGCAAGACTGCTTAAGCCATGTATGACGTGACCATTCTTGGTCATATCGGCGAGCTTGAGAAGTAAGAAGCCTCTATGGGTATAGGCGGTGGCAAGTACTTTGCTCTGATGCGCTGAAGCGCCACTTGCGGGATCTGATGGTGCTGCAAGTTCAATACCTCGACTAAGGTCGTCAAAGATGCGTGCACTTTCAGTCGTGTAGTCAGACGAAAAGAGGTCTTCTACGTCTATCAGGAGGCGTGACGCTTGTGCGCGGTTGACGTATGCCGACGCATATTGTGGAAATTCATCGATGAGCAGCGATAGATCTTGAACGACGCTTTCGACCACGAGTCTGTTCTGCTGTTCGGCAGCAAGTGGCTGCAAGATCTTGTGTTCGCGCTTTTCGATGGCGGAAAAGATGTTCTCTGTGAAATGTGGCAGCGCTGTTGTTGCTGGAGACTTGTCGATAGCTGGCGCGGATGCAGCCTCCGGGTCGAAGAGGCTCTGCAGGACTAGATTGTCGCGAGAGGAGAGTGAAGTGGCCATTTCGTGATAAATTGATATGGTGGTAACCAGATTGTGTGTCAAACTGGCAAAGATCTATGTAGCCGCAATAGTCACATGCACAAATATATTTGATAATATACATGCATCATGAACCTATGCCGGTCTCCTTCAGCCGAAGCCGAAGGGCCGCCGTGAACGCGTTGCGTGCCGCTGTTCTCCGAAGACTCCACATCATCTCTCCATCGATATCCGGCAGCCTTGGGAACGTATTCCGCGACGCGTCCATCACTGCCGACATGCCTGCAAACCGCCGAGAGACTCCCTCGCGTGCATACAAAGCGTGTTTGTCGTGTCGGAAGCGCAAAATTCGTTGCAACCTGGGACCGAGCAACCAGGCACCATGTCAGCGATGCCAGCGCGAATCGCGTGAATGCATCGTTCCAGAAGAACGCTCGTGGAAGAGGCAACATGAGACTCCTCGGAGAGGTCCTTCGAGCAACACTGGCTTCGAATCCTCACGTTCTGTCCATGATGGTGCCTCGCCCTCGTATCCGACATCGAATGTGGCCTCGCGAGCACAACAAGACGGTCGCTTGGAAGCTGAGACGTGCTCTACTTCAGCGCCAGCACGAGCATCCAATGCTGGCTTAGAAAATACGATCGTCACTACAACAGTCACTAATGGAAATGATGCCTTGGGACTCCTGTTCAGTGACATCAGATCTGGCCAAACGACGACAGCATCCGACCCAGCCAATGGAGGTGGTGCTGCACAAACTTCTGTGGAAGAGCCAATGGCCGCGCAATCACATCGTCCGTCCTTTGCAACGCCAGGAGAGCTGCGCCCCATACAGGCCAGCGATGAAGTCAAGAATGCCTGGAAATCCAGCAAGCTTGGACAGATGGGTTGGCTGCGTGCGCATGAGGTTACTTCACTAGTTGATTCGTAAGTGTTTTTGCCGAAAGCTTGCCCTGTTCGAGCACTAACTAGTGTTCAGCTTCCTTGATAACTTGGCTCCTTTGACACCCGTGATATCAGACCAACATCACCGAGAACTTCGTAATCATGCACAGTTGATCTCGAACGAGCCTTTGCTCTGCGCAGTAGTTCTGATGATATCTTCTCGGTACAACGAAATTCCTGGCCCAACTAGTCTATCGCATGCTTTTAATATTCACTCATGCATCTGGCGCTATTGCCAAAAAATGGTGACGGCTCTCATCTTCGGGCAAAGCAGGCTTGCACTTGGCAGTGACACATCATATGGAACGATTATGGCACTTCTTCTCCTGTGCGAATGGCATCCTCGAGCCTTCCACTTCTCTCCCGATGCCGACGGCCTGGGAGGCTTTGCAATGCCCGCTTTGAGTAGTGACTCGGAACAGGAAGAGCAGACAGGGCACGAAAGGTGGCTGACTCAAGTGCATGAAGCTGTCCAATGTTCGGATCGAATGTCAACAATGCTGGTCGGATGCTCTCTAACTCTATCTCACGAGCTGCGAGTTTTCGATGATTCGGACGAACGAGGGGACGATACTGTTTTCTCAGTCGTTTCACTACAACAGGCGCACGTTCGCCATCTGGTTTATCTTTACACGCACCTCCTAGCGGATAAGCCGAGCTTCACTTCTCTGTTGCCAGAAAAAGTGTCTCAACTCCTAGCAGAGAACAGAAGTGTTGGAGACACGGCCGATAGAACGTATAACATCAACAAGGCATGGCTGGAGCTGAGTGATCTATGGAGATCGTTTCAAGAGATGGCACCAACCATGAAATCGACAGCTTCTGGCGACATACGTGCCCGAAAATATCTCAGCTTGGTCGGTCACTTCACATCCTTACTGACTCAGTGGAGCCAACGACATATTCAAAGCTCAGGTATGTCTTCCCCCAAGAGGCGCTATACTTCATATACTGACCAGAATACAGACATGGCTGGCGGGTTGCAAAAGATTCTGGCCATTGAGTACAACTATGCACAAGTGCGATGCAACTCTTTCGGGATGCAAGTACAGGTTGAACGCATGCAATCGAACGGGCAGACATCTACATCAGGCCTCGCGTCTGACAGCAGCTCCACGGAAGCTAGTCCCGCAGTCGCCACAGCCTACGCCGAGAACGTCACCACACATTGTTGCGCCCTGCTGACGATAATCGTTGACATGCACAAGGATCAAGCCTTGCGCTACGCACCAGTGCGAGTCTTCATGCGAACCGTCGCCGCTTCAGTCCTCCTGCTCAAGACTCTCGCCATCGGCGTACGAACACGTCAGCTGAAATCCGCTCTCGATCTCCTCGACCGCGTAATCCGCGCGCTCGAGTCAAGCGCTGTCGACGATGTACACCTCGCTCGCCACTACGCGACTCTCTTGAATTCCTGTCTCCAGCGAGCCAGGAGCAGCTTCGCTACCGTGAGCATGAGACCGGCGACACCGGGATGGGCCACTCCCACGCACACCGCAAGCACTCACAGCGGCCAAGTGGCAGCCGCAGCAACCACAGCGCCATTCCAAGAGCAAAACGAAACTGCTGTTTCCGATGCCGAGGCAGCATTCGGCCTCGAAGGCGACCACTGGTGGGCGCTGCCTTTCGGCCCCGAGAACGACATCTTCTCAGATCTCATCCCTGGCGATCACGATTTGCAGACTTTCGGGTACATGGGCAGCGGTCTCATGAGCTTTCCCTGAGAACACATTTTACTCCAATGTCAGTGCTCACGAACGAGACGAGGACATTTGACGGACTGGTGGGGGCTAGAACGCAAATGGGAATCTCACTGCAGGATGATATTGGCTTCGAACACCCTGGAACCCTGGAACAGATGGGAATAGAAGATATGGTGATCTAGAAAGAAACCCCGTTCGATCGTGAAATGTCCAAAAGAACTAAGGACTTTATCTGCACTATCTGCTAAACCCTCTGTAATCACTAGCAAATATGAAAAAAGCAAAGACTCCACGCTACTTGAAGTTGTCAGACAAACTCCGCCAATTCCATGAATTTTTTTATACAATCAGAAAAAAAGAGAGTGCACTCTTGTCCCCCACTGCTCCGCCAATGCCCCCCCCCTTGAACCCCCATGGAAAACAAAAATACGAAGAGAATGGCTGGCTGGGAGGGAAATCAGAAGCCTCTGCTCTTCATAAAAAAAGAGAAAGAAAGCCTCAATTACATATTAGCCAGCTCGAAATCAATCTGACTGTCCAGGAAAGTCCTCCTGTCGCCCGTGAGCTGGCACTGCAACTTCTGCTCCGCCAGCGCCTTGAGCTGCTTCTTCGTGACGGTGTCGAGGTCGACCTCAGCCAGACACTCGCGGATGGCGTTGGCGATGCTCTCGTTGCTGGGGCCCTGGGTGACGAAGCCGGCGAGATCATTAGTGGAAGCAGGGCGGGAGTGGGCTGCGCCGGCACCGTAGGGTGAAAGAGCGCGCTGTTGGGGCGGGAAGGCGCCGAATTGCTGTTGCTGGGCCATTGGGGGAGAGGGGCCGCCGAATTGGGCAAGGTTGTCCTGGGACTGCATGCGGTAGTTGTCGCTGAGGTTTCCGCTGGACATGAGGCGTTGGTTCTGTTCGGCGCCAGGGTGGTCGGTGTAGCGGGAGTAGGTGCTCTGGCGGTTGAGGGCGTTGTATGGTCCAGGTGACGGCTGGGGAGGGCGGTAGAATTGTTGCTGCTGTTGAGGGAAGCCGGTGAGGATGGTGGAAGCGGGCTTGGTGGCGGAGGAGTAGACGGAGTGGATGTCGTCCATTTCGTAGCCAGCGGCACCGTACGGCTGGTCATACATCATGGCGTCCTTCTCCATGGGCATGCCACGACGTCCGGGCAAGTTGTTGGCCAGCGCGTAGTCGTCCCAGCGTTGAAGAGGGATGGAGCGGGGATCGAAGCCTTCGTCCTCACTGGCGACGACCTTCTTGCCACCCTTTTCTCCAATGACGACACGAGTGTTACCCCACGAGAAGTCATCCTGCTTCCAGAAAGAGTATACTGGAAGAATAAAGGAGTAGATAGGGTAGGCAATCATGTAGATGATCATCCATCCGATGTGTTGCCACTGTCTCTTGACGATGAAGATGACAGCTTGTAGACCGTAGACACCAGCAATCATGATGATCGAGATGAGAGGGAATTGTCCTTCGTGAGCAGCAACACGGTAGATGAGGTAAGCCAGGTAAGCGCAAGTAGCCGGAAGGATGATGGTACCCATCAGATCGATGAAGACGACGAAGCGCATACTAAAGCAGCAGAAGCCACAAAGATCCTTGATCCAGACAAGTTCAGCCAAGTTGTGAATAGTAGAATTGATCCAGCGACGTCTCTGGGAGAGCAAAACGCTCCACTGATCAGGTGCTTCCGTAAGGGCGTATGCATCCGCAACGAACTTGTAGGATGTCGTGGGGAAGTGCTTGATCATGAGGGTAGTAAGGTAACGATCCTCGCCAAGAGACAAGAGGTTCTTCTTGTGCAGGGTATCCAAATCGTTGATGGCGTAATCGGCGATGACTTTGTCCGAGATAATAAGAGGTCGTCCTTTGTCCGCCGTGCGAAGTCGATACATACAGAAACTGTAATCATGGTTAGCATTATGGTACACAGTGAATTGAACAGAGTGTGCTTACCATCCAGGCAAACAAGTAACACTGCCGAACAAGCTCTCGAAAGCCTTAGCCAAGTTGTGAGAAATGTAGTATTCGTACACCTGCATCATGGTCCACCAACTGCGATCTTCGTTCTCAAGAGAAGTCTCGCCACAGATACCGGCGATCTTAGCGTCATTGGCACAAGCAGCAACGAGACGGTTGAGAGAATCCTCCTTGACCTTGGTGTCAGCGTCGACTTGGAAGAGATACTCGTACAGCTCAGGATCGACACCAATGATGTTGTTGATTTGATGGAACATCTCGAGTTCAAGTGGGCTCATGGCTGAGCGGTGGTGGACCTTGTTGAGGAAGTTCATGAGCAAGACTTGACTGTCACGCTTGCCACGGTTACCAGGCTTGGACTTGGTTTGCTCAGACTCCTTGCCGACCTTGACCACAACGAGGTAAGGAACAACGTTGCCCTCGTATTCGTAAAGACCAGAGTACACTTTGCCGTAGTTGAGTTGGTCGCTGCCAGTGCCGACCGATCTGAAAGGCAGAGCGGGCGGATCGATCTTAGGGTCGACGCCGAGCACATCAAGCACAATCTTAGGGGTGGGACGATCGTTACCACCACCGACAATCATGCCGTCGCAAATGACGCAAATTAGCTTTCGCTTGTTGTCATAGGCCAATGCAGTCAAAGAATCGAGACCCTTTCTCAAAGAGTCTTCACCTTCAGTGTAAGCAGGAACCTGGCAGATAACGAATTTGTCCTGTTGTGCCGGTCGACTCTTGCTACCAAGCTGGAGGGCAGCCAAGAACTTAACCACGATGACGGTACACAGCATGATTGTGAATGCGAGCAGAATGTAGTTATTGACCTGACACCTGGGTGTGTCTCGGAAGTCAGGAATACCTGCCTTGAAAGCGTTCTCGAAACAGTTCCTGGTGTTCTCGCGCATGGTCTGGTTCTTCAAAGCGTTGAACTCCTTGCTGATATCCAAACCAGGGTTTGCCTTGACCAGGTCGGTCACGTCTTTGGAGAGGAAATCATAACCAGGATAGTTGTCCATAAGGTCGAGTGTGTAGAAGTAGTCGGTCAGGTCGTAGATGACGCCGTCGAGGATGAACCATTCGTGGCCCTCGTCAGAGCCTTCGCTCTTCAACACGTGCTTCTTGACAACAAGATCACCCTTGTAGTACTCCTTCATCTTGGGAATCAGTGTCTCGGAGTACCAGGTATCACTCTTCAGAGCCGTGTCGGGATCGGGCTGGTTAGCGCCTGTGGTATGGATAGCGGACGGGTTCTCTGCAGTAGTGTTAAACTGCAGCTGGGTCGTGCTTGAAATGCCAAGGCCACGGCAGGCCTGATCGAGAGGAACGGGGAAGATGTTGTCGACGTTTGCGCCAGCGAAAGGCGACATCTGATCTTCGGTGGTTTTAATGGCGGTATCCGAATGTTGCAGCTTCCAGAACTTGGTCATGTCGTAGACACCTCCCTTCCAGGAAACATACCAGTCGTCATCGCCTTGGTGAGTCGAGACCTGAGCCTGGTTCCATGCCTTGTCGGAGTTAGGGCAGAGGAGTTTACCGAAGAATACAATGTAGAAGATGACAATGCAGTTCATGAGACCAATCAGGAAAACAAGAGCGATCTTCTCACGCCAAGCGAGGCGGACGTCAGGTCGCTTCATGCGCCCAACGTGGTGCAAAACGAACGAGGGGCACCAGAAAGTGATGACATAAGCAAATGCCACCCAGGCGCGACGTGTGAACTCGACAGGCTCTTCGTGAACAGTCTTGCCGTCTGTGAGATCTGGATCCATCTCGCCGTAGTAGGTCACATCCTGGTGCTTGTCGTCACCCTTGAAGCCAAGGCCATAGTCACCACCACCGGTCATCTTGGTGGGTGCCAGAGACTTTGCCCCAAGACGGCTAGGTGCAGCGAGACTGGGTGCCCTACTGACAAGATTGTCACGGGACTCACCGTACTGAGAGCCGCCAAAGAAGGGATTTTCGATGCCGTTCATGGCTGCAGGTGTCTGAAGGGAGTAGGTGCTGTCCATGGGTCCACGGGCCATCATGCCACCACCGACAGCGTCGTTTGACTGCATGTCGAGCATACACTCCGCCTCCCACCAAGCCGACTCGCGAATCCAGACGCGCTCGGTACCGATGACAACCTCGCCGTTGCTCCAGCCACGCTCCAGAATCCAGCTCTCGACGCCATCACGGCCAGCTTGGCAACCCAGCCTGCTGTAGCGGTCCACAAACTCGTCGATATCGAAGTCGGCTGTGAAGTCAAGCTGCTTGTTTCTGTGGTTTGCCCACTCGGGTAGCCTCCAGGTGCGGATCTGGCCAGAGACTGAGCCGGCCGACCAGGAAAGGTTTTGTGGGCCTCGGTTCGCAAGAGCTGCAGGCGTATCGTCACTTGGGTGGAGACAGAGCTGGAACCAAGCTCTGCTGCTTGCAAGCACGTTAGTCAAACTAAAACGGCCAGTCTTTCCAAGCGAGACGCCACTGCCATCGACAGGGTAGAGAAGACATCTGACGAAGTTGTCCGCCTCTAGCTCAGCGCCTACTTTTTCCAGTGCACCCTGGCGACGATCAAGATCGCTTTCACGTGCTCGGTAAGATGGAGTGTCCACAATGTCCAGGTCGGCGGCGTTGTTGGTAACTGCCTGTGTCATCTCACGAATGACCGAAGAGCCCGCAGGAATGCTAGGCACGCCATCTTCGTTCATCTCGGCGTTGATGCCATTGCTGTCATCAAACACAGTCTTCAAGCTGAGAGCCTTGCCCAGTTCCGAGTTGGGGACCTCGATGACTGTGATGCTGACATTGTCACCATCTTCCTGGGTGCTAGGAGGAGTGACAACGCCAACATCGCTGCCGCTGCTCGAGCCCATTGCTCTTCCGCTTTGCATCTCGAATTTGATGGCCTCGTTGGCCTTGACAATGACCCAGTCGACGAGCGCCTCGTAAATCGCTGCCAGGAGAATCTCCCTTTCCTCTGTGGCGCATTTCTTGAGTAGAATCTCGGGGTCGATATCCAGCAGTCCTGAGACGTCTTCGCAAGTCGCCTCGAGCTCTTCCTCGTCCACCAAAAAGCCGATGCCATCGCCCAGCCTGAGGAGAGCGGCAACGACAGAAAGAAGATTGCGGAGGGACGCGCCCTTAATGCCAATTGCCTTTAGAGAGTCGCGGAAGTCCTCAGCCGCAGCGGCATCGTCGGCGGCCGGGAGGTATGAAGGTGGGTCGTAAGTGTCACTTTTGCGGAGAAGCGTGTATTTCTGAGGAGCCTTGAGGTCCAAGAATTCCCGCTCAGTAGTGGATGCACTTGTGAGAAGGTAATAGAAGACATCGAATGCGCGGTAGCCCTTTTCGGCTGGTACGTTAAGGAGACCGGCGTTGGTGTCAATGCCAGAGGTTGACAGGCTCAAAGAGGCGCCTGTAATTTCACCAGCGAGATTTAGCGAGAAAGCAGCAGAAAGGGCTGAGTACCGCGGAAGCGAAGGGTTGTAAGGTGTGGCGGTGTGGAGGAAAGGCTTCAGAGCGTTAACAGCTGTGTAGAAAGTGCCGGGCACAGAGAGCGGCAAAGCAGAGACGAAGGGTGCGAGAAGCGAAGGTGTTGATCGGTGCAAAGACCTGGATGGCTGTTAGTATTTTGCTGAGAAGATACCAAATCGCCCATGACATACCCCAATACAATTGCCGAATCTTCAGCTCGTCTGCGAGCGTGTTCCCACGAGCGACGAGCCAGCTCGACATCGACGGTTCCACCGACTCTTCCATCAGTGCCCGTCTGGCTCGCTGATACCCATGTGTTGACTACCAGACTCGTGCTAGGCTCCAGGGGATATGGCTGGCCAGAAGAGTAGGCGTTGTGAAGGGCGTTCAGGAGGGTGGTGGTGGAGACCTGTGCGGAGGACTGCATCGGGTTCTGCATTGTGTTGGTCCGGCTATGGGGCAAACCAGAGCCGGTGGAGTAGTGCGACAACCTGCTTGTCATGGCTGGAGGCGTGCTTGCCCTCGGCGGGCGCGGTGTGGGTGTATGCGTTCAGCGAGAGGGGTGTGTTGTTATTAGTCGGAGGAGGGCGGTGATATGGCAGTAAGCAGAAAGGAGGCGTGGCCTGTAATAAGCAGAGGCGTGTGGTTGTTGTTGTTGCTGGAAAAAGGGAGATGCACTGTTCTAGCCAGTCAAGCGAATGACGACCGGACGAACAGATACAGGGCGTAACAGCAGGAAGATGCTGGATTCACTCGACAATGGCACTGCGAGACAGAGAGCGGCGAAAGGGTGGTAGCAGCGTCTGTGAGCGAGCTTCCTCGGCGGCGGCTTGTGTACAAGGACACACGCTCCCGTCAACTAGCGGGCGACGACGCCGGCGGTTTGGGACTAGCTGATCGGCGCCGCCTCGACTTTTACAGGACGCTCGTCTTGCGTCGTTCGCGAGACAACACCCTCGCCTGCAGGATACTTCTCACGGGTACATGCAGCACGCGAGTCTAACCCTGCAGCCCGGCGAGGAGGGAGAGGTTCAACCAGCAACTCTAATGGTCGACAACAACAACGCACTGCAAGCAGAAACGCCGTTTCCTCTCATCAGTCTTGCACCCTCGCGCTTGTCTCGCGTCGATGAAATACCTTAATCAGACAGCCTACGCTAAGCTTTGGCGGATGTGGGAGACAGGTGGAGCTCTCGTACTCTCCACCCTCTTGCCACTGGGCCCTCGTCGCGCGTTTATTTTTGGCGTGCCTGGCTCCCTCAACGGCAATTTGTATGCACGTCGGAGAGCCATGAGCATGACCAGATCTCTGCGTCCATTACGCGTTCACGGGCCAGCACAAGGCCCCCGTCCGTATAACGGCATGGCCGGTAGTGCTCATCCGATGCTGTGGCGTATGAGGTATAGGTGATGAATATGCATTGTGGGTGTATTATTGTGAGGTGTGACGACTGCCGGGATCGCACACGCTCGAGCGAGCCGAAGAGTATTGACGGCTCGATTTCTGGTGAGGTCTCGACGGCCATACTATCATGATCCCATCATCTCATCCCAAACGTGCGGGCCCTCATCCCTCGTCTGGGGAGGCAAAAGGAAAGTCCCCTTTTGCAGTGCTTGGCCTAAGCGGGGATGAGAGGAGGCAGAGAGGAGACAAGCATGCAAGCATGCTGAGGAGGTGGCCTTGCTCTGCACTCTGCTGCCACGACTGCTCAGGCTGACTGACTGTGTGTAATGGTGTGCGGTGCTGCCACGCGCAATGCCGCACCACGTACTGCAGTGCAACAGCAGACATGGACACGACGAGGGGTCATCCAGGCGGCCTCGTGTGGCGAATATTCATATGGATAGTAGTGCGACGAGTGCGTAGCAGACTTCGTATCGAACTATAGCCAGTCTAGTCGATGGGCTCACGATGGCGGCTGTGAATAGAAAAGAAGCAGGGGTATAGCACGGGAGCTAAAAAAGGCTCCTTGATTTGTTGATCTCAGCGGCCGGCGGCGGGTCGAGCAGTAGTCGTGTAGTAGCGCCTCCATCAACACAAGCCCGCCGGCTTCGAGAACAGACAGCCGTTGCTTGTGTGCTCCCTCTGCTGCTGCTGCTGCTGTTCTCCTCTCTACTGCTACTGTTGTTGTGTTGTTCTCTCTGCCTTGACTACACACACACGTACACCCTTGCACTCTCTTCACCTCACAATCGTTTCGCACTGTAATCGTGCTGACCTTCCCAACGCGCGCCTCTCCAACGGCCCACCCCTGTCCGAGCGCAGAGACACCCATCTCGCCTCATCACACACTTTCTTCTACGGCCGGTGAGCCTCAGACTAATCCAGCATCTTCTTGTCTTGTAATACTACGCCTTTTGCTGCTCTCGCATCCCACAAGGCCTTGACGGCCAAGGCCCACCCAACATGGCCTCGACACCGCACTCCCAGGCCAACTTGGTCGCGCTCCCGGCTCACAGCCAGAGCGATACTGGCCTCACCAGTCACATTGCTTCTCGCTACCACGCGCAGCTGCCCGTCTCGAACCTCTCCAGCCAGGCCGTTGTATCTATCAACACATACACATCTTCCACCAGGGGACCCAATGGCGGAAAGGAAGGCTCAGCTATGGGCTCCATGGAGGAGCTGGCGAGCAGGATCTGGACACGATTGGGCACCAGGCAGGAGAGCCAGGCTGCTGTCTACCTGTACGTTGTTTCCATCTTTTACACGTTCAAACAGGCGAGCGTTTCGTCCCGACATGCATGAGCCGCGCCCGCTGAGGTGACACCATCCCGTCACGATCATATATACTGACTTTCTTACAGTGGCGAGACCGGAGCTGGTAAAACCACATTGAGATCACACCTCCTTTCCGCGCTACTGGAATATTCCGCGACTCCTCTCTCGAAGAAGCTCTCTTTCGCCGCATTCGTTTTCGATACCCTCACCACAACAAAGTCTGTCACTACACCCACAGCCTCGAAAGCAGGCCTTTTCTTCGAACTACAATACGAGACCTCCGCTGCACTTCACCCTACATTGATTGGTGGCAAAGTCCTGGACCACAGACTCGAACGCAGTAGGATCTCTTCTGTTCCCCCTGGAGAGCGAAACTACCATGTTCTCTACTACCTCCTGGCGGGCACATCACCTGCCGAGAAGGAGCACCTTGGTCTCGACATGGGCAGCCATATCACATCTGGCGCCGGAAACAGATCGTCCCTCGCTGGAGGCCAAAAGAGATGGAGATATCTTGGACACCCTTCTCAGCTCAAGATCGGTATCAACGACTCGGAAGGCTTCCAGCACTTCAAGACTGCATTGCGCAAGCTGGAATTTCCCCGTGATGAGATTGCTCACATTTGCGAGGTCCTTGCAGCAATTTTGCACATCGGACAGCTAGAATTCCACACATCAACATCGAGCACTCCTGCTCCTGACGAGAGTGGCGGATACGGCCAAGAAGGCGGCGAGGAAGTCACTATGGTGAAGAACAAGGACGTTCTTGAAATCGTTGCGGCTTTCTTGGGTGTGCGTGAACAGGATCTTGAGCTGTCGCTCGGCTACAAGACCAAAATCCTGCACCGCGAGCGTGTCACTGTCATGCTTGATCCTAAGGGCGCCAGAGACAATGCGGACGAGCTGGCGCAGACGCTCTACAGTCTTCTGGTGGCTTTCATCATGGAGCGCATCAACCAAAGGGTTTGCGCACCAGAGGAGACTGTTGGCAACACAGTGTCGATTGTTGACTTCCCAGGCTTCTCCCAAAGTGCTTCCACAAACAGCGCCATTGATCAACTCTTGAACAACGCAGCTACTGAATCGCTATACAACTTCTGTCTGCACAGCTTTTTCGAGCGCAAGGCAGACCTGCTCGAGACTGAAGAAGTCCAAGTGCCTGCCACGAGCTATTTCGACAACGTCGATGCTGTCAAGGGGCTCTTGAAGCCTGGTAACGGTCTTCTCAGCATTCTCGATGATCAGACGCGCAGAGGCAAGACTGACGAGCAGTTCTTGGACGCCATTCGCAGACGTTTCCAGGACAAGAACCCGGCAATTGAGGTTGACAGTGCCACCACAATTGTTCCCGGTAGCAACTTCCACACTCCCAACACATCGGCAGGCTTCACCATCAGACATTTCGCAGGCGAGGTTGAATACTCTGTTGAGGGACTGATTGAAGCCAACGGCGATGCTATCAGTGGAGATCTGATGAACCTTGTGGACTCCTCATCATCTCCATTCGTCTCAGAGCTCTTCCATCAGGATGCCCTGACCAAGGTCGTGCACCCCAAGGACAGGTCAGCCGTGACACAGGCTTCCGTTGCCTCCAAGCCTTCTCGCATGCCTTCCATGGCAAAGAGGAAGCCAGGTGCAGGCCGACTCGCAGCTCACAGGGAAGACGATAATAGCGATGAAGGTCGCACAAAGAGCTTCTCCCGCTCCAAGCCAGGTCATGAACAAGCGCAAGCTTCCGCTGGGCAATTCCTGGCGTCTCTCGACAACATCACCAAGTCGCTTACCGCTTCGAACACGAACCCTTACTTCGTCTTCTGTTTGAAGCCGAACGACAGGCGTATTGCCAACCAGTTCGACAGCAAGTGCGTCAGGACTCAAATCCAGACCCTCGGCATTGCAGAGATCAGCCAGAGACTCCGTAACGCCGATTTCAACATTTTCATGCCTTTCGGCGAATTCCTGGGCAACGCTGAGGGCGAGGTCAGTGTTGTTGGCACCGAGCAGGAGAAGGCTGAGATGATTGTCGACGACAAGAGCTGGCCTGGCAACGAAGCGAGGGTTGGTACCACTGGTGTCTTCCTGAGCGAACGCTGTTGGCGTCAAATCGCTCACGTAACAGACCTTGATGAAGCTCCCTCCAGACACCCCGGCGAGGGCGCTTATGGTGAGACTGAAGGCGCTGCTGGCAAGCGCGGCTTTGGGGAACCCAAGGTTGGGCTTCTCAACACGCCTGGCTCTGGCAACTACTACGACGACAAAGCTGCTGGCTACTTCGGCAGCAGAGACATGGACCTCAAGAGTGAAGCCGGTGCATCTGCACTACGCGAGGGTGACATGTTCCGCAACCTCGAAACCCGCTCCCAACTGGCTGAGAAAGGCAACGACGCTAAGAAAGCCCAAGAGATTGAGGTTCTTCCAGTCACCGCCAGCAGAAAACGATGGGTCTTCTTCGTCTATGTCATCACTTGGTGGGTGCCCGATTTTGTCATCCGCTACGTTGGCCGTATGCCACGCAAAGACATCCGCATGGCATGGCGTGAGAAGTTTGCCATCAACTTGTTGATTTGGTTCTTCTGTGCTTTCGTCATCTTCTTCATGGTTGGACTGCCTCGCCTGATCTGCCCTACTCAACACGTTTACACGATGAACGAGCTTTCCGCCTACGATGGCAAGAAAAAGGACGCCTACACTGCTATTCGTGGTGTTGTGTTCGATCTCGGCAAGTTCATGCCGGTGCACTACCCTTCGATTGTTCCTCAGAAGTCTCTCGAGAAGTACGCTGGCAAGGACGCTACAAACTTGTTCCCGATCCAGCTCTCCGCCATGTGCCAGGGTACCACAGAAGATGGTATCAGCCCTGCTGTGCAGCTCAACTACCAAAGCACAAACTACAGCAGTGGCACCACCACCGCACAAACTGATGTGGACGTCAACGCGCAGTACCATGACTTCCGCTGGTGGACCAATGACTCTCGTCCGGCTTGGTTCCAAGAACAAATGATTTACTTGCAAGGCAACTATCGCAAGGGTCACATCGGCTACCCCAAGGGATACGTCAAGACTCTTGGTGAAAAGGGTAACGCCATCGGCATTATCAACGACCGTGTTTACGACTTCACACAGTATGTCGCTGGCGGCCGAACCGTCAAGTATAAGGAAGGTGCAGACCGTCCATCGGAAACCCCAAACACCAACTTCATGGATGCGAGCGTCGTTTCTCTCTTCTCGCAACGCGCAGGTCAAGATGTCTCTCAGTATTGGGACGCACTGTCCCTCGACCCTGGTCTTAGGCACCGCATGCAAGTCTGCATGGACAACCTGTTCTACGTCGGCAACCTTGACACACGTAACTCGCCTCAGTGTCTTTTCGCCACGTATATCCTACTGGCTATCTCGATTCTGTTGGTCTCTGTCATCTGTGTCAAGTTCTTGGCAGCTCTGCAATTCGGCGGCAAGAACATGCCCGAAAATCTCGACAAGTTCATCATTGCCACTGTCCCGGCCTATACCGAAGACGAGGAGTCTCTCCGTCGTGCCATCGATTCCGCCGCACGTATGCGTTACGATGACAAGCGCAAACTGCTGTTCATTATCTGTGACGGTATGATTATTGGTCAGGGCAACGACAGGCCGACGCCCCGTATCGTGCTTGATATTCTTGGTGTGTCTGAGAACGTCGACCCAGAGCCGCTCAGCTTTGAGTCTCTCGGTGAGGGTCAAAAGCAACACAACATGGCAAAGGTTTACTCTGGTCTGTACGAGGTGCAAGGTCATATTGTGCCCTTCATCGTCGTCAGCAAGGTTGGCAAGCCTTCTGAGGTCTCGAAGTAAGTTCATCAATGATCGTATTGACACATGTTCATACTAACAATTATCCTAGGCCTGGTAACCGTGGTAAGCGTGACTCTCAGATGCTGTTGATGCGCTTCCTCAACCGCGTGCACTACAACCTCCCCATGACTCCTATGGAACTCGAACTTCATCACCAGATCAGGAACGTGATCGGAGTCAATCCCACGTTCTACGAATTCTTGCTTCAAATTGATGCCGATACTGTGGTGGCTCAGGACTCTGCTACCCGCTTTGTCTCTGCCTTCCTCCACGACACTAGGCTCATGGCATGCTGTGGTGAGACCGCTCTTACCAACGCTAAGCACTCCTTCGTCACGATGATGCAGGTCTACGAGTACTACATCTCTCACAACCTCATCAAGGCCTTCGAGTCACTCTTCGGCTCCGTCACCTGTTTGCCTGGTTGTTTCTCGATGTACCGCATCAGAGAGGCTGACTCCGGCAAGCCGCTTTTCGTGTCCAAGGAGATCATTGAGGACTACTCCGTTGTTCGTGTTGACACGCTCCACACTAAGAACCTTCTCCACCTTGGTGAAGATCGTTACCTGACAACGCTGCTCCTCAAGTACCACTCGAAGTTCAAGACGAAGTACATCATGCGCGCCCACGCCTGGACTATCGCTCCAGACAGCTGGTCTGTGTTCATGTCGCAACGTCGTCGCTGGATCAACAGTACAGTGCACAACCTTATGGAGCTTATTCCTCTGCAACAGCTTTGTGGTTTCTGTTGTTTCTCTATGCGCTTCGTTGTCTTCCTCGACTTGCTCTCTACCCTGGTCCAGCCTGTCATTGTCGCCTACATCGTCTACCTGATTGTAACTGTGGCACTCAATCCCGACACAGTCCCAGTCACAGCCTTCATTCTTCTCGGAGCGATTTACGGTCTCCAAGCTATCATCTTCATCGTCCGTCGCAAGTGGGAGATGATCGGCTGGATGCTTATCTACATCGTCGCCACTCCCATTTTCTCGTGCGCACTGCCTCTCTATTCCTTCTGGCACATGGACGATTTCTCCTGGGGTAACACCCGTATGGTCACTGGCGAAAAGGGTCAGCAGATCCTGCTCTCAGACGAAGGTGTCTTCGACCCCGACTCCATCCCCAAGAAGAAGTGGGAAGAGTACCAAGCCGAGCTCTGGGAGGCCCAGACTTCTCGCGGTGGAGCGGACGATACCCGCTCCGAAATCTCCGGTTTCAGCTACGCGACAAAGTCAATCCACCCCGGCGCTGCTCCTTCCATGTACGACCTCAACAACTACCCTCCCAGCCGCCCCATGTCACAGCTCGGCCTGCCCGGCGCTATTCCCTACTCAGGATCGCGCATCTCGCTCGCGCATTCCGACACCGCCTATGGCGGCGCCCAGCGCAATTACTCTGCTTCCGAGATGGACATGGCAGGCGCGGGCATCGAGCTGCCTTCTGACGATGCCATTCTTGCTGAGATCAGGGAGATTCTGCGCACCGCCGATCTGATGACCGTCACCAAGAAGAGCATCAAGGCTGAACTCGAGAGGCGCTTCGGTGTGCCGATGGATGGCAAGAGGCAGTACATCGGCAGTGCCACGGAGGCGATCTTGAGCGGACAGCTTTAGAGCGCTCGATCTGCGTGAGATATGGTTCTCGCCCTCGGCCCTGACTCTCTTGCAAAGGATCATTTCTTTATTTCTTGTTGTTTATATATAACTCCTTTTTCTTACTGTATTGCGAGCGAGCAATTTTTGGAGGGTGCTCCTGGTATATTATACAGTAATCGTTGGGGTTGATACGGGGTTTTTCTTGATTAGCGGATCTTTATCCTTGAAGTATCTAACAAAAATTTACGCAAGGAAATGCTTGCTTATTACGGATATAACATTAATCTCATCGTGTCATAGAAGTACTACTACCCTGAGTTTTGAAAGTGATTGATAGGTACTGATTCTCGGTATCTCGTCGAGCATGATACTTTCTGTTCCGTCTGGATACCAACCAAGTCTTGCAAGCGGAAATGTGTACGAAGAATGCTTTCTCGCTTTTGTTGCTGTGATCGATCTCTCGATCGACAACGAGACGTCGCTCAATCCTCCATCTTCCCACTGCTCCCTTTCCCTTGCTCCCTCGCTCCCAGAGCGCGTTTGAGCATGCCGCAGAAACTCTCCCACAGCGTGAAGTCGGTGCCGCGCAGCCAGCGGATGTCGACGCGGTTGGCGCTGCAAGTGATCTTGACGGCTAGAGCGACGGGCTCTTCTTCTTCTTCGCCTGAACTTGACTCGTCTTCGTCAGCTTCAGCGCCTACATCCGCCTCTTTCACCTTCTCCTTCGCATCTTGCTTCACCTTCTCCTTCGCATCTTGCTGAAACTTCCGCTTTCGTCTCGCAGACCTCGACCACACATTCTCTCGCGCGAACGCCACGCCCGTGTGCAGCGCGCCGCGCCACTGCCATCTTAGATCCAGCTCTGCGAGAACAGCATTAACCCTCTCGTCGATCTCCTCGACGCTCGCGCCGCTCACGGACACCGTCCACTCCGTCGCCGTCGGCAACAGCGCCTGCACCAACTCCCCATGCCTCGCCACCCCGTTCACAGGCCTCAGATCGCCAAAGCTCCACGCCACCGCCCACCGCCTTGTCTTGTGGCCCGCTTTCAGATTCGTCACGGCGAAATTGCTGATGCCGTGCTCGCGCAGCTTCGCGACGAGTTGCTGCGCGCTTGCTAGGCGGCCTAGCATCGATGAGTACCACTGCACGCGCTCGCGGAGCTGCAGGCTTTCTTCTAGGATCCGCGAGACAAAGCCTACGTCACCGCCTTCGCAGATCATTTCGTTGGCGGATCCGGTGCAGACTGCGGAGGGAGGGAGTTCTTTGCCGTAGTAGGCGCGGGACATGTCTTCTTCAGAAGAGTAGAAGGGCGGATTGCACATTACGAAGTCTAGGCGCGAGACCTCAAGTTCGGAGAGTGGAATGAGCGGGTCTGAGGGTTTTGTTTGGGTTAGTTTGATATGTTTGGTGAGCTTGTTGGAGTCGATGTTGCGCTGCGCGTGTGTGAGAGAGTGGGTGTCGATGTCGGTGCCGTGCATGTGCCAGGCTGGGCTGCTGGCGCAGGCGAGGAGAGAGTAGATGCATGAGGCTCCGACGCCGATGTCGAGGCCTGTGGCTGGGCGGGTAGGGTTGAAGGTATCGGTGTAGGAAGGATGGGTGGTGGCGAGGAGGTCTTGAAGCCAGCGGACGTAGTTCCAGCGGACGGGCACTGGTGGGCAGAGACGGTCTTGGGGGAGGGTGAGTTTGAGGTTGAAGTCTCGGGCGAGGAGGGACTTGGTCAGTTGTCTATATCATAACTTAGTCTTTTGTGTGTACGACGGCGTAATAGATTATGGGAACGTACTGAATTGCTGATGGATCTTGCCAATCAATTCGGCCATCATTTGAACGCAGCAGCGCGGCGAATTCTTCATCTTGCAGACCGAGGGCGGCGAAATCGATGTCCTCGTGGTAGTACGGCCGTTGAGAAAAGTTGTTTGCCGTCGACATTGTATTCGTTCATATTGTGGTGGTGTTGATCGACGAGGTGCGACGTTTCTTTGATAGCACTGATGTTGCAATTGTGGATATCGAATCAACCCTGCCAACCCTACTAACCCTCACCATACTGGATGCCTTCCGATGAGCCCACAACAAATATTGCAAGAAGTGATCTCAGATGGTCGAATTGATCGAAACGAGTTCGGGGGATGCATCAGGGTCATAGAATTGATCCTTCACAGGTGGAATGCCCCTGCTAGGCTTGGTAGATACATTCAACAACAAATTCCAGCTCCTTCGAAATACGAATGGACGAATCACGGTGGTTGGCAATCGTAAAACTAATCAAGAAACATGCATAACCCCACAGAATGATTAATTGAATGCTCACAGCCTAGGACGAGGGACGAGGATGACACCACTTTAAGAGATTGAGTAGCTTGCCGCGTAGTCCTCGATGGATGTCGTCGTCCCTGCCCTCCATATATTGTCTGCCGAAGTACGAACTGACCAATCAGGGCCCGAGAAGCCAGGAGGCTGAGTGGTATCGCCGTTTTCCATCTCGAGCCATTCCATCAGGACAGAGCACATGACAACATGTTGGCCCACATTTCCTTGGACTGGTCGTATGTCCCCTCAAGTATTCTCAGCTACCACTAAAAATGCTCTTGAGTCCATTCGCAATGTGCGATCATATAAAGGTCGCCAGACCGCTCAGATCTCAGGTGTCGTTTGTCCATCATTACGAGACGGGGTCTGGTGCAAGAGGACCCTCCAACTTCCTCAGCTGCGAAAATGTTTCGGTCATCACTTAGCGCTCTTGTCTTACTCATGCTTGACCTGCATGGGCTTTTCGCGTCTGCATCTCCGACGCCGCCGGCACGAGGAATCAACTGGTACGCTTGTGCTCAAAATGCAAGCATCGCTACAACATGTGGGACGCTCGATGTCCCACTTGACTATACAGTCACCGCGTCGAATGAGAGCCTCACTCTGCACCTCGTCAAGGTATTCAGGAACCTGGCAGTGGCATTGAGATCTGAGCTTACTAACGTGAATCTTGAACAGATCAATGCTACGACGCAGCCCAGCAGAGGCAGCATCATCTTCGATTTTGGAGGTCCAGGCAATATTAACGTCGACAGCTTCGCCGGGAGCAATGGCCAAGCGTTGCTTTTGTGAGTACAGATGCAAATATCGCGCGGGAACTGTGATGCTCCCTCTTGTTCTAGCACGACTGACAAGGAACCATAGAATGACGGGCGGCGTTTATGATCTTGTCACTTTTGAGCCGAGGTATGCTGGCCCAAGCCTCTTTCAGGTCGTCGGATATTTGCTAATGTAACTCGGCAGAGGTACTGGCATAACTCTTCCTTATTCATGCTACAACTCCTCCGAAGCCAGTGCAGCTGCAGTTGCAGATATGCCACAGGCACTTGGCGCGCCGCAAGGATCCATCGGAAAGGCTTGGGCTGTGGCTGAGGCACAAGCAGATGCCTGTTATCGGAATGCTGCAGACATCGGACGGCTGGTTGGCACGTCTTTTGTGGCGAGGGATATGTGAGTCGCACGGTTCGATACTTCGAGCCAACCTTCTGCGGGTACAAGAGCAGCACTAATTTTTCATGCAGAATGCAGATCGTGGATGGTCTAGGAGAGGATGGACTGCTGAGATACTATGGTGCGTGAATACTGTTCCGTTCCGGCACCTAGATAGGACACATTTGAGACTAAAACTCGCCAGGCTTCTCGTACGGAACAGCGCTTGGTGCGACTGTAGCTGCCATGTTCCCAGACCGAATCGACAAGCTCCTACTTGATGGAGTCGTCAATCCGACCGAATACTGGACTAGCCCGTGAGTAGTATCTGCTTATTGTATCACCGCATGCGAAACTGATCGTTCTAATAGGTCGTATTCTTTCTCTCTTGACACCGACGCTACTATGTCCGCGTTCTTCGCCGGCTGCATCGAATCGCCGCAGCTTTGTGCTTTGGCACCGATCTATAGTTCAGCCGGAATCATTTCTCGACGTATCGCAAGCTTGATCGGAGACCTCAAGGGCTCACCTCTAGCTGTTGGTCCGAATAAAACAACGGATGTTGTCACCTACGGCATGGTGAAATCTGCCATCATCAGCGCGCTCTATTTCCCGTTCACCTGGTCTGGCCTCGCAGGACTGTTAGCAGCAGTGATTGAGGTCAATGCGTCAGCATTGGCAAGTGCAAGTCTGCCAGGGTACTCTCCGCCGTCCTTGTTCCCAAATTTGGCAGGCCCAGAAGTCCAGAATGGCATACAATGCGCGGACAAACCTTTCCGCTACGATGATGTGGCAGACATGCTGCCTGTCCTGGCCCGCTTCGAGGCCGAGAGCTGGGCGCGAGGCGATGGTGACATTGCTATTCAGGCGTTGCAATGTGCGAGATGGAAATTTTCCAGTAAGGAGAGATACGAGGGTACTTTCGAAAACATCAAGACCAGACACCCAGCGCTCGTTGTTGGCAATTCCATCGATCCTACGACGCCGTTGGCCTCGGCTCGGAACTTGAGTGAAGGGCTCATCGGAAGCGTACTGCTACAAAACAATGGATATGGGGTAAGTTATCACTACCTAGACCCTATGCGGGTACTGCTCGATCCGATCTAACACTCTTTACTGCAGCACACTACCATCGCCTCTCCGTCCCTTTGCACTGCAAAGCACGTCCGCGCGTATTTTGTTGATGGGACTTTGCCGCCTGTTGGTACTGTCTGCGAGTCTGTGACATCCACGCAGCCTTTTGCTTTCGATGGCTCGTATTACGAGGCCATTCAGCCATTGGCAAGTAACACCGCGAACGTGAAGAGATCAGTCGATCGGGAAGAGCAGGACGATGATGAGGAATTATTCAATGCTGTGAGAGAGTTCGGAAAAGGATTTGCTCGTAGCAAGATGGGTATGCGTTTTGCATGATGTAGAGGTGTACATATCAATAGACGGCTTGTGCTGTGATCATTCTCTCTGCCATAACTCATGCTGAACATCTGATTGGCCAAAGAATGCCAAGACTGGGCGAGCTGAAACATCTTCAGCAACAGAAGGGTGGGTGGACGAAAGTCTTGTTCGTAGCATTTGGCAAATTTGTTCTTGAACCCACCGATTTCCACGGGAGCAGCCTTTTTGTGTGGCAGGATGCTTCGTCAGCTCGGACATGCTCAGCCGCAAACTCGTTAAGCGAGGGAATAGGCAACTGCTAATCGTGCCAATGTCTTCCTCGCTTGCAACGGCTGTAGACCACGATAGCATTGATATCATGAAACCCACTGTATGGTATAAATCTACCTTTCCAGACCTACCACAAGATCACCAAGCAAAGTGCACAAGATGAGCGTGGCGAAGGTCCAGATCTTGCCGTTACGCCGGGCCCCTGTGCCAGCAAAGGCGGCCAGACGCAAGACTGAATCTCCTACTAGCTCAAGCGACAGTCAAACATCTACAGCGAAGCGAACAAGAGCGAGCAATCCGAAAGTTCGAACGGGGTGTTTGACGTGTAAGATCCGGAAGGTAAAGCCCAACAGCTGACTCATTGGAGGCCTGCCCATTGTCTTCGTGCTACCTTGCTGACAATCTGCCGAAGATAAAATGTGATGAGACCAGACCTGCTTGCCTAAAGTGTAGTAGTACTGGGCGAACATGCGATGGCTATGTTCCGGCCTCACCGAGGAAAAGCAAAAAAAGCGTCATTGTCGCCAGTCCTACGAAGGTCGCGGAGCCGAAGAAGGGACTGGCACTGTTTCCAATCACGGCTTCATCAAGCGAGTTGCGAGCGCTTGAGTACTTCTGCGTAAAGACGGCGCCCAGTCTGGGCATGCATTTCGACGCCGATTTCTGGAAACGCTTTGTTATCCCGGCAAGCATGGCGGAGCCTGCTCTTCGACATGCCATGGTGGCTGTGGGTATCTTTGCTGAGCGGCTAGAGGGCCGTGGCGTCAACCAGGTCACTCTCGCTCACGCGCATACTGCTACAACGGACTCACTACCACAACTAGCACCCATTCGAAGTCGTGGCTCCGCTGACGGCGACCTTCTGGCATTATCGAATTACAACAAATCGATCGGCTTACTGACTAAACTCGTTTCTTCATCGGCTCAGACCGCAGATGTAACTTTACTGGCGTGCGTTCTTTTCGTCTGCGTCGAGTTCCTCCGCGGCGACAATGAGGCAGCATTTCGACACTTCAACGGCGGCATGACTATAATCATGGATCTTGTATCTCGCAAACAGAGCTCCACTGGCCCAAGGCCGTTGGTCGATCGCGTCAAGAGTAGTATTCTACCAGCCTTCAACCGCCTAGAGATGCTATCTGCCCTCTTTGGAAACGGCGCATCATGGCCATATCCTGTTGCTCTTCCTGACAGCGTACCAGCCCTGTTCTCTTCGGTCAGTGATGCTCGCGACAGCATGGTCCATTTGATGAACCTTTCACTACGATTCGTACAAACGGTACAACTGCTCGAGTACGAGCCATCTGCTATCCCGGTATCCGCTTATCAGGAGCAAGCAGAATTGCTCAAATACCTACAACTTTGGCGCTCACGATTTTCCGACTTTCAGGCTAGCCATGCGCAGTCGCTGGTGGCTGACGACTTCTATGTCGCGAACGTTCTCGAGATCCAACGCACAGTGGCTTATACCTGGATCAGCACGCTCATGAACCCCTATCAGTGCGCCCATGACACGCACATCCCTGCTTATACGGCGGCTATTGTATTAGCCGAGCAAATCTACGGCACTGGAAGCATGCGTATCCAGCACACCAGGCAAACCAACGCTTTCCTCCTGGACGTAGAGATTGTTGGTCCTCTCTACTGGATATGTGTCAAATGTCGTCACCCAGCAGTGCGCAGGCGAGCCATTGCCGTACTGCGCGGTATGCACCGCCGCGAGGGAATGTGGGACTCGGACATCGCCGCTGTCGTTGCAGATCGTGTTGTAGCTGTGGAAGAGGCCTCGCTTGGAGGCCTAGAGCTACCAAGCGAAGAGGCACGGATACATGGCACGCCGTTCGCGTTCGAAGAGGATGTCGGACCTCTGAGACTCTCGGTCACGTTCCAGAGTAAGCCTTTTGGTGTGTATGGAGACTGGATGGTTTGGCAAGAGCAGATTCCGACGGACGGTAGTTGAACGCCATCGAAAGATTTGCCGCAACCATGGGAGAATCAGTCGCTGCTTTGTCTGGCAATCGGCAATCGACACTAAATTATTGAGGCCCTGCTGCCATTCTGACGCAACAGTGCATCAGGCAGAATGCCTCATGCATCTCGTTCAGGGAACTATCAATCCGATACTGACTGGCTGCTCTAGAATGGAAGAAGATTCGTGTTGAACAGGCTGACAGTCGTCACAGCGCTCTTGCATTGCATTGCATGGTGGAGCCAGCTAGACACTTGATCGTTTCTAGTCTTCAAAATGGAATCTGTACTGGCAGATCCGACGGTTCGTCGGCGAACTCTTGACGACTACATCTCTTGGGAGCTGAGATGGAACCACCAAGCCAACTTTCGCAGTCTGTCTCTTTCATTGCTATTTAAATCGATGCAAATCCGCCGAGGAAGAGACATGAGGTCAAAATAGATGTAAATATTGAAGTCTAGGCTTGCTATGTCAAGCTCCGCGAACGCCAACCGAGTTCTATGTAAGGACATGTCATCGAATGTTCACTATATGAATGGAATACCTCCCAGTCAAACATGGAACGCCTTAACTGTCCGCCTTGGCATTGATGGCAAGATCGTCGTTGCACAATAAATCATAATTCCGCCCAAGAAATCACAGAACTACTATACATCATCAATGGCACACGCTTCATTTGACGAAGTTGCAAGGGAATGTATTGACTCGCTGTCGTTGTTGTCACGATATGGACGTGCCAGATGTGCTTGTCCAGTGCAGCCTTTGAGCCAAGTCTTACTTTTCCTGCCAAAAGACATCTGCCATAGCATAAAGCTATCGGTCCTTCTACGTGGAATTGTGTATAGGACCGAATGCATCTTCTTGTATCCAGCTTCACAATTCGCGACGGACGAAGCAAGCTTCCGAACAAGCATCTTCAATCGCCGAGGCGAACGCCACAGTAAACGCCATACCGGGCGGCTTACTCAAAGTTGTCTCGTATCTTTGCCCAAGGAACTTGGCGTGCAGGTGGCGGCTACCATTCCAACCCGGTTTGACGTACGCGGCTCTTCTCAGCTATATATCTCGCGGCCGGCCCATCACTCATCAGATGCCGATAATTACTCAGAGCAAGCACGTGGCAAGATCGTGCGGTGGCGATAAATTGTGCATGGACTTCACGCTCGCCTTTCCGGATTTGTCCGGTGTCTCGGCTTTTGGGTGCATTCATGGTTAGGCGCCGTGGCTGATCTGTCATAGCAGGGTATCAATTTCCATTGCCATGTAGCATTTTGGACGGCAATCCAAGCCTGCACATCCCACGTTCCAAAAATATTCCTGTTGTGGTGTGTATGAACAAGGCGGTACGGGATTTAAGGCGCAACTAGTTGTGCCTTATGTGTCATCTCTTCACGATGCTAATGCATTCACTGATCGGCAATCGATCCTGCACCGGTTACTGGTACGGCCGGATACTCTTACTGGATGCAACTAAGTTCCGGTGTTGGCCGTTTCATCGCGTGGAGCGTGATCTGTAGAGCCGACTTCCTCCCGGAGACCAGAACCAGTTTTCTCCCCGCGGGCACCCCACACGTACGGGGCCGCACGTGTGGAGCATGGTGGCATCCGATGAATATTAAGATCAGAGACCGCCCTCTGATGTCCGTTCGCTGTTTCCTCCATCCCTCCAATTTTCAACAACACCATTGAACCATTGCCCACCATGGCAGAGAAGCACCTCGAGGATTCGCTACACGACGACGATGTCGGACGCAAGAACAGTATACTCCATGCTGAGGTACTGGCCGAACCAGAACTCATGTCAGGCGCTTACCTGGCGGAGGAGCGAGAGCACAGCCAGACGTTATGGGTGAGTTGACACGGTATAGAGAATGGTTGACCAAGGCCTGAGGCTGACATTCATTGCTTCGCTAGGACGCGATCAAGGCGCACCCTAGTGCTTGTTTCTGGGCCTTCATGATGTGTTTCACTATTGTAAGTCTCACGCTTCCCTACATAATGGCTGTTTCATGACGCTAACATCTTGACTTGCAGGTTATGGAATCATTCTGCATGTATGTTGTTCGGAGACAGCCCTGGTGGATGAATATGGAGATACAAGAATCGTGGAGACAAGAGCATGACTTGAAATACATCCAGAACAACACCACTGACTCTTGACCTTGTAGGTTTCTGAGCGGCAACTTCGTTGCTCTGCCCTGGTTCAAAGAAAGATACGGCGTTGAGATCGGCCTCGATGCCGCCGGAGTCATGCAATACGCCATCCCGACCAAGTGGCAGTCATCTCTTTTCCAAGCTGGACAGTGCGGTGCGTTCGTCGGTGTCCTTCTTGCTGGTCCTGTCACCAACCGATTGGGCTATCGCTGGACAACACTCCTCGCGCTTTTCATGATGAACGCCACAATTTTCATCACCTTCTTCGTGCGCACTTACTCGCCCGCCATTAGTCATGGAGTTCACTGACAGTAATACAGGCCGATTCTCTCGAGGTCCTTGTTATTGGACAGGCATTTGAAGGTGTGCCTTGGGGTTTCTTCATCGCCAACTCGCCAGCCTACGCAAGTGAGATTGTGCCGCTGGCCTTGAGAAGCGCTTGCGCGGCATCGTTGCAGATGAGCTGGGCGATCGGAAGCATCATTGTAGCCGGAATCTCCTACGCATACAACCAGCGTGACGACCAATGGTGTTGGAGGATGCCTGCTGCTCTTCAGTGGATCTTCCCAGTCAGTATTTGCCCGCAAACAAACGCGAATATAACTGTGCTAACCTGCGTAGGTTCCCCTCATGGTCCTCCTCTTCTTCGCGCCTGAATCGCCCTGGTGGCTGCTTCGCCGCGGTCGCAAGCAGGAGGCGTTGCGATCGATCAAGCGTCTTGGTTACAACACCGAGTCTGGTGCCAACGAAGCATTCGCCATGATGGAACGTACTGTCGAAATCGAAGCTCACGCCGGCGGTAGCCCTTCGCTTCTCGACCTTTTCAAGGGTGTCGATCTCCGCCGAACGATCATTACATGCTTGGTCTATGCATCCCAAAACTTCGCCGGAAACTTGATTGCCAACCAGGCCACCTTCTTCTTCGAGCGCGCAGGAATGGACGTAAGTACCATTTGTCCAATGCAGAGAATCATAGAATTTAGGACTGACGAACTTGCCTCTAGACAAACTTCTCCTTCCAGCTCGGCCTCATCAACTCATGCCTCCAACTTATCGCCACAATCTTGTCGATCCCTCTGGGCGCTCGCTTCGGACGCCGTGACATCTTCCTCGGAGGCGCCGCCATCAACTGCACTTTCCTGATCCTCCTTGGCATCTGCGCAACCATCTCTCAAAACAGCGGCACAAACTACGCGCAGGCCATCTTTGGAATCCTCATTTCGTTCGTGTACGCGGGCTCTCTCGGTCCCATCGCCTACTCCATTATCGCAGAGACCAGCTCCGTGAGACTCAGAGCGCTCTCAACCGGTGTCGGCAGAGGTGCTTACTACGTTGCCGAGATCCCAATGATCTACCTCGCCAGCCAGATGTTAAACCCCACAGGCTGGAATCTCGCGGGCAAGTGTGGCTACATCTGGGGCGGCACTGCGGCAGTGTGCTTCGTCAGCGCCTACTTCGGCCTGCCCGAACTCAAGGGAAGGAGTTACCGCGAGTTGGACATCCTCTTCAACCGCAAGGTGCCCGCGAGACACTTCAAGAAGACTGTCATCGACGTCACAGAGAATCACTGAGGTGGTGGGACTATATGGCGTTTCAGTACAATAGCGAGTCATTTTCGGATTACTGCAATGTAGCTGAGCAACCGCGGAAATACATATATATTCACGACTACAGACGCAAATTTTCATTCTAATTCTCAATAAGTCAATCAAGTCGAGGTCACTCTATAACCCTGGAGAGCATCCACATGCACATGCACACAGCTCCCAAGCGGCGGGTAGAGAGGGCGAACAGTTCCGAGCCGTTGTAAGTGACCAAATTTACATGCTCCTCAAGACATTCAGCCGAGCCTTCCACTTTTGCTGAATGGATGTCTCGCAGTGATGATGTAGAGTGCGGTCCCACATCCCAGCATCAGCCTTCCAAAACAAGCTCCCGAAAACAACCGCGAAGCACGATCGTTCTGCTATCGCCCTGTCAGAAAGAGGGCGAGGAGGAAGAAGCCCTTTCCGGAAACGAGCACTTCGCCAGGGAGATCAAGCGGGCTCTCAGCGGAGCACGCAAGCAACACGTGAACTACAGCAATCCTCTCTCGACAGAAGGCAAGCGTCGCAGCCAACGAAATCTTACAGACGCCTTGACTTCTTGGGCCGGATCCTGGTGGAACAGCACAAGGGGAAGCATCAACTTGGGGGTGTACGAGGACTCCGACTGAGAAGTGCATGGCTGCATGACCCGCAACGCGAAAACCGTGTAGCGCTACGCAGCAGTGCATCAGACTGGCGCCGTCCCAGTTATCTGGAGATCAGAACCACGCATGAGCGTTCTTACATGCGCCATCGAATGCTTATGGCTCCGAGAATGCCCTGTCCAAGTGTGTCACGAGGCGCATTCAAAGCTTTCACAGCAGCATACTTGGTAAGATCATTGCAAAGACTGGCGTTCACATTTCGTCAGGCAACAAACCCATCCTTGATTCTAATCACTTCCAACATGAAACCCAACTTTTTCCTTATTTTTGTAACCCACACCCCAAATATCAAGACCATGATTGTCAGTCCCCATCATCATTGTCATCCTTTGCCTGGGAACATTCCACCTAAGCGTTCTTCAGCCCATCCAAAGCCTCCTGCAACCTCGCATACCCAGCCGTCTCGCCCCAGCACTCCTCTCCCTTCCTCATGATACCCCTGACCGCACTCCTAGCCTTGAACTTCCAGTCCTTGGCAACCAGCTCCTCGCCAGCGCCCATGCCCTCCGTCCTCTCCATCGGTCCGAACGATTCGTACGAGTCACACAATCGAACGGTGGCATCTACGACAGCATCCCAGCGCTTCTCGCTCTCAGACTCCCAGCCGGGCTGGCTGGTGACCGCGCGCCAGGCCTTCTCCTCAGCGTCCAAGGCGGAAGTGGGCTTGTGGCGCCAGAGGGCGAGTTTGCTGACGAGCTGCCACAGCGGAGCGGAGGAAGTGATGAGTGGGACGACTTCCTCGTCGATGAAGCGCACGATGAAGCGTGCGAGACCCGGCGCGGAAGGGTCGTAGGAGTCGTTGGTGGCGATGACGTGCGAAACGAGAGCCTGCACGATGGCGAGGTCTAGGCAGGACTCGCCTTCTTGCTTGCCGCGGATGGAGACGATGCGCTTCTGCGCGGTCAGCATGGTGGCGTAGTCGGGCGGGGAGAGCGAGGCGGCGACGGTGAGGACATTGTCCCAAATGCGGAAGGAGTCGTTTTTGAGCGTTGCGGCGCGCTTGAGGGCTTTGAGGGCGTCGACGCGGGTGTTGTGCGCGATGGCGCGGAGCTCGCTCTTAGGGTCCGAAGGGGCGAGCTCTTCCTCGTCGTCAAGGGCTGGGCCGTCGGGGTTTGATGCTTTGCTGGCGGCGAGCTTCTCTTCAGGGTCGGTCTTCATGAGCGCGGCGCCTAGGTTGCTCCAGGACTCTGCGTCTGTGTCGTCGAGCTGGACGCAGCGTGTGAAGGCCTCGACTGCGCGATCGAATTGTGAGAGCTCGAGGAGGGTGCAGCCGAATGCGAACCAGGCCGGCTGGTTCAACTTGTCAATGGTAAGTGCTTTGCTGTAGGCCAGCGCGGCTTTGATATAGTCGTTAGCTGCAATGTAGTGGCGACCGAGAGACCTCTGAGCGCGAGCATAACGGTTGCCAGACACTTCCCAAGCCTTCTCCCACAGCTCAGGCGATGAGTCAATGTCAGCAAGAATGCAGTAGAGACGAGGTGCTTCGAGGGGTGCTGGATCGCGTGCCGGGCCCAGCCACTGCTCATCTTCGGATGGTTCTTCTTCTGACCCGCCGTCCGTGGCGTGGAATAGCTCTCGTCTGACCAAAGCACGAGCTTTGTCCTCACGTTCTGTGGCAGCCCAACAAAGTGCTGCTTCTGCCCACATCTCCAGGCGCTCGTAGATGTCCAGAGCAGACCTGAGACCTCCCAAAGACACCCAGCGCGAAGCCAGCTCTGCTTCCAAGTCCCACCTTGTAGGTGAAGCAAGCTGGAAGATGTACTGCAGGCGCTCAGTGACGGGTGCGCTCTCTGACTCCTTGGCTTTTGGCAGGAAAGTGCTGGCAGCAGCTTCGCTATTCTGACCTTCGGTGGCTTGCTCACCATTTGCGGTATCAGCGATGACCTGATCAACAAGAGCTTGAAGCTGCAATAGACCACGCTCAATTGTGCGTGACCTGTAGCCCTCAATACGACTGCGCACAAGAAGCGCCTGTGTGTAGACTTGCCAGTTGGAGCTTCCACCTTCGAGCACACGAGTGGCGTAAGGAATGGTCTCTTCTCTTGTGAGACCTTCTTCTGGCTGTGTGTTCTTGATTGAAGAGGCTATCGAGAGCAAAATGCTCGAGTCTAGAGGCTGCAGCTTGGGTTGGTTTTCAGGGTCGAGATCCTGAAGCTCTTGTGGGATGTCTGACATCGCTTGGAGGTCGGTTGGGATTTCAGATTTCTTGGTGAATGAGATAGATTCCAATAGTGTGTCGTCGTTGAGGTCCAGCTTGTCAGGTGCAGTCGCTCCTGCGGTTTGGTCCTGTGCATCGGTTGATGCTGTGGAAGCTTTCTGCTCACCATCCTTCTTGTCAGAGGATAGGGTCTCTGCACTCTTTGCCAACACGACCAGCTGACTCGTCTCCTTTTGCTGGAACTTGGTTCGCTTGCCCAAAAGACCAGTCAACGCAAACTTGAATCCACGGTTCTTCGTCGCGCTTTCGATATCCTCCTTCGCATAGCTGTCAAGACCGTGGTGGATGTGGATGGTCGATCTCTCGAGTAGGAACTCGCCCTCAGCCTGTTCATCGAAATCACCAGAGCTTTTGGCCGCCTCGAGATCCTCTGCTACAAGCGAAAGGTCCTCGTAGATGATGTCTTGCAAGGTTGCTGACACTTCCGACAACAGCCTTTGGTGCATGAACTTCGCCCTGATCTTGGCCCATCTCGCGACTGTGATGTTCTTCAAAATTGCAGGAGAAGTAAAGATGGCATCGGCAAGACACAGCAACTCGACGTTGGGCGTCAAACGGTATGCGGCGATGCCATCCAGGGCAAGGCCGGCCAGCAGAGCGCGTCTTGTTTCACGGGTTGCCTTTGAACTTGAAACAACGTCCTCCGGGAATACTGTGCTTGCAGAGGCAAATGGAAGAGGAGGTCCGGTCACATTGGACTGCAAGAATGCCAAAAGTGCAGCATATCCGATGCAGAAATAAATAGCCTGGGTCTCTGGTTTTGAACGATCGGAAAGAACAGTGCTGAGACGCTGGAAGATGACATCGATCCAGGAATCGTTGGCTGAAGTCTGAATGGGTTTGCTGGTCTGCAATAATTCTTGTGCTTCGGTCGATTTCAAGATGGCCTCATATTCGCCTTTTTCAAGATTTTCAAGATGGGCTTTGGCGAGGGTGGCGACGTCGTCCGACAAAGACTTGCGGAATTGCCGCAACAGAGCATCCATGATTGTGTAGCGTGTCGTCCCGGGGTGACAAGAAGTGTATCACATCGATCAACAGCACTCACGCACTGCCAGTCATTTTTCGGGTCTTCAGGCAAACTTACATAATCCAGAAGCTTCCTACGTGCCAAGAGAGGCTAGCCCAATGAAGACGCATGCATATGTCAACATGTGATTGTTCACAGGAGTGGATGATTGCAAGATACTTTCTTGACCAATATTCGTACATGCTTGCCTAATACGCTCTGCACCTCTATTGCAACATTCTGTACCATCCTGAGGCATGATTTTTAATACAAGACACACTATAATATCGCCGGCACTGGCAAATGCCGATGCGCAATGCAATGTCCCTGGCCGATCTTGCGCCGATGTGGGGTCGTCGCTGCCTGTTCGAGTCGAGATCTCGCCCTCACTCAGCGGCATGTGACGTTGCGGTATCGCAGGCAGGCAGGCAAAAGAAAGCCGCGTGCCAGTGCTCGCCTTCACTTCTCACTCTCTCATGCACCGTGAGCTGCGCGACACCCTCCTTCTAATTGTTTTCACGTGAGACCCTACCTGCTCACCTACCAACGTAACAATACACCATGCTTGCCTTTATTTAGCTGAGCCGAGCCACCCACCCACCGGAACCACACTCATCCTCATCCTCATCCCTCCTACAAATCACCTCTCAACATACGCGACCATGCCGGCAGACACAACCATCCCACTCGCATACCCACACCGGAACGGCGACTATGCCTACCGCGTTCCCACCCCTCCACGCATCGTCGTCCCTCCACCAGCCCTCAACGCCGACGCCCTTCCAGACATTCAGCTCGGTGCCTCCTCAGTCCTGCCCACGCCTGGCGACGCCTACACCAACCTCATCACCTCCAACGTCATCTTCGAATGGACCTACGAGCGTCGCCGTGAAGCGCAAATGATTCTGCCTTACCTCTATCTAGGCCCTATGACAGTCGCCAAAGACGAAGCTTGGATGCGCAAGGAGGGAATCACAATGGTGCTGGGCATCAGGCAGAAGCACGAGTACACTTTCAAGCTCATGGACGCCGCCCTGCGTCGCACAGAGGCTGCCGGCATAGAAGCGCGCACGGTCGATCTCGCCAACAACCAGGACTTGATCCACGCTTTCCCAGAGACAACGGCCATGATCAACTCACATCTGGCGCGCGTTCACACTGCCACTGGTCAGCTGGGGAAGGTTCTTGTATTCTGCGAGTCGGGGAATGAGCGCAGTGCGGGCGTGATCGCCGCCTATCTCATGGAGACCCACGACAATGTAGACTATATCAAAGCGATGCAACTGTGTCAAGCGCAACGCTTCTGCGTCAACTTTGACGACGCCATGAAAAGGCTGCTGCAAGGTTACTGGGACATTCTGTGCGCGAGACGCTCGGTGGCGGCAGATCGTCGACAGAGCGTCCAGAACGGCGCTACGAGGTCCAAACGAGGTCTCGATAGAGACGAGGATGATAACGACGAGAGCATGGGTGGCATGCATGAGGACGACTTGGAGAGATTCGGCGGAAGGACTTTCAGACCTTTCGTCGATGCGCCACTCTGAGTGCTACTACAGTAGTAAAGCAATCAGTGAGTGCGTGAGGAACAAAGCATTTGTGGGAGTTTATACTGGAGTGTTTCGGGCGTTCTTCAGGGAGGTGCATTGCGTTACATGATACCCGAGTTGCGTTTGGCGGGCTGGTAATTTCATTCGAATGGAGGCATAGAACATGACTGGAGTCTTTTCTGTTACCTGGGGTATTTATACTTGACAAACGTATTGCTATTGCTGCATCTGCACACAATTCATTCCTTCGGTTCCATGTGGAGTGCATACAACGGTCTTCACAGCGTGTCGGCACGAGCAGCCGGCGCTGTCCCAAGCTCTCCCCAGCCAACGTCGTCACACCCTCATGTTCTAGCCTGCCCACCCCATACTGAACATACACACTTGCATATACCAATACCAATACCACATCCCCACTCACCTACTCCGTACGCCAACAATCCCCTCGCACCTCCTCTTGCATCTACACACAATGGCTCCCGTCAAACGCATAGAACAATGGGAAGTCGAGCGATACTGGGAGATCTTCTCCTCGCTCGCTGGCGGCGGGCAACATCTCAACGGCCAACAAGCCGCCAGCGTCCTCAAGAACTCCCAACTACGCGATGACCAGCTCGAGAAGATCTGGGACCTGGCCGATGTCGACAACGACGGCAACCTCGACTTCGAGGAGTTCTGCGTCGCCATGCGCCTCATCTACGACCTCATGAACGGCGAGTACATGGACGTCCCCAACTCCCTGCCCGACTGGCTGGTCCCGGAGAGCAAAGCACACCTCGTGCACGCCAGCCGCGCCGTGACCGGTGGCGGCGAGGCCTTCGAGCGACCCGAAGACGACTACGACGAGGACGGCGGCGCGCTCAAGGACGGCTTCGACTGGTACATGTCGCCCGCCGACAAGTCCAAGTATGAAGCAATCTACTCCGAGAATCGCTCCGGCCGCGACGGCCGCATTTCCTTCGCCGCCATGCAAGACCTGTACGACAGCCTCGACGTCCCGGACACCGACGTGCACTCCGCCTGGAACCTGGTGAACCCCAAGAGCGCCCCGGGCGTCAACAAAGACGCCTGCCTCGCCTTCCTGCACATGCTCAACAACCGCCACGAGGGCTACCGCATCCCGCGCTCCGTGCCGCCCAGCCTGCGCGCGACGTTCGAGCAGGGCCAGATCGACTACAATGTAGAAGCGCAGCAGACGGCGGCCGACCGGTGGGGCGCGAAGCGCGACGACACCACGCTGTCGGGCAAAAAGGCCAAGTTCGGCGACGCATACTTGTCTCGCCTGGGCGTGGGCGAGCGCAAACCCAAGGGCACAGACTTCTCGAGCACGCCGCGCGACGCCGAGTGGGAAGAAGTGCGGCTGAAGAAGCAGCTGCGGGAGATTGAGGAGAAGATGGCGAAAGTGGAGGAAGGCGCGAAGAGGCGGCGCGAACGCGGCGGGAGACGAGACGATTCGAGGCCGGCGCTGGTGAAGCGCGAGCTCGAGCAGTTGCTGGATTACAAGAGGCGGGAACTGAAGGACTTGGAGCTGGGAGAGGGCAAGGCCAAAACGGGACAAGGGCTGAAGGGAATGGCGGACGAGATCTCCATGGTCAAGGAGCAGGTCGACGGGCTGCAGGAGCACCTGCGCAAGCGGGAAGAAGTGCTACAGGGCTTGAGGGATCAAATCGAGGCTGAGAAGACGAGCCGCTAAGTTAAGTCTGTTGTAACGACAAAAAGGACCAAAGAAGACCGTCGCGATGGCAGCGAGCGACACCACTCACGAACAACGTGAATGGGTGTTTCCCATATAGCACCATTCGATGGAGCCGAGGCTCGCGAGCCTGAAGAAGAGCGTTTTGGATGCACCAGAAGCGCGAGAACAAGAGCTCATCGATACGCAACAGACGAGATATGCCTCCAAGCCAAAAAAAGGCGTGTAGATAGATACCCACTTCTTAGACCTGTGAAAAAGAGAAGAGTCCAATCCAGCCTTGTCATATGCAACGATGCAAAACAAAAACGCCAACACGATGGGTCGTCAGGTCTAATCCAATCATACATACATGCACGCAAAACTTCTGTGGGAAAAGAAATCCCCGCTCCAACGCTTTCTAATCGCAAGAAAAACTCGCAGAGAGCGTGAAAAAACCCTCCCCCTTGTCTCTCAAAGACAAACCCCATCTCTTAACCTCAATCTATTTGTTGCCCTCGACAGCAACGACCTCCCCCGGCGCCGCAAAAGATCCATCCTCGCCCTCCCTCTCAATCGTCCCAGACCTCCTCAGCCCACTCCCAGCAGTAGCGCCCGCCGCAGTCCCGGGCGCAGAACCGCTCAGAACACTCCCCTCGGGACTCGCCCTCGCACTCTCCGCCCACAGGCTCAGCGTCTCCTCGCGCTCGCTCATCTTCAGCGCCTCGCCGACGCTCCTCAAAAAGTACCGCTCCCCGCCGCAGGCCTCGACGATGCCGCTCACGACCATCAGCCTCCACACCTCGCCGCGCCGGCTGGGGATGCGGGAGAAGTACACGCGCGTGCCGCGCTCGATGTACGACTGCACGATCTCCAGCAGGACCTGGCAGGCCGCGGGGTCGAGGGCCGTGACGCCGTGGACGTCGAAGATGAGATGCCGGTTGTACTGCTCCGGGCTGCGCTTCTTGGGCTGCGCCGGGTGCGCGGCGGCGGAGCCGTGGTCTTCCAGGCGGCGCAGGCGGTCTTTCAGGCTGCCAGTGTTGGCGAACGTCAGCGGCTCCGGGATCTTGACGATGAGGCAGTGGGAGGCGAATTCCAGCGCGTCCGGGTCGGATTCTGCGTTTTCGAAATCTTGAGTGCCCGGGACGCGGCCGAGGATTTGGATGCGTGGGCGGGTGGAGTGGCGGAGGAGGCGCAGGAGGGAGAGGCCGATGCCGACGGCGATGCCGATGCGCAGGTTCCAGAAGAAGGTTGTGAGGAAGATGAGGGTCATGAGCAGGAGTTCGCTGTAGCCGGAGATGGTCCAGAAGAAGTGAATGTCGTGAGGGGCTTCTTCGATGAGGGAGTAGGCTACTACGGAGATCATGGCAGAGAGGACGGCTTTCTGGGAGGGGTGTCAGTGAATATGGTTGTGAGACGAATAATGATTTTGAATGAGTTGACTTACGGGGATGTAGTAGAAGTATGGCAGCAGGAACAGTACGCAGAAGACGGTGATCAGACTGAGGAAGACAGAGCTCATCGGAGTCTTGCCACCAGTGCTGGCGTTGACCTTGCTGCGACCATAGCCTCCGAACGCTGGAATGGCCATGAACAAGCCTCCAAGCATGTTTGCAACGCCAAGGGCAACAAGTTCTCTGTTCGCCGATACCGTGACGTTGGTGATACCATCAGGCTCGTCTTCCACTCTGCCGTCAGCCTTGACGACTTTCTTCGTTTTGGCGTTGCCAGTACCCAGCGACTTCGCAGCCACGCTCGACTCGAAGAATCCAAGCAAAGCGATCAAGAAAGACGTCGAAAAAGCATCGTTGACGTGGTGGAAATTGTCCGCATCGAAGGGGAAATGCGCCTGGAACGGAGCTCCCTTGGCCTTGATGTTGCCGAGAATATCAAGACCCTGCTTATGCCAGTCGAAATTCCAGGTGAAGACCGCCGATAGAACCACAACTATGAAGCGATCGGGAATGTAAGCGACCCACGGCGTCCTGGGCTGCAGACGCTTCTTCACTTCGCGCAACACCATCACTATTGCGAAGGCGCCGAAAGCAACCGCGCATGTGATCTTGTTTGCCTCAGAGGCGTGTCGAAACAGGAACATAATCTTATCCAGACTACTACCATGAGCGCCAGAAGCAGAATGCGCAGCAGCAGTATCCAAGCCCATCTCGGGAATGAGCTGGTCGACGAAGATGACCACGCCGATGGCGCTAATGAAGCCACGTAGGAAAGGTCGGCTAAGCACAGAGTCGAGGAAACCAAGTCTGCAAAGTCCAGCTGCCAGGATGATAGCGCCTGCAAGGCCAGTGACCATACCTGCGACCTGGGCGTTCTTACGGCCTGCTTTATCTGGATGGTGTCCTGAGTTGATTGCTTCGCGAACGACCTGGCCTGTCAGTAGAGAACCGGCGGCTTCGGGTCCGACTACCATCTGTGGGCAAGTTCCGAGTAGGGCATAGATCAAGGGGTTGAAGACGAAAGCGTAGAGTCCGTTGATAGGCGGGATATGTGCTAGGTTAGAAGCGTACGAGAGCGACATGGGGATGTAGAAGCTGGCCATAGTGAGGGCAGCGATTAGATCGCCTTGGACGAAAGACCACCTGTATTGTCGGATCCAGTTTGTGCTCGGAAGGTAGTAGAACAGGTACCTACCTAGTCGTCAGTCAAGAAATTATGGTGAGGGAATTGATTTTGAGCTCGAGGACTGAGCGCTGATCGAAATCCTACATACATTAATTTCGAGTGCTTAGCTTTTTTCCTCTGTTCCAGGAACTGCTCTGAGCTCATTTCGCCGCCGTCTCTGGGAATAAGAGAGTCGGCCAGAGCATGTCCCAGGACTCCATGTATACTGTCACCACTGCCGCCAACTCTTTCTGTATAGCTTGGCCCATATCCATCCGTAGAAGCAACACTGGGCGCAAAGCTGCCATAACCTCGCATGTGCCGTGGCCTCGGGCTCATAGCTCCATGGTTGCAGTTTTCCTCTCCACAATTCTCATGAGTAGGTATGCTGTACTTTTGCGCCTCTCCAAGGAGCGCGGTTCTTGCATTGACTTCCGGCTCTTCTATTGCGCCCTCGACGGGCATGGCGGCTGGCTCCGACTGAACTGAGGCGCCTTCTATCATGGGCTGTATTCCGCTATCCGTGGGTTGTGCTGAGGCGTGTCCGTCGTCTCTGCAATCCTCGGGAGAAGAGGGCGGCATATGGGCCTGTCGCAAACCAGAGGGGTTCGTGGGACGGTGCTGCATTTGGCTCGACGAGGACCCGGTAGAAAGCCTCTTTGGGTCGTTTGGCCGGGAATGATTGGAAGGCATGGCTTTTGATTCCTGAGTGAGAGTCTTGTTGGCAGGCGTCTAGTGTTTGACAACGCGGCCGTGGCCTGATAGCCAATGCAGGCAATTATAAGAGAAGCAAATAAATCCGGGTCACCGCACAAAAGCTACCATGGTGTTTTGGGCAAAGTCAATTAATTACAGGAAGCAAGCCTCTGGCCGTGAGACGAAGGCAGCAACCGCTAGCAGAGTCGGTGTGTGTGAGCGAGCGAGGCGGCGTGCGGTTAGTCCTCGTGCCTCGAGCACGAGGCCCGGCGGGTTTTGGCTTTCTGGTCTGGTCAGGGTTCGTGTCAACGTCAGCGCCTTGATTGGCTCCAGTCACAGCCTTGTCAGGGCGATGCATGCAAGTATGAAGACTTGTGTTCCGGTGGAACTCATTCCCGGTGTTGTTTTTAGATGGTATGCATATAATTCATTCCGCATTCTTGAGCCAAAGCTCTGTGGTCTCTGATGCCAGTAGCTAGTCTTGAGACGAGTCTTTCTTGGCCATCACCATCTCCACACTATCGTACCCGGGAGAAAGCACGTGCAGGAAGCTACATGTCGACATTATTATTCAGCCTCGTCAGAGCTTCGGTACCCATTGATTCTATAGCTAACCTGCGATCATGCCATGGACCCACTGCCATCTCTGGTGAAGGGCCCTCAAGTCTATGTTGTGATCAAATCGCATCGCAAAAAGATCCGCAGCAAGATGCGATCCTTCATCTATGCATTTAATGGCACAACCAATGTCAAATCACAGTCGAATTAACGTCTCAGCCTGCTTGCTGCTTACTCTTGATCAGTAATACGCTCAAGATTGAGACCAAACCTGACAATCGGAATGTAGCAGCATGGATCTGGCTATCCACGGGCTCTCCGACACGAATAATATCATGTCCAACAAGATCTTACAGCATCGTGTAAAGTCATTGCAGATGGCAGGCCGATGGTAAGCACGGCAGAGCCGAGAAGAGGCCCGCGGACTCGGGCAAGGGCGTTTGCTTTGGCTGCTGCTTCCATTTCCCAGGCCGAGCTTCGCCTTTGCTTTTGGCCGAGGCTCACGATTTGCCGAGCAGCGAGCCACGCCTTTGCCCTCAGCAGGATAGTTAAGTTATACCAGCGTCTTCCCAATAATCTACACCTTCGACTTCACCACATAAACACACACATCATTTTCACAATGGCCACCCAACGTCTCTCCAACGTCCTCTCCCACATCACCCCGGGCAAGTCTCCGCTCGAGCAGATGTATGCCTCCCAAACCCCTCTCCACAATTTTCCCCGGATCAACGTGATGATGATAAAAGTACACCTTAGACTGACAGTTCAAACAGCACCTCCCAGAACCCCGACGATGTGGTCATCACCCTCGCCATCCGCACTCCCCTGACCAAGGCCAAGAAGGGCGGCTTCAAGGACACTCCTCTCGATGGCCTGGTGTTCAAGATCCTCGAGCAGGTTGTCCGCAAGAGCAACCTCGACCCGCAGATGGTTGAGGACATTTGCCTAGGCAATGTATGTCCTGGTCCACCACACCAACAATAAACCCGCTCACATCCTACAAACAGGTCTCTGACGCCAAAGCCGCCTACTACGTCCGCGCCGCCTGCCTTGCCGCTGGCTTCCCCACCACCACCGCCGCCAGCAGCGTCAACCGCTTCTGCTCCTCCGGCCTCAAGGCCGTCCAAGACATTGCTGCACAGATTCAGAGTGGCGCCATCGAGGTCGGTGTCGCCGTCGGCGCCGAGCACATGACCGCTGGCGGCGACCGCCTGACCCGCCCCTTCGTCGACGAGATCGTCAACGCCAACCAACACGCCGCCGACTGCCTGCAGCCCATGGGCCAGACCTCAGAAAACGTTGGTGCCGACTTCAACATCACCCGTGAGCAACAGGACAGATACGCTGCCGAGTCATACCGCCGTGCCGAGGCCGCACAGAAGGCTGGCTGGTTCGAGGATGAGATCACACCCATCACCGTCAAGGTCAAGGACCCCAAGACCGGCGAGGAGAAGGAAGTCACCCTCACTAAGGACGAGGGTCCCAGGTGGGGTACCACCTTCGAGGGCCTCAACAAGATCCGCCCTGCTTTTCCCGACTTCGGCGACAAGTCTACTGGCGGCAACAGCAGTCAGGTCACCGATGGTGCCGCCGCTGTTCTGCTTATGAAGAGATCCAAGGCTCTCGAGCTCGGCCAGCCTATTGTTGCCAAGTTTGTCGGAGCCACCGTTGCTGGTCTTGCACCCAGGATCATGGGTATTGGCCCTTCGGTCGCCGTGCCCAAGCTTCTCACCAAGTACAACCTCACCATTGACGACATTGACCTTGTCGAGTTGAACGAGGCATTTGCCTCAATGGCAGTCTACTGCAAGGACGCACTTAAGATCGACCACGCGAAGCTTAACGTCAGAGGTGGTGCCATCGCATTGGTGAGTTTCATTTCTCTATCCTGCATCGCTCTCCAGAAACAATTGCTAACACTTCAATTTACAGGGCCACCCTCTCGGCTGCACAGGCACAAGGCAGATCGTCACTGGTCTGAGCGAGTGCCGACGCCGCAAAGCTAAGGTCCTGCTCACCACCATGTGCATCGGCACTGGTATGGGTATGGCCGGTCTGTTTGTCAATGAGCAGCTGTAAATAATATAAGGAGGATAAAGTGCACAGGACCCCTTATATGTTTGCAGATGTGATGTATGTATCGAAATGAGCGAATTTGTTTGACAGCCGCATCTGTGCCGCCCACATGTTCTGTTATTTGCAAGTGTTGATCTTCGCTCGTTGTATTCATCAAATATACTCACACGCATCAATAGCTATACGCTATCTCTTCCCTCTGATAGCCGACCTAGAGACGACGAGTTTGGCAAAAAAGCAAAACATACAACAGGCGGGATTCCCAGATGGTCACCCACTCTAGTACTAGTCGCCCGGTTCAGTGCTTATGTATGGCAGAGCGGACGGGATGCCCAGTTTTCACTGACCTATGGTCGTACGTGCAGATCGATCAACAATGTATGTATATGATGCTTTTCTACATTTCCATCGCAGAATGACTAGCAAATCACGCTGGGACGATCCTATAACCCTGTGTATAGGTTTCAGTGTAAGAGCAAAAAAAATGATTTGAGCATCCGCGCTCCTTATATTATTTCCTCTTATCATCTTCGATGCTTGATGTGTATATGTTCCAAAGGCGTCAAATACGATTGTTCCTCTTTTCTCGTGCATATAAGCGAAAGAAACGTCACTCTTTGTCGTATCCCGTATCCCGTATTCGGGTATCTCGCATTCGGGACCGAAACGCCTACCACCAAGACAATAATGCAGACACGTGCGCATAGGGCTGGCCCTTGGCGCTGGGCAATAGGAGGATTCCAAAGAAACCTCCCCTCGACAACGTCGGATATTATTGCCACGGAAACGTCGGATCTTGCTGCAGGCAGTGCTACTGAATTCAAGGAATCGGACTGCCCGAGTTGTAGTATCATGAAGCATCGGCACACATCATGAATAGCGGTGCATAGGACCGCCGCTTGCCTGCGTACGCATTCAAGATCTTGGACCAGCTTGTGATGACCTTTGAGGACTTGGCTGCCGTCGTTTATACGACCAAGAAGACTACGGCACGCTGTGACCTGAGGATTCTTGGTCGGAATCTGGCTATAACAACGAAGACTCGTGTACGCGGGAAGATATTCTATAACTGATGTCAACACCCATCATCTCCTACAATCTTTCCATTTCAGCCTGCTTCGCTGTTACTTATCTCTCGCAGCATGAGCAACTCCGAGGAAGCTTTCCGACCATCATACAGCTCTTGCGATGAAGTCACTCCGGCTTGTCCAATCGATGCTACGCTGTATGGCTATCGCCCGACTCTGGGTGCAACAGCTCTGTTCGCCGCGATATTCGCTTTGAACTTGGTCATCACACTGATCTTCATGGCTCGCTCACGTCTCTGGTCTTTCCAAGCATGGCTGTCCATTGGCCTGATCTTCGAGATCATCGGCTATGCCGGCCGTCTTGAGATGCACCGAGATCCTTGGAAGTGAGTGGTCGGCATTTTGGTGTATCTGGCTGGATGCTGACTCGGGACTACATCAGCTCCACCACGATGTCGATGCAGCTGGCATGTCTGTTCATCGGGCCCTCTTTCGTCTCCGCCGCGATCTCGGTGGTGTTCAAGCACATAATCCTCTATTGCGGCCAGCAGCACTCGAAGCTGAAGGCGAAGTGGTACCCTTACGTGTTCATCGGGACAGACTTCGCGTGCATCCTCGTCCAGGTAGCCGGCGGCGCCATCTCCAGTCTCGCCACCACCGGTGACGGTAGCAATATGGCTCTGTTGGATGCTGGTAGCGGCCTCCTGATCGCTGGTGTAGCAGCGCAAGTTGTCAACATGGTCGGATGCGGTATCATTATCTTGCATTTCATCTACAGCTACCGTCGCTTTACCAGGGGACCCAGCAAACAGGAGCAGACTGATACATCGCAGTACGCCATCGACAAGACAAATCCGACACTGAGGCGCAATTTCAACGCTTTCTGCTGGGCTTTATTTGTGGCTTACGTCGCTGTCCTGATCAGGTGCATCTATCGGTCAGTGTCACCAGAGAATATTCGCTTTCGTAAATTGATTTGCTGACGTTGGAGAAGTATTCCGGAAATGGCCATGGGATGGGGAAGCACCCTGATGCAGAACGAGACCAGTTTCCTGATCCTTGATGGCGCGTACGTACCTTTGGCTCCTTCTGTTTATTCAGCGCCAGCCGAGACTGACATGCACAGAATGATTGCCATTGCTGTGAGCCTTCTCACGGTAGCTTACCCTGGCATATGGTTCCCTCCTATGCGTAGGAACAAGAAGCAAGCCCCGCCCGCGACGCAGGACGCCGGGATCATGCAAGACTGAAGAGGTACGGCACCCGGGTGTCTCTGCTGACGCCCATGGGCTCAAGCTTCCAGTGCTAACGGAAGCTTCGTAGCATCGATGAAGCTTTGTCTCGCAACGCATGTCAGCTTTGGTCATGTCATCAATACAAAGTGCGCGTGTGTCAGCGAATGGATTTTGTATGTTTGCACTAGGTGGTGACCGATCAGTTGTGTACCCCAGCGCGAAAGTTCTGAACATTATACATCAACCTTCTCCATCCCCATCAACAAGCGGCCAGAATGTGTCAGGTCCATCCACGACATCATCGAAGTTCAGTTGACCTCGTCGCCTTATCGCTCATTCTACAGTTCGATTGTGCCTAATTCTTCAAATCTTGGGAGACGCCTGGGTTGCGGCCATCTACCACAACTTGCACGACCTCGCCATTGTGTGGTGTCGTCGGTGTGGACTGCACAGCCTGCCACTTCTGAGGGCTCTCGTCTCTTTCGCTGGTTGGGGCGTCCGACGCTCTTCTTGCCTCGCGGCGTCGACGGCGGAAGTCATCGAGGAACCTGAAGATAGCGAGCGCGATGCCGAAGGCCAAGACGGCGCAAGCGACACTGAAGGCACGGCGGTATTTCGGCTTGTCGTCTTCGCGGAAGATCTGCGCGCCGTAGATGCCTGCGATGTTGGCGCCCATGATCACCAATGCCATGGCGAGCGCGCGCTCCTCCGAGTCATCGCAGGTGAGCGACATCCAGGAGATGTTGAGCGGATGCGAGAATGTGCCGAACACCTGGGTCCAAACCACGCCGAAGTAGCTCACGTTTCGGCGACCGAGCTCCGTGAAGCCACGGTTGAAGATGTATCCTAGCAGGTGCATGCTCAGACCAGCGATCACTGTTTCACCTCTGCGGGAGCTATGGTTGGTCAGTCTGAGACTTTGTATTCTATGTTGTAGAAAACGGGACTCTTACTAGTGGTCAGACACCCAGCTGAAGCCGAATGACACCGGGATTTGGAGGAACAGACCGACTGACGCGAGAGCGTTGGACTGCAGGGCCTGGAACCCGAAGCCTCTTACAATACTGGGAGCGTATGTGTCAAAAGCGCGCTGAGGGCCATTGTTACAAAGAGTGATCAGGAAGTGGATCCACATTCTCCAGCCAGTGAACTGTGTTATGATTAGCGATACGTTCCAAAGACAAGGCCTACGAAGCGAGCTTACGAGCTTCTTGAAAGCAGCCAGACCAATGCGCTTCTTCTTCCTTCCCTTCATCGGATCGTCCAGGAGAATGCGGGAGTTGAGGATATGGAGTTCCCTGTCGGTGAAGATCTTGACCTTTGGCAAGAACGTGCTGTGTGGCCTCTTGAACGAGTCCGGAAGGAAGAAGCCGAGGATAAATCCACTGAAACAGGTGAATCCACCCATGAGGACAAACAGCCAGAACCAACCGGCGCGTCCGGCAACGCCTCGCATGTGGAGGATACCGAAGGCAAGGAGTTTTGCAGATGCCTGGCCGAATTGGTTGCCAAAGTAGAAGATCATCACACGCTTAGCAGTTTCCTTCTTGGTGTACCACGTTGACAATGTCCAGAGGCCGCCGGGGATAAATCCTGACTCAGTGACACCTAAGAGGAAGCGTGTGGCGATGAAAGAGGCATAATTTGTCTGGAAGGCTTGGAAGGTGGACACGGTACCACTGTTGAATCGTTAGTCGATGTAAGTCATTTTGAAGAGCAACTTTTCTGTTAATCTTCAAGCCATCTCATTGGCGTTTGCAGTGCGAACGAAATGTGGGCGTTACGTACTACCACACGTTAGCACGAGATCACACCGTCGTTGAAATCAAGACGTACCAAGAGGAACAGTTGCAGTGTAAGCCATTTGCCGGGACCCACACGGTAAAGGATCATGTTTGATGGAATCTCGAACAAAACGATACCGAGGGACAACATCTGCTGACCGACGTTGAACTGATCCTGGCTGATGCCAATATCTTCCATGAAATTGTCTGTGATCGCATTGGCCATGTTACCACGGTCGAGCTCTGCGGCATTTCATCAGTCGTTGCATCGTTGGTCTGAGAGATCACGGCGTCGTACGTAGGCAGAAGAAACCCAAGGTCAACAAGGGCATGATCAGAAGATCGAGCCTAGGCGTCTTGTCAGAAGCAGTTCGCCAAAGCATTCAGAAGCATGCTTCATACTTGCGCTTCGCTTTCCTCTCCTCCTCGGCCGTCCAATCTCGTTCGATGGTAATGACCACCTCATCCTCAGCTGGTGGCGGATATCCTTCATGTGTTTCCGGGGGTGGAAGATCTACTCGACCCATAGCTGCGGTATCAAATGCAGATCGAACGATACGAGAAGGCTGATGGGATGCGGCTATGGAAGAGCAGCGCGCAGCATGTGCTTATACATACTAACTTCACGAACCCAGCCCTCATTCTCACTACCATGACGGCGTGGACGGTCCAAACTTTCAGTCCTGGTCTGGGCCAGAGCAGAAGCCATGAGGCGTTGCTTGGGGTGCTTCCTGGGCGACATCATTCCAGTGAGATTATTTGCTCAGGAAGATAAGTTGCTCGGCGTGCGAAGCCCAAGGTCAGCCAGAGGTCAACTTGTCATGGCAGTGGCACGCAAATTGACGGAGCAATTGGCCGATTGGAACGCAAAAGCATTGAACGTGGCAGAGCCTTCTGTTGACATGGGCTTAGCAGGCGAAGGTGAAATACTTGGCAGAATCACGCGATGGCTCGTACACTTGGCGTGGCACCATCACAACCTCCAACTTCGCAATATCTCTCCGTCTTACAGGCCTGGTTCAGTGGATTGCTTTTTCGCACGCATTTTGTGGCAGGAAGCATGTGAACACAAATCAGAGAGAAGGTGTGTTCAAAACGGCGCTGCAGAAAAGGCTCGGTCGTGCTCGATCGCGTCAGAATGGGCTTGCAAGACGTACTTGCTTGCAACACATGTACTTGGCGCATTCATCAGAACATGTTGGCTGCGTATTTACTCATTGGAGATGTGGGAACGGTTGACCGGTGCTTTGCAAGTGTCTTGTCTGCATGGCGTGGCATTGTCGTCTGCATCTAGCGAGCGGTTATTCTTCGTGAATATTACGCATCACGCCGGACAATGTCCATCAGACATAGCTACCTCCGATGGATGGCTCTCAGCGTAGATGGACCCGGTCCCGAACACGATAGCCGAATATGAAATACTCTAACCTCGATCGCGTACGATTGTGACCATCGTGGATTGAAATCTCGCCACATTTTGGTGGTTTGTCGCGGCACGATGCACGCGACGATCTCGTCCTTCAATGCGCCCAACCTGTGCGCAAACAAACGAGGCGCAAAATGAAAATTGACAGGCGATCTTGAATGTCTTCTGATGGATGGACGCAACGTGTTTTAACAACAGGAGGATTCGAAAGGAAGGCCTTCTTCAAGCTTGTTTGCCGGTGTCTGCCGAACACCGGGTGCTGGGGTTTTGGATCGAATGTCTAAGTACTTGTAGGGTACGCTTGCATAAGTTTACGTGCACATACCATACAAGCACTACTTGAAGCTCTAGTTCTATTCCTTTACACTGAAACCACAGATCATAGGTACGCTGATGGGAACTTCAGCCGTTGGGATCCTTTTCATAACGTCTATCAGTCTCAAAAGTTGCTATGCTGCCGTAACAGACTCTGGCGACTCAATGGCCGTACTTTCCATTGAGAATTTCCACATCAGTGATGGCCGCACAATCAAATACACTGAGCAATCTTAGACATCTGCTCAGCGGCATCACGGTAACAATCGAGAACGGGATTCAAATGATTAAGAACATATCTTCCGCAGTGAAAGATAACAAGCGGACTAACAACACAAATGTCTTTCTTCGCGATTATTTTCAAACTCCCTCTCAAGACTTAACAAATGATTCTAGGGCGTTCGTCTTCATCATTCTCCCTCAATGACACCTTTCTCTCTTGCCCTCCGATCCATCCACTCTCTGATCGGCTCGAACTTTCTGCAGGTATGCTTGCTGGACTTGCCGAACGCAACCGGGAAGCCTTTAAAAACGTACAATGGAGAAGGGGTTAAGTCGCCATGACACATAACAGCCTGCCTCAGCCGGTCGAGACAGTGCTCCAAATGCGTATTCTCATAGCCCGGACCCACAATGGAATCAGGAATTTTGTGGTGGTGTTTCGGAGTGTAGCCGATGTTATCGCCATACATTTCTCGATTGAGCTTCATGCGCACGGCGTTGATACAGTGTAAGTTGTGGAACATATCGGGTCTGCGTTGATGGTCAGCGGGATGAGCTTTATGCAGTCTGATACGGTGCGTAGGACGTGCTCAAAATGGTACTTGTGATCTTCAGGCATAGGCTGCAGCTCTGACCCAAATGGAGCCGCTTCTTCCTCCGTCATGACGGGAAATTCGCCTGAGATATAAATTAGTGACAATCGACAGGAGAGCATCTCGGCGCTCTACACGAACCGTGTAAGAGATATTGCCACGCATCGTCAATTTGTGCGCTCGGCGGCCCAAAGAAGGAAAGGGCGCTATCGTTGACTTTAACGGCTTGTTGCTTCTCACGATCGTACGTGAGGGCTCCAGTGTATGTACGCTCTTCATACACGATGGCGCTTCGTGCGTCATGCAATTCTGTATCCCAGCCAGGAGTTTGCCGTTGGCGGCTGTAAGCGTTCGCATTGAAGTATACAGTGATACAAGCGATGGTGATGTTGAGCAAGGAGAATAGGGCATACAAATAGATACTCCGTTTCTTGTTAGATGACGCTTGGTTGTTGCTGCAGCAGCATGGCTCTTCAACAAGGAGAGCTTTATCCTCATCGAAGTCACGCGAAGAACCCATTCTTGCGGTGGCGATTGTATTCAATCAACGGAATTGGACAAACAGAAGGAGGGATGGAGTAGTGCTATCAGGCAAGGCGAGGACTGCTCTCCGAGTCGTTCAACGTCACATCTTCCCGCATGCGAGAGCGTCTGTGTACGGGCGCACGTCATGTACGCACATCCATGTACCTCCGTCCTGAGTAAAGTATATGACACTCCCAGTGTGCTTCTCCCATCCAATCCGTCATGAAGTGTCATATACTTCGCGCAGGACGGAGGTAGTCGCTTGGCTTCGCGAGGACTCGGACCGTGGTTGACTCTTGCTCAACGATCTCGGCATCTTTGCAATGTTGATGCATCGATATTGACATCTGATCAAAGTATCGGTGCCAGGCACTTTTTACATGGATTGCTGCAAGTACTCCGATCGAGGGTTGGAAAAGAAATCGGCTGCATACCACACATGTGCTAGCCGGAAGTAGCTGTTGCCAGCTTGGCGTGTTGCGGTATCCAACGGTTTCCCCGTCCACTAGTACCATTTCGAACCCCGGATCCTCGACCACTCTTATAAATTTGATGGTATAGCGATATATCGCTGGCAGTGGTCTCACGCGAGCCAAGTGAGACGAGAAGTTCCGAGATGGTACTATGACATACCACGCCAGAGATGACCTCACTTCGATGAACAGTGGCATGACACGACAGCTCCAAATCCACAATCAAGGCGATCTAGAAAATGGCAAGCATCACGACGCAGATAAAGACCTCGCAAGAGTCCACACACAATCAATGACCTCTCCTCCAATTTACTCACATTTCAGAAACTCGAATCTCTTTTGATCGAATCCAGTCACGACAGCAAGCAGTCATGCACTCCCAGCTCGTCGTCGCGCTTTTGGCAGCAGCTGCTGCCGCAGCTCCAGTGGGCCGCGCTGGTATTAGCAAGGTATGGAGCATCTTGCACTTCGCTCCTCGCACATGAACTAACGCAAATGACAGACAATCGAGCTCGAGAAGCGTGGCAGCAGCTCCGGCGGTCTTATCGGTAGTATCCTTGATTCTGATAATGCCGCCGTCGAGAAGCGTGGCAGCAGCTACGGCGGTCTGATCGGCAGTATCCTGGACACCGACGGATCCGCCGTCGAGAAGCGTGGCGGCGATGACGGCGGTCTTATTGGCGATATCCTGGAGACCGATAACGGCGCCGTCGAGAAGCGTGGCAGCAGCTGTGGCAGCTGTGGCGGTCTTATTGGTAGTATCCTGGACACCGACGAATCCGCCGTCGAAAAGCGTGGTGGCGACGACGGCGGCCTGATCGGTGATATCCTAGAGACCGACGACTCTACCGTCGAGAAGCGCGGTATCCTCAACCATATCGATATTCTGGACTCTGGCGACTCCGCTGTCGAGACCGAGGCATGATTCGCCATATCTTCGAATTGCGCGATAGATTTGCGAGCGAACACGGGAGATCTGCTCCTGCTCCAAGTCGAGGGGACGAGCAATGGACTTCATCGGGAAGACTAGAGATTGGGGCTTGGTGCAGATGGGATGAGCTTTGTGGCGTTGTTCCTAGGACGCGAGCAAGGAAACCGCTGTCAACGATGTATGTCTATGCAATAATGCACTAATGAGAGATATGTTGTAGATGTTCATCGCATGTCCCTTGCTCTCTACCTTTTAGCCCCGAAAAGGACTTATGCTTTGGTTCGAGATAATGGGCTAAATGGTCGTGGCTTTGGCTAATAACCTGAATCCATGTGAATCTCTCACTCAAACAAGTGACGTAGAGCATGTGATTGTAAGCTCCTGTGAGTCCTGTATGGAGAAGACCGGTTGATGGAATATCTGAGCCAGGATTCTTAATTTCATGATACACTCTCAATCGAAGCGCAAGCAACCGCAGACTTAAAAAGTGAACTCATAACACACTACTGCCCAAGTCATCTAGAGTATCTCTCATCCGAGCACCACAAAGTGGCCCTTCTTCTAGACCTGAGTGATCGAGCCGGTGCGTACAGCATCCTTAGCGGCCTCCTTCGCGGCCTCAGCGACCAAGTCGTTGGTGCTGTCAGACTGATCAAGAGGGTCGACGATGGTATTGGCGAACTGTCTGGCGGGAATCTTCTTTGCGAAGAGGATGTCGAGCTCGTGGTATGTCCTGTTCCAGGTCTCGGGGAGACGGAAGTAGGCCCAGACGAACATGCCGAAGCAGGTGCCGCCCCAGACGAATCCGGTGTAACCCTTGAGGTTCCAGGCTTGCGGGTTCATCATAAATTGCTGCAGGGTGCCGCCAATGAGGCCGGTGATGTTGGAGCTGTCACGAGCAAGACAGATGGTCTTCTGTCTCAGTCTGGTGGATCCCTGGATTGGAGTCAGTACAATGCTTCGGTGACAACCAGGTCAAAAATGTGGTTTATCACTTACCATTTCAGCAGGAAGAGCCCAACCTAGCTGTCCAGCGGATAATTGGAACATGAATGTCCAAACAAGTGTAAGAACAGCTTGAGTCATAGCGATGTTCTGCTTGTCGGTCCAGACGTTGAGGATACCGATGAGCATCAAGACAGTGCACATGCCACCCATGCCCCAAATGTAGATGGTGCGACGGCCGAAGTAAGGCATGAGAGCGAACCAGTTGACCAAGCATCCAACAAAGGCAAGCGCAGTGCCACCGAGAGCAAGCGAATAGGTAGCGCTGGTGCCGAGGCCAACCTGGGAGAAGAAGTAAGAGCTGTTGTATGCGAAGCAAATACCGCAGAGAATTTGACCGGCGAAGCAGAGGCAGGCAATTTCTGTGCGGCGAAGCTCGACGCCCTTGAAGCAGTCGAAGTAGGAGGTGCCGACGGACAATTGCTTCTCGAGGTTGTCAGTGTAGATGATGGTGGCGAGAGTGTCCTTGACGTTGACCTGAGTGGCCTTTTTAGATTTGAGACGGTTGAGGGATGCCTCGGCATCTTCCATGCGGTTCATGCGGACAAGGTACCAGGGAGATTCGGGAGAGAAGTAGACGAGCGGGATGAGGAAGCAGGGCCAGACCCACTGCAGAGCGAAGGGAATCTTGTAACCCCATTGATCCTCGCGGGTGGAGAGTCCTTTGAGTACGCCAGCGGAGATGAGTTGACCGAGGATGAAGCACATGTTGGTGAAGCTTGTCATGTACGTGCGAAGGCAGGTGGGAAGAACCTCAGATGCGTAGGCGGGTGCAGTAGTCGCAAGAATGCCCCAGGGGAGACCGCAGCAGATCTCGCCGACGACCAGAACCGGAAGGCTAGGGGCAAAGAAGACAATGAAGACAGCAAGAGAGAGGGCGATCAGGGCACCCATGACGGTCTTGCGGGAGCCATACTTGGAGACAAGAATACCAGCGAGGAGGCAGCCGACGATGGAACCAGCTCCGCCACCCTGAGAGAGACCAGCCTGCCATTCTGCAGTCAACTGGTAGCCAGTTGGCGTTTCGGGAGTCTTGCCGACCCATCTTCCGTACTTGATCAAGAAAGACGGGTAGGCGAAAAAGTTGCTGAGCAAGTTCGTGTCGTAGCCTTCCATGATGACACACATCTGGAAGACGAGAGCCCAGAGAACAGCAGGCTTGTAGATCTTCAAAGCCTCTCGAACGGTGAGTTCGTGCTCGGCATTGGTGGCGTCGGCGATGGTCTGCTGGAGAGCCTTGCCGCCGGTGGTGACAGTGGGAGTGAGGCCATTGGACTCAATGTGGGTGATGGTGTAGTCCTTCTTCTCGTCCATGGGAGCCATTGTTGTTAGTGGAGAGCAGGGTGTTCAGCGCTGCGGGGTGTGAGTGGCGATGAAACTCGCTGGAGAGGTCGCTGTTGTCCTGGTATGCTGGAGAGGAGTGTTGTGCTGGTGGATGATGGTGGTTGTGGATGCGTCTCCACCGCTGGATATATAGACATTCCTGGCGAAGTAGATGTTCGAGACATGGTCGACGACGACATGTTCACAAGACTTGGAGGCAGCCCGATACATTCGAGTGTTCCGCCGGCGCAGAGAGTTTTCCGCCAGCATAAAGCGCACGCTTGACCTTGTGTATTCCCCAGCGTAGCCACATTGGGTCGGTGGCTTGTGGGCTTGGGCCATCGCTGGGGGAAGCAAAGACGCGTCTTCGTCTCGCCGAAGACGCAGCAGACAAAGTCAATGATCGATCTTGCCCAAGGGCCTCTTGCCCAGACTCCCACCCCATGGGGTGGCTTTTCTGGGGTGATGGGAACGCCTTGCTTTTCTCCACCTACCGAACGGTGAGGTCGGGTATGTGGACATTGTGGCCTCCCACGCGGCCATCACGTGGCCCCCTCCACTCAGCCTTGCCGCTTCCATCACTGGTGACACCAAATACTTTTTCGTCATGCTGAATCTAAGCTTCAACAACATCGGACCTTCAATACCAATGGCGCTATTGCAACGCTGATTTCCGCTGAATGGCGCCGTGAAGAATCGTTGTTTCCCAAGTTTCCTAACGCCATACAACCAAAGCCCTCCAGCAGAAGCCTTGCAAGTCAAGCTTCCAAGAAGATGATGGCGGAGACGGTGGCGAAATACCTAGGCACACATGGCCAAGGGAGACTCTATTGCGCCCCAATAGTTGATCCTCGGCGAAACAAACTCAATCCAGCTAGAGGTTAATGCTCAACTCCAATCTTCGGCCTTTCTCGTGGAATACCCCCAATATGGGATACGTCAAAGCCCTTCTGGGCCGCTGTAACCGTGTGGAGCGCCGAAGGCCACAACGCTATCAAAACCAGCAGGATTGTCTCCGGCCAATTGAGCATGCTGGTAGGCCTGGAGGCATGTGGCGACCATGCGCAATACCAAGGTCCGCGAAATATTGCGAGTAGCACGACCACTGTCATGCTCGGGATGTGCACCTCGGGATGCGACCCAGTGTGAGCATCTGCATGTCCACCCTGCCAATATTGTGCTTGAAACGGGACTGGTGAAAGACCTGTGCTGTAAAGTACTGCGGCATGACTTCCGCGTCAGTGTCGAAGCAGCAGTCCAGGATCGGCTCGGCTGCTCCAGACTGTCTACCACGTGGTTCCGGCGATGCGGACATGCACACTAGTCGAAGGGTTCGACTGTACTACTCCCAAATTGCCTGGGCTACGATCTTGCTTCTCCGTATATGTCGGTCCGATTGAGTTCGTGTCTCCAGATATCTAGACGGGCATGGTTCTGATTCGCCGTCTTCGCAGCATGATCCAAATCTCTGGCTCCCCTTTGAATGTTGGAAGATTCACATGTGATCAGATCTGGAAGTACAGTCTGCGGAGACATTGCATAAAAGCTGCTCTCCTCATGTTCTGTGCATTTGACTCGCTTGCATCGCTTGCCCGAAGCTTGCATGGATTTTGATCTGTCTTCAAGTGGAACATGTTGACAGTTCGATCGCACGACTCGTGTGTATCAGGTACCAAGGATAGAAGCCGTTGTAGGCGCCTTGCTCTTGAGTCTGCTCCACCAGCGCAGTTGGCAGATCCAATCATTGATATCGTCTTAGCGAAGATGTAGTGATTGCGATCTACTACTGTGTGAAGTCACGTAACATCAAGTCGATCTGAGAAGGCGATAGGATTGCCACAAGGATCTTTGGCATTCGAATCTATTCATCTCATCTTTAGTCTATTTCATGCACCCTACCCAGCAATCATTGTTTTTGTTGGCTCGAGGCCATCTCGTGGCATCTGCGACCCGCATCGCGTCCGCATCCTTAGAGCTCCTCCCTCACCAAACTCTTCCGAACCTTGTCCTTTCCATCAACGCTGCGCAATCTGAAGACTTTAGCAGCGTGGCGTGGTACACGAGCTTTGACTTGTCCATGGGCCTTGACCTCTCCGATCTTCTCGCCAAACAGACGCGGATCCTCATTCGCAAGACCCTGTGCGTATGGAATCTCCGTCGCGTTGTACGAGCCCTCAATTTTGCCAGGCGCCTGCTCGAGAACAGACTTCGCAGCTGCCTCCGGCATACGGTGTCCCCACAGATCGTGGATAGCCCAAGTCTGTTCGACCTGAGGCGCGCTTCCGCCCGGTCCGTCCATGACGAAGATGTCAGCCAGCGAAGCAGACATGTCGAGGTCTTCATTGGCGGCATTGAAAAGGATGACGACTTGGTCGCCGTTTGCGAGCGGGCCGCTCCAGACGTGTGCTTCGCCGATGCCGAATTCGTCTTTGGATACGTCGGTGTTGCTCGTGACGCGCTGGATGGCTTTGCCGCGAGGATCTTGGCTGATGGCGATGATGGCCGGGTTGTTGATGATGGAAAGCGTCTCGGGGCTCATTTTGCGGAGATCGTTGCCGAGGAGCAGTGGGGATTTCAGTGCTGCCCACATGGAAAAGTGTGCTTTGTACTAGTGGAGATGTTAATATGGTGATGTTTGAGTGTTATCAGGTGAGATTTACTTCCTCGTCAGTCATGCCACCAAGGCCTACCTCGAGCATGTCCAGGTCGTTCCAGCCGCCCGGCAGGCCGCGATCGATGTATGGCGCGACTTTGTTGACGATAGCGAGAACAGAGCAGTGCGTGCCTGGAGCGACGCAGTGAGGGTCTGTAGGATCTCCGCATCCGCAAAGATCATCTGGTCTGGCGAAGGAGTCGTAGATGTCTCCAGAAATGCGCCATGAATTGGCGATTGATGGCCCCCACTGTTTAGGTTAGTATCAGACCACGTGAGAAGACCAACTGCAGAGGCTTACTGTGTGTACATAGTCCTCTCCCCAGCTACAAAGGCTGTAGAGGATAGACCTTCCGGTTGCTTTGAGCGCCTTGGCCATCTCGTTGAATCGGTTGAAGGAGACGATGGGTGTGCCGAAGCGGCCCATGTGGTAGCAGTTGTCGTATTTCAGATAGTCGACACCCCAAGAAGCAAAGCTCTCTGCATCTTGTGTTTCGTAGTCAAGTGATCCAGCATATCGTGCGCAAGTCATTTCGCCAGCACTCGAGTACATGCCAAACAGCAAGTCCTTATCATGCAATCTGTCGGAAACAGCGAGCATGCCATTCGGGAATTTCGCTTCGTCGACTATGATGTAGCCATCATCGCCACGTCCGCGAGACCAGCAGTCATCAAGGACGACGTAATTGTAGCCGAGATCCCGGAGACCGTAGTCGATCAACAGTTGTGAAGTCTCGAGGAGCAAGTCCTCGGATACATCACAGGCGAATGTGTTCCAGTTGTTCTGTCGTAATGGAGTCAGCCTTCTTAGATTAGTTTGATACAGAAGACAATACATACCCATCCCATCTGAGGAGTCTTTGCAAGGCCGTTGTTGACGGCGGCGGCCTTGAGCGCGAAAAGAGCGATCGGGGCGACGTATGGAAGCGCCATATTGGAGGGCGGTTTGTGTGTGAGATAGACAGATACAAGGCCACTGTCAGATGGAGGGTGATTTGAATGATGTGGCTTGCTTCAGGTGAGAGCTTCATGATATAGCTTGCTCGTGGTATGCTCCATCAGATGAGGCGGAATTCGGCGGCTTTGGTGGCGGAAAACTGCATCTCTGGCGGAAAACCAAGCTGATGGTATTCCACCGACTGGCAAGACGCTGGCGTGGTGCTACCCAAGTATGTAAATATTGCTGTAGCTGGAATTGTGAGTACTAGTAGAAGTGTAACATCAGTGTTATTTCCCAAGCAAGCCAATACTACTTTAGTCTTGCTCCCACATCGCACTTTCTGCGAGCAATTTCACTGCCAGACACATAGCAGAAGACAACCGGACATTTTTCTTCGCTACCATGTCCAGCAAAATTGGATTGTACTTCTCGTCCCTCGATGTTGTCAGCCCAACAATAGAGGCAGTCACTCTCAATGCCATCTCCGGCATTCTCGCGCAAGCATTCACAGCATACAAAGCCAAAGTAATGTCGAACTCGCAGCCTAGGAAAGAAGAAAAGTAGCGCTGACCATCTTCGTAGGATCTATTCGCAGTGGACCTCGCGCAGATACTCCAATTCATGCTGTTCACTGCCATTGTTGCGGCACCAAACTACATATTTCAGACAGTACTGGAAAAGTGCTTTCCCACCAGGACTGTACCTAAGACAGTTCTGGAACAAGCGCACGCCAAAGACAAGAATAATGACGAGGAGTTGCTGCGCAAGCACGGTCAGCTCGATGTCCGCAACACCATCATTAAATTCTTCCTGGACCAGTCGTTGAGCGCAACAACGAACACAATGCTGTTCATTGTCGTGCTAGGATTGATCAAAGGCCAAAGTATCGAGTACATCCGTTCGGCAGTCTCGAATGTACGTGTTGCCAGACCAAGTATATATGGCCGATACTGATCGTATTACAGGACTTCTGGCCAATGTTGCTGGCGGGATACAGGTTCTGGCCGATTGTTTGCTTGCTGAATCTTGTTATGGTGCCGATGGAATACCGGCCGCTTGTTGGAAACGGTGCGGGACTCATCTGGGGCATTGTCATGAGCCTGTGGTAGTTAAGCCGCGTGTGGAACAAGTAGAGCTCGTGAGACAAGATTGCTTAAGCATAGCGAGATGATAAGCCACATGCCTGTCCGCGCGAACTTGATTCAAGCAAAATGATCATTCGTCCACGACCGACTGGCACTTACTGCCATTGAAGACTCCGAGTGATGGCCTAACGTAGCATGCCTGTCAACGAGGGTGTTCGGCGTCCCCAAGCTGAACCATACGCGTTCCGTGCTTTTCAGTATTCTTTCATGGTTTCGCATTGGGATGAAAATGGAAATGTATGACCGTCACGCGGACGCCACGCGTGGAAAACGTGTCGAGGGAAGTGGAGGAAAACGGAAGGGAGGGCAAGAAAGCTCACGCCACCACGGCCGTCTGGGCGGGGTTCCACAACAAGAACATTTGGCGCAGGAAAGCCAAAGCAGCATCATCATGAGACGGGATGGAAAGCATGAATCGACTTGCCTGGGCGTTATGTCAGCGACTGCGCACCCCCGCCGCGGCGGAGAACTCTTCTTTGCTCCCTCTCAGTGCCGCCGACGGTGTCGCGCTGCGGTGAAGATGATACAAGTGTCTAGCCATGCGACCGCCCACTGCTTGCGAGTTCTGTCGGTCAGTCTGAGATCATCTCCGCCTCCACCCCTGCTCTTCCTTTGCCCTCACTGACATGCACGTGATGCTGGTATAGCTCTCGACGGAGAAGGTGCCAACGCATCCCGCCTGATAGCGCTATCTGCGCATTATGCCAGAAACACAGCGTACCATGCATCGCGTCCGCTGCAACCACCAATGGCTCTAAACCATCGCATATCCGGGGCTCGAGCTTCGGTGTAGCGGCAAGGCCTGCACAATCCAATACGGCATCTAATACCGTCTCGACGTCGCCGCACCTCGCAGAAGCCTCGCCTCACGCGGTATCCCTACCTCAACCTGCGTCGCATCAAGGAGGTCCGACAAGTCCTCATGCTACTGACTATTGCTCTACCAACGAAGTTGTCCTTCCTCCGCCGGCGGTATGCTTCCATCTGGCCACTCTGTACTTCGACTATGTTCACGATCAGCTTCACACACTGTTCCAGAAGCCATCCTTCATGACGGAAATGGTGATGAACAAGACTCCGCCGGTCATCATGTTTGCTGTCATCGCCCTGTCGGCAAGGTCAGCATTTTCGAAAACCTCCCAGTACTGCCATATCAGTCTAATTGCAATTCCAGGTTCTCATCTCACGACTTCTTCGCCGGCGTGAGTCCTCGACTGAGAGGACAAATCTATGCGAGGAAGAGCGCGAGCCTCTTCGATCCCAGCGACGTCTCTCTGCAGTCGATACAAGCATCAGTCTTACTGGGCGCCTGTCGTATCGTCGAAGGCGACGCGCCCGCCGAATCTGTATATTACGGCATCGCTTGTCGCATGGCTCAATTACTTGACTTGCCTCATCGGGCTTGTTTTTCTCGACTGGAACGAGAAATTAATATAAGAGGTATGTCTATTATCTTCAAGGTTTAAGCAGCTCGAGCTTTCTTAGCTGACACTACCAGTCTGGCACACCCTTTGCATGATAGATGAGTGGTCATCAACAGGCGCCCAGGTCCCAAAGCAGATCTCAGTTCCCGCCGCGGACGTACCACTTCCTATGGAAGAGATGGCATTCTTACAATTACGAAATCACGACACGATCGACACTGTCGACACAGACGACTTCGCGGTGTCATCATCATCCTCACTTCTGGCGCAGATGATTGTGCTGAACCGCATCCTGGCAGATATCAACCGACTCAACAAAAGCGCCGTGGACGCAGGGACCATGGCACTGACTCTGGGCGAGGTGGAGTCACTCTCTCGGCGTTTGGACGACTGGGAGATGCAGCTACCAGAGTTCATCCGCGATGATCCTTCTAACCTTGCGCACTATGCTGCCCAAGGCATTGGAAGAATTTACGTTGCTGTATATCTGGGCTTCTACCATTTTGGGCAATTGCTCTTCTACCAATATTTGCACAGCTCTACAAAAGACCCCGACAGCGACTCTTCAACACACCACCTCGCCCAGAAGTGTAAAGATCACGCTGCGAAACTCTGCAACATAACATACATGGCGCATCAGACGCCTGGCTGCGACGTCTTATACAACATGGTTGGCCACGTCCTTGTCATCGCCTCCACTGTGCAAATCCACACGCTCCTCTTCTCGTCCGACGATGACGAGATCGCCGCCGCCAAACAGCGGCTTGAGTACAACTTCGAGATACTCATGAAGCTTCGTGGACTTTGGCCCTCTCTCGATTATTGCATGATGCGTTTGCAAGCTTTCCACAAAGCATGCCGGAACTCGATGGAGACCTCGTTTAAGTTGGACCGCTGGATGCTGAAATTCCTGTCGGAGTTCGCGAAGCCGGTGGACGATAAGCCGACAGGGGGAGATCACTGGGTCATCAACGACATTGCGATCACACCCATGTCGGATTTCGCTATCGATTCTATCTTCTGAACCGAGCCTGATGGCGCGTACGCACTGGGAACGACCAATATCCCGACGATCTTTAATAACCTGGAACCTGTTTGCCGCCCTTGACGGCTCAGATCACTGTCTTCTGTGTACATACGGCGTTGCCTTTGCAAGTGCTCAGTGATACTCAAAGTTTACTGCAGCATGTCTACGACCCAAGAGAAGGACAAGTCCCCAGCTCCCAGGCGTCATGACCAGGCCCTTTATGATGTCCTAAGGCGAGAAATAGCATGCTGGCGTTGCGAAACTACTGCTTCCACAAGCTCGCTACGCCTGGTCCATCAAGGCGAAGCTTTGAGAAGCGGTCGGCATTGCGCACCGTTTCAGTTCTGGTCACAAGCTTTATCCTCAATTTGCCCCCAACATCGTTCGTACCAAATCGCGTCTTTTCGGGAAAGCTGGTCAATTTGCACTCGAAGACCCCTGTTCATGTCAGAGACCACAAGTTCGCATTGGTTGGGATCCTTACTCTGATCGTCTTTATCCAGATTGACTCGATCCTTCGCGGTGAAAGTCACCGATCCGAGGAAACCAAGGTCGGGTTCCTTCCTTCTCAAGTCGTCATATACAGCGACTCGGATGGTGGTCTCTTTCTGGACTGACCTTTTCAGATATGTCAGTTGCGAACCTCAGTAGCTATATCGACATACGCACACTTCGAAAGAGTCGTCCCAACAAGGATTAATTGTTTCGTTCGCCACCTTGGTCCGCAAAATTCTGTTGTTGACGAAAATCTCGGCGACACAGTTCGGGAGAGCTGTAAGGCTTATTGTCAGCATCCCGGAGACAAAAGACGCCACGGGCGACTCACGAGCGTTCTTGCGTTTTCTTAGTCCGGTGGCTTTTTTGACTGCAAGGTGATCAGTCTCATGCGTTTCCATATCTCGAATGCTTTAACTTCCGACGTACTCTGGATCTGCAGTCGTACAGGATCAGGCAGTTCTGATTGTTTTTGGCTGGCCACCTCACTCGCCGCCGGAAGAGCAGTTTGGGCGGTACTCCCATGTAAATCAGTACTGATGCTACCCTGAGACTCTTTAGACTCGACAACAGGCCTTCGATTTAGCGGCTTACGCCTGATCGGTAATTGCGGTGGCTGAGTCTCCACCCGGCTCAAAGGCGATTGCGCGGGTGACGGTACGATGTTTACAGAAGCATCGGATCCACGGTGTAGGCCGTCGAAGTAAGACTGCGAGGCAGACGAGGCCTCGGATGCTGTGAGCGGCTCAGGACGAATGAAGGTATTCTGCTTTGTATTATGGTCCACGTAAAACACTCTGCCTGCAGGGTTGTAACGCCTCTCCCAACCCGGCGGTAATCTCCCTTTGGCATCTTCGTATTTGTTCCAGAATACTTCACCTCGGGGAGAGACCGCAGGACTGGACGACACAGGCTCCGAAGGTGTCTCGCTATTCTGTCTCGAGTGTTCAGGCTTGTCTGCGGTATTTTGCCAACTGTCCCAACGGTGAAGCTCCGTGCTTGCCTCAACTCTGGAGACAGCGCTGCTGTGGTGTTCATCTTCGTTATCGACAGAGGTGGTTGATGAATGAATTTCTGCGACCGTCGCTGCCGTGGTCGAGTCTATACTGTCTGATGTGACAAAACTCTCACCGTTGGAACTAGCAACATGTTCGTCTTGCCCAACATCTGGATCGCGCTGAAATGTTCCATTTGATGGGTAGCTCGGAAACCTCATAGGCATCACACTCGTGATGGTTGCTGTGATGGGCGTCATCGGCGTTTCAGCGTTGTTCGGAGCTCTGTCAACATCGCCATGATCGTGTTCACTCTGCACAACGTACGTGTAGCCTGGATCAGGCTCCACCCAATCGATTCTGGCGATCATAGGCCGCGGCTTCTCGATGCGATCTGAATCACTCGGCTCATCATCTCTCACCAAACGAGCGTTTGATACTGCATCTCCGTTCACGCTTTGCGAAGAACCCATGTTGGTTTCTTGTAGCCATACATGAGATATCGCGGCCTCGGAAGCCGGTCGGTCACTGGGTAGCGGCCTCAGAAGAGACTTGATGAAGGACACACACACTGGTGTAACCCGCTCGGAGTGAAGGGCTGCCTCAGGAAACGCAGCTCGATTTTTGCAATACTTATGCAGGGGAACTTGGTCGCCGAACACAAATTCCAGTGTCAGCATCTGATACAGCATGACACCGAGCGCCCACATGTCGACAGCCTGAGTGTACGTGTGCTCTTCTTGGTCGTCAACGAGATACGGAAACATCTCCGGTGCCATATATGCATGGGTGCCGGTCATGGTCCGCAGAGCCGTTTCGTTCTGTTGGACGCGCTTTGCGATGCCGAAATCTCCGATCCTTACGTCCCAGGCGGTAGGCGTCCGGGACATCACAAAGACGTTTTGTGGCTTCAGATCGCGATGGGCGAAACCCATGCGGTGCATCTCCGCGAGTCCACAGCACAATTGTCGTGTGATCTCTTTGGCCTGATCTTCGGGAATTTTGCTGTCAAGGTGCTGGGACAGATCGCCGAGCTCGAAATAATCCATGGCCAGGAAGATCCAGTCGTCACTTTCGTACCATCCGTGCATGTATGCAAAGTACTGTGGAAACTGTCGGACTCTTGCCATGGCAGCAATTTCTTTCTTGTAGTCCCAAGATGCGCTGTTCTTGCTCACTTGTTTTACTGCTCGGACACCTAGAATCATATCGTTTCAGCGCGCATATCGCCGTGGGGATCGTTGTACACACTTTGGCTGTTTATTTCTTCCTCCAGCCATACAGCGCCGTAACTGCCTCGCCCGAGTTCCTTGCTCTTGACCCATGTCTCGTTGCGCCATTTGTTCTGCCGGTCGTAGATACGGTGGGTCGTCGTGTTAAGGTTCACTGTCGTCTCCCGAAGTCGAGACACCTCAACGAGATCATCCATGACAGACAAGACCCGCCTGACTGGGCGTCCATGTAAGAGTCGCGATCTGTATGATGTACAACATGTAGACGTGTCAGTAATGATACACCACTAAATCAACGTGACAGGCGAGAGTGGAGATTTGGCGGTGGTCTTCGGTCACTGCGACTGTTTTCAGCCTCGTCAACATGTCGTCAGTTTGTCAGCTCTTGAGCCAAGAGTGCTCGCGTGGCGCATCTCATGCATGTGCGAACTGCCTCATCGGGTGCAACCCCACCACGTTCAGCCTCAGCCTTGCGTTGGTCGCGGGATGCTTTTGGGTTGGATGGTATAAATATAGAAGAGGTGACTTCCTCCTGCGCGGAAAATTTCCAGTCCTACCACCGAATTCCTGGGTTTGTCAAAAACAGCGATGGAAGTAGCAGGTCTCGTCTTCGGGGTGATCTCCACTATCGACGTGTGCATCAGGTAAGCGACCAGGGCCGAAAGAGAAAATGAGCGGCAGGCTGAAACGGCATACTCTCAACAGAGCTGGCAAGGCATTTGACGCATTCCGCAAGGACTTTAAACATGCGCAGCAAGAGAATCAAGACCAGATCTTGATAGCTGCTGCTCTATGGAGTCGCATAGAACCCCAGCTCTTGGTCCTACGGCGTACTGCATCATCTTTGGGCGAAAGATTCTTAGATTTACAGGACCAGATGCTGGGGCTTCTGGAGACGAAACTCAAGGCCTTGGTCACTCGATCTGAGAAGTTGTTGGTGACGCCTTCATTCCAAAAGTACGTTACTGATCGGCTTTCGCAAGTGGAGATGCGGCAAGCTCAAGGCAAAGGTAGTCGAAGATGACTAAACTTCTGAAACAGCAAAGTCAAGTATGCGTTATACTCGAAAAGTTCATTTCAGAAATCTGTACAGGAGTTGGAAGATTGGTACAGGAGATGGGACCCCTCTTGGTTCTTGATTGCGCGCCTAGCTCTGCCCGACATCGACGCAGTGATCCGCCAACACAGATTAGAGAACGATGATATCGCACCATTACGAATCATGGGCGGCCTTCGAGATGCGCATCGTGCTATTATGGATACGAATCGCCGACCTCTGGGGTTTCTGCCGGACAAGGTCGCTTTCTATCTTCCTAGACGGGTGGATCTTTCGACGGCTACGATCTGCGCGAGGTCAGACAGCCACAATCTTGCTATTCTCGATTGGGTAGAGTATCGGCCTGGCACAAGTGAGGCGGACGTCTCCAATGACGTCCAAAGCCTTGCTCAGGTCATGTCAAATTTAGACCCAGTGACCTGCAACCTTCTGAGGTGTGAAGGCGTGAAGCGCGATACTGACGAAGCTGGACAACTACGAGGCTTTTCTCTAGCATTTCAAATGCCGCCGTCGCGGCCGTCTCTGTCGAATGAGGTTGTCTCTTCTCGCAAGGACGATGATCGAAGTACCATGGTTAGTCGTCATCCAAGTGGCTATGTGGTGATCTTTGCTGACATCTGCCCAGATGGAAATCCGCTCCCTACGAAGCTCGCTACTTCGCCAAACGCCTGTGGTATCTGTCAGCTTTCGTCTCGCCATCGCAAAGAGTATGGCGCGCGCTGTAATATTTTTGCATAGTGCCTCCTTTGTGCACAAGAACATTCGACCCGAAACAATTCTTACCACCGATTCCGGGTCTTCGTACCTTGTTGGTTTCCAGAGATTTCGTGCCACTGCGAGTCATACGTACATGCTCGGCGACGCCCTGTGGCATGAAAATATTTACCGACATCCGACCAGGCAGGGAGAAGCTCCTGAGGACATGTATACGATGCTACACGACGTCTATAGCCTGGGTGTCTGCCTTCTCGAAGTCGGGCTCTGGTCTTCTTTCGTGCAATACGCCATAGGTTCCCACGGCGAGACAACAATTTTGCCGGGCTTGCTCGAAATTGCTGCAGTGCCAAAGATGCGTGACGAGAGAAAGCGAGCGTTTGAGCTCAAGGGAGTGCTAACAGAGCTCGCCACCGCAAGGCTCCCGGGTTGCATGGGTGACAAGTATACTTCGCTGGTCACCTCATGTCTATCGTGTCTGGACAAATCCAGCAAGTTCATGAATGGTGACAGCGCATCGGACACTCTTGATGACGGAACAGACCTGGGCGCGAGATACATTCAAGGAATCCTGAGCGAGGTTGAGGACATCTCTATGTGAGAGGAATAAACAACAATGTCATGGGGAGGTCGGATTTTAGCGATGCAGAGCATGGTTGTCATAGCCAGCCATGATTGCGCCCGTTTTGTGGCACCCAGTGCGCCTGTCTAAGTACACCAGTCCGGTCGTCGTCGCATACTCTGTAGTCGCATACAAATTGTTTTGCATGAATTATTCTGCGGTAGCTGGGCAATAAATGTAGTTGTTTCAAATCATTTGCCGAATACATGTACACGGTGTACCTGATTCGGCCAGATTGCGAAAGGATTCGAAGATGGTGGTAAATAAAAATGTTCTGTGCCACGTAATTGTGGCAGGATGATATCTCAAACATTCTGATATCGCCGAAGCAGGCCGATATCTCGCAGAATTACGTTGCATGAGTATCATGGGCGATCTTTCAAAGGTGGCCTTTACAGTAGTTGCCCCGCTCATCAGTCCGAGGTCGCAGTCGTGGATGACACGCAACAGGCAGGCTTACACGAAGCAAGACACCCCTCAGATAACGATTCATTGCATCGACATACATGTACATATAGTACGCGAATAGAAGTCGGTTCTTAGCAAGCAAGACAAGCAGCTTGTCATCAAATATACTAGCAGATATCATCAGCAATGTCGCAACTATCCGTCGAGCTCTCCGCACCCAACGGCAGGACCTGGTCTCAGCCAACCGGGCTGTTCATCGACAACGAGTTCGTAGAGAGCAAGAAGGGCGAGAAACTTGTCACCATAGACCCTGCGTACGTGCTCCTTATCATGCAAGACAGTCCAAATCGCCACGACTAATTCATCCTAATCACAGCACCGAAGAAGAGATCGCGACAGTGCACTGTGCCACCGCTGAGGATGTTGACAGAGCAGTGCTCGCAGCTCATAGAGCCCTCAAAGACCCTTCATGGAAACGGCTACCTGCCACTGAGCGTGGTATGCTCATGACTAAGCTAGCGGACCTCATGGACCAAAACAAGGAGCTACTTGCCACTATCGACGCTTGGGACAATGGTGCGCATCAACTCGTGTAGATTGCCCCCTTCAACGATTTAGCTGACATAGTGCCATGTTATAGGCAAGACCTACTCTGAAGCATTGAATACTGATTTACCGGAGGCTATCTTGACCATCAGGTATTATGCTGGCTGGGCTGACAAGAATTACGGCCAAACCATTGAGACGACTCCCGAAAAATTTGCATACACGCTCCGCCAGCCTATTGGAGTCGTCGCTCAAATCATCCCATGGAACTATCCATTATCTATGGCGACCTGGAAGCTTGGACCTGCCCTCGCATGTGGAAACACGGTGGTGATCAAAGCCGCCGAAAGCACACCACTGAGCATTCTTGTCCTCGGGCGACTCATCAAGGAGGCAGGTTTCCCTCCTGGAGTAGTCAACATTCTCAATGGTTATGGCAAAGATGCTGGTGCAGCCATGGTACAGCACGAGCTTGTCAACAAAGTCGCATTCACTGGATCGTCGGGCACTGCATCTCAGATCATGAAGATGGCCTCTGCCTCGCTCAAGAACATCACTCTCGAAACGGGTGGCAAGTCACCTCTGCTGGTGTTCCCTGACGCTGACATGGAACAAGCAGTCAAGTGGTCACACATGGGCATTATGAGCAATCAAGGTCAGATCTGCACCGCCACATCACGTCTGTTGGTCCACCAGGATGTCTACGACGAATTCGTCGAGAAGTTCATCAGCACGCTCAAGGCGACCAGCAAGGTCGGTAACCAATGGGATGATACGACGTACCAAGGCCCGCAAGTGTCGCAAGCTCAATACGAGCGTATTCTCTCATACATTGACATCGGCAAGTCTGAAGGTGCCACTGTCATGGCAGGTGGCGCAGCGGACGATGCCCGTATCTCTAAGGGCGACAAGGGCTTCTATGTCCAACCCACAGTCTTCACGGGTGTCAAAGAAAGCATGAGAATATACAGAGAAGAGATATTTGGTCAGTGGAACTGCAGCCCATGATTGAACCTAGGTTTTGGATACTAACAAGCGTGCCAGGTCCCGTTGTCGTCATTGCCAGCTTTGCAAACGAAGACGAAGCCATTGATGCGGCAAACAACACCACTTACGGTCTTGGCTCCGCGGTGTTTACCAACGACCTGAAGCGAGCTCATCGAGTGGCAGCAGAGATCGAGGCTGGTATGGTCTGGATCAACAGTACACAGGATTGTGATCCCCGCATACCTTTTGGAGGTCAGTCACACTTGTTGGTATCCATTCAATAAGATGAGGGTCACTAACATTTCGTAGGAGTCAAGCTGAGCGGTATTGGACGAGAGCTGGGACAGGCTGGATTAGAGGCTTACACGCAGACGAAGGCGGTGCACGTGAACATGGGTAGCGAGTTGTAGTGCAACGAATATCCACATTCGCGCAATCCAAGCACTTCAATCGTTGTACAATAATGAGGCAAAGCCGCGAAGTGTCACCCAATACAGGATCGTGAGCTGAAGTGAAAACTCAATACCAGTGAATGCCTACTAAATACTCTACAGCTTCGCCAACATACCCTGATGATCTAAGAAAGTGACGTGGCTTCGCGAAATCTCCTTGACGGACCGGCACCTATTAGACAGTCAGCTTGGGAATACTTGTCGTGGGGGAATGCAACGCACCCGGCCAGACCCATGGTCAGCTTAAACTCGTGCTGCAAAATCTTCAATGCAAGTTCGATCCCTTCCTGTCCATTGTACTGTCGTCAAGTCATCAGCGATGTCCTTTCAAAGGTCCCAAAAGAAACTCACAGCCAAACCCCATATTGGTACACGTCCAACAAATACGTGCGACGCGCCGAGCGCAATAGCTTTGAAGATGTCCGATCCCCTACGGATACCGCCGTCCATTGCGACAGGGATCTTGGAGCCTGCGGCGGCCGCGCATTCGCGAAGTGCATCTAGAGTAGCCGGAACACCATCCAGCTGGCGACCGCCATGATTGGATACCACTACTCCATCAAGCCCATACTTGATTGCCAAAGCAACATCATCAGCCGATAGCACGCCTTTAAGCCACAGTTGAAGTTTTGTTTGAGAACGCAGCCATGGAATCGCCGAATTCCAATCCAGCGATGGATCTGTGTAATCAAAGTCAGTGGTTGGAATTTCCTGATGGACGACCACGAATGTACTAACCGAACTCGTAGCTACGAGTCTCTTGTGTATGGTCACTCAAATCCTGGCTGAGCTCGGCCTTCCCGTTGGACAATAGATTTGGCCACTCCATGCCATCTGGGAGATGGAAGTCGTTTCGAAATTCATTCAGTCGCCGCCCAAGTAGAGGCACATCCACCGACAGGAAAATTGCAGAGTAGCCAGCGGCTTCAGCGCGCTCAAGCATCTGCTTGGTAGTGTAGCGATCTCTCAGGACACAGAGCTGCATGGCGTAGGGATTGGATGCGCCCTGCGCTTTGACATTCTCAAGAGATTCGGTTGAGTAAGACGACAACGCCATAGCTATGTTATAACTAGCGGCTGCCCGAGAAGTCGCGAGTTCTCCATCAGAGTGGGCGAGGCGGTGCATAGCAGATGGGCTAAATCCAAGTGGCATGGATGTCTGCGAAGCCAATCAACAAGCGGACAGATTTGAGAGCTTAGATTCACCCACTTTCTTGCCAAAGAGCTCTGAAGAAGTGTCTATGTTATCGACATTGACAAGTATTCGGGGCTTGATCTTGTAGCGATCGAAAGCCGCCTCGTTGTCCCGCAACCTGAAGGCGACAGCATCAGCGATAACAGAATAATGGGTGGCAACGTTCACCATCACACCATCAGGACATACGTAACAAGGTCCATAGCTCCCTCATTGTAATAGTCACGATACATCTTGGGTAGCTTCTTGCTGCCATGCTCGCGTAAGTCGGCAATGCTGTGAACTTGGGTGTCCCAGGATTGCCCTCGATTTGCCATGATAAGAGCGTGGTAATCTTTAAAGAAACTCCTTGTATACTTGACGTATCTCAAGCTCGAGAAAAAATACAAGCAGAGGTATAATAGAAGAAAGTATGAAGAGCGCGATGGTATTGCGGCGCCCGCAGTACCAACATATTCATAGCTAACCCACCTGCTTCTCCGGGAGAGACCAGTCGGTAAAGACGCCTCTGCCGATGGACTTTCCAATACGAATTACTCCAGCCTGATCGTTGAAGTCGACTTGCTGGGCTTCGAGGCATCAGAGGTTGGACAATCAAAGACCATTGAATGTCCGAATGGGGTAGCAAAGCGGTCGTTGCTCGTGGAGACCTTCCGTTTCTACATATTAGCCACGTCAGACTCATCACTCTGCAGCCAACCTCTGGTTTGTCTGCGCCCAACAGGGAAACCAACCACGATGAGAGCATGTCTGACATATGATCATTACACAGATAGAAAGCGGTGCTTCACCTTTACAAGATGGTATCCTGTCTCGTTGAACCGAGTATAGTCTCTTCATAACCTTACAGCATACGATGACCAAGCTTTTCCTGTGAGTAACAAGCAAAAGAAATGATGGTATGTCTTTCTAAGAAGCTACAGAACCGGTGCAACTGGCTACATTGGAGGTGATTTCCTCCACGCAATCACAAAATCCCGCCCAGATATTGCAGTCACCGCGCTCGTGCGACAACAGTCCGCGGCCAAGAGGCTGAAGGATCTGTACCCTGGTGTACACGTCGTCGAAGGTGATCTCAATGATGCTGAGCTCCTGGTCAAAGCCGGAGTTGAGTCTGATGTGGTTCTAAGTCCGTGTCATAATTACCGTGTTGACGAGCAACCTCTAAGTTCTTGCAGACCTCGCGGCCACGAGCCACCTTCCCAGCTTAAAGTCATTCCACAAAGGATCGTCCGAGAGGCAGTCTGGTACGTCCACGTTCACGTTCCAAGCAGTGAGACTTCGTTTACTGACTGCCCTAAGCCCACATCATCCAAATTTCTGGAGCGACGATGGTCTCGCAAGACGAGATCAAGGCCAGGAACTTTGGAAATAGCACCGATGATCAATATGGTGATATTCATGACGAGGAGCGGCTTCGAGCCACGATTCGTAAACACCAAAACCGGACAGTCGACAACTTTGTATTGGATGTCTCCGAAAGTACACCAGCCGTAAAGACTGCGCTGGTCATTCCGTCCTTGATCTACGGTCGAGGCAGTGGTCCTGGTAATCAACGCAGCATACAGATCCCCGAGCTTGCTCGCATTGCTCTCGAGAGGAAGAGAGCGGTGCAGATCGGTGCTGGTGCCAATGTATGGAGTAATGTACACATCTCCGATCTGAGCTCATTGCTTGTGAGCCTTGTGGAAAGCGCTATCTCTGGGTCAGACGACAAACGCATCTGGGGTCCAAGTGGTCTTTTCTTCGCTGGAGCCAACCCTGGTATCAGTTTCGCATCAGCCGTCAAGCAGATTGCAACGGCAGCGCAAGAGTCTCGTTTCCTGCCCGACACTGAGGTGGATGAGATTAGTGCCAGTGAAGCGGACAAGCTTTCGCCTCATGCATCTGCAATCGTGGGCACGAACGCTCGCACTTTGAGTGAGCGAGCCCAAGAGGTCCTGGGTTGGAGTCCGCAAGGGCCCTCGTTGGAAGACGAGATACCGCCAACAGTCAGTGTCGAGATTGAACGGCTTGAAGACGTACCAGGCAGTAAATAGGCCATTGATCCAGATCAATAACAGTATCATTTTGCCTAGTGCTTGACTATTCCGTCCGTAAAACAAATGTGTTGACGATTTGCGGCCTTGGTCAACATCGTTAATTGTCCGAGGCGGTGATTCAGTTTGCGGAAGTGGAGAAATCGCAAAGTGTAACAAGTTGGTTTTCTACGACCTTGGTCATTAAAGACAGCGTCAGATTTCTTGTATCACACAAACCAATATCACCACTTTGCGCATGGTCTTCGGACCCAAAGTGTATGCATGCGATCACACGAGAATGTGCTCGTGGTCCCTTGCCAAATTTGACGTTGCACGCCGGTCCACACCACAGTTCGTACTTCCGCCTGTATTGACCAGACAGGAAGGGCGCTGCTTCACAGCGCTTTCGACAAGTAGAGCATGATGTCGTTAATAAATATCAGCCATGCCCAAGAGCGCATTTCTTGGTGGTCCACACAATCTCTTCCGCCTTGAAATTTGAATTGGCTATTATTTCATCGAATAAAGACTATCAAACGTTCGCGACGCAGTAACACGGACGACTCACAATGGGTTCCATCTCAGGCACAGCTCCCCAAGAGCTCAAGGGCATCATGGTGGCGCTAATCACTCCTTTCACACCGGACCAAAAATCCATCGACGAACAGGCATACAAGACACACATTGACCGCTTGATCGACGCGGGCGTACACGGTCTGGTACCTGGAGGTAGTACCGGCGAGTTCACCGTCCTCTCCTACGAGGAACGTAGACAGCTCGTCGAGCTCACCGTCAAGTTTGCTGCAGGCCGAGTACCTGTCCTTGCCGGCATTGGCGATCTCTCTACTGAACGCGCTGTCGACCTCGCTGTTCACGCCGGCCTAGCCGGAGCAGCATCAGTTATGGTTGTACCACCATTCTACGACGCACTCAATCTTACCGAACTGCATGAGTTTTTGGGAGAGATTCACAAAGCCAGCAAGCTACCCATCTGCTACTACAACATCCCTTCCGCCTCTGGTGTGACTCTGTCGCCTGCCGAACTTGCCGGCCTCTCGGCTGTCGGAGTAAAATACCTCAAAGACACCTCCGGCAACGCGCCCAGTCTCACGGATCTTTTGTTCAACAAAGACGACCAGATTACGGCCTTCAACGGCTGGGACACACTCACGTTCTACGGCCTTGCCGCGGGTGCTAAGGGCTCCGTCTGGGGTGCTACTAATATCATCCCGGAGCTTTCAATGGAGCTGTGGAATGCTGTCGCTGTCAATGGCGACTTGAAGCGTGGACGTGAGCTGTGGCGAAAGATCTGGCCGGTGTGCAACTTCCTCGAAGATGGCAATTATGCCGCAGCGGTCAAGACCGGCATGGAACTGCGTGGATGGTCTACAGGAGGACTGCGCAAGCCGTTTGCTCTTCTCAAAGATGACAGGAGGAAGGAGCTTAGCGGTTTGTTGAAGGCTGCTGGTGTGTCTGTTGTGGAGTAGTTTCTGTAGATTCTTTCGAATGAATGAAGTCATGACATAACTCTCGTTCCATCATTATCATTATCGTTGAACCATACACGAGCTGCAGAAACCCAGCCAGCAGGCCTGAGTCGCAGCCGGCCCTTAGTCTTTCGCGACATCGAGCCAACTTATGGTCCAATCATCAGTCTGCTGCCGATGGTCCCAGACTCTACGGGCAATTTGAGGCATCCTACGTATGGTAAAAAATGCCGCGCATGCTTCGATCCTGGCCAAGCAAGCCAGCGCGCGCACCTGGAGAGTTTCTGTGGCCGCCTCGCACGCCACCACAAAAGCAGCCCACGCAACGAGCAGCACTAAGTCGTCTCCACGGCTCAGTCCATCTAGGCAGGGCTCTAGATGGTCAAGTGCTTTCGTCACCGAGTCCTGCAGTATCATTGCATCTACCCTTTGGACCTGGCGATAAAAGTACAGAATGAGTGCCTGATGGACCGCAAGTGTGAGAGGACTTGTCGGCGAGCCTTCATCAGTTGAGCCTTCATGTAAGCGCAGCGTCCACAGATTACGTTCCAACTTTTTGGTGTGACGCCTCAAAGCATCCGAAACTCGCTTGGAGCTAGTCGCTACAGCTTCAAGGCGCTGCTTGCCGTTCGCCAACTTGACCGTTTGTGACAATAAAGTCAACAACGTCTCCGGAACGCCATAGATCTTTGTGTAGAGTGTCTCTTGCCAACGACCGTTCACATCGAGATGGATATCATGGTAGCCGACATCCGATGTCTTCTCTGAAGTCGGATCCAATCCAGTTTCCAAGGTCTCCTCGGTAACGGAAAATCGCTCGACTGATCCATTTGCGATCAAGCGACTGCATCGGCCCGTGACAAAGCAGATACTCTCCATAACAATGCGGAAGTAGGTGTAAATGTGCAAAAGTGCACGGTATTGGAAGGATTGGTGCAAATTTAGAACACTCTGACGGCGGATAAGGCGTTCAGCCTCGAGCAAGTAGGCCATCGTCTTACTGGGCTCATGATGTAGCTAGAATTGGTCAAAAATTGATACCCCATGGCGGTTTGGTGAGCAAACTCACGGATACTAGACACATTGATAAAGTTGCCAACAGAAGCTCTTGGCCATCAGGCTGAGGCGTGTAAGATCGCAAAGCGCATTGCAGATAAAATTGAGCAGCTTCTTCGGCGCTCTTGCCGGTTTCGCGCCAGTGCGCGTTGTGTGTAAGTAGTGCCTCTGGGCCTTGCATAGTAAAGGCGCTGTTTGCCAGTGTGGCGTAGAAGATTGACGATGAAGCATCAGTCGCTTTGCCGAACACTGATAACTCTCCAAAGCTTCTCATAGCTGATGGCAGAACGAACGTACCCCAGAAGGAGTGCTGAGCCGGATTAGAAGCGTCATTGGCGCTCTCATAGCAGCGCAGTAACGAGGGGGCATCCATCAATAAATGGGCCCAGTCGGCGTGAGTTCTGGATTCAGTCGTTTGAGCATCTACAGGGTGGGAGGTGTTGGCTTGGCCAGATGTCTCAGCTGCCTCTCCTGCAGCAGGTGCATCTGTTAAGTTATCAAAGAAATCCAGGCCCGTGAAATCCCCACCGATCATGTCCAAGGGCATATTCAAATCATGCATAAATTGATCTTCAAGCTGCCAGAAGTCAAGTTGCGGTGAAAGTCGCATCAAGCGGGTGTCAAAGTCCTCCAGCACGCTAAACATGTCGTCTTGCCGACAATTCTCGATTTCCTCGACCGAAGACTCGTTAGAAGCGACATCCTGAGGTGATGGTGTCGACGGACCTGTACCAACGGCTTCAGCTGTTTGCACCAGCTGGTGCGAGGGTACGCCGGATACGACTGCGGTAGATTTCTGCGAGGCTGTGTCGTCCGCTGTGATCTCCTCCGTAGGTGGCTCGGAAGAATGAGAGGCGAGTCCCGCGCCCTGGATTCCGAAGACTCCGAATGGACCTGTCCAAAATTCGCGTGAAAGCTGCTTGTCAACATCATGTTGAAGGCAATAGTCATCCAATTGAGCGATCAGGTTCAGAGCAGTCCGGCCGTCGGTACTCGCTGACAGTTGTGCCGACAGGCTCTCGCGTTTGCTTTCTTCGGAGAACAAGTCAGTCGTAGTCTTGTACACTCTCTTTCACTGCGCACGTCACAGTACGAGAAATATCCTTACCAGAATAGATAGGGTGGCGGTACGCCAAGTTGCGTTGTGCACGATGCTGCTGACTTGACAAGCCGTTGCCATCTGTTGTGTCTACAAGCCAGAGGAGCTTTGATTGATAGCCCTGGCAAGACAGTCCGAGGCGCTGGCAGGAGCCACATTCGGGGCGTGCCTCATCACACTATGCTGTCAGTACCTGGGCCTCACTAAACGCGCATCTGGGGGGCAGGCTTACTTTGAGGTGTCTCTCTGCACATGATGTCAGGGCTTTGATTCGTACATAGCTGGGGATCAATGCCACTTACTTCTGCACGTCCCACAACCTGTGAAAGTCCTCGTTTGCGTATTCCGTTGGCTCTTGGTCCTATTTGGTGCCATGACGCAATATACTCACTCAGGAGGCAGAGCGTGATATGGCAAATATGGCGACTGTTTTGCTACCTTAGGCATTGAACAAGAGGCAAACCGCAGAAGTGATCATTAACATGAGTGCAAAGGTGTTATGAAGGCGGACAAACCAGGTCAGATCGCGTGGCGCCAATCGAGAAAGGAAGGCTTCCACGAGCAGCCCGCCTGTCAACCCTAACCCTTCATCCATAGGTGTGTACATACACATGTACTCGAGCTCAGTTCTAAGTACATGTGTTGTGTGTAACAACATTGTTATTTTTCAACGAATGATATCTCAACCGCAAGCATTAGCCAGGACAAGGACGAGGCCGCATTGCAGCTCTCCTTCGGCTAGCCAACGAGCGAAAGCGCGAAGAATGATGACTCCCGCCTGGTCTCCCCAGGTACAGATCTTGATCGAAGTGTTTCATTTCTATTATATATTAACATCTCTTGATGGCGCTCTTTCGGGGTCAACCGAGACGCGTTGATAATTTCACCAGCCAAAAATTGTTCGGCCTGAGCATTGCTATTTGCCTTTCGGACTCACATCCGCCCAAACCTTCACTAATGGACCGGCCACCTTCGTCTGATAAGAACGCCGAAATCTCCTTGACACACTTCGCCTTGTCTTATCTTCTAACAACAACCATACCCACTTATGCAGCTCAGCACAATATTAATGTCGTCTCCGGAATCTTTGCAGCCCGACGAAGTGGAAGTAAATAGACGATGTCGATCCCTCCCGCATTCGCTGCCATCACCGGCTGCTTATCTATCCGCTGCTCTCCGTCAAAACTACTGCAGGAACGTCTACTCTGCAATTACCCACATACCGGGTCACCGGACGAACGACTTTCTCCTAGACGCCTGAGCTACCAGATGGATCTGGCTCGCTTCACCGGCTCATCGACTGATGCGTTCTGGTGACTCTGATGTCTAATGCTGTAAAGCCGAAAGACGGGTATTGCTGATAACAACATCCACTCTCAAAGAGGCACTCGTTCTAGTGGGCATTGGAGATTGGAGACTGTCGTGCCACTAGCCACCCGTCACACTGGAACCTATGTCTTACTTCCACGCATTATCGTGGGGGCCTTACAGATGAGACGACTCAGACGAGTACAGATTCCTACAGCAATCTGGCCTCTAGGCATATTCCTCCCGGCACTTTTTTGTGGATAAGCACACCAAGCGCGGCCAAGTGTCGATCCCTATGACCTAAATCTAGCTGGAAAACGCCTTATCTCTGCTGCACGCTGCCCCAATAGGACATCTCTCATCGAAAACTGTGGACTAAACAGGCTTCTCCGCAACGATCTCCACCGCCGAGAAGGAATTGATCGCCAGATCCATCAATCCATACAGCGATCATCTTCTTATTGTAGCTACTCCCATGAAACCAGAAGCCTGGGCTCGATCAATCGTTCGGTAGCGCTGTCGTATCCTCCGAAAGTGGATATGAGCCCTGGTCTTGTTGACGACATACGAGCAGTTATCTTGCTTAACAGCGTCACCTAAGATCCCAATACTGCTCTTGGCATGGCAAACGAGATACGCTATGGACATCTCATGAACCCACACTACCCTCCATCAACTAGAGACTAACACAAGTGAAAGCCTACCTTCCAATGAATGGCTTATCTTCTCATCACAAGAGAACTGCGATCGACACAGCCTAACAACTCATCACAATCTGTATCGTTGACAAATTGCTCGACTGGGGAGCATTTCAGAAGCATCTCAGGCGATGAGGAGGGTATAAGTATGTCGTCGTCTCTCAGCATCTTGCTCAATCCCAAACACATCAACTCACAACATCCAATCCTCTCAACACTATCCATTGCAACCAACCCTCATCCAAAAACCAACAACACAACCAATTCTTCAAAATGCAGTTCTCCACCCTCGCCATTGCAGCCTTCGCCGCCCTCTCCTCAGCCGCAGTTATCAAGCGCGCGCCCGCCGACCTCTGCCCAGCCCTTGACACTCCTCAGTGCTGTCAGGTCGACGTCGACGGCGTTCTTGACCTCACCTGCGAAGCTCGTGAGTCCAACAAAATCGTCGACGTTCTCAGGAAATATTTCGTATCGCTGACACCATCACAACAGCCGAGTCTGACCTCACTACGGTCGAGGCTTTCGAGAAGTCCTGCGCGTCCACTGGCCTCACTGCCATGTGCTGCACTCTCCCCTTGGTATGTTGTTGCACAGCTGTTGAGTCTTCGATCGGTCCGTTGCTGACATTTACACCAGGCTGGCGATGGCCTTCTTTGCAACGCTCCGTAGATGTAGGGAGCCATGCCAGATCATAGATACGACGAGCTGCTTCGGAGGGTTCCGAGAACTTTCGAGAGTGGCGAATGATGGAGGATATAGTCTTTAATTCTTTTCGTATTTCTGTTTGCCAATTGTACCATGACTGCAGTCACATACCAAGCCTTCCTTCCAAACATTCATCTGTGACTTTTTCATGAGCGTTCATATCGGTTTGGAAGATCTGCATCAACAACCAGTTGAACAGATCTGACGATAGTACTTTTTGAAGAATGCAAGCGTTCGAGCGTAGCAGACCTTCGCCCTTGGTGTACTAAGCTGCCAGAGATTGCTGCAGAAGCAGAATTCTTACGACTTCAGTATTTATGCCATTCTTCTTTCAAGTCTTCGTGTTGGTTTCATAGCCGATGTACCTGACTGTTGTGACGTCTGCGAGACAGTCGAAGTTGTTTTTGCCGCAAGTTGAGTGTCGATCAACTTCCAAAAGATCAGAAAACGATGATCGGCGCCTACCAACGCCCTAATGAGGTCCTGAACTAAGTCTTGATACGCGAATAGGTATAGACTCATCATCAAGTACACTAGAAAGTAGATAACTTGCATTATAGTTGCAGACCAAAATTTTGAGTGCGATTTTTTGGGATGTGGTGAAAACCCAACCCTAACCCCTATATCAGTGTTCCGGGCCACGAGCGTAGAGAACAACGAACTTGAATGTGGACATATATGTAAAGCAGTCTTACGAATTTGATCTGCAAGTCACGTACATGTATCTCTGTATGTAACATGGCCAAAGCAGTCTCGAAGGTACCTCAGCGGATGTGGTGAAGTGAGAGACGTCAAAGATCATCATGCAGACAACGCGAATTATCAGAGATCGTTTCGTTACGTGCACACCGTTTCTGCTGGCCCGTACTCGACACATGTTCAACGCTTGCCTTTTGGCCATGCGACATGAAGACGTGGGCACGCAACAAGTAAGGTGAACGACTCGTTTTACTAAATGTCAAGGAGAGCGACGCGACCACGTGCATCTTCGTAGGCGTTATCTGATGACCCTATGATGCGGTCCTTGCATGGCACTTTTGAATATTCGAAAGTCGCTTGAGACCAGACACCGCTCAAATGCCGAGCTCATCGACCATGGAGAGCATCTGGAAATCGCCTTACCCAACTGCGCATCGCGGGACGAACAGTCAAACCAGTCTACCACATCCGATATCGCCACAAACTACATGTGACCGAACAAGTTCCATCCACTCATCCGGACAAACCAAACCACCGACGTCAACTACCCAGTGGCAAAACCACTCCTCCCGTCTCCATCACGTGAAGCAAAGCAAACCCCGAGCTCGCAAGAGAGAGAGTAACAGCAGTTGTGGATCCCTTCCAAAAAGGGTGGCGCGGAAATCTCTCCTTCCCAGCGCCGAACCAAAGCCAAACTTAATCCAAGCCATCTCCACAAGTGACATGTCCAAAGCTCCCTCTCACCAGATGAGCTCAGCCTCCCCCAGGGAAAAGCAGGCAGAAGCAAGAGCCACCCAAAAAAAGCCAGTAAGCCAGTGTTTCATCCTCCCTAAAGGAGCCGGGCGCTCGGGCTCCTTTGCACAGGCACTGTAGTTACATTTGCGATAAGCCGCCGGCACAGTCAGTGGAGCCGTGCGCGAGGTGCCTCTTCGGCGGGAGCAGGCACCCTGTAGGCTGTAGTTGATGGCACTGGTGGATACGGTATGGGCACATTGGACCTTCCGCTTTCTGTCTACTGTTCGACGGAGTTGGAGGAGTTGGGACAAGGATCTTTTCACGTGTTGCGCGCGACGCGCGAACCGGGAGCTGGGACTAAGGTATGGCAGGGCCCAATTTTGTTCGCCTCCTTTTGTTGTCATCTGTGGTTGTGTTGAGTAGCACTTGGACACTTGATTGCGTATGCGTGCGCGTTTTCTTCTTCTTGGTCATGTTGAAGCTCAACTGGACTACTGGAAGAATCGCGGTTCGCTTAGAAGGAAGCTGAGGGATTGTGATGCTGGTGCATTGCTCGTTTTCGCATCATATCGTATCATTGTATATGCACACACTTGCTGGGCACTGCTGGTTCGTGCTTTTTACTTTGCTGCGCGGCAGATCAAGGAGCAGTACTTTCTTCGTGAGGCTTGAAGCTAGTTTGTTGAGTGGCGCTGGGGTCAGAGAGGGCAGGAGTCAGGACTGAAGACGGGGCAGGATTGACCTCTGCGCTTGGGAACAGTTGATGGGCGACGGACTGTTCTTAGGTGAACCAGACAGACGGTATTTTCTGAAGTCGCACCAAGCACATGGCAACAGGATTCATGGATGGACAGAAGGAAGCGCGGTTGTGTTAATGCAAACTGCCTTGCTGGTTCTTCACGTGGCGTGCAGCGTTTCAGCGCGACTGAAGGAGTAAGTGATCGGTGAGATCTACGCAGAGGAACAGGACGGCGACGATCATCGCCTGTTCTCCACGAAACTCAACGAGCGAGCGTCGATCTGGAGATTGCGATTGAATAAACTTCGGGACTTTGCTCTTCTCGTAAGACATTTTGTCTATATCACTCGCCTCGAACTAGCTACCTGTGTGCGAGCCTTTCAACAAAAAGACAAACTCGCGTGACCTCAACGGTTCGTCGGGTAGGCAGCGTGCGCGCGCATGCACAAGCTTAGAGCGTCGTACGGTCTAGCCGGATGTTACGTTGAACGTGCACTGGCATGGCAGCGTGGCAGGACCACGATTGTTGGCTCGAAGAGGCCGAGGTCTGGTCTGCATCAACGCAAGAGAGAAGAGCTATACCAAAGCAAAAGCGCACTTACGACTAGGCGGTGGAGAAGGGCTACAGCGTTCCGCGAATGAGGAGCGGCTCTGCAGACTCGGGGGCTTGCAGGCGGACCAATCCTCCGGCTCCTGCTTGCTGTAGATCAATCAATCGGGTGGCCGATGCTAAAGAGACCGGGCAAGCAGATTAAAGGGCACCGAGGTGGAGGAGGAGAGAGAAGAGGCGCGCGAGAGGCGTGTTAGGCCGGAAGCGGCAACTACAAACAGAGTCGCGAACGAGCGGGCGCCCGCCATCAGGATCCTACGAGGGCACGAGGGCTCAAAATGCTCGCCCTTAATTCAAGCATACTGGTAGCCGCACCGCGCTGGCGGCGTCTCTTGTGTCTGCTGTCTCACTTGGCACCGGCACATCGGCAGGGCGTCCAGCTAAGTGGCGCAACGCCATCCAGCGCCATCCGCGTTTTGGCTATTCGTTAAGGCGCGAAGTGGTAGCAACAAAAAAGGCCACAGGGTCTTCGCAGGAGGCGCAGAGCTAGAGAAAGTGTGCAGGAGATGCTACGAAAAAGGATCTTGACTCGGGGAGACGAGTAGCAGGGTTGGAGCGCACACCGTAATGTGGACGGGGCCAGCGCCGTCACCAGTGAGATGAAGCGGAGCGCGCAAGGTGCGTGCGGGTGTCATGCGATAAGAAGAACAAGACGAACGCAATCGCCGGACTGGCGAGAGAAAGAGGAGGAAATGTTTGACGATTGGACCGCCGGCTACAGAGCGGGCAAAAGAGTATTCGGGATGGGAAATGGCCTAGCAAGAATGGGAAAGGCGTGGTTTTGCAGGCTTTAGGACGATGCCTGCTAGCGCGAGCAGCGAGAAAGCGGTTTTCGACCCGCACAGACGACAGCTGACCTGACCAAGCAAGCAAATTGTGGGGAAGGGCAGAGGGTAGAGACACAACGAACCAATCCTGCGCGCCACCGTGATATCAGCACCGAACAACAGCAGCAGCAAGAGAAGGGAGAGCGCGCCAGCTTTGGCCGACCGTTGGCGGCACGCGCAGAGGCTGTGTTGTTGTGCTCAGATTGCAGCGTGGGTGCGTGCGAGGGCGTGCGTGCGTGGCTCGCGGTGCAAGAGCCAGCCGTGCGATGTTATTCTCGTGACACAGGAAATGAGGGTGCGCGAGACAGTTGTATCATTGTATGCACACAGGCGTCATAGTCGCAAAGACGAGCGCTCGAGGATGGGGAAAAGGTGTGTGGTGCAGCTGCCCTGCCTCCGGCCTGCCCTGGCGGCTGCTGCTGCAGTGCAATATTCAAGCATATGCCGCCAGTCAGCCGAGTGGTGGAGGTGGAGGAGGAGGCGCATGAGAATGGCATTTGGGGAGCGAGCCACCGTCGTGATGGCGTCCGGCATGCGATGCATGCATGATGCACGGGGAGGGAGCTGTATGGCGCCGGGTGGGCGAGGTATAGCGCGGGATTCTCGTGAAGGGGCAGCGACTGCTTAGCAAGTCCGGTATGGTTCATGGTTGGTAGCAGCGCCGACTAGACTAACAGTGCTACAGCTACTACTGTACAGCATGCAGCACGTACATTTGGCAGTCTGTCGCTGTACACGCAAGCCATGCCTCCTCGCGTAGACGTTCTCCTGGGCTAGCGTGCAGTGTGTTGCAGCTTGAGGCCTTGACCGCTCTGCGCGAAGGCCGTTATCGCAGGTTCTTTAGCACAACAACAATCAACACGCCGCAGCGAGTGGAACAGAGATGAAGGGACAGCCGGCGCCGAACCGCTGGCTCGCTCGCCCGGGTGTGTGTGTGTATGTGCGTGCACACTGGTCATGTCCAGCGCTGGTGTGCGGGGGAGGGAAAAAAGAGGCGCGCGAAGGACTGTTAGGCGCGGTACGCTTAGCACACACCACTACGGTTAGTAGTACCAGCAGACTGCAGTCCACCAGAGAGAGAGAGAGCCACCCACGCCGGCCGACGCAACTCTGCTAACTGCCTCGCAAACTAACGAGCAGCACTAGCCGCAAGCTCCATCATCGAGTCTTGCAAGCTGCTACGACTCGCTCGCAGGCAGCCCCTGTCGTGCGGCCTTGCGCACGAAGTAGTGCGTGCCCTGCATATGCCTGGCGGCGCCCCAGCCGTCACCAAGTGCCCTCTAGGATTGTCTCTGACGTATTGCCCGCACGGCCACTGATGTAGTTGTTCAACACCCGGCCTGACTACTGGCCTGCTGGGCCGCATATCTAAAGTGTTCTCCCCGTCACAGACACGCTTAACACGCTGCTCTCAAAGATCTGCATCTGATCCACATCCCTTCTTGCCTCTCCCAGCCTGCTACCCTCTCCCTAGCCTCACAACGACCCAGCGACCCAACCCAGCGCACGCGTCCGTCCACGCTGAAACGCTGAAACGCCGCCCTCCACCGCCGGCAGATCGTCGCCATATCCTTCATATCATTGCCCGAAGCAGCGCGCTTCGGCTTTCGTCCACCCTCGCCCCGTCAACCCAACTGCCCTGGACCCGAGCCTGAGCCTGAGCCTGAGTCTGCTGCGCTTCTGCTCCTCACACGCTCGCCCATCGCGCGCTCGCCTCTGTCTCGGCGAACCATCCCAGCGCCCGTCCGCTCTCCGCAAACCCTGAAACGAGCCAGCGAAAGTGTGCGCGTCCTCTTCTCCAGCTGCTCTCCGCTAGTCCTCGCGGACCCACTACCCGCCCATTGACAGCCCGCCTACCCCCCCAAGAGCCAACTCAGCTCTCGGACTCACGCCTGCTGACTGGTCTCTGCACCACTCCCTCCTCACGACCTGCCCTTATACCCCAGCCTCGAGCCAGCACAGCACTTAAGCACGCTGATCCCGCCCATCCTCCAAGATCGATCGTCTCTCCACGTTTTCGAAACCTCACTCCCGTGTTGATCACATACCATCTACCTACGCGCTGTTGGTGCGCTCTCTTTGGACTATCACCAGCAATACCACCACCCATCACCACTTCGTTAATCACTCACCTCACTCTCACACACAATGGCAATGGCCGTCGACTCTCGTCAACAACCTCAGTTTGCCACACCCATGGCCTACGACTCCATGAGGTACGCGCCGCCTCAGTTCACCAACCCTTGGGTGTCTGGCCCAGCACCACCGCAGAGCAACCCGTACGCAACATCGTTGCCACCCGCGCCTGCTGGTGACTACAAGCCCCAAGTCTCGGCTGCCTACTCCAGCGGTCAGGTTTCAGCTCCCACATTGCCCTCAGGTATTATCCCAATGGACCCAGCACTGCTCGATCAGTCCAGCTTACAACTGGCCCAAGATGGAATGGGTGCTCCCAGACCTTATGGTGCTTCGTACACAACCACTGCCGCACCCAATGGTGCCATGTACGCACCCGTTTCCCAACCACAGTACTCGGCCGAAGCTCTTCAAAGAGGAAGCCCGTACAGCAACTACGACCGACGCTCTTCGCACCCGTCAGTAGCCTCAAATTTCTTCGTCGCCGACCCACTCGAGGTCCAACGGCAACGCCAGAGCTCTCTTATTGACTTCAGCGACAGACTTCACTCTGCCTCCGAAGCAGAGCGTCAGAGTTTCAGTGATGCCCTCGATGCTAGCCGCGGCATGGTCGCGATGGCTCAGTCAGATATTACACCTCGCAATATCTATGGCCAGCCTGATGCTAGCAGGAATTCTTCCGATTCATATGGCTTCCCATCAGCTCACTCTTCGCACTCTTCGATCTCATCCGCTAGCAACTATGGCAACTACTACGGTAGCTCCGTCAGCGATGCATCGGTTGGAGACTACAGCTCTGCCAACGAGTCTGTCGATATGCCCAATTCACGAACTCTACCCCGTCCTTCGGGTCTCCTTGGAGGCAACCTCCCCCCAGCACCCTCGTCAATGATGGGTCAATTCAGTTCGAAGGTTTCGTCGAGCAGCCAAAAGAAGCACAAGTGCAAGATCTGTGATAAACGGTTCACCCGCCCCAGTTCGCTTCAAACACACATGTACAGCCACACTGGAGAGAAGCGTAAGTTGAGCAAAATTCACCTCGGAGTCAAGGTACAATCGCTAACAAAATCGAACAGCATTCGCCTGCGATGTCGACGGATGCGGACGTCACTTTTCTGTCGTATCGAACTTGCGACGACACCGCAAGGTGCACAAGGGCGAAGGCCGTGATCATTTGTCACCCGATGATGACGATCACGAGTAACTCAGTCGCAATTGATTTCACCAGCCTAGCTCCCTAATATCCAGGACGATTCGTACGCCAGCAGCCGCTTGATGCAGCGAGCAGTGCACGCAAACTGGAAACAAGACAGTATTCCGGAGTCCACCTTTAATCGGAGCTACGCAATCTGGATTTACAGTCACATCGGATCCCACTTGGAATCCATTCATACGGTCGCTACTTTTTATTTGATACCCCAACTTTCTACTCGATTGGTTTTTGGTTCTGCAGTTTACGGAAATTTTGAGATCTACAAAGGGATCGCCCGGCATTCGAAGTCGTCGATCACCTTTTGATCTGCGGCGTTTCAGGGCGCGAAAGAGGAACGAAAGGATGATTTTTGCTTTTTATGGATGAAAAATTTCCCGATTGTCGGAAGGAACCCGACTGGGGGTGTAACAACACTACGATCTGTTATCTTCCTTAAAAGAAGAAGGGCAAACGGTGCGAACAAAACATTTGTTTTCGAGCGTACTCGTCTCTCGCTTTCTACACGAGACGCGCATTGCGATTGCGATGGTGGACGGGTATTCTCGCTGCCGTCCTGTACCATATAGCATTGAGAGGGAATGGTTTCTTTCTTCCTGCTACATATACGCCTCGATCGTTACTTTATACTGCTAGATGAGCGAGGAACGTCCAACTGAAGGACTAATAATGTGTTCAAAACTTCACAAAACCACTTCCACAAATCTTCCACATGCGTTTCATTCACAGTATCTTGTATCTGTCTTCTTCAGCAATCAGACAACGACCAAGTGAGGTTTCTCTCTCCAGTTCCCCCGACTGACGAAATTCGCCACCGCCACCAACACTCTATCAGTAGTCTGGCATCACCAGACAGGCCCTTGACCAAATCCTCGAATGCAGACACGCCCAAGAGCCACATCCATCTAGTCAGCCCCCCAAAAACGCCCAAAGGCACCCTCTACTACGTAAAGCCACTTTGCTCCCAGCATTATTCTGACTACGACATAAGACAAGTCCCAGCGCAAAAGCCAGCCAGCCAGCCACCTACCTCATCACTACCGGGATCTCACAAGACCCTGCGTTCGACGCAAAGGAAAGAGTCCGAGACTTGCACTAGCTAGACTGGGAAAGGGAAGATGGGGGTGCGTGCGTGCAGCCGCCCGGGCAGCAACACACAGACTTTTTTTTCTCGTTCGTTACCCTCTCTGCGGTCGCTCGTGTTTGTTGCGATCGTAAATCGAAAGCAAGCCGGAATGTTTAATGTATTTTACTTTCTTCGGGTACGCAAAGCTGGCCGCCAATCGGGCGGTGAGGCGTAAGAGAGATGCGAGGGTTCTCGGCACTTTCGAGGGTTACATTTTTTTTTTGTTTTTAGGAGGGCACGAAAGAGAGTTTCGGAAAGATGATGTGAGGTTACATCCTTTTGGATCTTTCGCTGTGATGTGAATTGATTGTGGCGTATATGTATGTATGTGTATAGGTGAAGGGGCCTTTGGGCATGAATTACTGAATCCATTTGCGACAGAGACACCGCGCATATGGGAAATGATGTAATTCACGGAACACCCTTTCTCAACCTCCTGTTATGATAGGAGGTAATTGTGACACGCACCACTACTCAATCTGACACCAACCAGCTGACCGATATCGAGGATTTTGCTCGTGTCCTCGGTACACGTACCCTTTGGGATGGGGAGAGAGAGAGGTGGAGGCCGCGATGACGATGCTGCCGTGTGGAGGGGGAGGACAGAAAAGAGCTGCCAAGCACGGCGAAGCTCGAGTGGAGCTGAGAAAGCAGCTCCCAGGAGAGAGAGAGAGAGAGAGGCAGGACCGGGGATGCTTGCACGGCTTTGCTTGGAGTTTTAGCGCGCGATGATGTGCTTCCGGGATCACTTTCGGCGGGCAGCCGAGTCAGTGGCAGTGAGAGCTGAGGTTCCAAGTGGAGCGCGGTGTACGTATGTGTATGTATCTATTTGATTGCTTTTTGGTCGCTGTGCTTCGGTGCATACTGCTCCGGGCTGAGAGAAGGAGGTGGATGGAGGGACACGTGCGCTGGCTTGGTCGAGGTTGAGATGACGGTGTTGTCCTGGTGTCTTCTGTTGCCGCTGGCTAACACTCTCCCATACACCGACTGTTGCTGCTCGTTGGAACAAAGCACGTGGGTGAAGGATCGCGGTGTCAAATGCCGGATGGCTGGTGATACAGATTCGTCAAGCTGAGATCGCGTGCGACGTTGCCAGATCATCATCGCCATCATCGCCAGCACACGGAGAAGGCATGGCGAACCAGACACATGGGTCTCTCAGCTAGGTCGACGTTGCACTGCACGTTATGTGAGATGATTGCGCGACCGAGTGTGTCATACTGCATCGTCTACGAAGATTCACGTGGCGTTTCCGGCAAACACAACACCAAAACACCAAAACACCAACAAAAAAGCCGTTTCATTGAGACGTATGCGATGCTTACTCCGAGGAGATAAGCTCCGCCTTCCTCTTCTTTCCGCCATTCTGCGCATGTCCGTTGCTCATGGCCGCCACGGCCTGCGACTTGACCTTGGACGAGACGGCAGCGGCTCCCCCATCAAGCGGCATCGCGGACTGCTCGAACGCACCGGCTTTGACATCCTGATCAGTTCCTGACTTGATCAACACCTCGACCTGCTCCGTGACATGGTCGCCCTTGACTACAGGATGCGCCGTCAAGACCCCCTCTATGTCGCCAAACCATCCGGAAAATCTGCCGTACCAGTCGACGGTCGCTTCAAGCGCGGTCTCGAATTTCGTCCGCTGCTTCCAGCCCAGCGCGTGCAACTTGGAGCCATCGACCGCATAACGGCGGTCATTGAACTTCCTGTCGTGCGTATGCTGGATCCAAGCTTTCACGTCCGTCAGCCCGAACAGGCCGAGAAGCTTCTCCGCGAGCTGCATATTGGAGATCTCATCTTGTGAGTCGACATTGTAGGTCTGTCCGATCTCGCCCTTGTGCAGGATGGTGTCGAAGGCTTCCGCTGCGTCGCCGGCGTAGAGGTAGCGGCGAGTGTGCTGCCCATCGCCGTGGAGCAACAGTGGTTTGCCGCGACGGAGGAGGTTGATGAATTTTGGTATGACCTCTGCGTTGAGTTAGTGTGTCGCTAATTGTGAGCAGTCGCCTTGCTTACTTTCAGGGTACTGGAAGAATTGTCAGCTGGTGGTACTGTTTGCACCTCATGCGATGCCACCTTACCTGATGCGGACCCATTACGTTGTTGAGCCTGATCACAACTGCTGGAAGTCCATGACTCTTCACGTAGCCTTTCACGATCATCTCAGCGGCTGCTTTGCTGGCGGAATACGGATTCGTAGGGTCTAAGATGCTGGTCTCGACCAGATCTGCTGCGAGCGCTTCGCCATACACCTGAGCAGTTCAGCACGATTGCTCTACATGACCGTCTACACGAACGAGCATACCTCGTCTGTGGAGATGTGGTAAAAGCGCTTGATCTTGCCATACTCCTTGATGCTCTCGAGCAACACATGTGTGCCGAACACGTTATTCTTCGTGAAGATGTAAGAGTTACCAAAACTCAAGTCTACGTGCGTATGCGCGGCGAGGTGGAAGATCGTATCAATATTGTGCTTCTGCAAGCATTTGATCACATCACCCGGGATGGTGACATCGCCGTGAAAGAAGCTGAAATTCGGCTTCGACTCCAGCATGCGCGCATTGTTCAGAGAGCTGCAATAGTCGAGCTTGTCGAAGGATACAATGTTGTAGGCGTCGGGATATTTGATGGTAAGGTGGCGCGCAAGCCACGACCCACTGTTATATTTTTGGCACAGTCAGCGAGATTTGGCTTCGTCGCAACCGAGATTCCTCAGCTGTGATACGACGCTGCGTACATGAAGCCCTCTCCCCCAGTAACCAGTATGTTTTTCACGTTTGGCAGTGGCGTGAATGAGGTCTGGCCGGTGAGGACAGGGGCGTCATGCCATGTGCCATCGTCGACGAAGAAGCGCGATCCAAGGCTCGTTGGGCCTGGTATTTTAGTAAGCGACCGTCAGCATCGCATGCAACCGTAAGAGAATATCTGGTCGGTCGTACTCACCACTGGCACCCCAAGCTGAGCCGTCGAGTGTCATTTCTCTTTAGCGTGTCTGTACGAGCGTAAGCTGCGCCTCCAAATACGAAGTGGCTCTGGCTTGCATTGTGTCTCGTTAAGAGGACCACAGTCGCTTGCAAGGGATGATTGCTGGCACGCTCTTGTACGCAAGGACGCGTCGCGCATCTTCCTTTCTTCAATAATCACTTTCGCTGACATCTTGGACTGTGCCTCTCGCTTGGAATTAGCGTATTGCTTTGCGACATTGCTGCAGAATGAGTGCAATCAGCGAGAAAGCCATGGACGAGCGTCGCGATCACGACAGCCATGGCAGTGAAGACGAGGAAAAGGCCTTCCTTCCGAATGAGCAAGCAGAGCACAAAGCATACCCTCAAAAACCCCTCCCGACAGGTCTAAGTCGCAAGTTCTGGTTCTTCGCTGCGGTCAACACTCTGAGCACCGTGGGCATCGTTAGTCCTCACTGACCGCGAAATCCTGTGAGCCAGCTAACCACCACCCAGGTCTTTGTGAACAAGCGATTATTCAGCCATGAACGCCTTAAACACTCTCAGGTCACGATCGCCGCCTTCCATTTCGCCGTGACAGCCCTGACTCTCTACGCCGTGTCAAGACCACGCATCAACATCTTCCAGGCGAAACGCGTCCCTCTGCTGAAGATTCTCCCACTGGCGATTTCCATGATCTGCAACGTCGTCCTGCTCAATCTCTCACTGGCCTACTCAAGCATTCAGTTCTACCAGATCGTGCGCGTGCTGGTCACGCCTGCCGTGGCGCTGATGAACTACATCATCGTGCGAGCAACCATTCCGGTTCGCGCGGCGCTTACGCTGATTCCGGTATGCGTCGGTGTCGCCGTAGTCAGCTACTTCGATACTGCGGCCAAATCTGGAGCCAGCGAGAAGACTACTGCTCCGATCGGAGTAGTTTTCGCTTTTGCAGCCCTCTTTGCGAGCGCCATCTACACAGTGTGGATCGATAAGTACCACCGTGTACTCGACTGCTCGAGCATGCAACTACTGTTGAATCAGGCACCCGTGAGCGTAGGAGTTATGCTTTTCGTTATTCCATTTTCGGACGACATTACGGTTTGGGCGGCTATCGACTCTCACATTTGGATGCTAGTGCTGCTGGTGAGATTCCTGCTATCTCGTGCTTGAGAGCTTGTTTCTAACAAATATCCTTAGAGCGGCATGCTAGCCTGCCTCATCAATCTTTCACAATTCCTTATCATCAACGAAGCCGGTCCTGTCAGCAGCACAGTTGTCGGCCACTCGAAAACCTGCCTAATCGTAGCCACCGGCTGGATCACCAGCGGCAAGGCTCTCAGTGACGGTAGCTTGGTTGGCACCGTAATGGCCATAGGAGGGATAATTGCGTAAGTCAATGCCAAATCTCTATGCACAAGCGCCCTTACTGACAAACCTCAGCTATTCAGTGGTCATGCAGAGTGCCGCGCGAAGCTGAGACGCTCCCTTGCATTGTTTCAAGAAAGGAGGATTTTTGTGCAACGGGCTTTCGTCCCTTGCGTGACCGGCTGGAATTGACGTCCGTTTTCTTTGGAGCGTACTGGCATGTTATATACCTCAAGTTTACTTTTTCCATTTGTTCACAATCTAAGACATTGACGCCACGAAGAGCGGGCCCTGATACCATTTGTCCGCCAACCTACAGCAAGCATGGATCTTGAAAACCGCTTTCTACTTACTGGCAGCGAGGGCTGGATCTGCGGCCACCTCGAAAGCTTGCTCAATGGGCAAGGCAAGACCGTCCATGCCACGAACTACCGCATGGAGGACTCGGCCAAAATGAATGAGATCTTCGACAAATTCCAGCCGACTCACGTCGTCAACTGCGCTGGTAAGACTGGACGGCCCAACGTCGACTGGTGCGAGGACCACAGGGTCGAAACAGTGCGCAGCAACGTGATAGGGACTTTGATGTTGGCGGAATTGTGTCACGAGAGGGGCGTGCACCTCACCAACATGGCTACTGGATGTAGGTCAAAAAAAAGTTCACTCACAAGCACTTTTCCTTGACGAGATGGCCTAACAACTACCCACAGGCATCTACACTTCCCAATACAATGACACCCGTGACACACTCGTCAGCCCTCCCTTCACCGAAACCGACCCTCCCAACTTCGGCGGCAGCTTCTACTCCTTCACCAAGTCTCGCGTCGAAGACATCATCCGCACCACCTACCCCAACAGTCTGACCCTGCGCATCCGCATGCCCATTTCCGACGACTTGCACCCGCGCTCCTTCGTGACGAAGATCACAAAATACGATCGCGTCGTCAACATCCCCAACTCCAACTCGATACTGCACGACCTGCTCCCGCTGGCCGTCGCCATGGCCGAGCACCGCGAGACCGGCGTCTACAACTTCACGAACCCCGGCGCGATCGGGCACAATGAGGTGCTGAGTCTGTACAAGCAGATTGTGGACCCGGGGTTCAAGTGGAGCAACTTCACGCTGGAGGAGCAGGCGGAGGTGATCAAAGCCGAGCGCAGCAATTGTGAGTTGGACGCTACAAAGCTGATGCAGGTGGTGGAGAGGTATCAGTGCGAAGGGGTGGACGTTCACGTGCCGGAAATCCGGGAGGCGTATCGGGGATGTTTCGAGCGGATGGTCAAGAATATGCAGATGGAAGGTGGTGCGCCGGTCGAGGCATTCATGGTAGAGTAGAGCTTGAATGTGATGGATTTCTATTCTATTCTTACTCCTCGCGCTCTTCCCAGCCTGTACGCTTCTTAAGGTTCTTGGTGCCGTAGAGGAGGTTTTCGAGCGATTTGGGGTCTTCCTCGATGCCAGTCAGGTCGTTCAACTGCTTCAGTGTGTTCTCGGATGCCTCGTCGCGAGCGACTTGGATCGACCCGTTGTCGTTGGCCGTAAACTGCAGCGCAACCACCCGCTTTTGATCGTTGGTACGGGCATCGAGAGATACGAAGACACGTTGATCAATGGTAGTGATATCGAGCGGGTTCAGGCCCTGAAGTTGTTCCTCGACGATAGTGACTTGGGTCTGAGAGTCGCCAATTGTTGATGATGAGATCACCAACAGAGCTGGAATTTTCTCGGATGCAATCACCACTGCGTGGTTGCCAGGCTGGTTCTGAACTGGCACAACCCAAATGCCAGATACGGCAACCTGAGGATCTTTGTCTTCAGGTGTCGCTGTCAGGTATTTGCTGAGGTGTTGCTTGATGTTGACCGAGGCCTTCAGTTTGGAGTTCAGCCAGTCCCAAACGCCAATCCATTCATCGCCACCGCCACTGATGAGAAGATCGGTGCCAGGGACGAGGCGGATCTTGCTCACAAATTCTGTGTGGCCCAAGCAGAAACCCTCAATAATGTGCGACTGCGGAGCTGCCCTCGATATGCGAATGTGCTCATCGCGGTCTGCTGAGATGATGTAGCCACGGCTCTTGCCTTCAACTACGCGGGTAGCAAATGTGGCGTCAGTGAGCATGGAGACGTGGCCCAAGAGCAGCTTGTGCTCGAAGGCAAGCACTTCCTTCCTCGGCGTAAACAGCTTTTGCTTCTGTTGCGCCTCGAGTGATCGCAAGTTGCGCTGAGTGTGGACGGTCAATTTCGTAGCTGATGGCTGGAGGAGTCCTTTAGCTCGTAGTTCGGCGTTTTTAGCATCTTGAGCGGCCTGGGCAGCCTTCAGGTCGGCAGCCTCTTTCTCCGACTCATCGCTAGGCAGAAGCGGCAAAGCGTAGACGTCACCAAACTTGTCTCCACAGATAATGGTGTCGTTGTCGGGCAAAACCTCAAGAGCACAAGGACGCTTGGGCATCGTCCTCTGACTGAGCTCGACAATGCCGCCGTCGTTTTGGATACTGTAAACGCGGACGCACTTGTCCTCAGTCACGGCAACGGCATGCTGCTGATCATTGGAGACGGTGAGCTTGATGATGTTGGTCAGAGCCGGAGCTGCCTTTGCTGTAGTCTTCTGCTTCTTTGCAGGTCGTTCGTCGCCTTCGGGAGCCGCATCGTCGGTGGCGGGTGCGACTGGCACGGTACCCTACAAATACTTAGCCATTGCTATCACACATCAAGCTGGAAGCCTCAGGTCAGCGACCAGACCGTGGGCAGATCCAAGCTATTTGGGAACTTACGGCGGCATCAGAAGTCCACTGCGAGACGATGGAACCATCTTTTGCAGACAACGAGAGGAGTTTGGGACCGCATGCTGCAAGAATGTATGCACCACCCTCAGTCGCCACTGTTGCTATGCATTGGAAAGGGTGAGGCATGTTTGATGCTGTTCGAATCAGTGAGCAATACTGTTGTCCACTAATTGACTGTATTGGTCAATGCCAGTTGAGAGATTCTTTGGTAGAAATGTCTGACAAGCGAAGGCTCACATTGAGGGGCGGAAGTCGTGGCACAATTCTACTCGGGTACGTGACGACATTTGACTCCCGCAATTGACAACCACAACGAAGGCAGAATCACACCGTCTCGTGTAACGTCGCACAAGGAAGGCAACATGCTCGGCAGCCTGGGCGAAGGAAAGTGTATGTGTCAGACGATACAAAAGTCTCGCTCTAGCAAGATGTAGAAAAGAGTGGTCGCCGCGCCTCATCCCTTATCACGTTTCCATTCGCTTGCTATTAAGCTCGAGTAAACGCTACAAGCACTTCCGATGCTAGAGTATTTGGATACAGTATGACTTGGCAGATCAGATTTGCACAGCCTCAGTTGCGCCTTGCAACGGGCTGCAACTGGGGCGGGTTTGACCCGGCCGGACTCTATTGTTCATAAGATCAAGCTCGATAATTTCGCGCCATACCCGTCACCAGCTCAATGACCAGACAGTTTCGTCGACCTCGCTTCGCAGATATTGTGCTGCGATCCATACTTACATTCCCTATCCCCATGCTGATCGATCTGCACTCACTGCCTGACAAACACTGGCATGCTATCAATCGGACACTCTACCTCCACGTGCTGGCCTCCATCATGCACCTTCTCACCATCCCACGATTTCCAGGTTGCTCCTGCTGGTAGATAAACTCGCATCTTACGTCGCTCAGCCGCCAGCACCGGCGCTACAAGGTACTTGTGGCCGTACATGTATTGCATATCCGCCTTCCAAGCCTGCGGATCGTCGGGGAACTCATAAAAACAAGTCCTCATGACCGGGGAGCCTTTCTCGTGTGCCTCCTTCATCAACTCACGAGTGTAATCGCGCAGCTCCTCCCGGATGTGCAGGTACTTCTTCAAGATTGGGTACGCTTCTTCGCCGAATGACCAGACTTCATTGTCAGCACCAGAAGCAGTAGGCTGGCCCTCAGGCTTAGGCTCGCGATCGCCGTGCAGTCGCATCACGGGGCAGAAAGTGCCCCATTGGAACCAGCGGATCAGGAGTTCTCTGAACTTCGGATCGTCCGGGTTGCCGCCGTGGAAACCGCCAATGTCTGTGGTCCACCACGGGATGCCTGCAATGCCCATGTTCAGACCGGCTGATATTTGATTGCGGAAGACTTCCCAAGACGATGCGATATCGCCGCTCCATACCAGAGCGCCGTACCGCTGACTGCCGGCCCAAGCGCATCGGAGGAGATTGACAATGTTCTTCTGACCTTCTGCTTCCATGCCCTCATAGAAGGCTTGTGCATAACGTAGCGGATACGTATTGCCGATTTGCATGTTCGATCCTTCGTGGTAGCGGTAAAGGTCGAAGTCGTAGACACTGTACTCGGGCTCTGCTTCATCCAACCAGAAGACTTTAATGCCTTTCTCGTAGTAGTTCTTCTTTGCTTTGGACCAGATGAACTTTCTCGCCTCTGGATTGGTAGCATCGAAGTGGATGGTATCGCCATCGCACTGCATCGCAATCCTGATCCCGCGATCTGTACGGATAAGGAGTCCCTTCTCGAGCATTTCGCGGTAGTTCTCGGAAGATTCTTGGACAGTCGGCCAGATCGAGACCATGAGCTCGATCTTGAGCTCTTTGAGCTCCTTAACCATCGCATCTGTCAAGCTCAGTCAGCCGTCGTTTCAAAAGTAAACGTCTACTCTAGATCAAATGTACCTGGATCAGGGAAGAACTCAGGGTCAAAGCTCCAATCGCCCTGGTTCCTCCAGTGGAAGAAATCAACCACAATGAGATCAATCGGTAACTCACGCCTGCGGTACTCTCTGGCCACTTCGAGCACCTGCTCCTGGTTCCAGTACCGCAGCTTGCACTGCCAAAATCCAAGGCCATACTCAGGCATCATCGGCACATAGCCAGTAGCTTTCGCATACGCCTGGACAATCTCCTTGGGCGTCTCGCCCGCCGTGATCCAATAGTCCAGCTCCTTGGTGCTGTACGCCTCGAAGCTCATAACGTTCTTCCCCAAAACCGCTCGCCCAACCGCGGGGTTGTTCCACAGGAACCCATAACCCAGCGACGAAAGCGCAAAAGGCACACTGGCCTGCGAATTGCGATGAGCCATCTCGACATCCGAGCCCTTCAGATCCAAGTGCGGCTGCTGATACTGCCCCATGCCGAAGATCTGCTCGTTGGGATCCAAGCTCTCGAGCCGGAGCGTGAGGTGATAGTCGCCGCCTAGGATAGGTTTGAGCTCGCGGGCTTCGATTTCCAAAGCGCTGCATTTGGGGTCTTTCGGGTCGCGGCGGTGGCGGGCGTATTCTTCTAGGAGCTTGTCGCCTTTGTTGTTGTAGATGATTAGTTTTCCCCGAGGGGAGAGGGTTGCGTGGATGGTGCCATTTTCGATGCGGGCTTCGCCTCCCGGCTGGTCTGAGATTGTTATTTTGGGAGATGTTTTCTGAGGCTCGAGGAGAGCCCAGTCTTGCTGTTCGAACTTGGATCGTTTGGTTGCTCGGACTCGCAGGGAATTCTGGCCCCATGGTTGGATGCGTAGCTGATGGTCGTCGAAGCGGAAGATCAGGGTGTCGTTTTCGGTATAGAGCATCTTGGAAAGACGGATGAGGTTATCGAGCTCAGAACAGTAAGAGCGATCGCCTTCGGAAAAGGATTGGATGTTATAGCATTTATTGATCGCCGGAGAAACTCTCATGAGGGGTTCATTGCATTTAGCCGTATTAAGCTTGATGCTGCCAATCAGTGTCTGAGGTGTGTTGGAGATCTTTCTTCCACGAAACAATTAGCTGCATAACAAAGCATAACCCCCACTCTGCTGTGCTATAACACAGCATGTGCGGAGTCAAAGGAGCGTACATGTAGGGTCCGCCCCACTGCGATACGATCTCATTGCGAACTTTCGAGCGCGGGTAGGCTTTGACATCAAGTGTGACTGGAATTGGCTTTGGTATAACGCTGGAAATTTTGGTATTATTCTAGGCTCTAATCCTCGTCCATGCTCTCCCACGCAGCGCCGGTGTCGCCATTTTGCGCAGCCTCGGCCGCCTCTTGCTCCTCCTCTTCCTCCTCGTTGTCCTGCTCAAGACCAACAAGCCTCTCCTTGATGTCAGCATCAGGTGCAGGCAGTCTCGCGCGGGTGGCGAAGTTCTCTCTGACGGCACGGTTGGTGCTGGTGTCCCAGACCTGGACAGCACCTTTGCTGCCTGCAACCGCAAGGCGGAAAGCGACTTCAGCGTCGGGCGCGAAGTTTGCCGAGAAGACTTTGCCGACACCAAGGTCGCGCGATGCGACAAGGCTGGGGCCAGTCTCGTCGGATACGCTCCAGAGCTTGACGGTGCGGTCGGTGCTGCCGGTGGCGATCATGCCAGGGACAACAGGGTTGAGAGAGAACGAGCTCAATGCCTTCTCGTGAGCCTGGAGTCTCCAGGAAGGCTTGGACTCTTCGGGTGTAGCAGGTAGTTGTCGGGTGTCGAAGGCGTGCAAGATACCGTTCTCGGTACTGACGTAGAAGATGTGCTCGTTGATAGGATCCCACTTGACTTGCTCGACATCGCTCTCAACGCCCCAACGAGGAACCTTGGTGTCAGGTGCGCGCATGTCAGCAGCGACAACTGTGCGGTCATAGGAGCCAGAGAGAAGAACTGAGGGCTGTGTTGGGTGCCATGACAGAGCGCAGACCTTGTCTGTGTGGTGAGAGTATGATTGCGCGGCGGCGCAGGTGTTCAGGTCCCAAAGCTTGACAGTCTTGTCGGCGGAAGCACTGGCGAGCAAGTTGGAGTGCTGCCTGTTAGCAGCGAGCGAGAGGACAGCGTCAACGTGGTATGCGTCGTTGGCCTTCTTGGTCTTGTTCTTCTTCTTCTTCTTTTCAGGCATGCTGGGCAGCGAAGGCGCAGAGCTCTGGCCGAGAATGACAGTAGGGTACATGCTGTCGACTACATCAAGATCCCAAAGCTCGATATCCGGGTCCATAGTACCAACAGCCGCGAAGTTGCCTCTTGCGCCAGCCTCGTTCGGGCGTGCGCTCAGCCACTCAACGCAGAGAGGAATGGCGGGTAGCATAACGTCGTGATGAACGTAGAGGTTGTCGTGATTGTCCTCGTAGACGTAAACTTCCAGATGTGCGACCTCGTCCTCCACTCTTGCGGCCAGAACCATGTTGTCTGTGGGCATGATCTCAAGCTCCTCCCTCTCTTCGTCGTCCGATGCGTCGTCCTCTTGCAATGTGATGTAGGGATCGTCCTTGTTGTCGGCGTGGTAGGCCAGAGACTTGACATTGCCGAAAAGACCGCTGTCCTCGCCGTCCTGGCTTCCTGCCTCGTCGATCTCGTCGTCATCGTCGTAGTGTTCCATGTCGTATTCCTTAAGGTCGTCGTCCTCGTCCAATTGGTCATCCTCGTCCTTCTTGTCCTTGGAGGCGCCGCCAGTAGCAGCACCCTCGCCGTTCTCATTCAGAGCCTGCTTTGCCTCCTCCAGATCCTCTTTGGCGTCCTCGAGCTCCAGCTTTGCAAGCTTGGAGATGCGCTCGTACTCCTCCTCGTCGAACTCATACTTGGTGGGGTGCGCGGCGGCGTGACCGCGCGGCACCCAGGCGGTTGCTGTGATCATAGACGCCATCTTTGCTGCAAGCGGTTGGTATCACACTCGCGACAGGTAGGTGAGTGAATGAAATGCGATCGCCGGTAGCACAAGTCCCGCCCCAAATTTCAGACAATCGAACAGCGAACTTTTTGGACAGGGTTCGACCGAGGCTGCGTCACATTTGGCGGTCCGTGAACCTTATTTGCGACAGCCATCTCCAGTTCTGAGACTTTGAAGATGTAGCGTGTTGATGGCTGGCCGTGAAATATCCATTTCCATTCATTAAATCGCCGATGTGAATAGGACGCACGTCTTTCAGTAAAGATTGTGCCGGATCATCAATCGCCTACTCTTAGCACGAATCGGAGTTTTACGACACAAGAACACACATCACCGACAATGGCTGGCGGTGAACATAGTCCCAAGCGCCGTCGCTTGAACGACTCGAGAGCCTCGACACCACGAAATTACAAAGACGAAACACCTGTGCCTGCTTCATGGGTACAGCGGTCACGACAACAGCAACGCGATGGACCTCACGACAGCTTTGCCGGACCCGAACCAGATGTCAACGAAGCCGACGCCGCTGCACTGGACCGCGACTGGTACAACACTGCAGAAGAGGGAGCTACGCTTGGAGATGAGTCGCACAACCCTTTTGGAGGTGCAGAAGAGGTGACATGGGCCGATCAGGAGCGCGAGAAGGAGCTCTTGGCGAAGAAGCTGGCGGCACGAGGAAGAGTGAACCACAAAATGCTGCAGCGACAGCAGGACGCGGATGCTTGGGAGACGAATCGAATGCTGGCTAGTTCGGTTGCTCAGACGAGGGAGCAGTTCAACAATTTGGATGATGATAATGACGAAACTCGCGTCCATTTGCTGGTCCACGACCTACGACCGCCGTTTCTTGACGGCAAGACGATTTTCACAACTCAGAAAGACCCAGTCAGTGCTGTAAAGGATCCTTTGAGTGACATGGCAGTCTTTTCGCGAAAAGGATCCAAAGTTGTGAAAGAGCGTAGACAACAGAAGGAACGACAAAAGCAGGCGCAAGAGGCTACCAAAGTTGCTGGAACTGCGCTCGGCAATGTGATGGGCGTGAAGGATGAGGACACTGATTCTGCGGCCCCAGCTGCTGCTGGAGAGGAAGAGAAGCCGCAGAGTAACAAATTCTCCGACCACTTCAAGAAGAAACAAGAGGGCAGTTCGGACTTCTCGAATACAAAAACAGTGCGTGAGCAACGAGAATATCTTCCTGCGTTTGCTGTTCGAGAAGAATTGCTCAGAGTCATTCGTGACAACCAGGTCGTTATTGTAGTCGGTCAGACTGGTTCTGGTAAGACAACACAACTTACGCAGTTCTTGCACGAGGATGGCTATGCGAGAGGAGGTCAGATGATTGGTTGCACCCAGCCGCGTCGTGTGGCCGCCATGTCGGTTGCCAAGCGTGTCAGTGAAGAGATGGAGGTGCCTCTTGGTGACGAGGTGGGCTATGCGATCCGTTTTGAAGACTGCACGAGCAAGAAGACCACTATCAAGTACATGACTGACGGTGTACTGCTTCGTGAAAGTCTTACAAATCCGGATCTTGACCAATATTCTTGTATCATTATGGACGAAGCTCACGAGCGAGCCTTGAACACAGATGTGCTTATGGGCCTCATCAAGAAGGTTCTAGCTCGAAGACGCGACCTCAAGCTCATCGTTACTTCAGCAACCATGAACGCAAGCAAATTCGCACAATTCTATGGTGGTGCCCCGGAGTTCTTTATTCCTGGACGAACATTCCCTGTCGACATCCAGTACTCGAGATCACCTTGCGAGGACTACGTAGACAGCGCCGTTCGCCAGGTGCTGGCCATCCATGTCTCGCAGCCCAAGGGTGATATTCTAGTGTTCATGACAGGTCAGGAAGATATCGAAGTGACCTGCGAACTTGTGGAAGAACGACTCAAGCAGCTGAACGATCCACCGAAGCTCAGCATCCTCCCCATCTATTCCCAGATGCCGGCGGACCTCCAGGCGAAGATCTTTGATCGAGCGGCTCCCGGTGTTCGCAAAGTCATTGTCGCTACAAACATTGCCGAGACGTCGCTGACGGTCGATGGTATCATGTATGTCGTTGACTGCGGATTCAGCAAGCTCAAGGTTTACAACCCAAAGATGGGCATGGACACACTTCAGATCACCCCTGTATCGCAAGCCAACGCCTCTCAACGAGCTGGTCGTGCTGGGCGTACCGGTCCAGGGAAAGCATTCCATCTGTACACCGAGCGAGCCTTCCGCGACGAATTCTACATGTCTACCATCCCTGAGATTCAGCGTACCAACCTTGCCAACACTGTCTTGCTCCTCAAATCACTCGGCGTCAAGAACCTGCTCGACTTCGACTTCATGGATCCACCTCCTCAGGATACAATCACCACCTCACTCTTCGACCTCTGGTCTCTCGGTGCTCTGGACAATTTGGGAGAATTGACCGAGCTAGGCAAACTCATGACCTCTTTCCCTATGGACCCGTCTCTCGCAAAGCTAGTCATCACCTCCTCAACAACCTACGGCTGCAGCGAAGAAATGCTCACCATCGTCAGTATGCTCTCAGTACCCTCCGTCTTCTACCGCCCCAAAGAGCGCCTTGAAGAATCCGACGCCGCGCGCGAGAAATTCTTCGTACACGACTCCGATCACCTCACCCTCCTCACCGTCTACCAGCAATGGGCCGCCAACGGCTACCGCGATGGCTGGTGCACAAAGCACTTCCTGCACCCGAAGGCTCTCCGCCGCGCACAGGAAATTCGCAACCAGCTCGTCGACATCATGACTTCAAGCAAGATGACTCTGGCGTCGTGCGGCTACGACACAGACGTCGTGCGCCTGTGCATCTGCGCGGGCTACTACCACCAAGCAGCCAAGCGTCGTGGCCTGGGCGAGTACGTCAACCTGCGCACGTCGGTGGCCGTGCAGTTGCATCCCACATCCGCGCTGTACAACTCGGGCGACCCGCCGGACTACGTCGTCTACCACGAGCTGATCCTCACGAGCAAAGAGTACATGTCGTGCGTGACAGCCGTGGATCCGCACTGGCTGGCTGACCTGGGCGGTGTGTTCTACAGTGTGAAGGAGAAGGGCATCCACGGCGGGCAGAGGCGGGAGATTGAATATTCGAAGAGGGCGGAGCTGGAGAGGGGCATTGTGACGGATCGCGCGAGGCATTTGGCTATTGAGGAGAGGGAGAAGGCGAAGGGAGGGCTGGCGGCGAGGAAGGAGAGTGAGGTTGGTGCGAAGCCGGTGAAGAAGGTGGTGAGTAAGGGGAGTGCGGTTGTGAAGCCTGTCATCAAGGGGAGGCGGCGGTGATGGGGCTATGGATAGATAACCTTGAGGCCTTGAGTGGCTAGATAGAAGAGCATCGAGGTGGCACTCCGGCATTGCATCTGCTGTTGTGACTTGTTGGAGTCGAGGAATTCCAAACTTTAGACTCGTGGATGTGCGAACCAGACTGGATGGGTGTTAAGCAATCTGTAGAATGGCCAGATCAGGATGTTACTGTTTCCTCAGATGCTCTTCTACTTAGGCAGGCACTATAGCGATGTGGCACTTGCTGTAGACGACCACGCGGTCTTGAGAGTAAGATGTGACCAGGTTATCGAAACTTATCCATGATGTAGGATGACGAAAATTTGCAAGTCCTGACGTTATCCGAAGGTGGAATCGTCTGCAAGCTGGTACGAGAAGAGAATCTGATAATAAACTACTAGAACCACTTGGCGATGGACTCATACGAGAAACCCTCTAGGCCATTGTGATAATATCGTCCGCGATCTTCTCCGCGAGAGCGTAGACGACGGACTGCGGATGTCCAGGTATAAGTAGCGGGAAAGCCGAAGCGTCTACGACTCGGAGGCCCTGGACTCCATGGACACGAGCCTTGGAGTCGACCACAGCCATTGGATCGTTTGTTTTGCCCATTTTACCTGAAGGGCAAATTGCGTTAGCCGGCAGCAAACAACATTTCAAATTTGGAGAAGCAACTTACAAGTGCAGCTCGCGTGGTACACGGTCGTAGCGTAAGATCGAATATAGTCTGCCATCTGTGCATCTGTCACAACATCTTTGCCAGGGAGAGCCTCCTCCCCGACAAGGATAGGTCGTACAGCACTCGATTCGAACAATGCTCGTGCTCTCTTAAGCGCTTGGACCAAGACGTCAACGTCAGTCGAGTTGCTCAGCCAGCCTGCATCGATGAGGGGAGCATCTTTCATGTTCGACGATGCGATAGAGACGCTCCCGCGAGACAATGGGGTGACAAGTGCGGGAAGAATGGTAATATAGTTCTTCGATGGATCCAGTTCCGGCCAGATCGAGAAGGATCCGACCACGTATTCGATTTCTGGCCAGTCAGGTGGGAACTCTGCGAGAGCAGCTAAGGCAGCTGAACTGAGGTTGCGACGACTTTCGGCTGGAAGCTTTTCCCATCCTATGTACGCCGTCAGTCTTGATGCTATAGGGGGGAAGGGGAAATTCACCAAGATAGTCAGTGTTCTGACTGGTCAAGATACCAGTCGCGTTCGCTAGATACTGGGACGCGTACTCCGCAGCGACATCCCGATCTTGAAGAATAGCGATCGTTGACAAGTTGGCCTCGTACACTACGCCAAAGAGGACGTGATCCCACATGTTCTGGCCAACGCCAGGTCTTGCAGATACCACAGGAATGTCGTGTTGGCGGAGGATCTCTTCGGGTCCGACACCGGATACCATGAGCAACTGTGGCGATTGGAACTATGCAAATTTTAGTACAAATTGAACGAAATGGACCAGATTTCTTGACGCTTTAGACTCACAGCTCCTGCAGACAGGATAATTTCTTTGTTCGCTGATAGCGTATAGTTGAAACCACCCGTTTCTACAACTACTCCTGTCGCGGTCTTGTTTCCATCGAACAACACTTGCTTAGCCATTGAGTGAGTGAAGATCTTCAAGTTTCTCCGATCAGATTGCATGGCATTCTGCAGGAATGTGGACTCGCTAGTAGCCCTCGTTTGATCCTCTGGTCTAATAGTGAGAGGACAATACTGCGATCCTACGAGTTGGCCACTGCTGAAGTCGTCAATGTCCAGTATCCCAATCTCGCGGAAACCCTTTTGAGCCCATGATGCCCACGGCGTAGCCCAGTTGCTATGGGTCACGTGAAGAGGGCCACCGTCGGATTGGTATGCTTCGCGGGAGGGCTGTGGCACCGAAGCGTTTGCTGCACGAAGATGCTTCTTTGGCGGGGTGTAAGTGACGCTCTTTTTGTAGTACGGAAGGAATGCGTCCCATGAATAGGATTGATCGTCGACGGCATCGGCCCATTGCTGGTGCGATTGTACCGTGCCTCTGTGGTACAGCATGGCATTAAGAGCCGAACTAGCAACGTGTGAGCTACATTTTAGGAATGAATGTTCACCATAAAATGTTTACCTGCCACCTAAAGTTTTGCCTCGCGGGTAAGCTGCTGTCTGGTCTTGCAATTGAGGTTGAGGGATTGTCTGAAAGTGCCAATCGACGAGAGGCCCGCCAACATTACCCGAGTAGTACGCTGGAACTACTGTCAGATTGCTAGCCTCGACCTAGCAGCTGTCAGAAAGGTACCATCCCAAAAAGCGTGAACTCAGTCTTGCCTCGTAGAATCCTCCTGCCTCAACTAGAGCAACGGTGACATTCTCGTGTTCGGCAAGACGGGTGGCACTGCGAATTTCAGCTTACACGACGCTTTCACAGAGATACGAGACGACCAACAGTGTGATGCCCGCGGGTCCAGCTCCTATAACGACATCTTCTCTAATAAGTACCAATTTATATGGCCTAATGGAATCAACCTTGGATACTCACAATCGAAAATAGTGTCTGCACCGGGCCGACCAAAATTGTTAGAGAAATCCGGTCCGATTTGCCAAGCGGAGGTCAAATGAATGATCAGAAACAAGCTCAAAGATAATAGCGCCATTGCCACAAGCTCCTTGAAGAAATTTATCAAATGATGATTCCCTTCTGAGTGAAGTCGGTGGACGCAAGCTTGAGTTATATAATGATTACAGCAATACGGCCCGGCTGTATGTCGGATGCAACCGATCTGTCACACATAGTCTGCGGAAGTCTATAGTGCTTTGATAAGAACAAACCCGCGGGACGCTTGGAACAGGCCGCTCGAAAATAAGACCAAATCGATAGGGGGTTGCTCGATTGTTCAGGCGGTTGAGTAAATTGTCTATCCGAGCCGCAGAATCAAATTTTGGCCTTGATCTATGTTCTATCAGGTATATATCATGCATAATCCAGACATCTCACAGTTGTCAATCACTCGTGCTAGTGATTCTTTGTATACAGTCGATTGGTCTGGTTTGTAGTGGCCATGCCGCACATATACACATATATGTTGGGGGTATGTGCATAGCCCTGGGCCCCTAACGCTGTACCCTGCCTCCCCCAACCTCCGTACATGCCTTATTTTATGGACTGCGGGTACTTCCAAAGATCCGTAACATCGTCCAATTTGGATCAGATTGCTTCAGATCCGTCCAATTACATGTCGAAGTATTCTGCCAAGTGTTTATGCGATCCTAAGCATGTATGCTCTGTTGTAGGTTGCGGAAACAAGATCTTTGCAACTTGCTCGAATTACAACTCGGCCTACGCTTGTGCAATCCCCGGTCACAGGCATGATCAGCATTGCTATATCCATGGCACCGGACCCAGCACCTGGTCAATTCTAAGACAAACCCTTGATCCCAGATCTGTCCAGAGTGTCCGAGACATCATGCGGATAACCCGACGATCTGCACAGGCGTTTTCCTGTTCCAATGAGACTGTGGAGATCGGGTAAGTGGGAGGATCGGACCGGACTCCCTGAGACCCGATAAACTTTATTTTCAACTTACCGTGTAGAGTGCGTAGCCGCGTCAGGAAACGCGAACGAGGCACCAAGGGTTTGAGGTTACAAATGAAGATGACTAACTGAGCAGCATAATAATCAGGATACATTATAGACGATGACTACAAGTTCGTCACTTAAGTTGAGCACGTTGTGGAGCTAAGGTCATGATCCTTAAATGCAGCTGCGACGTCCAACATCATCCTCTGCCTGGAAGTACCACTACATACCGCTCCAGAGGATTTCGACCCGCGCTCTGCCCAGCCCTTAGAGAACAGCACGTGCACTGGGTCGCTGCCCTTAGCATGACCGCAGTCCTGGACTGTAGTCTACCAAGTGCATAGGAGGCATAGCAAACATTTGCGGATGCAGCAGTCAACAAGACGTTGAGTAGCTTGATTGATGAGATCACGAGTGATTTGCCACAGGGAGTCAAAACTCCGTTGCCGATATCGCGACGTTTTTACTTTTCAGCATCTTACTTGCAGGTAGTTGGGATGGAGCATGACATCCACTTTTCGCGTCCTCTTTACTTCTTCAGTGGCCGCGCCGAAATACCGGTCAGTGCGCAGACTCCAGTACAAATTCGCGCGAACTGAATTCCGCACGCCCTCAATATATTCATCCACTGCTGCAGCAGTCGGCTTGTTCCAACGTGGCAGACTGCTTGCCAACTCTTCGAAGCGTTCTAAGCGTGCCTGGAGCAGACTGCCCAAGTGATCGAATGCTTCTTGTGCGCTCATTCCACGACAACGACAAGCCGCAACAAGGTTGTGTCTCACGTCCTCGTACTGGCAGACGGTAAGTCAACTTCTAGAAAATTGATTGACGACAATTGGCTCTTCAAGCTTGCCATGACTCACCTCTTCTTTCCGGTACGAGAGTATATCGTTCTGTATGAGTATAAGATCCACACCAAGGACTCTGAGTTGCTGGATACAACTGTGATTGAACACCACTTCCGGTATATTAAGCTGGTGGCCAAACTCCACGAGGGCGTATAGCGGCTGTGCACCGATCGACGAACGACGAACAGTCAATAAATCCTCAGGATCACGAGAGTGGCTTGTCGAACAGTCTTGGACCTGCTGGAGCGCCCCTCGGCAATAATCTTGCATGGCGCACACGAAGCGCTCACGCACACCAGCATTCTCCGTGCCAGACTTCAAGCGCATCCATATGTTCGAGTGACAATCAACCAATCGTTGCTCAGCTTCAGCACCGGCCGGCAGCGGTCCAAGCTCTGGTCCATCCTGCATAGCCCCTATCAGTCTTTCGATCAGTAAAGTGGCTCGACCCATGTCCTCGCGCAAGTCGCCATCGTCGAAGAGGTCGTCGAACGGGAAGACCCAGTTGCCCCAATCGCAGATCAGGCGAAAACGATCGTGGTCGGCTTTTGGTGCAAGAATCGCACAGAAGTAGGAGAAGTCGATAGCGCTGATTTTCTTTTGTGCTTTATAGTCGCACTGCCAGCTGTCGGCAAGCCATTGTTCGGATTCTGCGCGTACGGAACGATAATGGGGGTTGACATAGGGGGGAGTAGCGAGAAACGATGTGAATAAGTTGGGTATCACCACGGTTTGTCGAGCTGAGCCAGACATTTGAGCAAAGATAACCATTTTCAGCGACTGAATATCATGAGACTTATAAGTGATGAAACTGTAGCCTCTATTCTGACAGTCTCACCGCCTGTATTACGAGTGTCTCGGTAAGTTGATGCGCGCCGGCCCCGCCAGGAGTGGTGAACAGTGTCTACTCGGCGGCATAACTCACCGAATATCCACTTCTGCGTCTGTGCAATCTTCATCGCAGCAGCACTCTCAACGAATGCATCTATATGCGCCAAGCTACTGAGCTTAAGATCGGCACTGTAAACCTCTCAGCACTCCTAATTCCAACTTATCGGGGGAACCAGAAAGAAGCACCGTCTGATTCCTCGTACCCATACTCTTCCGACCTCTTCCTTTTGGTCCTGCTGCCCGGCAATTTTACAAGCATCCCTGAATCGTGGACGCACAGGGTTCGTCAATTATGTTTGGTCACGACATCGCCCCCGATATAGGCGAGGTCGTCCAACTCGGGCATCATCGATTCACGTGGACAGAAGACCACATCGATAGAGCAGCACTGCAAAAACTGCAGTCTGAATACGATGTCCTTGGTAACAGTGCTCTAGAGCGCCTTCAGAAGATACAACTCGCAACAGGACAAAAGGACTTGTTTGCAATCTTGCGCGACAACTCTTCATCGGACGACGTATTAGCAGCTTTCTGGACCGAGACGCACACAGTACCAGAATGGGTTGACTGGGCGCAGGTCGATCGCGGACAACGATTCTTCTACAAGCACATGGCAGCAAACTTTGTTGGCTTTGCTCTACAAGGCTTCATGGGCGAGAACACAACTACTGGAAGTACGGCAGAGGTGCTCGTGAAAACTGGTGGATTCTCCACTCGCGTCCTCCTCCGGCGGCTCTTGGAAACATTCCAATGGCTGTTGCAAGTTACCAAAGACATCGAAGCTATCAAGCCTGGAGGTGAAGGCCACACAGCCACTATTCGAGTCCGCCTTCTCCACGCCGCTGTTCGTTATCGCATGATGAAGTTGGCAGCATCAAAGAATGGCTACTTCGACTTGCAGAAGCACGGAGTGCCCATCAATTCTGCCGATTCCATGCATTCCATTGCGACATTCGGATGTAATCCCATCTGGCTCCAGTTGCCGCGTCTTGGAATCACGCCTACTTCTCAAGAAGCCGAAGATTACATGGCTCTCTTTCGGTACGTGGGCTACGTGATAGGGACCCCGCAAGAGTGCTTCAGATCTGCTGCCAAAGGCAAAGCATGCATGGAATCCATCGAGATGACTCTGTACCCAACGGACAAGTCGAAGGTCCTCGGGCACAATTTCATCGAATGTCTAAAGAACATTCCGCCGCTCAACTTATCCAGGCCTTTCATCGAAGCTGGTACAAGGGTTATAAATGGCGAAGATCATGGCAAGTTGATTGGTATCTCGAAGCCGGGGCTTTTGTCATATTGCCAATTCTACGGCCTGTGCTTCACCTTGCGAGGCATGACTCTTGTGCAAAGGTTTTCGCCCCGGTTCGAGAACTATCTGGTAGCTGTAAGTGTCGTTACCTCCGCATGAAGACATCCTGGGCTGACTTCCAAAGCGTTCCCGGGCCTGGATCTACACCACCATCGTGGAGAGTCGTTCTCATGGTTTTGGACTCGGGGGAGCAAGCGACTTCTCCTTGAAGTGGGAACCAAAGCCTGGATATTCTACTGTCGGGGAGAATGCGGTCAGTCCGACGGCAGCAAGACGAGTATACATCAGACCGGTCGAAGTGTTCTCGATGGTAGTGTTCATTGTGGTTTGTATAGCAGTGCTCGGCTTTGTTCTGACTATGATGTTGGCTGTAAGACTTACGTTACAGTCGGCACTAGATAATTAGTATGCTAGCTTGCTTTCCTATGAAACGGCCTCTTAGTAATGCCAACCTATAGGAGGTAGAAGATGAAGGCTTTGACGATGATCCTTCGCCTTGAGGTGCTTATTCCTTGGTCAGCATGCTTTGGTCTGGCCCGCGCGCAGAATTCTGCGCTGGCGGTGTTTTGCTTTATTGCCAGACCAGTATTAGCCGCTGCTCTCATCGAATCCCTGTGCTGATCTCGCATTGTATGTAAGATGGAGGGTAGATCCTGTGGGTCGCATGTGAGTCTTGGCTTTGATGATAGATATTAGGTATACAGAGGTATAGGATATATCTACTGATCGCATTTGCACATGCCCATGGACCATCAATGCACAAGTGCAGGCGCAAAAGAAAGTTCAACTAGCGGGGAAGCTGATCCTGAGATGTGAAGCAGTGTGACGACATGGCTGTGCCTTTGATGCTCCCCCCAGCCGTCGATCGTAGCTCGAGAACTGCCTAGCCGGGCACATCTGCATGAGCACTGTTGCTCGCCTTCCAACTTCTCGGTACGCGCCATTTGCACTTTTTCCTTCACATACCTTACCTTACCACAGAAACCCTGCCACCACCCACCGACGACGAGAAGCAGCTCGTCCAGACACCCTTCACACACCAGGGTAGTCACGACACAATACAAGATGAGCTTGTGGGGAACCAAGAAAGACAATGATGGCGAGGATGAACACCTCCATGTGAACGGCGAGAGCGAGACAGACGCTGCACCGCGCGCTTCACACGACGATGCAAGGCCAAGGTCGTCACGGTCGAGACGAGAACCCAATGAGCGCGACAGGCTGCTGGGAGCACACAACCCGCCTCACTCCGACGGCTATCTAGACCCCGATGATCCTGCGGTACGAGAGAGATATATAAAATATGATGCGTTGCCAAACTGTTTACTGATCGACTGACTAGGTCTCCCCATACAACCTCTGGACTGTCCGCGCCCTTCGCTTCCTGTCCGTCCTGTTCCTCGCCATCACCTTCGTCTGGTGGGTGCTGTTGCTCGTGAGCATCTTCGTTTCGCCTCCAGGATTGCACACCAGAGGCTCCGGCTTCTCCGACTTCTCCTACACCACTCTTACCGCCGGCGTCCTGCTATGCTCGCTTCTCTTCTTCTCCGCTCCGAGCTTGGCCATGCGCATCTGCCAAGGTGTACTGTCCCTGTTCCTCCTCGTCAACCTGATCATCATCGTCAGCGTTCCACGGATACGCGCTGAAGAGGGCCCTCCTGGTATTGCCAGTGTCGTCTGGGCCACTCTCATCACCGCCTACTGCGTCATCACCGATCGAGTAGTCGCCTGGGGCAAGCGCGAGGAAGAAGAGCGTCTCACTGGCCGCCCCGAATCTCGTCGTACCTTGCGCGAGTGGCTTGCTGTGCTTGCGGCCACCATCATCCTGGCCATCTATATTGTGATCACGGTCCTCATGACTGCAACCCTGATCCTTCGTGCTCGTGATGCAAGCCTTGAGATGGATGGCCAACGCTACTTCGTCGATGGCGACAAGTATGAGGTCCACTTGGCCTGCATTGGCGAGCCTCAGTCTGCCAACGGCACCCGGACGCCCACGATCCTCTTGGAAGCAGCTGAGGAGCCATTGGAATTCGACTTCGAGCACTGGGCCTATGCTGCTTACCAGAACGGTACCATCTCTCGCTACTGCTACTGGGACCGTCCCGGCTACGGCTGGTCGGACAACGCACCCTCTCCCCACAGTGCTGGTATGAGCGCTGACAATCTGGCTGAAGCACTCGCTGTGGCTGGCGAACAAGGTCCCTGGGTGCTCGTTTCTGCCGGCTATGGTAGCATCGTGTCACGCATCTTCAGCGCCCGCCACGGCCGTGACGTTGTTGGTATCATGCTCATCGACCCACTTCACGAGGACCTCCTGCACCGTATTGCAGCACCCAGTCGTGGCTTCCTCCTCTGGGGGTGGGGTATCATTTCGCCTCTAGGCATTGACCGCGTTGCCGGTGCGCTGTTCAGGGGCCGTACCCGTGAAGACCGCGTCTACGGCAAAGACGCCACTCAGGGCGGCAAATTCATCAAGGCCGCGCTGCAGGAGAACCTTGTCGCAGACAGCTTGTCGAAGAACGAAGTGGCTTCCGCGCGTACGATCCAGAGTGCCAAAACACCGCTTGTGGTCGTCAGCTCCGGAGTCTCTGTGCGCAGGGATGAGGAGTGGAGCCGGAAGCAGGAGGACCTGACCAAGCTCACCGACAACCTCATCTCGTGGGACGTCATCAACAAGGCGCCGCACCACGTTTGGGACACTTACGAGGGCAGGAAGGTCATGGAGAAGAGGCTGGGACAGCTTGTCAAGAGCAAGTACAAGGCTGTTGAGGATGGCTTTGAAGTCGTTGCCTAAAAGTCATCCGACCTAGCTACGGCAGAAGTGAGGGTGTGCAGTGAGACGGATTTCCCCTCCGATTTGGATGTTACTTGTTTTCGATGATCTTTTTATTTGGGTTCAGGCGAGGCGTTGACAGGTGTGGCTTGACGACATCAGCAACCTTCCGAACGACAGTAGTGTACGACAGCTTCGACGAGATAGTATCTTAATGTGTTCTTTTTTGATCCTCTGAATACAGAATATGCAAATGATAAAACGCCTACGCTGAAAGCCCTTGCGAACATACACACATCTTTTGGTACACGAATTTGGGGTATTGAATATTTTGCCTCCAACCAGAACCCTCGCTTTTTGTCGTCTTTCTCTCGCTGTGATTGCCATTGCCGCTCTAATCCGCGTTGCGAGCATCTGAAATCGCAGTCCGAACCGCAGCAGCAACGGCTTCGTCGCTGGGCGCACTCGCAGCCTCTTTCGGCTTCCTCTTCCTGGGCCTCTTGTTGCCGCTTGTGCCTTCGCCCAGCGCAGCTTCGGCGCCCAGAGCCTTCTCTCCGGCTTGAGGATCTTGTTTCGCTGCTTTGCGAATCGCGGATCTCTCATCTTCGATCTTCCGGCCTTGCGATTTCTTCTCTCCTCCTTCTTGTTGTGGCTTCTCTTTCTTCGATTTCTTCACGCTGAGCGGGTTGGGCCCAGAGGGACCTTTGGCCTTTTTGCGCTTTGGTGCCGGCGCGGCGTCCTCGTCTTTCATTTCTTCGTCGTCGTCGGCTTTGCGCTTCTCGCCGCTGACGACGACTTCTGCTCCGCGCCGCGATTTCAGGCCCGCGCGCACTTTGCTCTTCTCTTCTGCTTCGCGGACGTCCGCGCTGCGACCCGCCATCGGCTCCATGACCATGACGCTGCGGTTGATGTACACGAGCGGCACGCCGGCGACCTCGCGCATGGCGGCGCGCACGTCGCGGTCCTGCGTGGCGACGACGTAGCGGTGCTTGTTGGTGCCGCTGCCCTTGGGGTCCAGGACGCTCTGGATGCACTCGAGCTCGCTCAGCGGCGTCTCGAGCTCGTGGTGGCCGCAGCGGCGGCGCTCGGCCTGCTTGGCGACTTCGATCCACTGCTCCTTGTCGCGCTCCTGGCCCGGCTCCGGCACGGCGTCGTACAGGTGGCGGATGCAGCACTGGGTGATCATGGGCTTGATCTCGCCGTGCAGGGTGTTGGTGAGCATGTGGCCGAGCTGCATCTTGAAGCGGGCGGCGTCGCGGATGAGGGTGGACGAGAGGAGGACTTGGTAGGGGGCGCGGAAGTGGAAGGTCAGGGCGTAGGCGTGCATGAGCTTGCGGTATTGCTTGCTGCGTTTGCCGCGCATGGTGGGCTAAGTTGTGGGTATATTGGCTGGTGGTTGTTTTTTGGGCGCCTTCGATGGCTGGTTGGAGGGTTGTCGGGGTTGACCAGTCGGAGTGTTATTGATTAATCTGTTTTAGGGTCCGTTGTGGTGAGAGGGGTAGTCGAGTGGTAGAGGTCGTCGTTGTTGTTATTATTGTTGTGATATATATGTGGTGGTGGTGGTGGTGTAGTGATCTGCTTCACCAAGCGGCAATGGGCATTGATTATTGTATAAATTTCCTTAGTCGACTTTCTCTAGCCAGCAGCAAAGAAAGCTAAAGCCGCAGCGTTCGGACCAAGCGGGGAAGGAAGGAAAGCGCTCCACAGCACCAACCAAGCACCCTGAACGCCTCCGCCCGCACGCCTCTTTGTGTGAGCGAGCGGTGCGGTGCGTGTGAGCATACCTGCATGACATACGCCATTGCGGCATATTCTAACTTTCCATCATCCCGCCACCCAGTGCCACCACACATCTGATCACATACTTCTTTAATCGCGTGCATGCCTATCACCGCCTAGATTGTTGAAGGGGGGATGCTGTAATTATACCTTTGGCCCGAGGATTGCTGGTGTGTCTTATTGCCTGGTCGAGTTTTACTGGACGAAGCGAATAATCTGGATTGCGGATTCGCGTGTCGCTGAGTTATGCCTGAGGATGGCGCTGGTGCGGCGAAGGAGTCGAGTAATGAGAGCGGTGTAGAGAAGAAGGTGGTTGCAGAGGAGCAGACACAGACACATACAAAGGTCGAGCCTCCCGAGGCGGACGAGTTCGGGTTGCCTATACGGCCGGCGAGGAGGCGGGTCTATGAGGAAGAGGAAGAGGATGTCAAGGATGGAAAAGAGACGGCGGACAAGGAGGACGTGACGGACGCGTCTAAGGATGAGCGAAAGGTGGTCAATGAGGCTGATGCGATGACGAAGAGCGACACCATCAAGGACGACAAAAAGCCCACAGAAGCAGAAGCCGCAACTCCGACGAACAGCGATGCCTTGCCCAAAGAGAAAGCCGCAGAAGCCGCAACTCCGGCGCAGACGGTCAATCAAGAGGACGCAAAGCAGACTACAGAATCTCCGAGCAACACCAACGAGTCGCCGATCGCAGAGCCTCGAAAGAGCGATGACAAACCGCGTGGCCACGCGTATAAAAAGTCAGTTGGCGCATCCGAATGGTCGCATCAAGCGTTAGCTCCTCAAGGAGACGATGAAGAAGAGAAGAAAGAGGAGCTGGAATGGCAAGACATGCCTTCTCTTGCGACGTATCGACAATATGACGACTGGGGTAAGGTCACCGCGAAAGCCTACGATGAGATAGAGGACGAAACTATGGCTTATGGCAAACTGGGAGGCGCAGCGAAAGGCTACACCCGTGTGCAAGATGACGAGGACGCCCAATCGAATACTAGTATGGATGACAACACCGCCTATCTTTTCAAAGAAGGCTATGCCCGCAACGCTCTCGACGAAGAAGACGAAGCGCGAGATCTGATCTCGCAGATGCAGACGACCAAGGAGCTGCTCACAGAAGGACAAAGGGTAGCCTATGTTGGAGTCGTGAGGCTGGCGATGTTCCAGATGGTCAGCGATATCGAGGCATTACCACGGACCAAAGGCTCAAGGAAAGTGCTAGACATGGCCATTGAAGCAACCAAGATGTGGGCACAGAAGATGATGGTGCGCTTGTACAGTCACATGGAGATTTCAACCCAGGAACAAGTCATGGTTGAACAGCTGGCGGAGCATGGCCTCCAGCCAGCCGACTTGACACCTGCACTGATGCAGAACGCAAGAGTCAAGAACCCGGAAGCCAAAGCAGATGCAAAATCAGATGCGGACCCGCGATCTGAGAACGCTTCTTTGTCGTCGGCCAGGCCATCTCTGGGATCACCCAGACCATCGGCCACCCCAGAAAGGCGCAAGTCCGCTACCAATCTCTCATCGCTCGAGACTCCGGTCGTACACGAAAGCGCTTCTACACCAGGAACAGAAACGCCACCTCCTGCGTACGAAGAGCAGAAAGTAGACGGCCTACATTTTGAAGATTCTGACAAGTTTGCCGAAACTAAGAATATCGACCTCGACCTACGATGGACGGTGCTGTGTGATCTTTTCTTGCTCCTGATCGCAGACGCCACATACGATGCTCGGTCACGAGTCCTGTTGGAACGAGTCGGAAGCGCTCTGTCTGTTCCATGGCAGGAGATCTGCCGATTTGAAAAGCGCGTCACAGATGCATTAGAAATGCAAGAGCAAGCTGACAAAGAGACCTGGAACGAAGACGATCACCTCGAGGCGCGCAAGAAAGCAATGCGCAAGCGGAGATTGATGGTCATGGGTCTATGTACAGTCGGCGGCGGCCTGGTCATTGGACTGAGTGCCGGTTTCCTTGCACCTGTTATCGGCGCAGGTCTTGCTGCTGGTTTTACCTCCATCGGTGTAGCTGGTACATCAAGTTTCCTTGCGGGCACTGGCGCCGCGGCACTTATCGGTACCACGGGCGCTCTGACCGGAGGAACTGTTGGTGTACGAGCAAGTAATCGTCGAACAGGTGCTGTGAAGACATTCGAGTACCGTCCACTGCACAACAACAAGCGTGTCAATCTGACTGTAACTGTGGCTGGTTGGATGACGGGAAATGTTGACGACGTAAGATTGCCGTTCTCAACGGTCGATCCCATCATGGGTGATGTCTATTCAGTCCACTGGGAACCCGAGATGCTGAAGAGCACTGGTGCCACGATGGCGATTCTGGGTACAGAAGCCTTGACACAGACTGTACAGCAAGTCCTCGGCGCAACATTCTTGGCCACACTGATGGCTGGTCTGTCCTTGCCGCTCATTCTTACCAAGCTATCATATCTGATCGACAACCCATGGACTGTGTCTATTGCACGAGCAGACGCCGCCGGGCTTATTCTTGCGGACTCCATCATTGATAGGAACTTGGGTGTCAGGCCCATCACGCTCGTCGGCTTCTCTCTAGGAGCGCGTGTTATTTTTTCTGCTCTCAAAGAGCTTGCGCGTCGCGGTGGCCTCGGCCTTGTACAGAATGTTTACATTTTTGGCTCTCCGATGGTGTTCAAGCAAGACGAGTGGCTGAAGGCACGTAGCGTAGTGTCAGGACGCTTTGTGAACGGCTACGCTACAAACGACTGGATTCTCGGCTACCTATTCCGCGCCACTAGTGGTGGTGTGATGCGTGTAGCCGGTCTCAGCGAGGTTCAGATCCCAACGATCGAAAACATCAATGTCACCAACGACGTTCCTGGCCACATGGCGTACCGTGCTAAGATGCCCATCTTGCTTCGCAAAGTAGGCTGGGAAGTAGAGTCGGACGAATTCGCGGAAATCGAAGATCCAGACCCCGACAACCACGAGCGCCGCCAGCGTGAGCTCATCAACGAAATTGAAGAAGCACGCCGACAACTCGACGAGAAGCCTGAAAAGAAAGGCTTCCTCGCGCGCTTCTCCCGCAAAAAGGCTGCCCAGAAGAAGAGCTGGGAGACGTATGACGACACTAGCACTCGCATAGACCCGGCGAAGGACCCCGAGAAGATCGTCCACGAAAACAGCAACGTCATGTTCGATGTCGAGGCCATCCGCAAGGAAGCTCTCGAGCTGGCGCTGAAGAACCCATCGGACATCGAGGAAATTAGAGCACATATGCAAGTGCGCGAGATCCAGAGCACTCTGCCTCCTATGAAGATCACAAGTCCCGGTCACGCACCCAGGGAATTCGGTGCGAGCGGCAGTACCCCAGACCTGTCAAGAGGCACGCTGAGGCATACGCAAAGCTACAGTGGCTCCACTGGCTGGGGCCCATCGAATGGCTCAGGCTACAGCTCGCCCCACTACGACTCGCAAAACGGCTACGCGTCGCCCAGATACAGCACGCCCAAACCAGGCGAATCCCCATACGCCTCTCATGACGCCGCCGATGATCCACACGTCACAATGTCCTTCGAAAGCTCGCCGCCCAAGAAGCATTCTTACAACGACAAGCCTTGGGGTTCTTCAAACGATGTCGCTGAGCGTCCGCCCTTGGAACGCTCTGCCACCACTTCCCATTCTTATAGCGCCATGGGTATGGGAGCTGGGGTTGGCGCTGCTGCTGGCCTTGGGGTGGCGTCGGCTTCTGGCGCGAACCCTTGGGCTGACGATGATGAGGAGTTTGGAAGGGAGAAAGAGGTGGAGATGTCTTTTGAATGAACGAGGCGGCTACTTTTTCCGATCCGAGCTTCGCTGGATGAAGCCGCCGACATTGTATAGCTTTCATGATCTTTAGCAAGGCGTGGTCAGTTGGATGAGCGGCTCGCTGCTTGAAATGTCATCTAATGGGAATTTTGTGCCTACGCTCCTTACCGTGCTGGATTGCGCATTTAATCAGCTGGGCTTCTCATTGGAGTCCAGCACATGAATGTAAAATTGGATCATGAGTAGATGTATCGGGTGTCTGCGTGAAGACTATATCGCCCGTGTACATTAGAGTTTTCGGGACGCAACGTTCTCTGCGCAAGGTAAATCATCAGCATTCCTCGGCTTGGTCTGTCTGCACACCACCGCGCGCACCTCATCCTCACCATCTCACTGGAGAAAGCCTCATCTCAACCAGCCGTGTGCAAAGACATCAGCAGCCTGTGATGTGGCCACAAAGCCAAGAACGCGTCCACCAACAGCTGCACCCGTCACGATCTTTTGTGTGTTGTGCAAAAGCCACAGCAATGCCAGCAACAGAAACCCGGACTGTCCGCACAACAGAGTAACATGCAAGCCTCGCTTTTCGAAACTCTATAGCGATGGGAATAAATTACTCGTGCTGTACCGGTATACGAGTGTGCACGATTTTGTGCGACAGCAGGCGCTTGAAACACCAAGTCCGGTGAGAGATAGGGGCATTGGGAATCTTTGGTGAGAACATCGACTCGGGCCAGCACCTCTTCGTGAAACGTGGCTTCGTTGCTTGCGGTTGGCTGATCGACAGCCAGTTTTGGTGAACGAAACTCGAACCCGAAGGGTGCAGACAATGCCATTGCAGTAGGTGCTACCTTGACACAGCGCATACTGCCGGAATCGATGATGGGACCCAGGTTTTGTCGTCACGCCAATAATGCAGAGTGCTCAGATCCTCCTCTATGCTTCCAGGCCCGTCGATCTGCTCCAGCAAATTTTCTCCACCTCGACACCGCAGGCCGATCCAGCGTCGGTGGTGGCCCCAATGTGTGACATGTCTGGAAAGGATGGTTGCACTTAGCGTGAGGCCATGACCCTGCTAGATGGTTGCCTTCGTGGCTACGCCTATAAAGTCGTCCATGTCCTCGCTGGTAAAAACAGTTCTCGAGTTATACCTGGACTTGTACGAATTCTCCGACCAACTCTTCGACCAGTATTCATCATCATCATCTCGGACACGACCTCGACATCTTACCAATATGTTGTTCGACAGCTTATCGAAGGTTTGCTCCGGAGCAATACAAGCCAGTGGGGGGAAACCATTCCTATTGGATCAGGTTCTTCTCCCGGTGTGTTTCAGCTTGCTTGTAGACAAGCTCTTACGGACAGTTATGGCTTGTCTTTTCGCCCACGATAATGCCATCATGTACTTGGGACACTTCTTTGACGCGGCTCACAGTCAGTCATATCACGCAAAGTGCTACTACTTACTGTAGGGATAAATCGGAATCTCGGGACTTTGCAGCTTGCCTGCAGCTTACCTGCGGATAGCTTGTCAACAGCTTGTCCAACACCAGCAGGTGACGCCAGAATGGTGATGGTTTTTTCGGCTGTGCGCGACACGGGCAGTGCATTCACACAATACACATAAATCAGAAAGACATCCTCAGTGCGTGATCGCTCTTTTTGTTTCTTTGTATTGCGACCACCCCCCGAAGACCTCTCACGGACTATTACGTCTCACAACCTGTTGTGGAGCGACAAGGGACTCGCTGATCCTTGAGCTACTCCAGGTATCCCCGCCTCAATCGTATCCACCGCCCTATCGAAGATATGGCGCTTCCTTGCATTGCCGACGACTGGGACACGGCACCGATTCTCACAAAGCGTGCAGTCAGCCGTAAGAGGCCCACAAATCCGGACTTCCTTTCCCAGTGTCTCGATACATGGCCAGCTACAGTCGCATCCCCCACGATCTCTCCGCCGTGGATATGCAGCACTGCTGAAGCATCTTCGCTTGATGACTTTGATGTCTCTTCATCTCCGGGCGCTGGCACAGCTCAAGATCCACCTTACCTGTCCACTGACACGCCCCTTTCGATATCTCTGAATCAGCCTATCCCATCCGTCTATGCGGCTCGCTACAGCAGAATCTGGCCCGTTGTGGACCTCACAGACTGTCACTTTCGTGCGTCCCGATGCTCCAGCACTTTCAGCGCAGGCCGAGACACGACGAGCTCAGTCGTCGGCCTTGAATCCAGCATATCAAGCAAGGCAAAGAAGCAGGAACGAGATGTTCAAAATGCCGGTGTGAATACAGCTTTGGGCACAGCAGAACATGTTCTGGATACGTTCGATTGTAGGCACTGCGAGAAGACTTTCGCTACCAGATCTACCTTGCGGTAAGTACTGGAGTGTTGTTTGGCACGCCGGCCTAGTGGATTGCTGACGTCCGGTACAGACATCATGAAATCATTCACGACCCCGTCAGAGCTCACAAGTACCACTGCACAACATGCCAGAGAGGATTCCGTTATCCCAAAGACCTCAAGAGGCACTCTAGCACTCATCGTCAAGTGAACGAGCCTGGTAAATATGCTTGCCCGTTGTGTCACAAGACGTTCTCGCGTCGCGACAATCTCAGACGTCACCAAAAGTTGAACTCACACTCGCAACATTCGAAGCCTGTTGGTGCTATCGACAGCCCTGACGGCCTCGAAGGACTACGGCATGCAAAGAGGGGCCATTCTGGTCCCGTAGAGAAGCCTGCTTATGGCTGTGACCAGGAACACCAATTTCGAAGCAACGCTGCGTCAAATGCTACGTCCACCGTGCCCGCAACAGATTCTCACATGACTCTGCCTATACGGACTGGATCGGAGAAATCTTCCACTAAGCGGCCCCGAAAATCTTCATCAGATGATGAGGAAGATTCCAACGGAGATGGTTCCCGCCGCAAAAAGGCACGCAAGCCGGTCAAGCCAGGCTTGTCCTTGCGTTGCCCTTTTATCAATTGCCCTGCAGAATGCAAGGGAGGTATCTCGGTATTGTTGTTCGTCATCTAATGGTTCTTTCGGAGTTTTGGGCACGCTCGCTGACCCGTTGTAGGAGACATCTCAAAAAGCTTCATTGGGTCGATATTTGCAAGTATTGTCTCAAACAGACTCCCCTCCATCAGGAACTAGGATGCCAAAAGATCTGCGCGTCGCCTGCTTGCCCTCACAAGACTGGCAAGTATCATGTCAGCCGAGGAAATTGTGCGGACCAGAGACACGATGAGGTCACAAGAATAAAGTACGGCCTAGTTTGCGAAGCACTGGGGCTGGCAGAGAAATGTATGTCACACACCATCACGGTCCATGGTTGAATATATACTAATGATGTATAGCTTGTGTGTCCGATTCTGAACAAAGCTGCCCTGGCTGTCAGGCCAGAGATGAAGCCAACGCCATACTAAACTTGGACTCGCAGGCGAAAGAGGTGACCATCGCCAAGCTTACTTCAGACTGCCAGGCAAAAGAGGAGATCATCAAGACGCTGTTGGACATAATCAACCAATTGACAGGCCCACTACAAATGTCTCCTTTACAGCCCAACGTTGCGGGCCAATCTGGTTCCATGTCCGGTGCTAACGCGCAGCCAATACTCCCAGGGGGGCACCAACTTTATATCTACGACCCGGAACTACCAGATTTGATCAGCGAACCTTTGCAATCTCCCTTCACTGCGCCCAGTAACGACGCACGTCAAGCTACACGGCCAGGCTCTTTCACACATCCCAGTCTCCAGGCCACGACCCCCACATACCTAAGCCAACGCGAAATTCAAACCGAGACAAGTGAAGCACCACCCGACAGCGGCATAGATATTACACCGAAGCCGTCGGACATTGTCATGAATGGTGATTACTATCCTCCGCTTTGCAACGGCGATTCAGCCGTCTACCAAACTGGCAGTCAGTTCAATGGCAGTGGATTCGATGGTGTATGAGCGATAGGCGCAAATTTCATCTGTATGTGCCGTATTACGGCAGCGTTCACGAGGCTGGATAAGATGCAGACAGGACAAGAAATTTGAAGCACACCAGATAGCTGGGGAAATTGTCTCAATATGCAGTATTCCAAAAATTATATGATTGCAATGTTACAGAACATAATCACATACGACCATAGGTCAGTGAAAACTGGGCATCCCGTCCGCTCTGCCATACATAAGCACTGAACCGGGCGACTAGTACTAGAGTGGGTGACCATCTGGGAATCCCGCCTGTTGTATGTCTTTTGATCTTTTTTGTTTGGGGGGCTTCCTATCGGACGTCTCACGGAACGGCAAGGTAGAAGGAAGTTGCTTCATATGAGTAGTGCTATGGGAGAGTTCATACTACAATCTTGACTTGAACACAGCCGTCAGTGACAAAATTCTTTCCCTCGTTCAGACCTTCTCATCACGAGAATCTCCACGGTGAATACCGCTAGCATCATGAACAACGTGAGCGGCGTTGTCGATAGCCTCTGGTCCAGCAGCCTCCTGAAGGTCCACGTCCTTGGCTAAGGGAATACTGTCAGCTGAGTCCTCTTCTCCGACTCCAAGTATGCACTCACCAGCCGCCATAGATCTATTCTTATATTCCGGTCCGAGGAAAGTCAAAAGGATCACATAGGCGAATGTGCATCCCATGAATATGGCGATAACAGTTCCATACTCGTATCGTTCGATGGTCTTGCCGTCTTTCTCGACTGATGGAAGAGGGAAGCGTTCGCCAATCCGAGATTCGATGGTAGAGCTTGCGGATGAGACTAGGTTTCCGAGCTGGTAGGAGGTTCCGACCACGAATGTCCTGAAGCTGCCAGGACTCAGTTCCATGAGATGGATAGGGATCACGCCCCATGCTCTGGAACTTGGTTAGCGAATTCTGCTCCTCATCGAGATGCCCATGCTGTTCCTGCTACATGTGGAAGCTTAGCTCGAGCAGGAACTTAAACATACTGTCATGTTGTTAGCATATAGATCATAAGTATAGACGCATATGATACTTACCCCTTGAACCATGGCTTGTTCAAAGAAAGCTGGCGCAATGACACGCTCACTGCCAATGAAAGCGTACGGATAGATCAACGCGCCGCCGACAATACTGGCGAAGATTATGCTGAAGCGGCGTCCGAACATTTGCGAAAGATATCCAATAACAGTACCCCCTGTCATCGCGCCGAGGTTTGCAACAACTTGCGTGACCGTGACAGCGTTGGGTGAAAAGTTATACTGATTTGTCAACATCGTTGGGTACAGGTCCTGGCTTCCGTGTGACCTTTTCATGGGTTAGCAAGTATCCTCCACCTTATAATGTGGAATACCTTACATGAAGTTCATGCCAGCCATGAGCAGGACAAGGTAGATCAAAAGAAGCCAGTGTCGCTTGAGAGCAACCTTGCCCTCCTTGATGAAAGTCTTGCCAACGTTGTCTCCAGCCGCACGAACGCGTTGGCGCTCGATGTAAGCGTCAGTCTCAGGCAAGCACAAACGGAATGCGATGATCAGTACTGGTGGGCCAGCTCCGAACCAAAAAAGCGGGCGCCATGACTTTTTTCGAGAATCGAGGTCAGTTTATCGCAGCTTTCATTAGACGGGATAAAAACGCAGGCACATTTCTTTGCAGCTTCAGAACTTGCGAAGCGATACAAGATTTGTAGGGGAAGAATATAGGTAAATGGTAAGAGTGGAACATACTGCAAACAACGTTAGTATGCTGATAACAATAGAAAGGTTATTTCACAAGATTTCGTACCATGCGGTGTTGTGTTGACAAGAGCGCGTGCAAAGACAGTTGCGAGCAGGTACCCGAATGCATATCCCTGCTGTAGCATTCCCGATACGATGCCGCGAGCCCTTTCTGGACAATCTTCCAGAGCTGTCGCCGCAGCGTTACCATACAAACCTCCCATGGCGATACCGAAGAGTGCGCGGACCGCGAGGAATTCCTTGTACGTGTTGCAGAACCCGGTACCCAGCTCCAATACGATGAACAGGATGTTGTTGACCACAAACGGCCATTTTCGTCCGTATCGATCAGCGGCTATTCCAAATGCGATTGCGCCGACGGAGCGGAACATGAGTACAAGTGTGATACCCCATGTGATATCCGTTTTAGATTTATCAAATGTCTCTGCCAGATCCGTGACCGTCAATGAGACAGTGAAGAAGTCCTATGCGACGTTCGCGTTAGGTGGTGACATCTTGCCTCTGAGAGGTATATATATAGAGACCGGCACTTACTGCACTCCGGTCAGTATATCTCCTTGTCAATATAACCAATAGTGTATCACAACTCACCAAAAGCATCCCATGTCCAAGCGATAAAAGCAACAAGGAAGTTCAGCCATTGCTTTGTGTTGAGTAACCTCAATACTGTGATTGGGTTCTCCACTTTGTCCATAGGCGGCTTCAGCGTGCTGAATCGGGTAGCCAGGTATCGGCCAACACCCATTTTTTGGGGCGTCTCGCCAGTCGCTGGGAGTTGTACATCGTCGCGCTGATCTTCATTGTACTCCGGCGACAAGTCGCGTTTACCGTCCGACATCATGTCTGTATCACAGCATTGTCAGTGACCGAGCTGCAATCCGACTCAAAACTGAGCCAAGCTCAACCAAGCAACGCCCATTCTCTTGCCACGACCAAGCGAACGAACCTTATTCCTGTATGTCACACCGTCACAGATCGAGTCTGGACAAGTAAATTGTAATACTCAGAGTCAGACAGAAAGACTGTGCAGTAGGAAAAGCACAAGATGAACACAGAGCTCCCCACTTTCGTGACCGGGCGAGCACGTCGTTATGAAGTGATCATCTGCCAAGGGCGAAACAACCGATCTACCCTTGATAAGCAAATCGAAGCTCTGCTTGCAATGCTCGGCAACTTCCCCGCCGTTGATGATCACGCATGCGCTCCATGCGGCATCCCCACTCCACCGCGTGGGAACCAATAAACCATCGATACACAAGCCACCATCTGTTTTGCGACGAGTAGGATTCCTGGTCGCCTCCCCCTTGCTCTCTAGCGTTCGGGCTCACATTGTTCCAACGCATCTTCTTCGGTAGTCTTGTTCCTTCGTGGCTTGATGGTCAAGAAGCTTAGAAGACTTATACGACTGGGCACGAAGAATGCAGACGCGTCTGTGCCGCCACATGTGCACTTAGCGAGAGTTTGAGACACAGATCTCAAATTCATACACATTTAAGCCTTGGCCATTGTGGACAACAAAGTGTTCACGCCCGTAATTTTCCGGACGTTGATGGGGGCGCAGGTTGAGAAGCATGTTGCCCTTGGGAGGCTCACCGCGTTTGAGCTGCTTCCAATGTGGGCCTTGATGCCATCGTCGACAGATTGCTCCACTGCTGGGGCCCCACGGGACCGCATGGGTCTTTTACTGGATAGTGCGTCGGCCGGCGCTGCCGAATATCTACCTTCCAGCAGCGATGTGCAATGGCAAAGGCATGACCCAAAAGAAACTGCCAGCACCATAGTATTGGTCACGCGCGAGAGTCCTAAGAAGTTGAGATCAAAGAGAATGCGATCTCGCATTGCATGTCGTCAAGTAGTCGCACGATGTGAATAAGGTACTGGAGAAGTGCGCATGTAACAAAGCTCTAACCGCCATGAATTACATCTCCAATCTGAGATCGTCCGTTTTTAGATATTTATACGGTAGACGATGAATTGATGTGTGCTTTAACATTGGGAGTGTCCTAAGCCTTGGAATCGAAACTCCATCTTGATCGAATGAAGTCATGTGACAGGTCCACGCTATCGAGACACAGTTTGTCACATGTGATCACCTTCACGGGCTCGCGACTGAATTCTGGCGATATCAGATACAGTTCCTACGCATGAGTTTGCGTACGGCTTTCGTCGTTTCATGAACCGCATCTCAATGGTAAGCACGATCATTATTAGATGCAAGCCTGGTAGTATCAGCGCACTTGACACCAAGGGATTGATCGAATTTAAGTGCTATCTCGATGGTAGGACAGCCCAAGTTAAAAAACTATGCCTATAGATATTACTGTAATGGTACGCCACAGTACATAAACTCTTACGCAACGAGTGCAACCAGTAAATGTTGGTTTTCCCTGCTGGCAGCAATAGTTCGATTGTTCTGATACACATTTATGGCTGTATATACATACCATGGCAATCTGTCTGAACTCCATACCCTTCAAAAGTTCCGACCAAACGCAACAGGAACTTGCACACTATTCGAAATCAGCGCTGGAGTCATCATATGTTGTGGTCCGATACTTTCATCTTCAGAGTCCTCGCGGGACGTTGTCAAGACAAAATCGCCCTTCTCGACATCCTTGACAACAGGCTTGTTTTCCTTCGCTTTGAACCACCGGTAGCCAAAGTACACAGCAGTGGCAAGGAGAGGAAGAATAATGAAAGGTAAGCCGATGCAGAGGAGTAGCTGCACGAGCATGTGTGAGTCTATTGCCGGTGCAGTATTAGTGCCGTAGGACATTTTGGCGTGTGGGTCAATGTCGTGTATGTGGTTTTTCTGTCTTTTTTCTTTCTTTTTTGAGAATCAGTCCCAGACTGTCCGTGTGGAGCTCCTTTGCCTGCAAAGATCAGTGTGTGGTTAGTAAAAGTGACGCGATCAGCGAGGACAACATTTTGAGAGGGAGGTTGTGGGATAGGAGAGCAGAGGGTGAAGAAAGACCATTGTTCGGGTGTGAAAGGATCGTAAGCGAGGACGAGTTTCTTTGTTGCGAACAACGCGTGCTCTACGTGGGCTGCCATGTAACAATGGACTACGCAATATGGTAGACAAGTGTCCGAATGATCCCAGATTTAGGCCAGAAGGGTAGATTTGGCCAGGATAGAGTCCAACCACCTCAGCGGTTCATTGGTATCTGTGGCCTGGGAGTCGTTCAGCCGTGGCTCATGAAGGGTGAAAGTAGAGCGCCAAAATTTTACAATGCTAGAGCCAATCGTACAATCCTTTAGGGGTATCTATATTCGTACAGCAAGCAGTTTCTCGCTCTAGAATTGCGCTCCAAGCAATCCTTCCACCAAAATGTTTACCTGCGGTCGTCACGTGGATAGCGTCTCTCATCGCGTCTCCGATCATCATACCTTCGCTCGTCATATCTCCGATTACCATCCGGGTAGCGGCGCCTGTCATCATCGTATCTCCTGTTGTCCCTGTCACGCTCCCTGGGAGGTGGACGCCTATTGTCCCGGTCGAAGGCTCGCTCACGATCAACTCTTGCCCTCTCTTCGCGGCGTTCGTCAAATGTACGTGGAGGAGGCCTGTCGCGTTCCTCGCGACGGTCGCGCGATGATGCACGCGAAGAAGGTGGGCCCGGACGTCTTTCGGCACGCGGCAGTGGAACTTCGATTTCCTCTTCGTACTCTTCCCATTCCTCTTTGAAGTGGCTGTCGACTATCTCGCGTTCGTCGTGAGCCAGCTTGGGATCCAACATGAATCGGAGGGTACCACCCAGGACAGGTGGTGCGTGTTCCAGAATGACTGGCGCTGGTAATGGCTGACTTGCATCCGTTTGCGGCGGCGAGACAGGTGTTGGATGGCCATTTTGCACTTTCGTAGTTGGTGGAATCTGGACTGGTGCGACACAATTGCGGGCAAGGTTGTTGCTGTCGCATTCCTTTTTCAGAGCCAGGCGTAGACGGAGGAAGTCATCGAGACTGTAGCGAGTACCAAGCGTGGTAGCCGTAGTGTGCTGGATGTATAGATCGAGCGAGTCCAGTATCGTCTCCATGGTCTCCTCGCGACTCGTGTGCACTCGTCCCAAATCGTACTTCTCGATCGCGTTGATGATGCTGTCTGCACCCGTCAACCGCGCTGCAAGTTCCAGCATGGCCAGGGCAAGTGTGACTGATGTTTGCTTCAGGGGAGCAAGCGTGCGGTATATGTCGGTAAGAGCAGTCCATGCAATGTCATGGACCGGCTTGACTTCCTCTTTTCTGCCCAGCGTCTTCGCGATCTTGGTGAGCGTATGGTGCGGTGCTCGACTTCTGAAGTCAAATGTCGATGCTTCCAAGACCATGCGCTCGAGACCAATGACCGCACGGGACTGTTGCTCAAACGATGGGTCGTCGGACGGGAGTTGATCATGTGCCGCCGCCTTCAAATTGTAGCTCGCGGCCAGGATATCCCGACTCTTCTTCAACGTGTCCTCCATCTTACATGCCGTAAGTAAGCTCGCAGCAGCAGCATCATTCCAGAGATAGTTGTCTCCGGTCTGTGTACCAGGAGGATGGGCGAGGCGGAACTTGTGATAGTATGTGCAGGCTGTGGTGTACGTCCGGACAGGGAGCTGCAGAGCGCGTCGCATAACATCGATCCACTGCACTCCCTGGAGACGCAGCGAGTCTTCCTTTGCTTCTGCGATCGAACGTTCCTGGTGGTCGCTGTCTGGTTGCTGCAGCTTGCGCTCTATGGCGGCTTGGGTCTGGTACTGCGCTGAGACTCGAATAAAGCTGGGATGAGGCCCAACGAAGGTCTTGGGCTCGCCATTGCTCATGCGCTTTTGCGCGCCCATGTTGAAGGTCGGGAGAGTCCTGAAGTATGGCTGGGTGGTCGCTGGGCAGAGTGGATCGCTTGGAGGATTATTATACTGCCAGCCCGCGCTGCTGCTGCACAGGAAGGGCGATGCTGGCTCGGGCTTGATCGGCATCCCGTCGGCTTCTGCCCAGCCCAGCCAGACTTCATCTCTTCGAGTCCTCGCCTTTCGCAGTGGACGGGGCATGTCGAGCAATCTTTCGTTGTCATATGTCTGTTGATGGGGTGGTGCCGCCTTTGGCCTGTCGTCGGAAGTTCTGGCTCTCTGCGATGGAGTTGATGCCGCCTCTCCTGCTATCAATGCCAAACGGTCTGGGTGTACGCCCATGCTAGCATGCTCGGAAACCTGCATACTTGGGAGTCCATCTGGAACATTCGTCGACGACGGTTGCTGGCGTGGCGGGCCTGCCAGCAGTGCTTGCTGTTTGAGTCGTTAGCAGGGGGGCTCGCTCGAAACTACACCCACCTCTCACCAAAGTTTCATGGTGTCGACTTACTCTTTCTGGATGCATGAACCCGCCACTGGACCCTACACCGCCGCTCTGCTCCTCGCTGCCCGACGCCTGTTCTTTGTGCTGGTGTGGTTTTATTGGCGGTGGTGACGCCTGGCGCGGTGGGGGTGTCTTCGCCGCTTCCTGCTTCGTCGTCGCATTAGCAAAAGCTCCGTGCACGGTCGACAGGGAGTCTACGTCAACTCACTCTGATCATACGTTCCGAATGGCCACGGATACGGTACCCTTGATTGCTGGTCTCGTTGGATGATTTTTCCTTCGGGTGCTGAAACCCACATTTACTACCCATCTGGCAGTGCCCTCGCTTCCAGTGCCGGCATATCGCCATTCTCGCAACTTGAGTAGTTCTCTGCAGTGCGATTCGTGGCTGCTAGGCAATGCGGTATGGCGGATATTTGTGGTTCAGCGCTTTGGTGGAGTTGTGTGCAGGGGTGAAAGCAAGCAAGAGATTCCATGGGTGTAGGCAAGTGACCGCCGATCCTTGACTAATCATAGCAAGACTCACTCCTATTGTGAAATGCGGTTTGTGCAAAGCATGTGACCACACTACCTGCCACCCTCCGTACTTTTCAGGACTCACTCGCACCAAACCCAAACCACGATCGAACATAGCATCATCCAACGTGCTTGCATCAATGCATCATCACTCCAACCTCTCGTACTTCTCATGGCCACCACAACGCTCTCTGAAGCTGACGCTTGCAGCGCAATCAGATTCTACAGCACCTTCACTTTCGCTCGCAGACTCCTGACGCGACCCTATCCAATGATCCTTACCTCGATGTACAATCTTGCTGCTGTTCAAAAAGAAGGCCTCGTGTCAGCAAATTATATCGAAAGTCGGCGAAAACTACAGTTTCAAACTTACCGTCATCTTTCTGCATAGCCCTCCAATCGCAAAAGTCCCGAGCCTTTAACTGCGGAATGTCATCCCACTTGATCAAAGTAGTGCACCCTTCCAACTGTGGGAGTACCCAGAGCTCAAGCGACCATTCATACTGTGAGAGGTAGTGGTGATTGCTCAGTCCACGGAAGTCCGAATCAGCTGACACGTCGCCATTCAAGAAGAATCCTTTCGCGGATTTGACAGTCTCATCGGCTTCGAAGTCAAGCTCAAGGTATTGCTTAAGGCGCAAGGACTTGTCGTTGAAGTCGTTAACGAAGACTGCGATGATGTTGACGGAAGGAATTTTGGTTCCCTTCCCGAAACTGTCGAAGGTTGGTAGCCACTCCTGCTTCGCAACTTGCTGACGTGCTTTTTGCGAGCCAGGCTTGACGCCGATGAAACTCGTATCGCAGGAATCCGCGAGGATAGCAGGGAGCGCCCACGGATGTGGGAAACGCTTCTTCGGATCCTGCCCAGCCACAGCACGCATGCCCTTGGTGTTGGCAACCTGCGGGCCATACTCCTGCACCATGCGCGCCCACTGCGCCTGATTCCTTTCCACCTGCGCCACCTCATCGTCATACGTCTCCGACATCGTCTGCAAGTTGTTCCGCGCGACCAGCTCGATAAGATGCCCCCGAATGCGCTCCAAGCTCAGCAACCCCAGCGCAAAGAAGTAAGGATCTGGATCGAGACCCGTGGTGCGAGTGAACGAGTCGTCATCTTCTCTGACCCGGTCTCCGGCTTCAGGGTCGCCGATGCGCACCCCATTGAACTGCCATGTTGGGACGGCGAGCCATTCTACTCGCTTCTTTCTTGCCTCGATCCTAGCGAAGACGAGGTATTCTGTTGGGATGTCGCCGTCTTCGTCTTCGAGAGTGCGCCGGCCGATGCGGATGTAGATGTCGCCGCCCGAGGATGTGTTTCTGGGTGCCATTGCTGCTGCTGCCGCCTGTGCGCTTGGAAGATTGGTATGAAAACTCACTGTTTTTGTAGTTTCTGCCACTCGTGAAGCTTATGAACAGATGCGAAAAGTCACTTTTCATTGGGAGTGTGTTGCTGTGGCTGAGTCGCTGTTTGTTTGCGCAGCGTCTTGTAAAGTTGTAAACAAAGACTTTATTTGCGAGAAGCTGTCTGGTCTCACTTTGCGCTGCACTTTGAAGCGAGACGTGAAATGCGGCCTAATACATCTCAGTTGCGCAGATTGTTAGTCCTTCTACTGGCTTTTCGAGCAGTACATTCATTGAGAGGAGCATTCAGGAATATTCCACCATGACTAACTCTTCTGATTGTGACGCGCTATTGTTTCTCTTGTTGGAGCCTCAGATACTACCACAAGCGCACATGAGACCACATACCTAGCCTTATGCATCTCAACAACTCACATGGCATTTCCTGAAGTGCCATTCAGCAAGCATTGCGGTATCAATACGGCTCCGGCAAAGAAAGCTCGAATGAAACACGATGCATCTCAATGAATATTTCGCAATATTACGTGGTCCTTGGCTTCCATTCGCTGACAGCGCATTTTCATGCCTCCACGTACAAATAATTCTATGCACTTCCAAAAAATGTCGTTTGTATAAAGTACGGCGTGCTATGGTTAAGAACACAAGCCGTCTTCTCACGATAATTGATGCGATAGCCCCGCGGTTATGTGGACAGAACCAATCTAGAGCTGATGATGCGCATACATGAAGGCATTTATCTGCACCTGTAATAGATGTCGTTTGGCATGTATATCTACACGAACGTGTAGTGAAGTGAAAGTGAAGGCGCAGTAAACATCTGCGACTGCAGGGTTAGGGTTGGAAGGGGCAACAATCTACATCCAACATTGCTCGCCTTTGAACCAGTCGCTTCACCCGCAATCCATCATCAACGACGCTACATGCGTCCCACGCTCATTTCCAGATGCCGAGGCCCCATCGCCACGGCCTTGCGAGGCAGGACTTTTAGTCCCAAAGGCCAGCCAGGACCTCCGCCTCGCCTGCTATACGCGATACAATACGCAAAAGATTTATCCACGTCTTCGACCTCCGAGAGAAGCAATGGAACATCTGGCATTCAGCTTCGTCCATATCAAGAGGATTCAATCAACTCAGTCCTCACAAGTCTGTCCCAAGGTGCCCGCCGTCTAGGCCTCTCCCTCGCAACTGGCAGTGGCAAAACCGTCATCTTCAGCCATCTCATCGACCGCGTACCGCCACCGAGGCCAGAAGCGACGCAGACTCTCGTACTCGCGCATCGTCGCGAGCTAGTAGAGCAAGCGGCCCGCCATGTCAGACAATTGTATCCCCACAAGACCGTAGACGTCGAGATGGCCGAGCAGCATGCGACTGGTGTTGCCGAGATTACCGTCGCAAGCGTGCAGAGCATCACGTCTGGAGATCGCTTGTCGAAATACGACCCTGCCAGATTTAAGCTGGTCTTGGTTGACGAGGCGCATCATATTGCTGCTCCGACGTATCTTGCCGTGTTGAAGCATTTTGATTTGATGGAGAAGGATGCGAAGACTCATACGGCTCTTGTCGGAGTCAGCGCTACTTTTTCGCGAGCCGATGGGCTAAGCTTGGGTGCTGCTATTGACCATATTGTGTATCACAAGTCAGTATTGCAACAGATCATGTGTCCATTCACACCAACTGACGCTTTTAAGGGACTACGTTGACATGATCGACGACAAATGGCTTTCCGATGTAGTATTCACAACTGTGCATACCGGAGCCGACCTATCTCGAGTCAAGTCAACTGGAGGTGACTTCCAAGCAGGAGCATTATCTAAGGCCGTCAACAACGACGAAATCAACACTCTTACCGTCCGCGCATGGCTTAGCAAAGCAGGCACGCGGAAATCTACACTTGTTTTCTGCGTGGACCTTGCCCACGTTGCAAGCTTGACTGCTACTTTTCGACAGCATGGACTTGATGCTCGCTTCGTGACGAGTGACACGCACCGTCAAGTCCGTCGTGAGCGCCTTGAAGCGTTCAAGAACGGCGAGTTCCCTGTACTATTGAACTGCGGTATTTTTACAGAGGGTACAGATATCCCCAACATCGACTGCGTATTACTAGCGCGGCCAACGAAGTCTCGCAACCTACTTGTGCAAATGATTGGGCGTGGCTTGAGAAAGCACGCAGGCAAAGGAAATTGCCACGTGATTGATATGGTTGCCTCGTTGGAGACAGGCATCGTGACCACACCTACTCTTTTCGGGCTCGATCCCCAAGAACTGGTCAAAGACGCCGATGCCTCCGCCATGAGCGAGCTCAAAGACCGCAGGACCAGTGAGCGCGAGCGCGAAGCGCAAGCAGCACAAGGCTCCGAAATAGCTTCACACATGACCCAACTCCAGAAGAAGTTCAGCGGAAACGTCACCTTCACGGATTACGACAACGTCAACGACCTCATCGAAGACACCTCCGGCGAGCGCCACATCCGCGCCCTCTCGCCTTTCGCCTGGGTCCAAATCGACGACGAGCGCTACATCCTCTCCAGCAACAGCGGCGACTTCCTCACCATCAAGCGCGGCAAAGACAAACACGAAGTCATCTACAACCAAAAAACGCCCCCAGAACTCATGACGGCAGGGACGAAAGCACCATACCTGCGACCTCGAGTCATCGCCACTTCCATCAACTTCGAAGGCGCCGTCTCTGCTGCGGACACACTAGCCAAGGAAAGATTCCCGTTCGAAATCGTCAACAAGAACGCCGGCTGGCGTCGCAAGCCCGCCACGCAAGCGCAGGTCGACATGTTGAATAAGTTCCGTGGCGAGGACGAGAAGCTGACGGTCGATACTATCACGAAGGGAAGGGCTGGGGATCAGATCACGAAGTTGAAGCATGGTGCTAGGGGGAGGTTTGGGCGGATCGTGGCGCTGAAGAATAAGGCGCAGAGGAGTGAAGACCAGAAGCAGAAGTGGCGGGATTTCCAAAAGAGGCAGGAGGTGAAGGTTGGGCGTGTGGTCGGTTGATGTTGATGTCGCGGTAGTGTCGAGATCTCTCTGGGGAAGATCACCACACGTTGTTTGCTGATCATTGTACGAGTATGTATTAGTATAGAGGCAGCGTTTCTGCAATGGGATGTATTATTATACTAGATGCATTATGCTCAACACAGCCAATCAAGCTTGCACGTAAACAGCTTACAGACGAGACCGACGGATAGAACTGTTTTTCCCTACCACCACTACGGCGCAAACTCCTATGACCTTCTTTGCTTGATGACTTCAGCGAGCAGCAAGTGCCGTCCGACTTGCCCGTCGCCGCGACTTGGCAGAGTTGTGGACGTCATTCACGTTGTGTTGGCGGCTTGGTCTTGTCTTGTTCTTCTTGACTGTCTGCCGGCGATTGTGGTGTTCCGTTCAGATGATTATGAGCGTAGCCGCTTGCATGCACTCTGTCATTACTACTGCTCGCTAGCTGCGACGAGACGGACTTGTGGTGGCCCCCGGCTCCACGTGCCAATCCCGATCCTCCCTGCAAGCTCGAGTCCGCAATACTCTGAAACTTACCGTACCATGACTGCATGATTCCAGTACAGTACTACTACCTCTCTCAGGTACATGTACAGGTACACAGAAAGCGGAGGGCACACATGGCAAGCTATAGCTCTTGCTTCGAAAGATACCGCTGTACCTTTTGATAGGCCCGAAGCTTGCTTGCGCGGCCTTCAGCCTTGGCGTCGGTAGTGGGAATGGCTGGATGGATTGGAGGATGAATGCTAGTTCCTCAGGTGTCATGCTCGATTGGAGCTGTCATTGCTATGCCGAGTGGGGCGAATCCTGCTCGTTGTGATATCTCGACTGCACGTGTCAGCCGCGATGACTTTATTTCATGTGTTTGAGATAGAGAGAGGATATGCTTCGAACGATTTTCAAGGAGGTGCTGATACTTCCAAGGTCCGGGATGCGACGGACGGGGCATGACGGGGAGGTGGCTGGCGGCGGACGCTACAGGAGCAAGACAAGCTTTGGAGCGGCAGATTGGCTGCTTTAGCGTTTTAATGAGCGACGGAGACGCGTGCGTGCGCGCACATCTTTGCCTGCGGAAGGCTGAGGCATGACATGGCCGAGGGCATTTAGCATTTTCGAGGATGTTGAGTAGCTACAGTAGTACTACTATGATCAATGATCAACTACCTAGGTAAGGTAGTTTGCGTCATGCACGCACTGTAATAAGAATGTCAATCAATATGCATAACTGCAGCTGTAGTCAGCAGCCTTGCAGCAAGTGAACTACTCCGGGAGTGATATATCCCCGAGCGCGTTAGTTATATCGCTGCCTGCCTGTGTGCCTCCCACTATCCCCTTCCCTTGTCCCCGTCGGCGTCTTCTCCACGCGCGCGTGGCTTGCACTGCTGTCCCGTATCCTCTAATAACCTGTGAACCCATCCAAAGCCAGCCCACGTGCAAACGGGCAAGCACGAGCCAAAAGCGTCTGCTGCTTCAACCACTTCCATCTCGCTCTTCCCTGCCTCCGCCGCCGCCGCCGCGTAATATCTACACGCAGACCCCAACTCCGCCCTCGAGCGTGCGCGCCCACATTCGCTTACTACTGTCTCTCCTGCCGTTGGCCAGTCGAACCGTTGCATCTCCCAGACCAGATCGCTATAGCTACACCCTCCTCAATTGCCAATCAACCCGCCTTCCCGACTCTCGCGCCGCAATCTCCCTCGACTGCCTCCCACCTGATCTGGATGTTTGCGCATAGCTCATAGCGTCTCAATGAGGAGACGACCGTCCGGCTCCGGCGAGGACGACAACTCCTCCCGCCCTGCCTCTACCGCCCCGGACCGCCTCGACAAGAGCAGGGACAGCAGCAATGCGCGCGACAGGGAGACCGCGCGCGAATCAAAGCTCGCCGTAAACCGGCCGCAAGAGCGCAAGATTAGCAAGGATACCAGTCGCACCCCCGTTCTGGAGATAAACTCGCACTGGGATCCGGCCATGGAGCCCAAAACAGAGCTACACAACGATGCCGTCCACAGCCCTACACAGACGAAAGGCATGTCCGAAACCGCTTCGGACAGCAAGGGCCAGCGTGCTCGCATGCGGAATCCATGGTCTTGCTCGACGCTGACTTTCGCGACGAGCATCTGCGCCATTGTGCTGTTGACGACAATCCTGCATTCTTTCTTCACCCGGCAACAGGATTCGAAAGGCTGTGCCATGTCCTACATGCGACCAGCTTTTGCTCGCTACTCTGATTTCGACACCGAACACACTCGTTTCGCGACAAAATATTCGTTGTATTTGTACAGAGAAGGAGGCGTCGACGAAGACACTAGAGTAAAGGGAATACCCGTGTTGTTCATACCCGGAAACGCAGGGAGTTACAAGCAGGTCCGCCCAATAGCAGCGGAAGCGGCGCACTACTTTCACGATGTTTTACGGTTAGACAAGGCCGCTATTGCAGATGGCAAGGCCCCTCTGGACGTTTTTTCTGTCGATTTCAACGAAGACATAACGGCTTTCCATGGACAAACGCTGCTGGACCAAGCAGAATACTTGAATGAAGCGGTTGCTTTCATCCTCGCGCTTTATCACAACCCAAGTCGTTCACTGAGAGAGCCTGGCTTGCCCGAACCAAAATCTGTGATCATTTTGGGTCACTCAATGGGAGGAGTGGTCGCGCGGACGATGCTCCGTATGCCGAATTATCAAGAGCACACAGTCAATACGATTGTTACTCTGTCTGCGCCTCACGCTCGTGCACCTGTAACATTCGATGCAGACATGGTGGCGACCTATCACGACATCAACACTTACTGGCGAAACTCATATCTCGAGCCGCCCGGCAGAAACCCATTGGCAGACGTCACTCTCGTCTCAGTCGCGGGTGGAGGTCTTGACACTATGATTCCTTCCGAGTCCACAAGTCTGACTTCACTCGTCCCCGATACCCATGGCTTTACCGTGTTCACCTCCAGCATCCCCAATGTTTGGACAGGAATGGACCATCTCGCAATCATGTGGTGCGACCAGTTCCGCAAGGCTCTTGTCAAGGCAGTCTTTGATGTCGTGGACGTAAGGCGGTCTGCCCAGACCAAGCCACAAGCACAACGTATCAAAGCTATCAGGAAGAGGTTGCTGACTGGAATGGAGCCAGTGGTGCAGAAGTCGATCAGAGAGTCAGGTACGTCGTGGTAATGATTTCGGCGGCGACATATTTACTGTACTAACGGATGACAGAATTCGACACACTGCTCACGTTCGAAGCGAACGCCGAACAAATGATGCGACATGGCGAGCGCCTTGTCGTTCGCCCTCACGCCGACCCCAACAGAAATGTTGCACACGTCATGCCCGTACCGATCCAACCTTTCACACCTGGCAGCAAGTTCACCTTACTCACAAACCAGCATCTGGATGCCGGAGATGGCCATGGATCTTTGACTGTGCTGTTCTGCAGTGTGCTGCCGATACACTCCAAATTGGTCTTCCCACAGAATCTGGACCTCACGAACGGCGCACCTGGTGGCAGTAAGCTTGCATGCAAGAATGCTGCACCTGATGTGGCATTCCTTCCAGCTTCGACGAACACTTCTGTCCACGCATTTGACGGAGCCACTCCATTCTCGTACCTCCAGTTCGAGTCATCGGACATCTCCGAGTACCAATTTGCTGCAATCATCGAAAAGCCTTTCGAGTCGCCACACGGTTGGACGATTGCTGAGTTCAGTGCGACTGATAAGAATGCAATCACTGTCAGTCGTGGCCACCATCAACTGCTCGCCAACGGCCTACGGATGGTCTTACCGGCGGACCGCCCGATGATGACGGAGCTCAAGATTCCCGAAGTGCATTCCACACTGTTCGCATATAATCTCAACGTGAAGCGCAGAGCATGTGAGCATGAAGTTGAAAGCTTCGCACCCATGCTCAGGCAGTATATTGCTGAACCATACGAAAGCAAGTACTTTGTCAATACACAAGGCGGCAACATCAATGTGCACGGTATCTCGCCGTACATGCCGCCTCCACTGCGTGGTGGTGGTGCGAGCGAGGGTCTCAGCCTGCAGCTTTGGTCGGATCCTACCTGCAATTCGACAGTGGAAGTCACCTTGAAGGTTGACGTGCTCGGCAGTGCCGGCAAGCTTGTCATGCGATACCGATCTGTCTTTGCTGCTTTCCCGCTGCTCGTCGTACTAATAGTAATAAGAAAGCAGTTCAAGGTCTACGATGTGACTGGTATGTTGTCATGTGATTTGCATGATTACATATGGGTGCTAACCTTCTGATAGGCGTCTTCATGTCGTTCTCTGAAAGTATGGACGTTTGCCTTCGCACGTCGCTGCCGTTCATCTTCATAGCGCTGACCTTCTTCGCTGTGTCGCTTTCGAAGGCGTCACAGGGGTCTCTGACGCGTGGCTGGCTCAGCTTCTTGACAGGCACATCGCAGAAATCTGTCGACTTCAATGTTAATGACCTCATGCTTGGAACTCAGGACCCGTTCTTGTGGTTCCTGGTACCCTTGTTTGGTGTCATCAGCGTTGGCATCTGCATCGCTGGCAATTATGTGATCACAATCCTTATGCATGTATTTGCGTTCCTCTACGGTTGGATCAGAAGTCTGTTTGGAATGCGAGAAGATAATCGGTACGAGTACACCATCGAACGTCTCTTCTGGTGTGTTTGTCCTTTACTGACAGCTACAATAGCTTATCAGCACCTTTCGCCTCGACTGGTGGACGACAGCGTCTCATCACCACCGCCATCCTTCTTCTGCTTATCACGACTTTGATCCCGTATCAATTCGCTTACATGGTTCTCACGATCGTGCAACTATGCACTTGTGTACGGGGCCTCCGCCTCGCTCGCGATACACGCTCTGGCGCACACTACAACTTTTACAACTACACGACCTCCATCCTCGTGCTCATGCTCTGGGTGCTACCGATAAATATGCCAGTGCTCATCGTGTGGGTCCACAACGTTGCTGTACACTGGTTGACGCCTTTCAGCACGCACCACAATCTACTGGCAGTCTTGCCATTGGTTCTCGTGGTGGAAGTTATGAGCACGGGCAACATGACGCCTCGAGTCACCGGCCGAGCACGACTCATCACGAATGTCCTGACCTTCCTCTCCGCCCTCTACGCAGCCATCTATGGCGTCACATACGCCTACCGTCTCCACCACCTCCTCAACATCCTCGCCGCGTGGCTTTTTGCCATTCACCTCTCTTCCAACCCAGGCGCCACCTCCCTGGGCCATCTGGCAAATAATGCGGCTTCTCCGTCCTCAAATCGCCTGTCCGAAGACGCGACAGGCCGGGACGTGAAGAAAAGGCCTTGATGATAACAAGCACGTGTCAAGACGATGTGACACGATGCTTTTCTTTCCACGTTTACTTTCCTTCTGAAGATCCAACCCAAGCTCGCTGGAGGAGCTTTTCCGACCCACGCACTTTTGTCTGTTGCGGGCGAGCGGTCGTTTCGGGAGCCTGTACATACGAAAGAGGCAAGAAGATGGGATGAAACGAACGTTCTAATGTCTATATCTTAGTGTAATGAAATGGATACCCTGCCCCGACATTTTTTGAGGGGCAAAGCGAATATTTATTCTACGACTGGGGGGCAGTGTTTGTTTGCGCTGAGCCTTCGGTCTTTGAGTTTTGCGTACGGTCTTGTTGTTTCTTGGTAAAGATGTGGGACTTGTCAACGTGCTGGATGTTAGGGGGGCTTGACTCTGGGAGTTAGAGTCTTTGCGCTGACTGGAGATCGAGGTCAATTGTGACGCTACTGATAACAGACAGGTCTTCAAGCCAAAGTTGGGACAAACTCTGAATTCATCTTGATTCTCTATATTAACTATCCTAACCCGCGAACGATGACCAGTCAGTCTAACAACGGAAATCTTCAACCCGCCTACACCTCAACGACGAGCTTGGTAGCACTAACCCCAGCCTTCGACCTCTTCAACGCTTCGTTGATGAACTCCAGACCTTTGCCAACCACCGTGGGCGCAGGGAGACACTTCAACAGCCCGCTCTCCAACGCTGGCGTCACGAAATCCCTGAAAACAGGCGCCACAACATCGTTGACCGCGAATATCATCCCGGTCTTGACGCCCGACGGCACGCCTTCGGTCGGCGGCGGGTGTGTGCAGGCAAGGTGGCCGTTGCCTCCGAGCGCGCGCAAGATGGCGAGGTCTTGCTCGTAGTTCTCGGGCGTGGAGATCGCGTCGAAGATCCCGACGAACTCGAGACCCGTCGCGCGCACGCCGGAGACGATGTCGTCGACGAGCGAGGCGGAGCTGCGGTCGAAGACTTGGCTCGCGCCGCTCTGCTTCGCCAGTTCGAAGTTTCGTGCGCCGGAGATCGCGAGGACGGTGATTCCTGCGGCCGCGGCGATCTGCGTCGTCATCGAGCCGACGGAGGACGAAGCGCCGTTCACGATGAGGACTTTGGTTGCTGGTGGGGGTTGGAGGGATGGGTAGGGGAGGGCTAGGGCGGGGGTCACGACGCCTGGCATGCAGGGGCCGGGTTCCTGGACGGAGAGGGCGCAGACGGCGGCTTCGATGGCGAAGGGCAGTACGACGCCGGAGGTGAATGGGATGTGGGAGGGCAGGAGGGCGGCTTTGTCGGCTTGGACGGCGGTGTAGAGGGCGAAGGCGCCGTCGGCCGGGCGGCTGGTTGCGAAGGCAGTGGAGTGGCTGCGAAGACAGCGTAAGTCAAAGGATCTCATTTTGCTCACGATTATTTAGGTTTGATGTTCGAGGACGTACCCGATCACACGATCGCCTTTCTTGAAGCGCTCAACGCCCGAGCCGACTTCGTGGACTTCACCCGCGACATCGCAGCCGATGATCGCAGGGAACTGCTGGACGAAGATCCCGGCGTCTTGTTGGTGCCAGTCGATGGGGTTGATCGCGATGGCGGCGTTCTTGACGATGATCTCGCCGGGACCTGCGGTTGGCATTGGGGCAGGGCCGACTTCGAGGGGAGTATCTGCTTGCTTGAGCCAGGCGGCTTGGTTCTCTGGGGCGGACATGTTGATTGTAGGTGTTCGGTCTCGAGGGAAGAAGGTTGTGGTGGTGTTTGGCTTGGTTGGTTGGTTGATTGATTGATCGATTGATTGCTTGTGTCTTTGGAGTGAAGGTATCGATCGAGGTGGGTGATCGATAGGTCTTTATACCCAAGACGTATGGGTTTTGGGATGTTGCATGGTGTCTGAATGCATTTCCAATTATCCGTCTTGGTTGCGGTCAGTGCAATCTCGTTTGAGTCTTTTCCTCGTATTCTGCTGCGACTTGGCGCTGCATGACAAACAGACAGCATGATCCTCCGGAACCGAGATGTTGCTTACAGGTCGGCGGATTTATAGTCTCAAAATGGTAGATACAGCGCAACCGTTCAGGCATTTATGGGTGCACGTACTTGAATGATATGAAGCCGGTAATAATTGTGACATGTGATCGATTGGAGCCACTTAAATCAAATAGATGCTCGAAACTCATGAACGATACCGCGTGAAACAAGATGAGGGCCACATTACTGCTGAACAATCACAGCAATCGATGAGCAAGTGGTTTATGACCGGATATGAGAATTAGCGCTGAGCAAGGGCCCCATTTGGGAATCACGTATGCCGTTCCAAGGAATACAACATGTCATTCCAGAATCTCACATGCCGTTCCAGAACCTCGCCCGCTGTTCTTCGCCATCTGGCACTCCCTTTGCTCCAACGACTTTCTTCGATGCAAACAAAATAAGAAGCAAAGTATCATGACCACCATGGACACTACCAACACCGACACAACTGTTCTGTTGAAGCACGATCCCGAGTACGGTGTTCTGGTGTGTCTCAAATGCCGTTATGCCGTGCAGAAATCTGCCTTAGACAGCCATCTACTACGACACAAGATCTATCGCGAAGAAAGAAAGCGCTTAGTGACGTCCGTATCAAATCTCAATATACTGGAACCCGAGGAAGTGTCAGTTCCAGCACCTTCATCACCAGCTCTGGCTTACATAACCAAGTTCTCTGGCTTGAGGTGTGCAGTGCCGCAGTGCGGACATCTTACCGTGAACACAAAGCGCATGAAGCTCCACTGGAAGCAAACTCATGGATCCGTGGAATCTCCTACTCGCGATGAAGATCTGGCCCGGAACGTGATCTTACAGACCTTCTTTAGAGGAAACAAAGTCAAGTACTTCGAAGTAGAGTCGCCACAAACCACAAATACTGGCAGCCCACGATCTCACGACGCTACTCGATTGGACCATTCATCCACTCCCCAAGGCCAGCAACAGTCATCAATATCATCGGTTGAACCACATACCAGTCTACCGGGCTCACTCGACGGATCTGCGATGTGGATGCTCCGATATTTCCATCATTTCACAACCAAGACATCGCATACACTGCCATATAGCGATACCTCACCACTAAGAGGGCGTTACTGGCAAGATGCTGTCGTCGCGAAAGCCTTAAAACACAGCTGGCTGATGCAGGGCTTACTCGCGATATCAGCATGCCACATGGCTGTATCGACTGCTGATCAAGAAGCGATGAGACTACACTGCAAGTATGCGGCGCAATACGCTTCTGAATTCGACCTGTGGGCCGGACAGTCGGAGCTAGATGAAATTTTGGAGCAGATTGGCGGTAATGTGCGGTGCTTATTGCACCTGGCGGAGACTGCTCTCAATCAGACATCGCCAGATAGAGCAACGGATCCCTTGCAAGAATGCTCCATTGTAGTGTCTCTCAGACGCTGCTTTCAATCAGACAGTACCATAATCGCCTCTCCGATGTTGATAGACGGAGAAAACTCGGTGGAGAATGACAATATGGCTGAACGGCCTCTGGGAGGTCTGCGAACGCTGCAAACGCGAATGTTCGAGCTTCTCGGACGGCCAGCCAACATCAGCGATGCTCTAACCATCCTCAAGTCAATAGAGCTGCTCCAGGACGCTTGCAATAACGCTGAGCCGGAAGATTTTATTGGCACTTGCTGGAGCTCTGCGGCTGCATGGCTGGGCAACGTCCCACGCCATTTCCACGAAATGGTCGATGATGGGGATCCGATCGCACTTCTGATGATGACGTACTGGTCCGCGATCATGGTGACTCGGGTAGAGAGGCAAGGCTGTTGGTTTTTGAAGGGTGTTTCAAAAGCTGCTGTCTTGCAGATCGCACAGAAATTGGTCTCGGAGAAGCATACATTAGTGCCATTGATAATAGACTTTGGCGGCCCTTGTTGAGAATGCTTGCACTTGACAGACTCTGGAATTTTTTTCATGTAATCGCTTGCGACGGATGTCTGAGCGGAAGTCTTGTAGCACTAATGGTTGTAAGCTCAGCTAATCCATAACTCAAAATCACAAATTTGATTGCGGAAGACTCGACCTATTCTTTCAACTCTTAAATCTCAAATCCTCCTCTCGACTCCCCGAGGCACTGAGAGGTGCCTCGCCTATAAGCACTCTGTCACTGATGTACTCCGGCATCGTCTCGTCATCGTGGAAGAAGCCTTCCGTCGGCACCATTTTCTCCCAGCCCATGCGCTCGGTCGAATGCTCTCCATTCGGATAAATCTGCACTGGCCAGATATTACACAATAAAGTGTAGATAACTGCTCCTGCTGTACCGGATAATACGAAACTGTTCAAAACCAATCAGCGATATGTTGTGAATGCCAAGTAAGCTGCAGATTTCTCACTCACCCGCAATTGTAGACATTGACAGCTGTCTGGCTGATCGAGCCCGGGTTGATTGCACCCGATATGCCTGAGATGACCAGCAGCACGCCGCAAGCCCAAGCGACGAAGGCACGGATGTTGAAGCCTTTCACGTAATAGTAGGGCGAGCCACGCTCCGGGGTGTACAAAGACGGCACGTGGATGTTACCACGGCGTGCGAACCAGTAGTCCACGATCATCACGGCTACGATAGGCGTGACGAAGCACAGGTAAGAGCCGAGGAAGGTCAGGAAGTTCTGCGCGCTGTTCACCAGAAGCCAAGGGACGACAGGCCACACAAGGATATGGCTGAGGATCATGCCACGGACAATGGTGAAGTACTTGGGGAAAAGACCATTGAGATCACAGCCAATTGGTATAGCATTGCTTGATACGTTGGTGACGATTGTGGCGAAGCATTGTATAAAGGCTCCGAGGAAGACGAGCGTACGAGTTCCAGGACCCCAGAACTCATCAAGGACGAGACCATAGAAGTCCCACAGATTCCAGTTTGCTACACCGAAATGCTGTAAATGGTAAATAGAATAAGTCAGTAAACTTCCTTAGCAACTCTTAAACCACAGAGTTCATGCCTACCTTTGCGCCGGCTGCTGTCGTGAAGAGCCCGATGAGGATGACAAGAGGCTTGCTGACAAAGAGTCCGGCAGTCAGGGGCCAAACATCGCGAGGCCTATTGCCATAACGGGCCAAATCGGCAATATTGACCATCGGAGGTACGACACCACTGACGACTGTGTTGACGGCGCGCATGAAGTTCCATCCAAGTTGACCACCGGACACTGAGATCTTAGCCAGATTGAGATTGACACCTTGGAATTTTACGAGTGCCCAGATCATAGTGGCGGTGTATGCGATTGGCGAAAGGATTGATTTGACCACGAATAGGGGACCAGCCTTGCTAGGATGAAGCCATGCGAACGGAAACTGGAAGAGCCAAGTGAGGAAGAAAGCTATCATCTGAGAGGTCGTTATTTTTGCCGACTCAGGCAAATGGTTTGGAATGTCCGTCCATTGGTGTCCAAAGATGCAACGTAAGGACACATCCATCATGCGGCTAGCATAGTAGGTCTGCGTGCCCATGTAGAAGATGGCCACTATCATGCGAATGAAGACGAACCAGAGCGAGCCATAAATGCCAGCACAGATTCGGACATAGACCGGAAAGCCGACATGATAGAGCGTTGCGCCTCGAGCATTGAAGAATATGACTATGCAACAGAGACCGGTCCCGACGAAGGATGCGACGATGATGGTCTGCCAGGTAAGACCAATGGCGTACAAGCTTGAACCAATATTGTATGTGGTCGGGGAAAAAGCTATGCTGAACTGAAAGGCAAAGAAGTACCATGCGGACCAATTCCGTTTCGCTGGTGGAGTGGGCTCAAGGTCAATGTTGCTCCAGCGGCCGTGTGATTTCTCTTGGTGGCTATCGTCGTTTGTTTGCTGCGCTTGCAATGCTTTTGCGAGCCGTGAGAACATGGTAGCAAATATGGCGGTAACAGTTATGAGGATTCACAAAGACTCGCAGGCATCCAAATGCTCAAATGCAAGCCTTTGTACTGTTTAACGTATCGATCAATAGGCCTGAGTGAGTGTCCAAGTCGAATCGGCCAAGTGATAGGCGAGCGATGTAGATGATAGGCAGGCTACCGGCATGCGGTAGTGCTCACCACGTGCGGCTGCAGATCTCTCTTGGACTGATAGCGCAGCATCAGTAAGGGAGCAGGGGAGCTTGAAGATAACGATCTAGCATCTGCAGCCCATCACTGCAGCGCAAGCGGGATGTCGCAGATACGGCGTAGCCTATCTCTTTCAGATAGGCTGCATCGCCTACTCGGTTGTAGCCGGGTAATGCCGTACCGTGTTAGTCTGCTGCGACGAAATAGTTTACATGTATTTTGAAATGAGTGAAAACTGCAGGAAATGCCGCGAGAACGTGAAGATGAAGGCGAAGATTGGTGGTGGTCATGAGGTTCAGCTCGCGCCGTTTCATGTGACGCAATGCACCAACAATCGTATCTGCAATTTGTCATCTCGCAAGAGCGTTGAACGAATCTCATCAGATTATCTTCAGCTCTTGTGCCTGGCTGTCAAGTCCTTCGTTCTTTATGAGAATATGCTTGAGCCGACTGTCTACCACGCCAGGTAAGCCAATGACATACAAAAGCGGTCGGTGGCTTGGAAGTGGCGCACTTGGAGCTTGCTCATATTCAAGCTTTCATCACCTGACGGATAGCAATTCTGGCTGCCGTGTACATAAAAGGTACCATGAGGCTCTTGCTGTTCGGAATGCATGCTTTTCCCCGTGGCGTGACAAGCGCTTGCTCTACTTGGTGTGAAAGACAAGCCTGCCTGCCACCGTCTGGTAGTTGCTATGCGCGTCTGAGCGGTGGTATGATGCCGACCCGGATATATTCCCATCATGAGATGAGCAAGGCGCGCCATCCGATCTCGCATCAGTCTTCGGCGAGGCAGCATCGATAGTACAACATGGCCGACCCTTTGCGCGTGGATCCGGAGCTGCACATTCCACCCACCAACATCATACCTTCCGACAAGCCGAGGGGCCGTAAACAGCACATGCATCCATGGGAAGCAGACGACCTGGGACCCCGCGAGTGGAACCAAGATGAGCCGCAGGACTGGTGGTTCGCGTCAACGGCGATTCCACTTCTGGCCGCCACTCTAGGACCGCTGGCCAATGTCCTCTCCGTCGCCGCTCTTGTGACACCATGGAGATCTTGCTTGATTGTCGACGTACAGGCTGGAGCTGCTGCGAGAGCATGCGAATGGGACGGCGAAGGCAAGTCACTGGGACCTCCACTCAAAGGTCAGCCGTTCGGCGATCCACCATGGGCCTACTCACTCAACACCGTATCACTGATCACCGGCTGTGTCGGCAATGTCTTCCTACTGTGCAACTTTACAAAGCGTGTACGATACATCATTGCACTTCCCGCTTCCATAATAATGTGGGCTGCGTCCGGTGCCATCTTGGTCGGCATCACAGTTGCACTGGATATTTATGCTCCACCGATGCGCCCGCAAGAGACGTACCACCAAGGCTTCTGGTACGCTATATTTGCAGCAGTTCTGTATCTGATATGCTTCTTTCTCCTTATGGTGAATATGCTGGGCCACATAAGAGGACATTACCCGCAGACTTTCGCACTCTGTGATTCGCATCGCACGCTCATTCTTCAAACCATGCTTTTCTTTTTCTGGCTTGCTGCTGGTGGAGCCGTGTTCTCTACCATCGAGAGCAAATATGGCGGCGGCAGTTTCGTGTGGTCGTTTGCGAACGCTCTTTACTTCTGCGAAGTCACTATCCTGACTGTCGGTTTCGGCGATATATATCCGACCAATAATTTCAGCCGTGGATTGATGTTGCCCTATGCAGTGGGCGGTATTGTTATGCTTGGACTGGTTGTTTCAAGTTTGACTACCTTTGCCACAGATCTGGGCTCGGTAAACATTGTGAAGAAGCACACCGAACACAACCGAAATAAGACCATTGGACGTACGGTCACCAACTCAACGGAATATCTGGATCGACAATCAGCATCTCCAAACGGACGTCCTCATGTATCTGCGCCCTTCAATGCCGTCGATACCTCCGCCGTTACGCGTATCAGCGCGGAGAAGACCACAGCAGGCGAACATGGCGGCGATCGCCCACCATCGAACCAGCCCATTTTCAACTTCACACGAGCAGCTAGTGACCTCGTGAGTAAGGCTCGGAAGCCAAAGCTGCTTCTGCTCCGGGAGGACAAGGATCGGTTCGATGCCATGCGTCGTATACAGAAGCAGACGACTTCCTTCAAAAAGTGGAGCACGCTCTGCTTCACGATCGTTGCCTTCGGTCTGATGTGGTGCCTGGGTGCATTGGTATTTTGGCTGTGTGAGCGCCATGTCCAAGACATGACATACTTCAACGCACTGTATTTCTGCTACGTATGTCTTCTCACAATTGGCTACGGCGACATGGCACCACAGAGCAACGCTGGGCGGCCCTTCTTCATTGTGTGGAGCATAATCGCTTTACCCACGATGGCTTTTCTCGTCAAGTACCTTGGAGACACCGTCATCGGTAGCTTCAAGAGAGGAGTCTCGGCTATTGGTGACTTCACCTTGCTCCCTAAGCAAGGTGCCTACCGGAGGCTACTAAACCACTTCCCACGACTGACGCAGTGGCTCCAGCGGCGTAACGACAACAAGCTCTCACAACAGCGCTTGGAAGCAGGGTTCCCGGTCGGCATTGACGAGGACGCAGACAGGAGAGCCAAAACGTTAGAGCAGTTCGCCCGCGAGACTCCCACACACTACGACCTCGCTCGACGCCTGGCAAAGACCATCCGACAAGTAGCCAAAGATGCCAAAGCCAAACAAGAAAAGCGGTACACTTACGTTGAGTGGCTCCAATTCGGACAGATGATCAGATTCACGGCAGAAAAGGACGAAGGCACCGACGGCGAAGCGGAAGAAGAGGGCGTGGTGGAATGGGACTGGATCGGGGAGAACAGTCCGATGATGGCGCGTGGCAGCGAGGCCGACTTTGTACTCGACCGCTTGTGCGAGAGCATGAACAGGTACATCCATCGGATCTCGAACACAAAGAACGCGCGAGAGCCGCCTACCGAGACCGGTCGAGCGATATTGGCAAGCGGTCGGTCTAAGCCTTTACCTATGCCTGTGGATCGCGCGAGGGCTGATGGAAGCGTGAGGAGGAGAGGCAATAGTTTGAGAGGCGAAGCGAGGAGACCTCATGACAAGACGGCAACGGGTAATGTGCAATGGCAGGAAGGAGAACGAGAGTACTAGGCGATCGGAGTTATCTGAGAGGAGTCGTGGTAAGAGAAGAGAGGTTGACCGTGTGATCATTAGCATTCGAAGAAGATCTATCCGACTAGTGTTCTATCATGCCATAGTAGGGATTCGGCAATACATCTATGTGCTTGCGGATCCTGTCGAGCCCTCGGGAGCTCCGATTGATAGTCCATGTCTGGAGGCTTGTGAGGCGTCGCAATGATGGAGCTAAGTACGTGACTGGCTTTAGCAGCGGCTGTGCATCCCATACCGACTTCACGGGCTTTGACCTACGCGGTAGGAGCTTTGACGCCATGTCTAACGAGCCGTGTGTGGCCAAAGCATCAATATAGCATTCAGGAGGCTGACTACTTGCCTGTGATGGGTACGGTAAGCAGATGAAACATTACGGCTCAACTGCTCAGCTGACAAGACGCATCTTTGGGTCTGAAGCCAAGATGTCTTGCGAATCTACTTGTCAAAAGTAGGGTGGGTTTATTCTGAGAACTCTAGCTCTGTCGATAGCGTGTCATAGCACGTGTGCTGCGGTATAAAACACTAGAAACGCCACCCGCACTTGGCATTCATGACTAAGCATCGCTTGACCGCAGTCCAGCCAATGGTGAGCAAGCGGAGGCGAGCCCCTGTTGAACGACAGACATTTCCCGTCGGCATCAACTCTTCTGGAGCTGCCACTTCGACCAGATCGGATCGAATTGCCTTGTGACGAGATCATAACGATGGTCGGTAATGCTCAATCAAGAAGCACGTGAGCCTGTCGCCATGCACGACACAATAAACCGAGAAACGCGGTCTGCACGGTGCCATTCTTTAGCGAGAACACTACAGCTGATCCGGCGACAGCAAAGCAGGCCCTACCTTTGAACACTAGTTGGTGACTGCTTGCAGTCTGTGGCTGATCTAGTAGCCCAATTGGTACCGTATGCACTCGTGGCATGCTTAAGGGGCTGAGTTCTACTTCTTCTGTGGCTGACTCCACTCCACTATACCAACGTCGTTTGACAGCACCCTATCCGTGAACATGCTTAGCGAAAGACCCTAGTTCGGAACCGCGAATCGAAGATCTCCCGAATACCCGCCTGACGGATCTGACAATACCATTTCAGGTATGGCTTTTCGGCAGACAATCAAGATCCAATTTCCACCATGCAAAAGTCCAGAGCTGGAAGACAAGCTATCGCGAACACCGAACAGCTAGACAAGCCCAGCCAGGATGCACGGGGAGCATCCCGAACTCCTCGCATCTTCCAGAAGATGTCAGCATTTGAAGAGTATATGAAGAAAGGAAATGTCCCTGGATGTGATGCACAGCATTCCCTCTCTAGCTTTCCAACTCCAACTCGATCTTTAATTTACAGGACGCCTCCACTCTTTAGGTGATCCTCTCATTCTTTTATCTTATCTAATCATTCATCATAATGTTGCACCCTTCTCTCCTCCTCCTGGCTTCGGCGGGCGCTGCCGTTGCTCAATTGCCAACAGCATGCGAGAACTTCGCAAACGCCACCGAACTTCTTCAAGCTGACGAGGGCAAGGCATACTGCTCTTCAATTCTATCTCTTGGAACATTCACCAACACCGTCGTCGAGTCGACTACGACTCAGGAAATCACGACGCTCACCACTCAATCTGAAGTCACGGAAACAGAAACAACCACCCAAACAGACACCGTCAGCAGCGGCACGGCCACTGAGACGGCGCCTCTCTTCTGGGTCACTGAGACTTCTACTACAACTACTACTCAGTATGCCTGTCCGACCTTCTTCAGGCGTGGGCTAGAGGCTTATGCAGTGGGCAAGACCACAAGTGCTCCCGAGCCGACCTCTGCTCCGGTCAACTACTTCTCCGACGAATGCGAGGATGAGGAGGATTCGGAGACTTCGCTCACCGAGTCTGAGTACCACTCCCCGAAGTACATGACCGTCTATCCCCCTTCTGCTCCCCAAGGCAAAGTTTTGACCTTGAGCTACGCCAGCCAGTCGACCATTCCGAGCAGCGCTCAGTACACTCAAGCCTATGGGAATGCTCCTGCGGCTTACTCTAGCATTGCCATCGGCTCTTCTTACAGCCACTCTGCCCCTGCGAGCAACCAGGCTTATGGCAATGCTCCTGCAGCGTACTCTAGCATTGCCATTGACTCCTACAGCCAGTCGGCCTATGCGAACGTTCAACCTCACGTTTCTAGCAACTCCACCTTCCACTACTCCGCTGGTGTCACAGCTTCGTCTAGAGTCCCTGCGCCACACATTTCCAGCAACTCTACGATCCTACCCACTGCTGGTCTCACTGCCTCGTCCGTCGTCTTCACGACTTCTCCTATCATCACTCCTGCACCCAAGCCGTCTTGCGAGACTGCACCCACAGCTCTTCGCACCGGTTTTGCGTGCGATGCTGTTTCCGCAGCATGCGGCTGCCTCGGCCTCGCATCGGCGACTGAAGATGTCACTTCTACCACTACTCTCACTGAAACTTCTTTCGTGACCGAAGCCATGCTCATCACTACAACTACCACGCTGACCGAGACGGAACTCACTACTGTCCCTGAGGCCACTCTTACCGAATCGCCTTCTTCCACTACCACTGCAACCGCTACTGCCACCGCATTCGTCTGCCCATGCTCTGGCTCCACCTCTACCCTCTGCGGCGCCACGCCCGATACCTGCAAGGACCTCCAATCCGACGTCAGCAACTGCGGCTCTTGCGGCAACACGTGCGGCGATGGTCAGACTTGCAGCGCCGGCCAGTGCAAGACCCCAGTCGCCCCCATTGTCGCCAAGTGCGCGGCCTCTAGATGTGGTGCCTTCGTTCCTTGCGGTGGCAACAGCCAGTGCGCGTGTGTCGCCACCGCCGAAGGCACAGGTGCTTGCATCGTGGGAAGCACCCCGTGCGGCAGGGCTTGCAGCTCCAGCTCCGAGTGCGGTGCCGACCAGTTCTGCGCGGTCAACACTTGCTGCCCTGGCCCACAAGGTAATTGCATTAAGCAACAGAACGTGTGCGCAAACGAGGGAGCTACCAGCAGGATGTTCAGGAGGAGGACTTGGGACGGCGAGACTGTTGCTGGCATGTAAGTCAATGGTGGATATTGGCGCTCGTCAATCAGATCGAACATCAGCAAAGTAATCCATCAATGAAGTCTCAACTGCTCCGAGTCGAAAGTCTCAAGGGCACATCATCTGTTGTAGTGACGTGAGCCATTGTCAGGCGGTATGAAGGCAGCAGAGACTGCCGCCAAACTCATCTGCTCATCTCGGTTCCCCTGCCAACAGGCACTTAGTCCCGACATCGCGTCAAGATGGGAGTACTCCGCCGGGGCGTCACCACAGGGCTTCAAGAGCCAATTCGACAGGCATGGAACACAATCATTCTCGCACCGTCCGTCAAGATACATTACAGATCGCATCGTTAGTAGACATCAGCGGCTCGCTTAGTCAATAATCAACAACTGCGGATAAGCCCAAGATGTAGAGCGAGATGATCGTTTTTACTGAGAGTCTCTCGTGCTGACTAAAAAGGTTACATGACTATTTTAGGACTTACAGGTGATAAACACGGTGATAGATGTAAAATCTTCGAGCCTATTCACACTCATGAAAATTTGGCCGTGAGACGGGAACAGTCAAACAAGCAAGGAAAATCGAAGTATCCGTATCGATCGCTCCTATATGCGTACAAGTGTGGCACTATTGAACCAGATATCTCGGCAAAAATCCAGCTTCGAGAGAGAGCTAGCTCATCTTATCAAAATTCCTAGTAGTAGTGAACGCAGCCCAAGCAGGTACCAAGCTATTGAGTCGCGCATCAACACCATCTCCAATTCTTTCTGTGAAGGGTTCTGACCTACCGGTTCGGCACATGTGTAACAGCAGTATACGTTAGATTGAACTTGACATACACCAGCGGTCGGCGCATCTGTACTGATCAGTACCGTAACTAGAGTTCATGGGCATTGGGTGGCACGTACAAGTAATACAATTCGATACAGCTTCTCCCTCGAGGTTGTAACTGCCTGTGCAGCATACAGCCTGGTCGCCACCACAGCTGGGTGCGACAGATGAGGATTGGCGTTCAATCGCAGATGCGTTTGACAGTGCTATCATGGCGGCGCTGACGAAGAAAGATTTGAGCATGATATACATTGTCGGTTCGTAAAGGCTTCGATAGAGAATGATGTTGGTTGATGACTGGACCTGAGTACGCTTCAGCAACGCCTATATATAATTCGAAAATGCTTTGCGATCCGTCAAAGCATTGAGCCAAAGTTGGACAGTGACAGCTTTGATCTTAACAGATCGATCATTATTCCCAAGCAACATGTGTGATAGGCCCATCGATTTGTGATAGGACTGAGCATCAACAGCGATCTTAGATTGGTCCTCATATGAGGGCACTGATACCCATATGCATGATGTAGAAAATAGGCAATTCCCAACGCCCTTTGAGGCGGCCCATCGTATACTTCCATAATTGATACATTCTTGATATGCTGTCGGGATAGCGCATTTCTTATACGTCTGCACCACATATTACCAGGCCCTGCTGTTTTCCAAGCCCTGACATCTCGTCACGTACTTTGGGTGACGCTTTGTGTCAGGCTATCCCAGTCGTGAGGCATGTGCAGAACCCTACACATTCAATCTCACGAACTCAGTCTGCTATAGGTCCATGCCCAGGCGCCTGCAGCATGTACGTGCGCTTCCTCTAAGTAGATTGTCTCAGGCTAATCTTGATACGACCTGCACTGTAGCCTCGGGATTCATGGCCATGTCCGATTCTTAATTCAGCCATTGAGGTACTTATCAGAACCTCCTCATAACCTACAGCGATGCGTGCCTGTATATCTGGCTACATACTCGAATGCAAACAGCCCAATGTACAAATCACCAACACTCTCGTGTGTGCTGTCGACATCGTGCTCGGAGTGAGGACTGCTTTTCTCAGAACGCACTCTTCATCGATTATGGTCCAGAGTATCGGTACAAGCCATGCCTGATGTTCAAAAGGCGAGTCAATATTTTAGATCTATTCATACATCACTCCTCAACTGTACAGATACATGGGTCACTTTCCCGGAAAAAGCCCCTCCATCTTTTTTGGCACACAAGAAGAAGCACGCTCGCCATGCAAAACCCAGGTTCCCTCGAAAATGCTCCAAAAACACCTAGCGCGTACATTATCCCGTCTATCTCCTCCTCAGGTACCAGTTGAAAGCGAGGGCCGCCGTCTCGGTGTGAATGGGTGAGGGAACCTCAGCAAGGCCCGGGCGTGCTACTGGGTGGCGCAGGTACACGGCAGAGCAGACGTTCTGGTTGACCTCGAGGTAGCGCGGGATGAAGGCGAAAGCGCTCATGTAGTCTCTGGGCCTCCAGGGTGTGGCGTATGGCTTTGATGCATCGACGGGGTTCTCGCGTGCGCGCTGCAGAGCTTGCTGCAACAATTGGGCGTCTTTGGCGACGCGGAATTTGTCATCCTTTGTAGGGTCCTGGGCTTGTGGGTTGGAGGATGTGGTAGCACCCTCACCTTCTGAAGGCTTCTTGGGTGCCTCGGAGGCGGGTAGGTTCTCAGCGGGGATCTTGGAGGTGATCTCGGTGAGCACGCTGGTGAGCTCCTCTACTGTATCTGCTACGGGCATGTCCTTGCCCTTGCGAGTCCCAAACTTGTTCATAGTCTGGCGGACGTTTTGCGAGAGCTTGCGCAAATCTTTCAGTCGGCGTCCAGAGAGATCGCCCTTTGCAGCGGTCGTTATGCGCTTCGCCCGCTCCATCAATGACCGCAGAGCCTTCCTTGCCTCCTCGGGTGTGGTTGCAGCATCCAAGTCCTTGCTTGCTGATTCTGCTCCTGCGACTTGGGCCTCGCTCGCCTTAGCCTCTGCATCTTCACTTGTCTCCTCCTCTTGTGCCTCAGTCGCCTCCTCTCCTTCTGTGGCTGCCTTCTTTGCTTTTCCACTCTGCTTCTCTGGCTTCTGCATGCCAGTGGCAAAAAGAACTCGCTCGGGATCCACAGAGAACATGTCACCAGGGTTTAGTAGGTATCCAGGGTAGGTCATCTGTAGCCAGTCAGCTGGGCCCATCAGGAATATCCTCAAAAGCTCATCTTACCTTCTTGCCGTTGACCTTGACCGATCCGTGCACCACAAATTGCCTCGCCTGCTTACTCGAGCTTGCGAACATCGCTCTGAATATCGCCGTGTCGAGCCTCCGCTCCAATGGGTGGAAAGCCATTTGCATGTAAGGTGTCTTGGCCCTGGTCCTACCACGTACTGCCTGTCCTTGCATAGGTCCCTTGGTATGCACACGACCCTCCTGTGCCTGCTGCAGTCCAGATCCACGGCCAGTCGCCTGCTCGCTGCCGTCGTTGCGAGCCAGATATCTAAAGTCCATCTCCTGCACGGCGGGCAATCGGCGATCGAACATGCGTGTCCATTGTCCCTCGCGGACGTAAGGGTTGTGATAGGCGCGAGCGATAGCTTTAGCAGCCCATTTCTGCTGGAAGAAGGTTTTGCGTGCGGCCGGAGCGGTCCTGAGGCGCGAGAGGTTGTAGAGGTTGTACTTTGACCAGTCCTGTCGTGCTTTCTGCGCGGGATGCGATCAGTACGGTGTTTCCATATTAATTATTCGATCGCGGCGATTGACTTACAGGCACCTTCAGTGCGTGGTATTTGCGAGGCATTGCGCTGGTGTGATATATGGCTTGTCTGCCTTCGCACTCGTCGTCTCTTGTCCCCCGACCAGCCAAAGTCCCAGAAAGATGCCCGCGGGAGTTCTCGAATTCTCAGGCCAACATTCAGGCAGAAAACCGCGACTTCCGCTTTCTCCAGCCAGCCAGCGCGCGCGAGCGTCGAGCGAGGCCAGACACGTCGAAGCAAAGTACCAACACCGCGCGCATCGCATCTTGCACCACCACTCATTGCCCGCACGACACTTCACTTCACACAATACAACCACTCCGTCTGGCTTAGCAGGATCACTCACGTGACTCGCCCTATACCGCCGACGCGCTGAACGTCGCCCATCTGGTTTGCGACAAGGAGTGCTGTGAAAGATTGAAGCATCGTCGCTAGGCGTAAATATCCACAATGGAGGGCAACTTCGCCAATGAGGACCACCAAGCACCGGCTCAGGCTTCCGACGACCTGATTGCCCAAGAAAATGCGCGCGTTGAGGCACAGAACGCGCAGGAGCATGAGGGCGATACCACCATGGCCGAGGATACCGACAACAACACCACACAGGTCGACGAAAAGCCACAGGAAGCTTCAGATGTACAGCCGGCTCCAGTATCAGACAACCCACTCGACGCGCCCAATGCGCCTCAACCAGAGACTGCCGAGGAGACACAGCCAGAAGACGAGGAGATGGCAGACACCAAGGATGGCACGCCTGCTGTGCAAGACGCGGCCGGTGCTGCTTCTGCGGTCATCAACAAGGCTATTGTTGAGCAATCCGCACGTGCACATCTGATCGACCAAAACCACGCAATCATCCTGCCTTCCTACAGCGCGTGGTTTGACATGTCTGCTATTCACAACATTGAGAAGAAGGCACTTCCCGAATTCTTCAACAACCGCAACCGCAGCAAGACACCCGCAGTCTATAAGGACTACCGTGATTTCATGGTCAACACATACAGATTGAACCCTGCAGAGTATCTCACAGTGACCGCGTGCCGGAGGAACTTGGCTGGTGATGTGTGTGCTATCATGCGCGTGCACCAGTTCTTGGAGCAGTGGGGACTTGTCAACTACCAGGTATGTCAGTTCCGAATTGAGAAATACGCGTGACAGCGTTCTAACGATTACAGATCGACCCAGAGACCCGCCCATCAAATATCGGCCCGCCTTTTACTGGCCACTTCCGCATCACAGCAGACACTCCCCGTGGCCTGCAGCCTCATCAACCAGCACCAAACAGCACTATCACTCCCGGCAAACCATACCCGGGTACTGACCGCATCACATCAACAGCCGGCCAGGCGGACCTCAACCTTGAAGTTCGACGAAACATCTACGACGACAAGGGCAAGGACGTCACTCCCAAGAAAGCCGAAGGCGAGACTGCTGAAGGCGCTCAACTCGAGGAGGGTCTCAAGAAGGACGGTAAGCAGTACTTCTGTCACTCATGTGGCAAGGACTGCACCCGTGTGCGCTACCACAACTCCAAGAACCCGGCTCCCAGCGCAGCAGCGCCCAAGCCAAACAAGGATCAAAGATACGACCTGTGCAGCCTTTGCTACCAAGAAGCTCGTTTCCCCAGCTCGACTACTGCTGCTGATTACGTTAAGATCGAAAATGAGAGCTACCGTAGTCTGGGTGACAAGGAGAAGCCCTGGTCGGATGGCGAACTTCTTCTCTTGTTGGAAGGCCTTGAGATGTTCGACGACAACTGGGAGTCAGTAGCTGAGCACGTCGGATCTCGCACCCGCGAAGAATGTGTGCTCAAGTTCTTGCAGCTTGAGATTGAGGACAAGTACCTCGAAGATGCACCCGCAGCCAACGGCACTAGCGGTGGCGTCGGTGCGTCTGATCTCGGCTACTTGAGTGGCGGCCGCATTCCTTTCAGCCAGTCTGACAACCCTGTGATGTCTGTTATGGGTTTCCTCGCTGGCCTAGCTGACCCTGCCACCACCGCCAAGGCTGCCGGCCGTAGTGTCGAGGAGATGCGCCGCACACTCAAGTCTCGCCTTGAACGTGAAGCCACTCCTGGTGCTGAAAAGGAGGGATCCAAGGAGAAGGAGACTTCCAGCGCAGATGCCGTTAAGGACGAGCGCGCCGAGAGCATGGATGTCGATGACACCACTTCCCTCGCCACCCGTGAACCACCGTCAGGCTCATCACACGATCTTCCCACTACTGCTCTATCCCTCACAGCTGCTCGCGCCGCAGCACTAGCGAGCCACACCGAGCGCCAACTCACAAACCAGGTCTCGGCAGCCGTCAACTTGCAATTACAAAAGCTCGAGTTGAAGATGCAGCAGTTCTCTGAGATGGAGGCTCTGCTCCAGGCCGAGCGTCGCGAAGTCGAGCGCATGCGCCAACGACTCTTCCTCGACCGCCTGGCCTTCAGACGTCGTGTTCACGAGGCCGAGTCCAAGCTCGCCGGTCTGAAGATCGAGGTCCCTGCTGCAGAGAAGATGGGCGTCGAGCGAGGAGAGGGTGAGGTCGAGCCTCTGGGCGAGGAGAGCGAGGGATACGCGAGGCACGAAATTTGAAAAAAACGGAAGGTAGGTTGAACCAGGAGGATTAGAAAGTTGGTGTTTGAGGAGTTGTGAAATTTGTGGGAGTATCGATTACACCGTCGCGTGACTTATACCGATGCGTTGGGACATTTTCCCTTGCTTGTTCGCCGCAGGTGTGTGTGTAATTGCGAACCGGCCTTTGGAGGGGGTTCCTGTAGTTTTGACATGAGAGCAGCTAGGCTCTTCTTTTGTATCAACAATGTGTTCGCTAAACGTAACTGGCTCCTTGGCAGTCTTGTGGCTCATTCATCAAGCAATTCGTTGCAGTGTCCTCTTAGTCTGGTCCAGACGTGAAGATTATGCGAACTGTAAATTCTCATTGGTCAGAGAGCTTGAGGATTCAACAGATTGTTGTTCTAAGCCATGCTATTTAGGTATTACGCTTGTGTGCAAGCAACTTCCACGTGGTGCACAAATCCCGTATGTCGAATTTGGATCTGAATATGCGATTATGGTCTCGTACATAAGATACATGTACATTGTCTACCTTGGATATCGATCTCAACATCCTCCGATCTATGTGTGATGATGTAACAAGGGTTAGTGTTGTTACAGTCAAGAATGTTAAACTTCCGGACGACTGGCACCACCGACCTCGGTACTGCTCTAAGCCGAGCTGCTGCTGTCACAGGCACAGGCATAGTCTACCGTCTATCGATTGAAACTCTCGCGAGGCATTGGCGACAACGATTGCCTCCTCTGTCCAAGTCACCGACACATCTTACACAATGGCTCCCGCTCTCCGAACAAGCCTCCTACGAGGCGCACAATCATGCCTCCGCCAACACCGCTCCGCCCCGATCTCGCGCCTCTCGCAGGACGCATACCTGCGCCGCCTCGCCTCCACTCTCGCCGTCCTCGAGCAGCGTGACGGCAAGCTGAACCCGTCTTCTCTCGCCGCCATCGCCGCTGCTCAGAAGCTCGGTGGCAGCATTCACGGTTTCCTCGCTGGCGCAAACGCCAAAACCTCTGCCGCCGAAGCCGCCAAAGTGCCCGGCCTCGAAAAAGTCATCTTCGTCGACAACGCCGCCTACGACAAGGGCCTGCCCGAGAACTACGCTCCTCTGTTGATCGAGAATGTCAAGAAGGGCGGATACACACACGTCCTGGCCGGCCACAGCGCCTTCGGCAAGAACTTGCTCCCTCGCGTCGCCGCGCTGCTCGACGTGCAGCAGATCTCGGATATTACTGCCATTGAGAGCGAGGACACCTTCGTCCGCCCCATCTACGCTGGCAACGCCATCCTGACTGTCCAGTCCACGGACTCCACTAAGATCATCACCGTCCGCGGCACTGCGTTCCCCAACACCACCAACGAGGGTGGCTCCGCTGCCGTCGAGGAGGGCATCGACTCCAAGGTCGACAGCACCACCACCTGGGTCTCCGAGGACCTCGCCAAGAGCGACCGCCCCGAGCTCGCAACCGCCGAGAAGGTCGTCTCTGGCGGCCGTGGCCTGAAGTCAAAGGAGGAGTTCGACCGCGTCATTCCTCCCCTCGCCGACGCTCTGGGCGCCGCCATCGGCGCTTCGCGCGCAGCAGTCGACAGTGGCTTTGCCGACAACTCGTTGCAGGTCGGCCAGACTGGCAAGAACGTTGCGCCGCAATTGTACCTTTGCGCCGGTATTTCTGGTGCCATTCAGCACTTGGCTGGTATGAAGGACAGCAAGGTCATTGCTGCGATTAACAAGGATGCCGACGCGCCTATTTTCCAGGTGGCGGATGTGGGACTTGTGGGAGATTTGTTTGAAAAGGTGCCCGAATTGACTGAGAAGCTTAAGAGCGCATAGGTCTCTTGACTTTTGGATGGGTGTGTTGGCTGGCACGAGCGTTTTGCTCGTTTGCTGGGACACGATGATGGTCATGATATCTTAGCGCTTTTCTTTGTCTCTAACTTCGGATCTTTTCGTGTATACTCTGTTGTATAAAAAAACTTAAAGACCGACCGCTCCCACGAGCAACCTCTCTCAGCGAAACGCACAGATCAACGAAGTTTGTACGAACAACGTCCACAGTACTCACAAGCAACAGAACATGCAGTGTAGTTCTCCGTGAAGCTGTCATCGTCTACGTCCGAATGAGTAGCCAGATCAGCATCACTCGCTTCTGCGCCAACAAACACATCCTTGAAACTCGAGCCAGAGTCCGAATCGTCCTGATCAGCCCAGATCCACGTCAGAGGACTGGGCAATGGCGAAGAAACTGTACCTCCTTGCTTGCGAATTTCCAGGACACCTCGCTGCTGCAAGCAGACTTCGTACTTGCCGATTTCCGGATCACGAGCCATTGAAACCAGCTTGTCGAGCAGTGCGCTGAATTTTCGAAGGAGCTCCTGATTCTCATCCTGCCACGATGCAACATCTCCGCGCACATCCCGAATCGTAATGTCCTCGGGCTTGAACACCCCCCACTCGTGGTACGCGAGGATGAAAAATGGGATCTGAGCCGTCCACATTCGGGGGAGATGATCGGCCATTTGGTCTTCATCTTTCTTATGGGCACCACGTGTCTTGAGCTCAAAAATCGCGTGTTGTGGTATCAGTCGCCCACCGCTGCGGGTGCGGATGTTGTCGATCGACAAAGTGGTCTGCGCTTCGTTGTCGTCGCCTCTGCGTGGACTGGTCTTGTCGTTGTCGAGGTCATGTTCGTGTTCTTGGTCCAGCTCGTGTTCGAGATAGCCGTCTGCTTCGAATCGCACGAGGAGTTTAAGACCGGCAAATCTATACGAGATAATACGCTGGTGTGAGGCAGAGTCTTCGACGCCATCCTGCCAGCGCGTGTACCGGTCAGGGAAAGTATGACCTTAGCAAGAGTCAGCTATAGACGACCACGATGAGTAAACAACAAGGGATCGACCTACCATGTCCAGTCGGCCCAAATCCTCGCGGACCGGCAATGAGTTCATCTGGAGCGTTCTCGCGACGGACAAAGAACACAGTCCGGCCTACCGCCTCGACAGTGAAGCGGAAAGTTTTGTCGTGGTCTTTGAGGAACCGCAAAAGACCACCCAGCGTGCTTGTGCAGCCGAACAGGTCGACATTCTCGGTGTCAAAACGTGGATGCTGTGTGAGAACCGCGTTGACCGCCGGTTCCATGGGATGGCTCGGGTGGCGGGCGGAGTTGGGGTCTTTGAAGTACTTCCCGGAGTCTTGCGGGAGCTGTGTTGCTTCCGTGCGAGGTTTCCACAGCGCGGGCATGCCTTTCAAAAATGGTCAGTTGTGGTTGAACTGCCTTCGATTTTGAAAACTCACCAGGGAAGATGATCGACGGAGCTTTGGAATCCGTCCAGTTGTATGAGGCGAGGAACCTGGTGTCTGTGATCTCAAGATATTCTTTCTCGTCGTGGGTGTCTGCATTGAATTGATCTGGAGTCACCCGCTCCAACAGAGCACCCAAGGGCGGTGCTGGCGGAGTTCGTATCGGCCCTTGCGATGATGACCCTTCTTGCGATCGCGGCCCTTGGATTGGCTTTGAATGCGATGGTCCACGCCACGGATTGTGGCCGTCTCGGGGCTTGAAGAAACTCATGATTTGGCTAGGTGTATTATTCGACGGAACGACTGAAAATGCTGCAAACAGTACGACGGATCTCGCAGACTCAATCAGAGAAACCAGAGAACGTGAGCCTGCTAGCCGCTTCCATGTATCGTGGCGAGTGGCGAAAGGCGGGCAGAGCGAGCTACAAGCTTAGAAGAACGCGTTCATACGACTTTTCATGCAGGGAAGCAGCGTTTGTATGCAGACGTAGCTGTTTTGTGTAACGTCGGCTGCTTATCCCCCAATCGAAGCACCTCGCGAGCGCTCCCGTCCCGCTTTCAACCGGTGAAACACTTGCTCGTGCATGCAAGCGCCTCTCAGCGGATACGTTGTTGGAACAGACAAACGATGATGAGTCGGTGTGCTTCTACAAGCCTGATGGTTCGGCGAAACGACCTGTTGCGTTTACCACTTGCACCATCACACTGAGCGGTCTATTCACTGATCAAAGCTGCTACTCCCATCTTCTTCTGCCAAACTCCCCACCTTGCATTGCTCTTACTCCTCGAAACCATCCATCTGAGAGAACAGATCAACGTTACTCTGATATAGACCCACCATGGCGTCTAATGCGCCAAACAATCAAGCTTCAGAGCGCGAAGCACGTCTCGCAAAGCTGCTTCAATCTTACATCACGGGCAGCAAGACGCCCAACAGCCCAAGAGACGGGAAACTTTTGCTAGAAGCTATCGGCACCCAGGGCGACCGGGCGAGCTGTGCCGAACGCCTAGTTGCAAGCAATAACGCGCTCGATGCCTTGAAGACAGCCCTGCGTTTTGATGTGTCAATCGAGTTCCTCAACACGACTCTCAAAGACTTCCTTGCCTTTCTTCAGGACCCTGCCATTGGGCTCTTGTTCGCAGGCGAGGTCCTCCGAAAGCTGATCACCCTTGTCGTTTCCCCAGAGACTATATGGTCAGCTCTGGTTGCAGCACATTCGAGCCAGCAACTCAATTCCGAAGGCGAGCTGGGGTTTGCGTGGCTCTTGTTGCAGCTGGTATCTTGGGTTGACAACCCACCAGTCAACGTCGAACACCTTGCTCGTGATCTGACGCAGAGAAAGTACTTCCTCGAAGCCGAAGATCGCGATCTGAGGACCCTCGGATACCGCATTGCTCATGTACTGGACGCCAAGAAGACTGCTACTGCCCAAGACGATTCTGGATCCGGGCCCGGAGGACGCCATGACAACGATTTCGCCAATTTCCGCAATATCGCCATCTTGCCTACTGACGATGAACTGATGAGCACCGAGACAGCGTTCTACCGACCAGCCGACGCCATCGATCAGCTGCCCTTCGCAAAGCGCCCTGGAGCTCACCTTGACAATCAGTTTCGGCTCCTGCGCGAAGACTTTCTAGCTCAGCTGAGGGAGGATGTCGCATCGTCCCAAGGCAGTGGCAAGGGTCGCCGACCACGCACTCATCTCACCGGCCTCTCTTTGGTGGGTGCTTACTATGGCGATGGCAAGTTCAGGACACCATTTGCGTTGACTCTGTCAGTCCAAAGTGGCCTTGAGGAACTTACCCGTTGGAAGAAAAAGAATGAACGCAAAGCATTCCTGAAAGGGAATCTAAAGTTCTTGAAGAGCAATTCGAAGCAGCCCAAATCCTTCGGGTATGTTGTTGACAAGCAGAAGATCGTCACTTTTGCTTCGCTTTACCGTGTCGATGGCCTACTCGTTCCTGAGGAGGACGAGGCGGACGAGGAGCCACTGGTAGTCCTTCAAACTCCCCACAGAGCCATGTTGGAGAAGCTGCTAGCAACTTTGAAGTCATCCACTACAGCCGAGTTCATCATGGTCGACACCCCTGTCTTTGCATATGAGCCTGTACTCCGCTGTCTCCAGTCCATGGTGGAAGTCCCTCTTTGGCAGGAGCTTTTTGCTCTCAGTGGTGAAGAAGTGGAAGCCGCCGTCAGAGCGTCCGAGGTCGCACCATTGGATCTTGTTGACGATATCGAAGCCGACAAGAAACAGGACCTTCAACCGGTCTTGTCTCTACTCAAGTCCGTCACCTTGGACGATTCGCAGGCCAACTCCCTGATAGCTGGGCTGCGTCAGTCGGTCAGTCTAATTCAGGGACCACCGGGAACGGGCAAATCTTTCATTGGTGCGATACTTGCGCAAGCTCTGTTGAAGCACACGTCGGAGACTATGCTTGTCGTGTGTTACACGAATCACGCCCTTGATCAATTTCTGGAAGACCTGCTTGACATTGGCATTCCGGCGGAATACATGACCCGTCTCGGTGGGAAGTTCACTCCGCGAACAGAGCCTCTTCAGCTCCACAAGCAGTCTTCCAACGAGCGTCACCCATTTCACATCATCAATCCTTTGGAGGCCAGAGCAGAAGTGGAAGCAGAACAATCGCGAAACCTGCTGTCCTCTCTCCAGAACTTCAAAATGGATCGGCATAGCCTAATGGAACATCTGGAATTTTCGGAAGATGACCCGGATTTCTTCTCTGCGTTTCAGCTGCCGGAACTTGACCCTGACGAGAATCTGGTGGGTTCCAATGGAAAGAAGGTCGGCGAATTCTACTTGTACGACCAATGGCGCAAAGGTCACGATGCAGGTGTGTTGCGCAATGCGATTTCGACCGAGCACAAGGACATCTGGAAGATGAACAAGGTCGCTCGCCGAGAAAAGATACGAGTCTGGGAACAAGAGGTGTTGCAAGACAGAATCTCTGGTGTAGGCAGCCATGCCGAGTCGTACGACCGCACCGAAAGCACCTTACGCGACGCTTGGAACCAGAGGACTACCAGGATCCTGAAGAGCAAACGAATCATCGCATGCACGACGACTGCCGCGGCCATGTACGCCAAACTTCTTCATAGCGCTGCTCCTGGCATCATCATCGTGGAAGAGGCCGGCGAGATTCTCGAAAGCCATGTACTCACAGCAATGACTCCCAATACCAAGCAGCTGGTTCTCATCGGTGACCATCAGCAACTTCGACCCAGAGTGAACAATTACGCCCTGACAGTCGAGAAAGGTGAAGGTTACGATCTCAACCGTTCTCTCTTTGAGAGACTCATTCGTGCTGGCATACCACACACCACGCTGCACCAGCAACACCGCATGTGTCCCGAGATTTCAGCCCTTGTCCGTCAACTCACATATCCCGAGCTTGTTGACGCGCCATCGACGCTCAATCGTGATCCAATCAAGGGAATTCAAGGCCGCGTCATCTTCATTGACCACAAAAACCCCGAGCTGGCGGCCTCACAAATTACCGATCGTAATGATCAAGACAGTCCGGGAAGCAAGCAGAACGCTTGGGAGGCTGCGATGGTGCTGAAAATTGTTCGGTACATGGCACAGCAGGGTTACGGCACTGCTCAACAGGTTGTACTCACACCCTACCTCGGCCAGTTGAACCTCCTGAAGAAAGAGCTTGAGAAGGGGTTTGACCCTGTGCTGAACGACATCGACTCGTTTGAGCTCATCAAAGCCGGCTTGATGTCTCCCGCAACTGCTTCAATCTCGAAGCGCAAAATTCGTTTGTCCACGGTGGATACTTTCCAGGGTGAAGAAAGCGACATTGTGATCGCCAGTCTGACTCGAAGTAACAGTAGCGGTGACATAGGTTTCATGATCGCTCCAGAGCGACTCAATGTACTGTTGTCGCGTGCCCGCAAGGCCTTGATCATCATAGGCAACTCCGGAACTTTCCTCGCCAGTCGGCGAGGTGCAGATACTTGGCGACCTTTCTTCAAACTCCTCGCTGAGCATAACAACATTCACGACGGCCTCCCAGTGAAATGCGAGCAGCATCGCAATAGACAGAATGTACTCGTACAGCCCTCGGACTTCGAGCAACTCTGTCCCGATGGAGGCTGCTCCGCACCCTGCGGCTCGATACTCAGCTGTGGTGTACATGAATGTCCGCAAAAGTGTCACGCATTGACAGACCACTCGAAAATGGCGTGTGATGTCAAGCTCAGCGACGAATGTCCGAGACAGCACAAGATTTCATGGCGCTGCTCTGCAGTACGACCAGCGACTTGTCAAAAGTGTGACGCTGAGGATCTCGCCGCAAAAGAACGTCAAGACAGAGACCGCAAGCTCGATGAAATTCGGCAGCAAAAGCAGGTCGCTTACGCCGCTCAATTAGCACAAATCCAGGATGAGATTGACCAGTCGCGCCGCAGGATGAGGGAGCAGTATGAAGATGAAGATCGTGAACTCGCTCTTCGTCAGCGGAGGCAAGATCTCGACAATGTTCGCCTTCAATCCGAGCGTATTGCAAAACCCAAAGACGCAGCCAAAGATGCATCCAAAAATACTGCGCCCGCCTCGGGACTAACTATTTCGTCGCCGAACGCCACTGCAGGAGCTCCAAACGTACAGAGCTCGTCGCCCAACAATAACGTATCGTCGTCTGGCTCTAGCGCAACGACAATACCAACTGGTTCTGCGGCACAGCGTATCTGGGACGACCAGAAACGACAAGGTGCACCGCCAAACCGTCAACTGGACGACCTCATGCCCATGATTGGGTTGGAGAGCGTGAAAGACGCTTTCCTGGAGATCAAAGCCAAGGTAGAGCTCACTGTTCGTCAAAACACAAACCTGGCCAAAGAGAGATTTGGTGTTTCTTTCTTGGGAAATCCCGGTACTGGCAAGACGACCGTCGCGCGTCTATACGCCGGCTTTCTCGCCTCTGTTGGAGCTCTTCCTGGTGCGACCTTCGTTGAAACCACAGGCGCCAAGCTGGCACACGAAGGTGTGAAAGAGTGCAAGAAGATCCTCGACGATCTCTTGGCTGCCGGTGGTGGAGCAGTGTTCATCGACGAGGCGTACCAGTTGACTTCGGGTAACAGCCCGGGTGGTCTTGCGGTGCTCGATTTCCTTCTGCCAGAGGTGGAGAATCTGACTGGCAAGGTAGTCTTCATCCTTGCAGGTTACAATCGAGAGATGGAGTCGTTCTTTGCGCACAACCCTGGACTTCCGAGCAGATTCCCACGCAAGATCCAGTTCGCCGACTACGAAGATCACGAGCTGCTGAAGATCTTGCAGTATGGCATCGAGCAAAGATACAAGCTCCGCATGCAACTCGAGGATGGCATCGGCGGACTCTACTGCCGCATCATCTCTCGACGTATCGGCCGTGGACGTGGAAAGCATGGCTTCGGCAACGCGCGTGCCGTCGAGAATGCACTGTCGAGAGTGACCGATCGACAAGCGAAGAGAATTGAAGCTCAAAGACGTGCAGGAAATTTACCTGACGATTTCTGGCTTACGCGAGAGGACCTGATCGGACCAGAGCCATCGGGAGTGCTCAAAGACAACAAGTCGTGGAAGACGCTTCAGCAACTGATTGGTCTCTCGTCTGTCAAAGAGTCGATTTCTGCACTCTTTGACAGCCTTAAGTACAACTATCAGCGCGAATTGGACGAGTTGCCAATAATGGACTTTTCCCTTAACAAAGTCTTCCTTGGCTCGCCTGGAACCGGCAAGACCACAGTCGCTAAACTTTATGGGCGCATCTTGGCTGACATCGGAATGCTCTCCACGGATGAAGGTAAAAGTCTTGAACTATGCTGCCGATGAGCGCATGCTAATATGACCACAGTACTGTTCAAGACGCCTGCTGACTTCATCAGCGATGTAATAGGCGGATCGGAGACCAAGACCAAAAAGATTCTGGACAACGCATTGGGTAAGGTGCTTGTCATTGACGAAGCATACGCTCTCAGCAACACCAGAGATCCTTTCAAGACTGCTGTTATCGATACCATCGTCTCTGAGGTTCAAAATGTGCCCGGTGACGATCGTTGTGTGTTGCTGCTCGGATACAAGGAGCAGATGGAAGATATGATGCAGAAGGTCAATCCTGGTCTTGCGCGGCGTTTCCCCATCGACTCAGGTTTTCTCTTCGAAGACTTTACCGATGCTGAGATGGCTGTCATCTTCGATGCGAAGCTGAAGGTGCAGGCCTTCATAGCGACCCCGAAGGCCCGTAGCGTTGCGTTGGAAATGCTCGGGCGCATGCGCAATCGGCCAAACTTTGGCAATGCAGGAGCAGTCGACATACTGCTCAACGACACGAAGATGCGGCAACAAAAGCGCTTTGCTCGTGATAACGTTCCCCGGACTGCGATCCTTGAGGCCGAAGATTTCGATCCCGACTACGAGAGATCGGAGCGTGCAATCACCAACATTGAGATGCTTTTCAAGGGAGTTGTGGGCTGCGACAGGATCGTCGATCAGATGAAAGGCTACCAAAACATTGCGACCAACATGAGGGAACGAGGGATGGACCCGAGAGCGGAGCTTCCATTCACGTTTCTTTTCCGCGGACCTCCTGGTAAGTCGCTCAATTCGCGAACTACGTGTGGTCTTCCTAACAACGATTGCAGGTACTGGAAAAACGACGACCGCTCGCAAGATGGGCAAAGTGTACTACGATATGGGCTTCCTCGCCACAGCAGAAGTGGTCGAGTGCTCCGTGAAAGACATGGTCGGCTCGTACGTAGGCCACACTGGCCCGAAGACCCAAAAACTCATCGAGAGTGCGCTCGGCAAAGTCCTCTTCATCGATGAAGCATACCGTCTCGGCAGCAGTGCTGGTGGTTTTGCCAAAGAAGCTGCCGATGAGCTGGTTGACTGCATCACGAAGCCGCGCTTCTTGAACAAGATTGTGATCATCTTGGCCGGCTATGACCATGAGATCAATGCGATGCTGGACATCAACCCTGGTCTGTCATCAAGATTCTCCGAGTCCATTGACTTCCAAGGTCTCAGCGGCAGTGATTGTTTCCAATTGCTGCGAACTCAATTGGAAAGGAGAACACATCTGGACACTACACAAGTCACCCGGCCATTCGGTCCATTCCGTGACAAAGTGGTGGCCAAATTCGAAGAATTGGCTGCCCTTGGTAATCTTGCCAACGGCCGGGATGTCGACACAATCTCCAAAGATATCACGAAGAGCATCATGCAGACCAAGAAGCCCGCTGGCCAAGCGCTCGTCGTCACTGAAACAACTGTTGTCGACAAGATTGACCAGATGATTGCCGAGCGCAAGTGGCGAGCGCGAGGTTTGACACACTCAAACACCACTTCCGCTAAACCTCGCGCGAGCCCGAGCGCGCCTCCTATGCAGACTGACCTTCCGACCCGATCTACTCGGAAGATCAACGCGGATACAAGAGCATCACCAATCGGTCACTCTTCTACAACAGCTGCAGATGATTCCCATGCCTCAGGGGCCGGCTCGAGTAGCGACGATGACGACGATGATGATATCCCCTCAACACTTCGCCTTGCAAAGAGAGATGCTGGTGTCTCCGATGAAGTATGGCGACAGTTGGAGGAAGACATGCGCAAATCGGAAGAGGAAGAGAAGGAGCGCAAGAGGCTTGAAGAAGAGGCCGAGAAACTCAAGCAGTGGCTGAAGAGGTGTGCAGATGCGAAGTGCGAAGCTGAACTGAAAGAAATTGAGCGCAAGAAGAAAGAGCTGCAGGAAAAGTTGCGTCGTGAAGCCGAGGAGAGAGCCAAGCTGAAGAGGTCAGGCCGGTGTCCGATGGGATACCAATGGATCAGGCAGAGTGGAGGATATCGCTGCGCAGGAGGCTCTCACTGGGTTCCCGACAGTCAGATGAAGAGTCTGTAATTTGATAGGTTGTATCTTGATGGCCCGCACGTAGAAAATCCTTATTGAGTTGCATACAGGGCCAATGATTACCGAATACGTTCGCGTTACATGTATCTTTCTAATTACAGCTATATTCGTCAAGCTCAGAAGTTGTTCATAGCCCTCTTCCACAGCGAAGGCCGATCTGTCGCAAGAGCACCTTCAACATCCAGCGCATCCGTATATTCCGTCGAATCCAAATCCGCCCTCCTGCCCGAGTCCAAGTCGATTTCGTGAACGCGCTTGAAATGCGTCTTCCTAACCCACTTGTACACGAAGAAAATGATGGGGAACAGCGGGAGCAGGATGTACGCGTCTACGAAGGTGCCGGCGTCAAACGGGGAGAGAGTAGTCCAGCCCTGAACGAAAGCAAGGAAGATGTTCGCAGCAATGCCGAAGTAGGCATTCCATGGGTAGAAAAGCGATTTGAAAGGCAGTTCGCTGATCGGACGTCCTTGGTGGTTCCAGGCTTGACGGAAGCGGACGTGGATGAAAGATATGGAGGCCCAGACGAGGAAAGTGCTGATTCCACTGAGGTTGACGATGTATTGGTAGGCTGCTGCGCCACCGGTGGAGTTGTTCATCATTGAGATGGCACCGACTGCATTTGTCAGAATGACGGCGTAGACTGGCACTCCGCGCCTGTTGGTGTAGCCGAGAATGCTGGGAGCACCTGCAGTCTGTGCCATGTAAAGAATCGTGCGTGAGCCGATGTAGATAGAGCTGTTGACGGCCGAGACACAAGTGACAAGGATGAACGCATTGATGAGGTGCACGCCGCCTTCCCATCCAGCGTTCTGAATGGCGATTGTCATCGGGCTCTGGAGGGCTTTGCCACCGCCTGAACCAGCTAGACCTTCGGCGTTGGCAGGGCAGGTAATGCCGAAGAAGAATGCAGATCCCATGTAAATGAAGATGATGCGCCAGAATACCTGTCTGATGGCTTGAGGGACTGCTTTACCGGGGTTCTTGCATTCGGTGGCAGCGACAGCGATCGACTCTACACCGGCGTAGAAAGTCGAGCAAAAGACGAAGACAGTCGCGACACCTCGGAAACCATTTCCATTGAATGCGCCAGTGAGGCGCCAATTGGAAAACCCGAGGGGTCCGTCTTGTCCTTTCAAGCCTCCAGCAGCGTACACAATGGAAAAGATAAAGTACGCCGTCAGGCCGAGAAGTTTAGCAAGTGCCAACCAGAACTCAGCTTCTCCGAAAGCTTCTACTCCGATTAATTGGAAAGCGAGGAATACGCTCCAGAATATCAGAAAGTACCCCCAAAGAGGCACCTTGTCGCTCCAAAAGACCAGGATACTCGAGACAACGTTGTACTCGTTAGCCAGAACTGCGACCCAGATGATAAAGTAATTCCAGCCTACGGCCACCGAAAAAGCCTTGTCGACCATCCTATCACCAAGACTGATGAAGCTTCCGCCACCAGGATACAGTGTTGTAATTTCGCCCAAACTCTGCATGACGGAGAATGCGATGATTCCGATCACACCGAAGCCGATTAGCAGAGAAGCAGGTCCTCCATTCTGAAGCGCACCTCCAGCGCCCACCAATAGACCAGGGCCGATAATTCCAGCGAGCGCCATCATAGATAGGTGGCGATTTTTCAGACCTCGCTTGACACCACTGTCCGGATCGATCGCCTCGTGAGATCCAGTCGACGGGCCATCGTGAGTGTAGGCTTGTGGCGACTCCGGCCACCTCTCGCTCTCGACACTTGGTTGTTTGCGCCCAAACATGATGTTATGAAACTGGCGACAGCACAGCTATTCGCGTGGTCTTCAGTCTCGCCTTCGGGTGGCGGCTGGGCGTTGAGCTCTAGACTCGATTTGCCGGACCTGGTGCCGAGATATTCCTTCAGATGTAGCAACGATGACGATGACGATTCCGCGACGAAGGGATAATTCCACCAGTTTATAGCGAAGGCGAAGACGAAGACAAGACGAGATAAGACAAGAAGAAACAGAGCTCCCAAGACATCCACGAGCAGAGTCTGGACCCACACCTACCTCTACCGAAAAAGGCGACGAAATCAACCAACCAAGAAACGGCTGGGGCTGGGAGTTGCGATGGCGCGATCGGCGTTTTTGCCTCCAGTCGTCAACATAAACTTCGTGGGCGCTCGGCTGAATTGTGTGAGTTTCGTTGCATAATGGCCGATAATTAATTGCTGCAGAATGAGCACATAACGCGGCTTATTGCAACATTGCGTGCTTATAATCAAGCAGAAAATGGGACTGTATCCCAAAGGAATATTCTATCAAGGCCATGAGACTGTTACACCCGAAAAAGGCAATTTGCAGCTTTGCACAGATAAGTCTATTTCTCACCATTAGTGGAGGTCCTTATCCTACCTCAAATACCTTGGCTGACGTTCTTCTTTACAGTATTTCCTTGGTCCAACCACCAACCTCAACTTGTGGGATCTCCAACACTGACAACTCCCAGGGCTCTTTCGCTTTGGAGAGCTGCGAGTGTCACGAGAAAAAGAAGAATTCTGTTGATATGGAGTTGCGGCGAGCGTCTCATGTTCATAGATGTAAAGCGTCATTCTGCAACCATTTGATCTTGCCCAGCGGACTTGTTGTGGCGCCTTGAGTATTGGTCTCGAGCCGGCGTACTACACTCCATAAAGACCTAACCTCATCCTCAACTTGACGAATCCGTTCCCGCGAGGTTACAGGTAGCGTTTCGAATGTTCGTAGAGTAGGCCCTTAAGGCATATAAAGACGGGATCTTACAGTGTAGTTATTGCAAACTAGAGAATTGTCGCCTAGCTACTTCAGTTTCCAGTTTCTGCACTCCTAGTAAGATCTTATACCTTTACGGCTAATACTCTCCTCAGCCTGCTAACGCGACAGTCACGCTCTGCTATCCACGATCAAATTCCGTCGTAGCCTCCTATCATAGGTGGAGACAGGTGCATTACTGTCGCCCTATGATCGCGACGAAACCCCTATCCCCGATGATCCTCTCAGTGTACACCGTAACAGAAGCCCTACCGTCAACACTCAAAGCAGCGCACAAAAGTCTGCTCAGAACACCACTGGACACACCAGTCAAGACAAAACTAGCTGCGGTTCTACCGCAGCCACGCAAGAGCCCCGAGGCGCCGTGAAACTGGGTACACAAAAGGCTGCAGGCATGGTCCCAGTAGATGCCCGAGAAAGCTCTGCTCGGGCTACTGCTTCTGGCCCAGAGGTAACGAGTACAAAGAGCCATCCAGCCACGCCACAAACCGACGCGCTTCTCCGCGTCTCTCGAGGGGCACAAGACAGCACCGGCGCAGCCTCAACTCCCATTACTCGAGGTGATCACCCGGACTTAGACGGTCCCTCAAGCATTGTGCCACACACAGGTCATCGTCACGCCAAACCAGACGGACAGCCGCATGAATCCTCGCCGTCTGTCCTCGATGAGGTCTACCCACGGGGTCCCCAAACATGGAGATTTTCGCATGTGTCGAGCGCGTGGCATCACAAGCTAGACGTTCCTAATCATGCTTAATATCCTACTCCATCTCTTCTTTCCTGCTTATGATGCTCACCCTCGTTCCCTATGGCCCACGTCGACGAAGCTCTCGTGCCACGCTACTATCGACCCTCGCGGCACCACCCTGGACATCGAGTCAACAAAAGACCTCGTCGCCGGACGGGCAAGTCAACAGATCATCGGTAACTTCCGCATCCATGTCGACGTCGACGATGATATCGATGAAGGCATCGGTGATGCGCTGCCGTCGGATCTCCACAAAGGACTCCATTGTGTAGCACTGTTCGAGTGCGGGTTTGGTCCAGTGAAGATCGTTTTGGAACGATTTATCGACGCGCACTATGCAGAAGGTGCAGCCTATGACAAGGGCTCGCGGGAGTAATCATACGACATTTGCTTCCACGCACAGGAGATGAGCTGACGAACGGCATGGAAGAGCCACATTTGCTGTGTAAGTCAAACAATGAAGAGACTGCATGCGCAGAGCCCAGATTAACAGCCAAGAGTGACCAGAAAAGTCATGTTGTGGCTTTTGAAATCAAGGCGCAAAGCTCTTTAGCGGTGTCCGGAGATTTGAAGCGCAACAAATATCGAACTAGACATCGTATGATCGTGAGTATCGCGACTGTATTATAGAGACTAAGAAATTGCAGCATTGGTTCTACATTAGAAATATGAGCACTCAATTGAGCCGACCGTATTCTTGGAGTGCATCTTGGGAGTTGGAGTGAGGCTTACTGTGTTGTGCTGACTGCTTTGAACGCAACTGATCTTGGATTGGTCGGAGAAAAGCCACTCCCGATAGGAATGAGTAGAAGTTGACTGCAATCTTATAGAATGGCCGTTGAGATGTTACCATCCAACAGTGGAGCTGTTTGCCCATGAGCGCAACAGTTGTTGCATCGTAGCCTGATCAATGACGAGAGGTCGGTTTCAAACCTCACACCTCACTTTTCCAAGCGCAAGGTTCCCATCTGCAGACTGCAGAGCACGTGCCGGCGACTAGGCAACAGTGCGCGTTCTCTGTTTGCACTTCTGAGCAATTCATAAACAAACCTGCCAATTCGCTGATTACATACTCCACCGGACTCAACGCCGCCAACATGGAAACAACCAAAGAACCAGACAAGTGCAAGCACTGCGCTGCGACTGTCTCACAGGACGAGGAAGAGCGCCACCTGTGCGCATTGTGCAGGACTGTAAAGTACTGCAGCAACGGGTGCAGAAATGACGACTTGTACGTACTTCAATTGACCTAGTGATGGTCCTTTTGGTATTGACCGCTTTCTCAGCGCCTCCCACAGAGCTACCTGCAAAGCAAACGAAGCAATCCTCGCCATAGACGAGCACTGCGCTGTCTGCACGAAGCGCATCAAGAAAGTTGAAGAAAATTGCGCAAAGTGCGGAAGCATCAAATACTGTTCTCCCACGTGCAAGAAAGTCGACAAGAACAATACCTGGACGGCTAAAAGAGCTCAGGCTAACGAACGCATAGGGACAAACACGATCTGATCTGTCGTGCATTCATCGGCATTGACCCTCGCCCCACCAAGGATCATTGTATCTGCATTCTCTTCCCATCCGACGAAGAGACGTTGCGCCTCGTCTGGGTTCCCAGAGCGTCAGATGGTCTTGCCAAATCCGACGCTATCAACAGCATCATGTCACCCGAGGCCCAAAGCGTCGAGTACAGCGCAGCGCTGAGCCTAGTGCCTGACGACGACGTCGAAGCGTACCGCGACGTCACCCTGTGCTACACCGGCGACTTCGCCTTCAACCCAAATCTCTCGCTCAACAAGAGTCTTGGCTTGGCTACATCTGGAAAGCCACTGGAGTCTGTCAAAGGCCCTGTCCTAATCCTCGCTTCTTTGTACACGCAGAAAGAGGACGAAGAGTTTGTCGGGAAGATGAGCGATGCAGTCCCGGGAGACCTTCCGAAGGTACTGGCACATTTCACGCGCACGGAACACCTGCATGGGCTAGATCCTGCTCAGAGGATTGCTCTTATGTTGGCGGAGACGCAACTCGAAGACTCGGATGACGGTTCTGGCGACGAAGACTGAAGATGATGGAAATGAGACCTCTCGATAAGAAGCACAAGTGTTCGCGCAGCAACTGAGGAAGGTGAACTCGATGGTGGAGCGCGGTGATGCATAAGGAAACACGAGATGTTGCCAAAGAAGTTGATCCGGCAAGGTGGTACCGCCTCTTGGATGGTCAGTTGGTTAAGGCGGAGTGACAAAGATGCGGATAACACGTCACATAAATGGACACATGTACCTCCGCTCTATACCTTTCCTTGTTCATGCTGAGCCAATTTTCTCATAGACAAATAGCGCTTCGTCCTTCCCAGCAAAACTGGGCAGCGGCACCTGACATACCTTCTCCCAGTCAGGCATCTCCCTCGCAAACCAGTCCACGAGCAGCTCCTTTGCGAAAGCCGTGTAGCCATTGGCGTTCTGAGTGCCGGCAACGACAATCGTGGTACCATCTGGATATCAATGTCAGAACCGCCTCTGCAGCGTTTCAGTAAGGCCGAACTTACGGTATGCCTTGATCGTTCTCTCTGTGAAGTCGTGCCCGACTTGCGGGTATACCAACATCATCACGTGGCCCTTTCCGTTATCGTGCTTCTTGAGCCAGGCCGCAGAGTCCATCTCCACCGTATCGGGTACCCACAATGTCCGCCATTCGCTGAGACCGTTGTCCACTGGCACAACTTCGAGATTTTTCTTTCCGTCCTTCATGCGGCGGAGCATGTACGTCCAGTATCCGTTCCCAGATCCAATGTCTGCAATCGGCCTTCCCTTCGCGACAAGCCTTATGATCTCCAGTGCCTCGAAGCTCGGGCAAACACAGCTGAAGTGGTGGTACAACACTGGCAGTAGCGCATGTGAGATCTTGATCTTGTCCGACGTGGCTTCGGGGCCAGCCCACTCAACATTTTGGTTCGCCCATGCTAGAACATCGAAGTATGGGTTGACGTGGCTCTTGTTCTTTGGAACTGTAATCTTTCTTTCTGGGGCAGGTGGCTGGTACAACGACTGCAAGTGCTTCGCAACATCCATCCGAATCGTCTCTTTCTTTGCGTTTGCTCCCAACGCTTTCAGCGCGTTCGCAGTGTTCGTCGTTGGGCGGAAAACGTCATTGTAGGCGGCGATATCGATGGCAGGGGGTGCTGGTCTCTGTTCGTTTTGGTCTCAGGTCTGCCCTTATGCATAAGACTGCGATCTAGCACGTTGCTGCAGTGTGTCGACTCACCTCATTGCCCTCGCTATCATTGTACCACCTGTGCAGACCATTTTGTCCACCAAATTCGAGGTATGTCTGCGCCTGCAAGAGTGTGACTTCCGCAGTAGCACGGTAGACGAATGAATCGTTTAGCTTCAGTCCAAATGCCCGGATGACGAACTTCCTTAGATCATTGTCGTAAGGCGGTGTGATTTCCTCATTTGCCCAGGCATCGAAGAACTTGTCCGGGTCAAAGGTCGTTGAGCCCTGGGTCTCAGCTCGTTGTGGTATTTCCGACATTCTGACAGATTGTTGAAGTTGTCAGACTAGACGGTTGTCAACATCGAATGGCGACGTCAGCGATCACCATAGCGTCGTCGGCGATTGAGATCCGATCACAGCGATGACCAAAGCTTATTAAATGTCACTAAATTCTTGCAAAATGCCGCTAATTGTGTTCAGGATTCCCCCTCTATTCCCATTTCCAATAATTATTGCCGTCTAAGCATGACAACGATCTGACTTATCCCGTCTTGGAGCACGCGCTAGAAGAGTCCAGTATGTAAACGTTTTCAGTATAAGTTCTCTCTTCTTTTCCTGCCATTCGCACTCAATGTCATCAAAAGAGCAGCAGTCCGTTACAAGCAACAACACCACAGCATCAAGCAATCTATTCAAAGTAGCAGCTACTATCATCGCCATAACAGCAGTCATCCTGGCATTCTACAACCCATTGAAAACCGCCTTCCTAAGGCAACTTCCCAAGACTCAAACGGCGGCACTTTCCAACACTACCAAACGCACAATGGCGACTACAACATCTCCCCTCAAGATCGTCAAGCGTCCCTGGAACGCTCGTGGCCACGCTGATCACGGCTGGCTATACACCTTCCACACGTTCTCATTTGCAAGCTATTATGACCCTCGCTATGAGGACTTCGGCCCCCTTCGCGTGATCAACGAAGATCGCGTTGAGCGAGGCACCGGATTCGGCACTCACAGCCATGCCGAATTCCTCATCTGGTCCTACATTGTGAACGGCGAGCTCGAGCACAAAGACAGCATGGGCAACCTCGAAAACCTTCGCCGCGGCGAGGTCCAATTCACATCCGCCGGAACTGGCATTCGCCACTCAGAGTACAACCGCAACAAAAACGAAGATTGCCACTTCCTGCAAATCTGGGCAAAGCCTAACGTCAGCCGTCTTGCACCTTCGTACAAGACGCGCAAGTTCACGGATGAGATGAAGACCGATAAGCTGGTCAGGATTATGGAGTCTGTCGATCGTCACTCGGGCAAAGATGCAGAGACCGAGCCGATTCCCATGCATGCGGATCTTAGCATGAGTGCCAGCATTCTGAGCCCTGGCAAGAGCGTCACGCATGAACTCGTGAAGGAGGGTGAGAGGAAGGTCTTCCTTCACGTCGTCATGAGCGACAAGAAGCAGCCGAAGAGTGGCGGGGCGAAGATCAAGGTTGGAGATGTGGAGTTGGGAGAAGGTGATGGTGCGTTCGTGACGGGTGCGTCTGGACCTGGTAAGATTAAGGTAGAGAGCGTTGGAGAGAAAGCGGCAGAGTTCTTGCTGTTTGACATGGGTCAATGATCGACACGACTTCGATCTTGACATGGAACCACACTTGAGAGCAACCTTTTTCTTACTTGAATAATTCTGATGTACATTGCTTACAAAAGGAACAATATCACGGATCGATTTGCTCCTGATTGAACTCGCAATGCACTGCTGAAATATCAGAGCTCGTACAGCTCTTGCTCATAGAATCCCGTATAGTTCTAATCGTTGCCCAGGGAAATATAGTCATTTGCTGATATGATAATTCGATCGTACTAGCAGGATAGATGCGGCAGTTCGACTAAAGCCTGTTGGTATCTCAGCGATGGTTGCAGGCGAACTAGAAGTACCGAGTGGGAACACTACTCTGGAGAACCATGAGATCGCTATGCGTTCGGCTCCAATCTTCGTCTTACGAGTACCAACTATGACCGCGCCCGACTGATGGAACGACAAGTCCTGGTCAGTCGTTGTATACTGCATCAATTGGCATTGAGGCATACAAAAAGGAAGAGACCTCGAGGAAAGCAAAAGAATACTTGATCATTCATGCATCGGCCGGGAATCGAACCCGGGGCTGGCCGAATCATCTGAGATCGTTGATCTCGAATGGCAACGGCCAATTTTACCACTAAACCACCAATGCTATTTGATGAAGTTCCCAAGACTGTATGGGTAAAGATACGCTTGTCGTACAGAGCAACATGTGGGAAACCCAGTGCAACCCACCAGACCTCGAGTCGAATCCGAGTGGGAGGTTCTGCACAGCGATCAGAATTCGAGATTGATCGCGCTCGCACGGCGCGCTATAAGTTTCTGTCGTGGTCAGCCGAGGAGATGGAGATTTGAATGTTCCGAGAGAATCGAGGTGAAGTCATGCAAGATGTCAGGCTTACTCGTCCGTCCAGTCCGTCAGAGGGTGGCATTTCGTCGGCAGCAGACTAATCGATCAAGCACCATGACGGATCAGAGGGCAGATTAGGTCAGCTCGGGTGCAAATGCCTACCAAGACGATGATCCAGCGAAAGGGTACACATGGAAACAAGACGTCTCCGAGCATCCTAAGCATTGACTGAGGGATACTGGCTGCGCGACTTTACGATGACATGAAGCGGCTCCCGGCAGCGGAAAGCACTACCGTTGTGAGAGATGGCGATACCCATGGATGTTCCACCAAGTCCAGAAGACGTTGTGTGGTGGCTATGCTCGTCTCAATAGGGTGGAAGGGATGAGTGTTGGTGTTGGATGTTGTGGAGGCTGAGCTCTGTTGGTGTCTGTGTGTTGGCTACCTGGTGAGGTTGAAGTGAGGCATATTCTTCAACATTGACATATCAGGAAGATCAAAGACACTTGAGGAACGTGCAGACGAGAGGTGAGTCCCGCGGACGAGAGAATGTACAATGACATAGCTGAGGTCTCTTTGATCCAGCCATACCAGCATCCTCCCCCAATGATGTGCAAGACGATGACGGACCGTGGGGCGCACCCGTCACGTGCTGATCCGGGCGTTCCCTCCTTGAGAAAGCTTGTCTACGCAAGCTCGAGCGTTGCGCAAGACTCGCTGTCGTCACCAAGCCTGCCTCAAGCCTGTCTCTCGCAAATACCGGCAAGCTTGTGTCCGCCCGACTACCAATTGACGAAAGCAGTGGCGCTTCCACACCCGCGGCATACTTTGGTCATGCCTCTCTTTCGTATAGCCGTTGCTCTTTGCGGTCTAAGTATAATCATCGTCTCTCATCCAACATATTTCCCGCCATCATCATCCTTCCCATCCCGCCATATCCTCCCCAAACCCTGCGATTGCGCACTACCCGCAAACACCATTCATCAAGCTAGACACTCACTACAGCATCCTCCCTCCACGCCGTTCCGCCTTCGCAGCGATATCCACCTCACACACTATGTGGACCACTACCTCACAAGCCGCTCATTTGCTCTTGCTATCCAGCGCTGCCGCCGTCCATGCGCTCCCCGAAATTGCAATCACAAAACACAGACATGCCGACGTCAATCCTGCGAGGTTGAGCAAGCGCCAGACTGGAGACAGCGGTGGAACGGTGGAGACGAACACCTACGACGTCTTGACATGGAGTACAGGTGGAGCTTACTACGCCAATGGTGAGTTCATACGGTGCTTGGGTGGCTTCTGTCATGATGGAGTAGAGAAGAAGAAAGCCGCTTGGCTTCGGACAACAGCAGTGTCCTGACACCCATCACAGTAACCGTCGGAACACCCCCACAAGACCAGGTCGTCATCCTCGACACGGGCAGCAGTGACCTCTACTTCGACTCTTCATCCGCAGCAACATGTCAGGGAGATGGTCCGAACAGCTGCCGCGGCGGCACCTTCGACCACAGCAAATCCTCAACATACAAAGTCGTTGCTGAAGCGCCAGCCTTCGACACAGCCTTTGGCGACGGCAGCACTGCCAGCGGCCCTTTCGCAGAAGATACCATTGGCATTGGCGATATGAGCATTGCGGGCGTGGAATTTGGCGTTGCGGATAAAGTGAACAGCACTACTGGATTTGCTGTCAGTCTGATGGGCCTGGGATACAGCGTCAACGAGGCGAGCAAGAGACAATACCCCAACATACCAGAGGTTTTGGCGACTAGTGGAGAGATTGCGAGTCGCCTGTATTCTGTCTGGCTGAACGATGTCGGTATGTTTTTTTTTTCCCTGCCTGTGCTTTTGACGCGAGCGTCCATAACAGCATAATAGCGTGATCGCTGACATTTCCCTCCCGCAGACGAAACCAGTGGCACGATCCTCTTCGGCGGCATCGATACGTCCAAATACACTGGTCCACTCGTCACGCTGAACTTGCTCCCGACCGAAGTTCAGGTCACTGATTCCAACTCCGAACTAGACCTTGTTCTCCAGTTCATTACTACGGTCACCGCCATGAATGCCACTGTCGATTCGCAGACTTCTCAGATCTTTACTGGAGGCATCGACTCAGTCTCCGCCTACGGAGACAATAACATAGCCCTCCCTGTACTCCTCGATACTGGCTCCTCGGCTTGGTCTATCCCGTCAAGATATTTCAGCCAAGGAATTGCTCCGCTGTTCCCCTACGTCGATTTCACCCACGGAGGCGTCTGCGCGTGCAAACACCGCGACAGCAACGACAGCATCTCCTTAGAATTCGGCGGCAAGGTCACTATCAATGTGCCTGCGCGCCAATTCATCGTTCCCGCGTACGACCCTCAGACAAACAAGCCCGTGTATGCAGGTGGCGAGCAGGTCTGCGCATTCATGCTCGTGCCGGCACAGGACGAGAGTATGAACTTCCAGACCCTAGGCGACGCTGTGCTGCGGAGCATGTACGTCGTCTTCGACCTCGACAATGGCCAGGTTAGCATTGCACAATCCTCACTAGACTCCACCGCCGAGCCGAACGTCAAGGCTGTGGAAGCTGGGCCAGATGGCGTCGCAAAAGCCGCCGGCGCCAGCGATACATCCGTCCCTGCAAACAGCTACTCCATCGCAAGCCCCGTCAGCGGAAGCGCCACTTTCGCGGCCAGCACAGGCAGCAGCACCATCGGCGTTGCGACTGGAACGGACGCTGTGCCAGCGAACGCCAGGCCCGGTGCGTCCGACAGCAGTAGTGGAGGTGCGGGCGCGGCGAGCAGCAGTGCCGCTGCCATCGCAGGAAAGCGTTTGGGTGCTGATTCAGATCTCACTGCACTTGGAAGCATATGGGTGCTCCTATGTATGGTTTTCGGCAGTGCGGTTGTGCTGTTAGCTTGAGCGGGTGTTTGGAATTTTTGTTTTCACGGGATTGAACTTGAGCGACGAGGATTGATTAACGACTTTCTTTTTGCTTTTTAACGAGATATGCAGACCAACGAATAAACTATCGTAGATTTTCTATCGAGCTCGTCTGATGATATCTCAAGTCGGAGTCACGAGGTCTCAATGGCCCCAGCAAGCCGAAGCCGTTGTGCGTACTCCCAGGTAACTGATTCCACTAACAACGTCTTTGGCATGTTTTGAGCATGCTGATCAAGAGATAGAGTTCTTCATGAAGAACTATGTATATAGTACAAGGCCACGTGCGTTGGCAGTTGCTGGGCTCCGCTATTGCGTGTCCCCCACCCTGTTCGATTCAGTCGTTTTGGGTTTCCTGCTAATAATGACGTTTGGGCCGTGACAGCACAGTGTCTGGTGACGACTGGAACGCCGCCATCCTCGCGTTTCACATCCGTCTGGCAATCACACAAAAGCAAGGCAGGCGAAGAAGAAAGACGACCTCGCTGTGGGCATCTCACTTCCAATCTTCATATCTCCTTTCACCCTTGCGCTCATTCGATTCCGATATGCCTGCAGGTCGAAGCTTGGTATCGCATTCTCACCACCACCACCAGCCAATCCAATGACCAACTCCGCCAACCAAACTTTCGGACTACAACCCCCGCCTAACTCTTGGACAGCCTTCCCACTTGCGTTGATCACCTCATGGATGCACGGCTGGCTCACTTCTGGCTGCGCGGCTCAGTCTTTCCTCCTGCTCACTGGCCCGGCAGAACACTGGTCAATATCTCGCTACACCCTGCTGGCGGCTCTGAATGCTGCGTATCTCCTAGCATCAACATCGTGGCTGTTTCATCTAGCTTTCGCCGCTGTGTGCTGGCCTTTGGTCGTGGTCACTTGCATTGTCCAGTATGCTACCGTGTCGAGCTTCACGCGGAGCAGACTGAAGTCATGGCTTAAGTACATGCACTTCTACCGCGACAAGGTCGCCTTCTTTTCCCTGCCGTCTCTGGTCATTGATATCGATCTTGATGGATTGGTCACTATTCGCGGGGTCACATTTAGTATTCTCGATTTGACTATTGAACTACATGGCATTGAGATCGGTGCGTGGCTATCTTTGCTTGCCTTGCATATCGTCGAGCATCGCTGATACAATGTCACAGGCATGGACGTAGGCTCCGGCCACGAACTCTCCATCCACTCCGACGCCATCACGATCAAGCTCTTCCGGCAGATCGCCATCGACGAAGTCTACGGCGTGCATTGGTTTACCGGCGAGTCTCCCAGCCCGGAAGGTGGCTGTGAACACCGTGCCGATTCTCACACGGACAGCCACTCGGACAAGACGCACTCGCCGCAGAGTAAGAGGGATCTGATCAAACAGAAATTCTTCCCTTCGGTCGAAGAGTCTTCGGCGGCCAGCGAACGCGACTATGTTAAGGATCGCATTTTGCCACGCTCGGAAGATGAGAGGCGATATAGTGAATCTGATGTCAACAGCGCCAACGTCTCCGGAGCACGAAGACCTTCTCGTGGCGATGTAGAAGCTGAACAGCGATACGGCGATGTCCTGCTCGGGCTACGCCAAAGTAATCGCTTGTATCAAAGTCGTGCACGTGTGAGGATCTCCCACGGCAACGGCAAGGACCAGACCGACGAAAGCCCCGACACTCGAGCTGCTGTTTGTGCTGACCTTCGCAACACGCGCCCTCCAATGTCGACACCATCCGGTCGAATCCCAGTTTCTAAGCTGATTGAGATGTTCGAACCGATCACTCGCCTCATTGACAAGGTTCCAAGTCTCCTACGAGTCACTCTCTGGCTCCTCAGCCAGTCCCACCCGGTAACTTGTCCATCTATCTGCTTCTCTGCATGCGGAGCATATCTTGGAGACGAGCTGCTGAACAAGCTCTTCCGCCGCCACGCTGCCGATGACAAGCGCATTGATCAGCTCAAAGACCAAGTGACGAACTGGCTTTCTGTCGCAGATGTCTACCTCGATTTTGCGCGTGTGCGCGGCCGAGGATCCGTCCCACTACGAACTAGCAACGACATCCGAACAGAATTAAACTCCGCCGATGTATACGTCACCCGAATCAACCCTCGATGCGAAGGCCAGACCAGCAAGGAAGCAGACGACAACACGGGTCGCGTCGCATGGCTAAAAGGCTTCGACACCTCCTTCACAATCCCAACCTGCCTCCTTCCTTCCCACGCCTACCTCGCGCCCTTCCCGGAGTCTTCAGACGACGACGACACCGCTCTTGTAGGCATGTCTATTCGGGGTCACCTCCCCGCGCACTTCTCCGAACCCTTCCTCAGCTTCGCCGCCACCCTTTCCAAAACAAGTCAAATGCTCGACATCGAAGAAGAAGCCGGTCTCGCGGCAGACGACACCAACAGCCCCCTCCCGCGCTCCGAACGCCTTGCGGAAGAGCACCAAGACGGCGCTGCCGACGACTCGCAAGACGGCCACAGCCACAACAGCCACTTCCAGGGCTTCCGCGCGAAGATTTCGCATGGACGGATCGGCGCGGCGATCAAACACCCCGTGCAGCATGGGAAGCACATCCTGCATAAGGAGGCGAAGAAGACGGCGGTGGATAAGGTTGACGGGGCGTGGTTTGCGAAGTGGACGAGTAAGTTGCTTCGGCAGCTGGAGTGGTTGGATGGGGATGTTGGGTATTCGATGGATATTCCGACGCCGTTGGCAAGATGATACGGTGGTTCCTTTTTCGTCGGTAAAGTCCTTGTGCATGCTTCGTAATGGGGGATGGATTTGACGATGAAGCAGTAGCAATGATGGCAATCGATAGATCGACCCGTATCTGGATATATGGGGGAGCCCAGCATAGTCAGAAGTCCAGATACGGGGAATCACCATCATACTTGCGATGTTGTGTCTTTCAATATAGCAATCTCACTATAAGGTACTTTGCTTTCACTAAGAAAGTACATCTCTCATAGCCGCGACTTGTGTCTCGTGTTCTAGCTAACGTTCATTGCTAACCACTACACCGGATCATCGAGCTCTCGGATAGCGTGGGTCCTGACACATGACACCTCGGCAGCACCTCACGCGAAATCCAATTCGCCTAAAAGCGCGCTTTTATTATCTGAGATAGTGATAAATTATATTAATCTGAAGACAAGTTAGCGATTTTGACGACGTTATCTGTAGAAGATAAAGTTCTGCTGATCAGGCGCGCCGTCTAGAGCTGTGCACTCTGCTTCCAGCAGCTCGACATCCTTCCACCCTTCCGAGTGGAGGTCGTCAAGTCACGCATTTTCGGACACTACACGTACATCATATAAACACAAGGTGCTACCGCATCACTCGGGTTACTCTCCCGGGAAACCTCCACCACCACAATGCCGCCCACAACACGCGCGCAAACCGGTTCCTTGCCAGCATCCACCAGCCAACAACCAATCTCAACATCCAGCTCTGCTCAGCCGCACCACACGAGCGCCTCTTCCCAAACACCACCTCAGCCCCGACAACGCAACGCCGCGAAGCACGCGCAGATCTTCAAGTCCGCTAATGATGTTTCGTCCCTCGACACGTCGGAGCCAAACCACCCGCTCGAGCTCCCGCGCTTCACGATAGATCTCAGCTTGCCGCCGGAGCAGCGCTACACAGAAGTCTGCGCCGCTTTGCGCGACGAGATGCGCGGTCTCGAGGCTCTTTTTGACGAAGTCGTGGGGAGTCTCGCGCCGTGGGTGCCGCTTGTAGTCCTGCGATGGATCTGTTGGGCGTTGCTATCGGGGGTGCATAGTAAGGAGGAGAGTGCCGAGTTGAGGGTAGGCAAGCCACCGAAATGCGGATGTTCAAAAACTGACATGATTAATTAGGGCATAAGCAAAGCAACAGGCATCGACATGTACCTCCTCATCTGCTTCAACGTCATTCTAGACCTCCTCATGGGCTGCTCGAGCGGAGGCGCTGCCGTCCGCGACGAGGAATCGACTTCCTGTACTACGGGCACCAAAATGGTGCACTTCCGCACTCTGGACTGGGGTATGGACCCGCTTCGGCGTGTACTGGTGCAGTTAGACTACGTCTTGGAACCTCATGGTGACGTCGTGGCGAGCAGCATCAATTACGCGGGCTTCGTGGGAGTCTTGACGGGCGTCCGAAAAGGTTTGAGTCTCAGCTTGAACTTCAGAGGAGTGCACAATGATTCGAGTGAGCTGTTGGCAAATGCGCGGTACTATGGGTATCTTGCGATGGTGGTTCTTGGTCTCAGACCGAGTATCAGTAGTACACTGCGGAACTATCTAATTCCTGGAGTCTACGGCAAGAATCTGGACGGTTCGACTGGCCAAGCTGATGTTGCGAGCCTCCCGACCTACGAGACGGTCGTTCAGGAGGTTTCTTGCAGGAGGAAACCACTGACTTCTACGGCTTGTTACCTGTGTTTCTCATCTGGGCGCGAAACGACTGTTTTTGAGAAAGACCTCAAGACAGCCACGCTGAGATCTAGCACGAGCCTCGTCGTTGTTACCAATGCCGATGCTGAGACTGTAGAAGAAAGCAACGGAGCACATGACGATGACGACGATGACGATGATGACGATGCGCAATTACATCTCGAAGCAAAGCCGGCCGCGCATGAGACTGCTTCGCCAGCAACAGCGCTCGAAGAACTTCTCGAAGATGCAAACGAGCGCAAGGCATGCGCTGAGCGCAACTATCGCAAGCTCGTACGCCGCCGTTCGAAGGCATCACGAGCGGGCGGTGCTAGGGAGGTAAATGCGGATGACAACATGCTGCTGCCAGCAGTAGATGACATTGTTGAGATGGTGCAAGAACACCCGACTTCGAATGAGTGCACGCACTTTGCTGCTGTGATGGATCCGATTGCTGGGAAGTTTGCGTGGTGCAGATACTGGCGAAGGCCTATCGAGTGTTAATGGTCTCGATTGAAGGTGGGAGCTAAAATTTTTCAAAGCCATCTTAGGCTGGGTCGCAGTCTTCGCAGCCAGAATTGGGTTTTCGGCGAACATGGTTTCTGAGAGTACCAGAAGAACAATAGACTTCCATGCAGCAAGCATGATAAATCTTTCCGTCAGAGAAATCCGCTCTCATCTCACCCCGGTCGGAAGACCCAGTGCCATAGCCAGCTCGTCCCAGTCGATGTTCATGGCATCCTGACCCATGTCCGTAAACCAATCATCGTTGAAGTACAACGGTGCAGTCGTACCAACTGGTCCTGGCATTGACGTCGGGTCCATGATAACAGGTACTGCGTCGGTCTGTGACACCCCGGGAGCACCTGGAGCATAATTCGCAGGAGATTGCGGTGGTGACATGACTCTAGTGGCCGTGTCTCCTGGTCGCCATTGATCGAGGTTGATCGCTGGGGAAGCAGTCCCAGCGCTTGTAGGTAAGCTGTTATTTGTAGGCTGCCTGGCCCGTGACGACTGCTGGATATACGTGGCCGAAAATTTATGCAGTCTTTCGAGCATCTGGAGAAGTCCAGAGCTCGTGCTGTTGTCTTTGTCACTAACCCTTTGTAGCGAGTTGTACTTCTTGATGAGATTCATAGCCGTGGCCTGCAGTTCCAAATCCACGCGGGCAGTGGCGGGAGACTGGCGCCTGACGATGTGAATCGTGAGGGCATACATGGCCATTAGCGGAGCATACGGTGTCAGCAACGGTGATCGTACGCCCATCTCCTCCGCATGGTTCAGAATGCTCAAGATTGACCTCGCAGCATTAGCACACACATGCATGCCGCTTCTCAGTCGGTTTGAGCCAGGTTGGCCCTCGAATTCTCTGGTAATCTCCGATTGCACCGCTTCCATGTTGATCAACAAAGCATTTCTCGAGACCATGAAGACCGCTTGGTAGTACTGCACAGCCAGGAATGTAACACCTGGAAGAGACTCCATGTCTGCATAGAGGTATTCTGTCGGTTTGAGTCCATGAGGCAGGTGGTCGGCAAATGTTAGCAGTTTGCGATCCAGTTCGGCGACGAGGTGTAATTTATCTTTGACCATCCTGCCTATGAGGACTTGGTCTTGTGATGCATGTGCGACCTCTTCGGTTTTCCTTGAATGCACGAGTCTTTCCAGTATCTCGTCCTGGAGCTTAGAAAATTCCACGATTGCCTTGAAGATAGCTCCAGTTTGGTTTTGAGAGGCGGGAGAGATCGCACGATTACACTCTGCACTGGACAACATCGGTCTCCTCTCGAGCTCGACAGACAAAAGCTTGTCGAGTACGAAAACGGACCAGAAGAGGTCTTCAGACCCCGGTAACGACGTCTTCTGGTCCCGGTGTAGGCCATGGTTCTGCACAGATGCCACTGCCAGTGCAAGGATCTGCCATGCTTTCTCGACGTCATCGCGCCACCTCAGGTATAAGCTCATCAGCACCAAAGCTCGAAGTTGGTCAAGTGGCTGAGTTGCTTCAAGAATCGCAGGCAATTGGCCGAAAGCATATCCAAAGCAACGCTCAGCAGATTGCCTATCAACATCAGAGCTCCAGGCAGCACAGCCGACGGCATGGGTTATGGCGTGAAGAATTGTCGATTCATTTGAAGTCGGATCAACTTGGTCGACAGGCTCGAGGACTGCATTCGAAGGGGACTTGCCAGGCAGATTCTTAGACTGCGGAGCTTTACCCGATGCTGCGTCCAGTTCTCCAGAACTCGTCTGAAACACAGGGAAAACATGGCCAAGGGCACCCGAAAGTGCCATCTTTGATTGGGTGTATGCTGGTAAACTGTCCTGAATGTCACTTGCTCTGGTGGTCGGATAAGTATATGTCGGCCGTTGCTCTCTAGATCGGATCTCATTGTAGGTACGATGCAGTCTATGTGTCATGCCCAGACGGGCGAATGCAAGGTCGAGCCACTGGGTAAGGACGGACAAGCTGTTACCATTGAGAAAGCGTGGCAAGACTGGCAGTAGTGGAGATGACTCTGCCGGCGACGATTCAGCTATGGTGGCGTGCAGTATGTGCTGAGGAGACACGCTTGGAGGCCCAGCGTCTCCGTACGTCGAAGAAGTCGCTCTGGCATGAGTTGAGAGCAATGCTGAAGGTGTGGGAGGCTGGCGCTGAGCTTCGCGTCGTTGTACAGACGCCAAAGTGCGTGGATCGAAGGTCACACAATCGACACTTGCACGCGCGCAATTCGTGCATCTGGGCTCCAGCTCATCACAACGGATCTTTTTGGCGCGGCATCGTGTGCAAGCATGGCTCAAGCGTTTCCTTTTGACGGGTGGTTGGGAAGCCTCCATGGCTGCTGCTCCATAGGACGGATGTGTGAAAAGTCAGGTGACCCGGTCAGTACCAACGCTGCTGGTCATGCATGCGATGGTGCGCCCATCTGACGCAACATGATAGTTTAGAGCGAACAAGTGGGCGAACCAGAGAGATTCCTGGATGTTATGGAAAGCAAGAAGTCAAAACCACGGAAGTCCCCCACACGGAAGTGCCGAGGTATGAATTCCCTTGACATTTCGTGAGAAACATACCTTACCTCATCCTTTTCCACCAACACTCTCGAACAACATGGAACAAAGTCAAGCATATGACACGGGAGCACGTCAAAGGTTATTTGGAAAGAAAATGTACAGTCATGTGCTAGCTACTTAACGAAAGAGGGAATCATAAAGCTCGTCTACTCCTTGATGTAGGGAATGCCGGTGAGCTTGTAACCGCGCTCCGTCAACACAGGCCTGCCACTCTTAGGCTCCTTGTAGTTGTGTGGGCAAGGCTCTCCGTTGAGTCTCTTGAACGGCACGCCTCCGAAACCGCCCAGGTTGGGCCAGTGGGTGGTGAAGTCCAACTCCTCGAACGCCTTCTTCTTCTTCTGCAGCTCCTCTTGTGAGAGGTCAGCCACGGGCATGTAGCATGTGTAGACCGCGAAGCGCGGCTGGGTGGACTTCTCAGAGGGGTTCACGTTGTAGTGAGGAGTACGGCTGTCCCAGACGACAAGGTCGCCAGGCTCCATGCAGACCTTCTCCCACTTGCAGCCTCTGTCTGCGAGCCACTTGAGGCCGGCTTCTGAGAAGCCATACCACTCCTTGGTCCAGGCCCAGATCTTGGGCTCATCAGCGAACACCTTGTGGAACTCCTCGGAGAGCAGGTGAGCGCCCTTGCAAACGATCAGTCCACCGTCCTCAGGGCCGTTGGGCAGAAGGTTGACAAGGCCCTGCAGGCAGCGGAAGCCAGGCTTTTCAGGATCCTGGTCTTGGTGGGCCCAGGGCTTGTTGGGCTGGAGATCTTTGCGGTTGGGGAAGGAGACGTTGACGGTGTCGAAGCTGACGACGAGGTCCTCAGTGTCGTGGACCTTCTCGAAAGCACCAACGACACCAGGCTCTTGGCGAACATTCCAAGTCCAAGACTCGTGAGAGGCACCTGGAAGATGTTAGTCGGAATTTTATGCTATCGAGATCTTTGCAACTCACCATATCCGAAGATCATGCCCTTCTCGCTGATGACAGGAAGGTGATCCTCGTGGATGGTCGAAGGATCATCACGCTTGAATCCAAGGTTGCTGTTCTTTTGTCAGTAAGATGTCCTTGCCACCATGACGTTTCGGATGTACTCACAAGTCCTCAAGCCACTGGTAAATCTGATCGGCATACTGGTCCGCCTTCTCGCGAGGCAGGGCGCCTTTCACGACGGCAAAGCCATCTCTCTGAAGGTCGTCGCGGAAGTCGCCGAATGAAGACTCCTCTTTCGCGCCGCGAAGGAACAACTTGCCCACAGTGCCCTGGATACCAGATGTGACGGTCTCAGTTACGCTTGCCATCCTGGAGAGTGTGTGAATGTAAACGGGTGTGCGCTATGTTTGCAAGCTCAAGTGAACAGGTATTGCGTGGGCAGGATGGATGTGATATTGACTTGTGTTAGTGTCAGTCATAGGATGATTCATGAGGACTAGATATACATCAAACATCCGAACCATACTCTCTCTCGGATCTTGATGATCGCAGCAACGTCGGCTCGTGTCTGGCTCGGTGGCCATTGTGGGTGTCCCACGGGGTTTGCCCTGGCGAGATCCATGTGGGTTTCGGGACCCCGAGACGACCCCATCTTCTCTCCATTTTGCACCGGAGCATGGCTCGTCTGAACCTGTGTTAGCGTCGGCTTGATGGCGTGAGGATGTGGCTTCGGTTCGGAGCTCCGAAGTGGAGCGCCCAGAAAGCCAGGACCCTGCTTGTTTGTGAGGCGCGTACTCGGCGCGAAGCTTGCAAGAGAATCCACATTTGACGACCAGCTGAAGCATTGCGGCCATGCGCACCCCTGCACAGACATGGGCCAGGAATCTCGAACTCCGTCTGATAAGCCATGATCCGGCCAACAAGAGCAACTCCTGCGTGGACACCATGGACATCCGAGCCTCGGGTTCACGCTGGTACGAGCAATGAGCCGCCGACTTAGACTTCACGATGCGCAAAATGCATTAAGTCGGCTGGTATCGCCAGTGATTTCGGGTAGTAGATCTTCCATCTTCGCGCCAATCGTTCACTTTCGGATCGACAAGCGATCGCTCAAGATGAAGTCCTTCAACGTCGAAATCCCCACGATCCAGCTCTCAGAGCCTAGAGCCGGCGATGGCTCTGGTTGGACACCACTTAACCCGCGCACCGAAACACTTCCCAAGGGCTGGAAAGGCACAAGATCAAAGGGCATCGAAGATGACATTCTCGTCGAGCATGACGTCGCCATAACCGTTCGTGACGGTGTCAAATTGTACGCCGATGTATTTAGACCGGCGAATGTACCAGCTAGAAGCACACCAGCACTTGTCTGCTGGAGTCCTTTCGGCAAAAAGTTCAATGGTGTAGGGTCCCTCAAGTTGATGACTCCATGGAATCTGGGCATTCCTGACGGCACTCTGAGCGGTCTGGAGAAGTTCGAGGCACCCGATCCCGCTGAATGGTGCCCACGAGGATACGCAATCATCAACGTGGACTCGCGCGGAGCATTCGACTCAGAGGGTGTCATGGCCATCATGGGGACACAGGAAGCGGAGGATGGATACGACACCATCGAATGGTTGGCGAAGCAAGATTGGTGCAACGGCAAGGTGGCCCTTGTCGGTAACTCACACCTGGCCATCGTACAATGGTTCATCGCAGCACTCAACCCACCAAGTCTTACATGCATTGCACCTTGGGAAGGCTGCGGTGATTTGTATAGGGAGCAATTCGCTAGAGGTGGTATCTACGGAGGAGAGCTATTCGACAACATGATCACCAAGTGGATGCTCAAAGGCAGGAACGGCATGGAGAGCTTCCGCAAGATGTGGGATCAGTCTCCGACTGCAAACGACTGGTGGAACGACAAAAGGCCAGATATGAAGAAGATTAACATCCCCACATACATTACCGGTACTTGGACCAACACAATGCACGGCATGGGCGCCATCCGAGGCTGGCTGGAAGTCCAGTCGGACCAGAAGTGGTTGCGTTGGCACCCCTGGCAGGAGTGGTTCGACATCTGGGGCAATCCGCAAGCCAACGAAGAGCTTGGTCAGTTCCTCGACCACTTCCTTAAAGGAGCTGACAATGGCTGGGAGAAGACACCACGCGTGCGCATGGGCGTACTCAGGTTTGGAGAGAAGGCTCCGCTTGAGAACGTGGTCGAAGAGGACTTCCCTATTCCCCGAACCCAGTACAAGAAGGCCTTCTTAGAGGCTGATGGCAGGCTGAGTCTCGACAGGACCCCTGAGACTGCGCAGAAGATCTCATATGACTCTGAGAGCGGCGAGCACATCTCTTTCACCCACACATTCCCGGAGAAGACCCAGATCGTCGGTATGTCCAAGGCAGTGCTTTATATGTCTTGCGATGACTTCGATGACCTGGACGTATTTTTGCTGCTTCGCAAGATCTCAGCGACCGGCGAAGAAATGCTCAACCTCAACATTCCTTGGAAGGGTCTTCCAGTATCAAAGATCTCCGATATTCCTGATGATATCCGCACCGAGGTCATCCTATACGCTGGCCCAACGGGTATCCAGCGTGCTTCGATGCGCGCCATCGATTGGTCAAATTCCATGCATGAGAACTGGCCTTACTACCCCATGGACAAGGTAGAGAAGGTGCCTAGAGGAGAGATCGTCCGCTTAGAGATCGGTATCTGGGCGACCGGCATTGAGTTTGAAGCTGGTGAGAGCATCAGGTTGCAGGTCTGTGGTAAGCACCAGGGTATTAACAACTTTGGTTCCACGGAGTTCACCAACAATAAGGGCAAGCATGTGGTCCACTTTGGTGGCGAGTACGACAGCCACGTCGTTTTGCCTTTCACGTAGATATAGTGTATTATAACGAATGAGTGTTATCTTCGAATATACAGGTATTCAATGCACATCGCTCTGTGAACCTGTTTCGCCGCAAGATCGGTATATCGATCCTGGAGATGTGACTGTGAGCCAACAGCACAAAGTCCTCCTCAATAACATCATCACCTCTGCGAAAGTCCTGCACCTTCGCCTCTGTGCAATGATAGGCGCATGGCCCACACATGCTGGCCTGCTTCTACGGAATAGTTCCATGCTCAACTAGCGAGTGCATGGGTTAAGCGAGAGGGCCATGGGCATGAAATCGAAACTACCGTCCCCGCAATCTCTCAACACCTCACATATACATCTGCGTCTTCAATTCCGCACATTCAGTACATGCTTAGCCGTTGCGCGAGAAACATTGCAACTACCGAAGGCCTTCAGTGGATGATCACTGCCTCGATCCGACATTTGTGGATCATGCTGGACGCCGTAGATACCATATCGCCGCTATGGCTTCCGGTCCGGAAAGCAGTTCGGTTCGCTTGAGGTGTCAGCCCCTTGTCTGGCTCGCTAAATGGTCAAGACTGTGGTCCGGCTGCAGCTTTTAGGGTTCCTTAGCGCAGAATATGGATCTCACACTAAGCAACCGAAGCCCAGCCCCACGTGTACGCCTCTATGTTTGAGTCAAGTAGCGTTTTGGCTTTGTTGAAAGTGCTCTTACGCGTTGTCACGTCCCCACACCCACAATATCTCCCCATGGGGGCTCCAGAACAGATATGTGCTGACCAGCGAGACTCAATCCGGGTAGGAAGACCCCGAAAGGCGAGTCTACGGATGGGTGGGGGATGAGCGGCGGTACATGAACCACTCAATCATATAGATTCGAGAAAGAGTCGCTCGTCCAGACATTTCTTCCTCTACCTCCACCAGCCTCTCTGAGACTGAAGGACTACAGAACCACAACTCTTGGGTGTCGAGCGAAACGCAACGACCGCAGTCATGGACAAGACCTTGGAGGCTAGGCACATCGAAGCCCAAGATGAGCCCAAACCACAGATTATGGGCAACGTCAAGTTGTTACAAGACGGAGAGACCGTTCTCGTGCCAACACCATCACCTGATCCCAATGGTAAGTCAGACGTATCAAGAGTGTTCAGGGGTCAGAGCTGACAAGATCTCACAGACCCTTTGAACCTGCCCTCATGGCGCAAATGGGCCATCCTCATCCTCGTTGCGGCGTACGGTTGCTCCGCCGTCGTCCTTGCCTCGGGATTAGGACCGATCTTCACATCGATCCTGGCCTCGTATCCTGGGCAGGAATTGAAGGCGAACGACCTCCTAACTTATCCCACATTATTCATGGGGGTCGGAAACGTTATAGCTATGCCATTGGCGATGGCCATCGGACGACGACCCATCTTCTTGGGATCTATCCTCATCATGGTCGTAGGCGGTATCTGGTGCGCTTTCTCCAAGAGCTTGGACATGCATATTGCCGGAAGAAACATCATGTCTCTTGCCGCCGGCCAGAGCGAAGCATTGGCACCCTTGATCGTGCAGGAAATCCACTTCCTCCACGAGCGCGGCCGCAAGCTCGCTTGGTTCATCTTCATTCAGAACGTCTCGAATTGTGTGTTCTTCATCACCAGCACATACATGACCTCTGCTTGGGGCTGGCGCTGGTGGTACGGCTTCTTCACCATCTTCAGCGGTGCGATCCTAGCCCTCTCCTACGTCTTCGTGTCCGAGACGGAATTCGACCGCCCGGCGGATGCCAGCACTGGTCAAGTGCACCTTGACTTCAATGACAAGGGTGAACTTGAGGATGGAGGCAACGTGCACAAATTGGTGCAGGTCACCACCCGCCACGGCACTGTGCTGGAGCCCGAGCGATACGGTGCCAGGACCTGGAAGCGCGACCTGCGACTGATTAACATCCAGCCCAGATGGCACCTCGTGCTGCCGCACTACAAACACATTGCGCAAGGCTTGTGCATCCCCACCATCTTCTGGCTGCTCATTGTCAACGGTGCTTGGCTCGGGCTATACGTTTTCACCGCTGGAACCTTTGCCACTATTTTGGTGCCGCCTCCTTACCACTTCGCTTTCAACTCGCTCGGCTATGTCCAGGCTGGCCAGATCGTGTGCTTCATGATTTTCCTCCCCTTGGCCGGCTATGGCAGTGATTGGGCCATCAAGCGCCTGAGTATGAGGAACGACGGAGTTTTCAAGCCCGAGTATCGTCTCATCGGCCTTGCTCTTCCCATGGTCGTTGGCGTTGTGTCTGCTGTCGTTTACGGACAAGCAGCCCAACGACCTGCAGAATGGCACTGGTCTGCCATCGTCATCCCTTACTGTATAGTCAATTTCGCCTTCAACTGCGTGAACCTCGTTGGTATCACTTACGCCGTAGAGAGCTTTCCGCAACGCGCAGCAAGTCTTCTTGTCGTGATTTGCGCTGGCAGAGGCATCATCTCTTTCGGCCTGAGCTACTCGACGCTGCCTGCAATCAACGCTATCGGCTACGATGGCGCATTGAATATCCAAGCTGGTATCAGCGGCGGTCTGACTGCAATGGCTATTGGTGTTTGGTTCGTGGGACCACGTATCAGGGCATTGGCCGCAAAGTGGTTCAACATGGAAGAGGCGGATTGAGGACTGAGATAGCTTGGCCATGCGCCACAGACACCCTCGCCTATGGACGCGGAGCATTGTGGTGTCAGACAATCATGGTCCGTGGATTATGAGCCATAGATGATAGATGTATTGTGCAATCGACAGGATTTTGACAATATCTCCGTTGGAGTGCTCCAACCAGCGCACTGCGCCTACACTCATCTCTTGCAGCGATTTCTTCCACACTGCATCCGTAGAGTAAGACTGGGTGCGCGCAGAGGGCAAGGCCATGGCGAGACCCAGAGCCTGGAATGACTAGGCAGTGAAGCGACTGGGTGTTTACACTTCCTTGAACGTGTCCGCTGCTACAGTTGCCAGCGGGGCGGTCGTCGTCGTCTTGTCATTTCAGGGGACATATCATATGGCGAAAATAATGGAACAGCGATGCATGAGAGCTTGTAGTAAAATATATCGATCGAGATGTTCGCTGGAAACACGTCACCAGAGCACTTCATTCTGAAATTCGAGATGCGATATCGTGTTTTGCAGGGTTAGGGTTTTGGGATTGGTGGCTACAGCCTCGAGGTACTCTCTTTGACATTATCGTAACGGCAACCACCTGACAGGCGATATTGGTATATGCGAAGGTTCTCACTATTAGCTAAAATATATATTCTTTGTAGTGGATTGAACTGATCGCTCAGTAGAGCGATTTTACAGCAATTCATCACACGACGGCTCAAATCCAGTACTCCACCCCAGCCACAGTCTCGCAAGCGACAGGGACAACATTTGAATGTGTGCCATGATGGCTCGGTTACGAATGTATCATCTACCCGACATGAGAATCAACCATTTGGACGTCGAAACAACAGAAACACATGTATCGGGGCGCGGGGACCGCACCTGCCGAATCCACCTTCCAGCAACCGGAAGTCATGCGCGTCGGAACAGGTGGAGGAATTGAGATAGCATTCGATCCGAATCAAGATTATATCATATACATCCAAAGACGCAGCAATCACGGATTAGACAACATAACTCGCCATTTAACAACATCTGACAATGAATTCCCCTCTGCCAGGCTATGGCTCACACTTTGGCCTCAGCAACATTCCTTTCGGCATCGCTTCATCTGCACAGCACTCAACCCCTCAATGTGCTTCTAGATATGAGGATAATGTGATTTTCCTTGCGGATCTCCACCAAGAACTGGGAGACATCAAGGATCTACCCAAAGATGTATTTTCAAAGCCCACACTTAACGACTTCGCTGCGTTGCCCAGATCAGTGCATCAGGCTGTCCGTGAACGGGTGCAACGACTTCTCAAATCTTCAGGAATAGCTAGCACTGCTATCGAGGCCATTTCTGCTGTGACCATGCATCTGCCAGTCCAATGCAGCGATTTCTCCGACTTCAGCTGCTCATCCGACCACGTCGAAAACGCTTCGGAAGCCATGACCGGAGTCCGCTCGCATCCGCCGGCATTCTTCCATCAGCCTGTAGGATATGCTGGAAGATGCAGCAGTCTGGATGTCTCAGGTACATCGCAGGTGCGGCCTCTTGGGCAGTATTGGTCGGGCAAGCCTGGCAACAGCGAAATCGTGTTTGGCCCGTCCAAGCGTATGGACTATGAGCTGGAACTGGGTGCAATCGTCGGCAAGCCTTTGCCTCGAAGGCAAAGATTACTGGCTAAAGAAGCAGCAGAGCACATCTTCGGCTTTGTGCTGGTGAATGATTGGAGTGGTAAGTGCAGCGTACCCAATAAACAAACCGTGCATAGCTAAAGTCCGCTCGTAGCTCGTGATATCCAAGGCTTTGAGATGAATCCTCTTGGACCACTCAACGGCAAGAATCTCGGCACCAATGTGTCGCCATGGGTTATCACGCCAGACGCGCTGGAAGCTTTCCGCACTGTCTCGATTCCTCGACGAGAGAACGTGCCAACACGACCATACCTAGCAGACTCTGGCAATGAGGCAAAAGACATCAAATTGCAGGTGCATGTGACCGAGCCGGGAGCGAAGACAGCGAAGACAGTATGCAAATCCAACACCTCCTACATGTACTGGACGCTGGAGCAATGCCTCGCGCAACAAGCGCTCGCAGGATGTGGCCTACAGACTGGAGACCTAATTGCGACTGGCACAGTGAGCGGCCCCGGCGAGATAGAGCACGGCTGCTTGATGGAGTATATGAAAGTGGGCACCACACCACCACGCGGCTACCTGGAAGATGGCGAGACAGTGGTCCTTGATGGCTACTGTGGCGATGGCGTGGGATTCGGCGAATGCGTTGGGACGTTGCTGGCCGCAAAGGAGCTAGATTGATGAAATTAGTGGTATCGCATGGCAGCAGGTAGACCCATACCAGGTACGCAGTGTCCACACAACGCCAATTGCCGGCCTGCAGCAGAGCAGACGCGCGACTCGTGTGTCTTCTTCGAGACGTGGCCATCTCCATCCTCGGCCAAACTCTGAAATGGCGTGGTGCGTGCAGAGTGCGGAGTCGTGGGGCAGCGCCCGCCACCATCCCGTTCGCCTCCCATCCCTCCTCCTCTTCTTACCAATATCACCCTGGCGATAGGCCGCTCAGCTTTTGCTGTTGCAATGCTAGCGTAAAGAGTGAGCGTATAGTTGCTGGTAAGGTACGGAGTCAGTTCATGCTAAACACCCTTCCGGTAGCTGCTACTGCAATAATACGCCCGTCGCAATCTACGATCGGCCACCACCACCCACCTATACCGACAGTCCACTCGGACCGACAACAAACATGGGGAACAGCTCTCCGATGACCGAAACCCCTGCGGCCAGCCGCCGTCGGCAAGAGCATCGATGCTTCGTGTGCCATAGGACCTATGAGAGAGCGGACCACCTAAACAGACATCTCAAGTCCCGTAAGCGGAATATTGCAATTCTTTCAGGAAATAGTAAGGCTTACGTTTGCAAACAGACGACAACGAACGTGCATACAAGTGTCCGGATTGCGGGAAGGGCTTCAATCGAGCGTAAGTACAGCACCGACTGATCGAACTGGGCGATTATGCCTTTGGGGTACCATTCTGTGATGTTTGAATACCTCATGGAGGAGGGTTGAAGCATAGTCCGGGAACCCTGCAAACATCCAGAGAGAGAAGACCTGGCTGACACCTGTTCAAGTGACTTGCTCAATCGCCACCGCACCTCCCATGAGAATGCCGAACAAGGCGAACGAACGATTCGAAGAAGGACAGAGAAAGCTTGTCAGGCTTGCATCCGATCAAAGACCAAATGCGAAGAAGAAAGACCGTGTAAAGTAAGTGTGATCTGCGGTCGGCTCCGTCAATTGGCAGTGACCAGGGCTGACTTTAGATTAGCGATGTAAAACTAGGGATATACCTTGCATCGAGACCGAGGAGAGGCAGCAACAGGAACGCAGAGCTTCCATAGCTCAAGATGTCTACCAACGCAACAACAGCCTGCACGACACATCATCGTTATGTGATAGCAAAACGAGCAGCATGCAGGACGTGGGAGCTACGAACATCATGCCGTTTCCCGGCAATGCTACCACGCTCAACGAGAGCATGCCTGGTCTGCATAGTGTCGACTCGAATCTGGATGCCGCGTCCGTCACCTTCGAATCTGTGTTCCCAGAATTCTTCGAGCACATCATGATGCCTTTCAACGGTCCAGGCGACCACGTTGTACCGCCACCCAACGTCTCGAACTACACCCAGGATCTGAATTTTGGCGCAGGTGACATTGACTTCTCATTCTTGGACAATCCATCAGCTTGGACCCCAATGCCCTTCCAGGACGTACAGATAGATCCTCCAGACTCACAGCCGAACACTGGAAGAACACCTAGTTCTGAAGCTGGCCCCAGATCCGAGGCACTCAAGCGCTCACCGTGGTCATGGAATAGCTGGATTCCTCCTCGCGGAGTCGGAGCCTTCTCTGAGCATGCAGAATTAAATGTACGCGAGGACAGAATTAATGCCGCCGACCAGCTTACCAGCCCGAGCGCTCGACAGATCTCGCATTGCTCTTTGGACCAAAGCAATAGGGATCAGATGATACGGATTGTCACTCAATGCACCGTGCAGAAGCTGTAAGTCAACTTTGTTTTCTCCCGTTACAAGGCTCAAAACGCCCGATACGAATTATTCCGCGTTCTTGCCCAGCCACGATGGAGGTTTGATACGGGATCAGATAAATTTGTAATCAGTACTGACTGGCCTTTTCGTCGAAATTAGGTCTATGCCTTCGTTCCCGTCTCTTCAACTTTTAGAAGAGCTCATCGACATCTTCCTTCTGGAGGACACTTACGCCATCGGGTCCCACATCCACATTCCAACCTTTGACTCAAAAAAGACACGCACTGAACTTTTGCTCGCGATGGTAGCAAGAGGAGCAGCTTTCGTTAGTTTCGCTCCAATCTGGAAGATGGGATTCGTTCTACAGGACGTCGTTCGCTACGCTATCGCCGCGGAGTTCGAAAAGGATAACAGTACCACCCGCGACCTGCAAGCTGTACAGACCTCCCTGATGTGGGTAAATACCGGTGTCTGGAGCGGCTTCCGTCGTTTCACTGAGATTGCTGCGTCCTTCTTACAGCCGCCAGTAACGATGCTGGCGTGGTCCAATGCGTTCACAAGATCGCGCTATCGAGAGATCACGCCTTCACTGGAAGACTCCAACGAGGTGCTAGAGCAGAAATGGAAGGAGTGGGCCGAGCAAGAAGCCTGGAAGCGCCTTGTGTTTCACACATTCTTGCACGATGCACAAGCTATGCTCGTTCATATGAGATCTCCACTGATCACTCCAGCTCAAATGCAACTGCCGATACCATGTTCTCGAGATCTATGGCTGGCTTCAAATGCGCTTGCCTGGCGAAACGTGTTCTTGGCCCAAAATAACTTCGAAGGAGGAGCATTACCATCGACGATTGAGATGTTCAGCGATCCTGAACTGTTCTCTGGACTGAATCACCACACTGACAAGTCTCTTTGCCGGCTGTTAGTCGCTCACTCTATGGCTCACGATGTTTTCGAGTACCGCCAGCAAGCACAGATGCTGCGACACGCCGGCGAGCGACGTCGCAGGGACAAGGGACTATCTCATATGAGCAGACTTCGGGATCTGTATGTGTTTTTGATCACATTTTGAAGCGATGTCGTTTGCTGACAAGGTCCGCAGATATGACGATCTAACCGCGTTTTTAACATCCTGCGAAGCCGACTCTACCACCCCTCCAGAGATACCCTTTGTTCTCGAGTTCCTCATGATGTCGCTACACGTAGCCTTGGACGATATCCAGTTGTTCGCCGGGCGTGAAGGCGAGGAAGAAGCGCGCCGTATATTCCCGCAGGTTCGTGCCTGGACCCGAGACGCAGAATCACGAAAAGCCGTATGGCACGCCGGGCAGGTGTTCAATCACGCCAAAGCCTTTGAGAAGACTCGCCTCAGGGACTTCTACGCTGTTGCAATGTACCATGCTACTCTGGTTCTCTGGGTATGGGGTATGGTCACCTCTGGATCCGGTCGTCAAAGCGGTGTCGAAACTCCAATTGGCACGACGTTCCCTCAAAATCCACCTCCCCAGATCGCTTTCACAGCTACAAAGTCGCAAGCGAGAGTCGTACTCGATGGGCCGGAAAGCAAGAGCACGAAAGCTTTTGTCCAGCTCGGTCATGGTGCACCGGGCTTGCTGAACGCGGTCAGGCCAGCAAACGAGATGCTAGATGCAAGACCGAGCTTTACGTCTGAACTCTTCACCTCGCTATTCGACTCGCGCGGTGTCATGACCTCTGCTGCTGGCGTGTTGAAGGGAAATTTCCCTCATACGAAGGGAAGCCTACCGCCATTGGTCGCAAACTTGAGCAATCTACTAGACGAACTCGGCAAGTTGCCCTCATGAAGATGCCGGCGATGAAGCTCAACCCTGGAGTGGACGGCCTTTGGTGGCCTGAACTCCAAGGGTGTTCAAACAAGAGTTTCCGCGCGTTGCCGACATCCACCGCCACATTTCCGATGTGGCTACCCGAAGTCCGGATATGGCGGCGTCTCCACTTTACTCCACCTGTACTAGATGGCTGAAAGTGTATATTGTTTTGTTGACGAATATTGTGCTGCTCGACAATTCATTATCACATCCCTACCCTTGGCTTTGATAACTCCAATCAAAACCGAAGATCCGACAATTCTAACACGGCCCGCATTATCCAACTCCCATCGCAGCCAACATGGAGGGCACCAATCTTCCTTCTGTCAACCGCTTCATCACCACCCACAACGCCGAAGGCAAAGCCACATTCTCCAATGCAATTCCCGAAGAGCTTGAATGGAAAGCGATTCCCAATGGGGCTGGATTTGGGCTTGGTTACACAACCGAGCAGTACCCTGTTGACTTCAACAACGATAAGGACTTGACTGCCTATCAAACCCGCATGCAGTCACCACCTGGACTCGTAGTCCCCGGTGGCACTGTGCTCAGATTTGTTGATTGCCCGCCTAGCTCTCTCTCGCCAATGCACCGCACAGTCAGTCTCGACTACGGTGTCGTGCTTGAGGGTGAGGTGGAATTGGTGCTTGATTCTGGAGAGACGCGCATCATGAAGCGAGGTGACGTGGCCATCCAGCGAGGCACAAACCACGCCTGGAGGAACACAAGCTCGACTCAGTGGGCCCGTATGATGTACGTGCTGCAAGAATCGAAGCCGGTGCAGTTCGGCGAGAAGGCACTCGGGGAAGATTACGGCGTGGGCATGGATGGCGTGCCTTCGTCTAGCAAGTGATGATTTGGCATGTAACAAGATAATGCAAACTTCATCTTCATCTTCTACCAAAGGTTGACGATCACGTGCGAGAGACATTCGTCATGCCTTTTCGGATAAACCTTGTTTCCCCTCATCTGAACACCTCTGTGAGAGCGTATGGTTCTAGCCAGCACGCACAGAACGTGTCAGCGGAACTGCCCTCAATCGTTCAAATGCCGGTCCACGTGGAACTCCCCCGGATGTTCCGGTGCTCAGATAGACGGCGGAACATCCTCCGTCATCCTTCAGGTAGTCTCACTGGCCAATTCCTGGGGAACTCTGGGGTCAAGTCTGGAGGACCCCACCGTCCACCGGAGTGGTTAGCCGACCAACCCTCAAGTACTATAAAGTAGCTTCGCAACCGTTTCACGAAGAATCTGCACCTCAACGCAGAGCCCCTGGCGGTTGCAGTCGAGGCATCACTCCCATCGCATCGACTTCATTGCCAATAAGACCACATATCCATCATGGCTACCTGGCGACATGCCTTCTCGCTATCTAAGGAAGAGCTCCGAAACAGCGAGCCTCCAGGAACGGTGCGACTAGTGGGTACGTACAATACGTCTCGCAATCGATCAGAACAACAGAAGATCTACATCGAAGATATCTAACCCGCGTTTCAGAGCATGAGCTACACCGTACCACAACCGGCACCACAGTGCTCGACAAAGACCACATCGTCCTGCTGCCAAAGCCCTCACGCAGCCCAGCAGACCCCCTGAACTGGTCAGCCGCGCGCCGATGGGCGATTCTATTAACTATGTGCTTCTACGCACTCGCCGCCGATTTTGCCGCTGGCGCTGTCGCCCCAGCGATCCCTATCATGGCGTACCAATTCGTGCCTCACACGCCGACTAGCAAGCTCACGCAGCTCGTAGCTGTAAGTTGGCACGCGCGTGTAACCTACCGGCCAAATGAGCCAGAGCTGACAGTTGACGCGTGGAAAATAGCTTTCAACTCTGTTCCTGGGCACTTCCAACATTTTCTGGGTGCCGCTTGGCAATATCTTCGGCCGCAGACCGATTTTGATCGTTTCGATGGTTTTCCTTGTTTTGACGTCCGTGTGGTGCGGCCTTGCTGAGGGTTTCCCGTCTCTGCTCGCGGCGAGAGCGATGCAGGGCTTTTCCAGTGGCCCTGTCTACACTTTCGCCCCAGAGATTACAGGTGATATCTTCTTCCACCACGAGCGCGGCAGGGCTATGGTTGCCTACACCATGTGTCTCGCCGCCGGCCCGTTCATCGCCGGCGTTTCCGGCGGCTACATCGCCGCTGCGCTGGGCTACCGCTGGTTGTTCTGGATCAGCGCGATTCTTGCAGGCGCGACTCTCGTCTTGGAAGTCTTCATCGTCCCAGAGACGCTGTTTGATCGCGAGCACCATCTTAGACTAGATGACGACGAAGGCAATGCAACTTCTGCAGGCTTGAAAGACGACACCACGACCAAGGAGAACATCGCTGAGGCCGACAGACCAGCCCGACCCTCATGGTCGTACGCTCAGAGCCTCAAGCTCGGCATGTACAGAGGTAACATCGGCCACCACTTCCTCGCGCCGTGGCTGTCGCTCGCCTTCCCTGGTACGTGGGTGGTCATGTTGTTGTACGGCGGCCTTGTCGCCGCAATCGTTACAACCGCCACCGTCGGACCGATATTCCTCTCTCAGCCGCCGTACCTCTGGGGAGCGGATGTGGGCCTCATCAACTTCGGCGGTCTTGTCGGCGTGGTCGTCGGTGGCGCCGTCACTTACTTCACCGCAGATTGGCTGGTGACCATGTCCGCAAAACGCAACTCGAGCGGCACTTCGGAGCCCGAGACCCGTCTGGTGGCAATGTTCCCGGGAATCTTCCTCGCGGTCACTGGACTGTGGACATTCGGCTTCTGCGCGGAAAACCCTAATCCCAATGCTTGGGCTGGGCTTGCTGTGGGTGGTGGTATGATCACCGCTGCGACTACCATTGTGCCGTCGATCGGGTTCAACTACGTATGCATGCTCTTCCCCTTCTCATTGGAGTATCGAAGAATTAACAAGTCCCCAGATCATCGACTCCTACAAGCCAGTGCACGGCGACTGCTTCGTCATGACGACCATCGTCCGCGCCATCATCTCTTTCGCATGGACATTCTTCGTCGCCGACTGGGTCATCCATGACGGCGCGGCACTGGTGTTCGGCATCTTTGGCATGATCATGGGAGTGTTTGGTTTGTTGGCGATTCCGTTGTGGCTCTTTGGCAAGCGTATGAGGATTGCCACGGCCAAGTACCTACCTGCGACAATTTAAGTTGGTAGTGCTATAGCTTGGATCGTGAGACTCGCTCGACGATGTAGTTGCACAGTCCTTAATGGTACATTTTGCTCTGTTGAATCCTTGTTCTAGATTATCTGACTGTCGTTATGAATGTTCAGACGATGAGCAGGCCTTCGAATCAATACTGTGACCCATATGAGAAGTCAGTGAGCGACATTGCAAAGTTAGAGTCTACACACAATACCGTGGTAAATGATAACGTCCTGTCCAAAACATCAGAAGCAAAAAACATCATGGTATACGAATATGAGAGCGAGCAAGCAGTTAAGCCAGCCTAATAATCTAACTCCAATCAACTCTACCTCAAACAGCAATAGCCCTTCCCTCCCTCCACGATCCAATCGTGAATTGGCTGTTGCACATATTCGTCAACTCCCAAGTCTCAGCTCCCAACCTGCCCTTCTCCTCCGCCTCGTCCGCCCACGCCCCAGCAGCGCCCGCCACAAAGCACGCCGCCATGAAGTGGTCATCGGTGGCGTGCGCGTCTCGGTACTGCGGGTGCTTCATCAGCCTGGTAATCGCACGCCTGAGAGCCGGACCGCGGTTGTTGGCAAAGCAGTCCTCGACGCTCTGTCTGAACTCCAGCGCCCAGCCCTCGGGCGCCGTCTCCTGCGCGAAGCTGTCTCTGTACTTGAGCATGGGCGCCCAGCGGTTGCGGTAGAGGTTGTGCACTGCGCCGCCGGTGCCGATGATCAGGTAACCCTGCTCGCGCAGCGAGCGCACGGCGCTGCCGACGCGCATGTGGAGGTGGGGGTCGAAGCGGGCGTTCATGGAGATGAGGGTTGTGGGCGGGCACTTGTTGGGGAACATGCGGATGAGGATGAGGTAGGTGTCGTGGATCCACTCGAAAGTCGGGTTCGGGCGAGCCTTGAAGCCGGCATCGTTGAGGATGGAGAGCACGCGCTCACCGGTGGCGAGGTCGGGTTCGAGCTTGTAGTCGACGTATTTGGAAGGGTGGACGTAGGCGACGGGAGATTTGCCTGGGCTGGGGTTCATGGCGACGTCGATGGTGTTTTCGCCGACGGAGTCCCAGTGGGCGCCCATCATGATCACGCCTTTGATGTTGTTGGCGAGGGCTGCGTCGCCGCAGGCTTTCCAGTAGTCTGCTGATTCGGACTCTTCGCCCAGCATCATGGTCGAGCCATGGGAGAAGAAGTGAACTGGTGTTAGAGCTGGAATGTCATGTTAGCATAATTTCATACACGACTTGATTGTGATCTTCCATACGCATCGTTGTTTGTGATATGTGAATGTGATTTGATTGTTGTCGACTCTTGTACCAGTCAATCAATGGACCATGTGAAAACAAAGAGCATGCACAAGCGTTTCGGGCCAGTATACAATAATAGCTCGGCCTCGCCTCAAGTGGCGCGGTACTCAAGAGGATCCGATGGATCCGCCCCCATGGAGGGGGGCGGAGACGATGGACTTAGGGTTCGTCCATCTGTTCCTGCTAGATTGCAATTGCACGCCTTGGGCTTCCGGTGGCGTGAAGTGGATTCCGAAAGCGAGTGCGAGCAGCATCCGAGGTGGAGGAAAAGCAATTAGATGGCCAGACTCTCGAATTACCTTTTTGCCCATGCACAGCATGAGCTTTGCCTGGGATGTAGATAAGACTGATGACTTTGACATGTGAATCCTCTCACGGCAGTTGCGGTGTTGTTGGTATGTGAAAGTTTTGGAGGTGGCCGCCGTTTCGCGTGCGCTTACATTTGGTCACAAGGTGGGCAGGGTTAGGGTCAGTAGATTCGATGCATAACCTCGGCGTGCATGTACGTGCCGACACAAATCATACACCTTCATATAAGTACATGCATACATGTGCGTTTCAAAAGACTGTGGAGGAGCAGCACAACGGGTGGAGACACGATATGAAAGCCGATCAATTGAAAGTCAAGTTGCTGACCGCAACAAATGCATATATGCCATTATCCTCGCTATAACATGCCACAAAATCATTCAATACGCTCAGCACCGCTGACATCGCTGACACGCTGCGCCCTTACAACCTTCGCCTCCTCCACACCATAAATAGGCATCTCCGCTAGCCCCTTCGCAACATTGTGAATAGTCGGCAGACTCTGCCAGTCGCGAGCTTCGAACTTCGCTGACGCAGTGGAAGTTGTCAAGATCTCTGGCTCGGAAGCAGGCTTGGGATTCGGGATGAAGACTGCGTATTCGGCATCGACCTTTCCAGGCTGACCGACGGCAGGCACGTAGCGGTATGCGAATTGCCCTTGCTCTGGAGGTGGGGGTGGAGGGCCGGGCATGCGTTGTGCTGGTTCGGCGCTTGCGGCAGGAGGAGGCGGTGGTGTTGAGAGGCCAGATACCTTGATCTCTCCGAACTGAGCGCCGCGCCATGCGAGGACGATGCTTGCTTCGTTGCCTTGTACTTGTGCTGAGATGTCACAGAAGAGTTTGGGCATGCCAAGTTCGTCGCGGCCCGTGATGATCGGATCGGCCAAGTTTTCGAAAAGTACTGCTAGGTAGGTACCGAAGATTTTTGAGCCATCACGCTTGGTGTAGTTGATGCCGTGGATGTACAAGCCAGAGTGGCTGTATCCTCCACCTCCAAGCCACGTCATGCCGTCGAGGGTAGTGGTGCTGATGCTGGCCGAAGCCAAAGTGCCAGGGCTTGTGAAAGCGAAGCCTGGAGGCAAAAGATTCTCCAAATATGTGCGAGAGGTCTTGAAGCGAACGGAGATGGTCTCTGAAGTCTCAGGCTTAGCCTGACGGAGGCTCTGTATGTCGCTGTGGGAAGGGCTGAGACCAAGAGGACGACGCGGACCAGGACTAGGACCAAAGCCGAAAGGACTACGGAAGCGTGTTGTGGGATCTTGCAAATCGAGTGATTGGCGCAGCTTGTTAGTGGCGAAGTCGTATGCATCGTGGCCAAAGTTGTACTTCTGGTACTCCATCATATCGAGTTTCTTGCCTTCAGCGGCAAGCTCACCAGCATCCTTGCCCGCGGTCCTTGTGAAGTCTTGGATCTTGTGTGCACGCTCATAGCGACATTCGTTGTAGAGCCTGAGTCGCTCAGGAATTTCGTGTCTTGTTGTGCCCAGAGGAAGAAGTGCACCGAGAGCAACGGCGTCTTCGATAGCTTGTCCTCCGCCTTGACCTTGGTGTGGCAGGAATGGGTGTGCTGCGTCTCCGAGCAGAGCCAATCTTTCGTGTACGAAGGTCGGCAGCTTCTCCATATCGAGAAGCTTCCAGACTTTGGGGTCCTCTGCCTTCTCGATGATCGTACGGACAGCTTCATTGAAATTCTGGTAGATGGTGAGCATGCGTTCCTTGCTACCAGTCTGCTGCCATCCAGCTGTAAAAGTTGTCAGCATCAATCCTATCGAAGTCGATTTGCCTGTCAGGAGCACAACGTACCTTCATCGCTAGTATCCGCCTGTGACTCCACGCTGGGATGGATGCACACAAAGTTCATCATGGTGTTGTTGATGCAAGGGTACATGATGACTCTGCGATCTTCTCCGATCCACATTGTCAACGTGCTGGGCTTGAGGACATCAGCCGTCTTGGGGTCGCCTTCCAGTGACTCTCTGGGGATGAGGAAACGGAAAGCGCTCTTGCCACTGTCGAAAGCCTTGAGGTCGCCGCCAGGAATGCAAGCACGTGCTCTCGAATGCACGCCGTCTGCACCGATCAGAAGATCGCCATGGAACTCGGTGCCATTCTCCAATACAATAGTAGCATTTGCGGCGTCTAGTTTCTGTACACGGCTGGCGAGGTGGAGCTTTGCCGCGGGTCCTTTGCCATTCGGATCGAGGGCCATCTCGCGCAGGGCTGTGTGAAGGTGCGCTCTGTGGACAAGATGCCATGGGTGAGCCCAGAGCTTCTCGCCCATCTTTTTGGCTGGAATGTGGTATTTGAGCTGGCCATTGTGAGGCAGGTATTCGATCACATCTGTGCATTCGACTCCACCGATGTCTTCTGCGAAGAGGCCCATTCGGCGGAGTAGGCCATTGCAGTTGGAGGCAAGGTGGATGGCCGCCCCAGTTTCTTGGGAAAGCTTCGACTGCTCGAAGATTTCGACCTGGTGGCCTTGTTGTCTTAGGGTGATGGCAGCAGTGAGGCCTCCAATACCAGCGCCGGCGACCAGCACGTGCAGGGGCTTGAGGGTGTTTTCGGCCGGCATGTCTCCCATTGTGTGATTGTCGTTAGAGCCAAGGGAGAAGAGTTCGCAACTTTCTTCTAAAGACAAGAACCGCGGAACTGCCCTCAGTCTTGCAGGAAGGATGGTCGGCGTCTAATGCTGGACAGATCGCATGCAGTTAGGGCATCGGTTACCTCCAGCCGGTACACACCCACTCTGCCATCGCGTCCGGACGATACTGTTACCGTATCACCGTGCATGGCGGTTCTCAGCTCCACATGGTTTGCATCCGGACGCGGGCTAGGAGGTAGACTGCATGCGCAGAAGGCTGAAGAAAGCGTGGTCTCGCGTGTCCACACGCCACAATGCATTTCCACCTCTGCCCCTCAAAGCAAGCCCCGCCCCCTCACATCCGACAACCTTGTGCCCCTCCAAGCGTTTGCCACCCACTCTCTTCCGTCTCGTCACCAGGAACACCACGGAAACTCAAATCGCCATCACGAATACACCATCCGGCCAGTGTGGAGTCACCATGGACCGAATGTAGCAAGCATGTCGGGCACGCGATCCAGGACGGTTGCGCAAAATATTATCGGCCGCAGCTTTCTATTCTTCGACTCGCCCGACTCACCATACCACGACTGAAGACCAGAATCCAGCAAGATGCCTAACAAAATCCAAGACCTGCACAAGGTAGACACGGACAGTTTCCCGTACATCTTTGAACAAAATGCCACAGTCGAGCTGAAGACATCCGCCGGCCTGGTGCGAGTCAACGTCTTCCGCCCCAAGACCGACGAGAAGGTGCCTGTCTTGTGCACCTACGGTCCTTACGGCAAGGATATTCCTTATGCAGAGTGAGCATTGTACTCCTCTCTCCACGCCATGAACCAATGCTAACAATCCTTACAGCTTCCACGCAAAGTCATTCTCAGAAGTCAACCCCAATCAAAAGTCCGAACACTCAGCATGGGAGACACCCGATCCTGGCTACTGGACCAAGAACGGTTACGCCATCGTGCGTGCGGATGAGCGTGGTTGTGGGCAAAGTACAGGTCTTCTCGACACAATGTCAAAAGGCACTTCCGAAGCTTTCTTCGACGTCGTAGAATGGGCCGCGTCTCAGCCATGGTCTTCTGGCAAAGTCGGTCTTCTCGGATGCTCATACTTTGCCGGAACACAATGGCGAGTTGCGGCTAGACAGCCTAAGGGTCTCTCTGCCATCATTCCTTGGGAAGGCATGAGCGACTACTACCGTGACCGCTGTCGTCACGGCGGTATTCTCAGCAACCAGTTCATTAGCTTCTGGTGGAACCGCCAGGTCATCACAAACCAGTACGGCCGTCCTGGTCGCAAGGCCGCCAACTGGGGCCCGGATACCATTGAAGGCGACTTGAGCCCAGAAGAGCTTGCCGCCAACCGCCAGGATCAGACAATCGACAATGTGAACAACAAGTTCCGCGATGATGAGTACTACGCTTCCAAAGAGTTCAACCTCGCCGATGTCAAGGTTCCTCTTCTCTCCGTTGCCAACTGGGGTGGCATTCTGCTGCATCTGCGTGGAAACGTGCAAGGCTACTTGCACGCTGGAAGCGACCTCAAGTACTTGCGCTTTATCACCGGTCGTCATGACCTGCCGCTTTACTACGACGAGGAAGTCGAACTTCAAAGAAGTTTCCTCGATGCTTTCTTGAAGGGCGACGACCGTGTTGGCTGGTCCGAGAAGGGCAAATTACCTCCCGTTGACATGGCATTGCGAAAGGGCGACGTCGGCTTCAACGATGCCGCCGCAGAGAAGGCCTACGAGCGTCGCACAGAGTCTGAGTGGCCAATCGCCAGGACAAAGTACATGCCTTACTACCTCACGCCTGACCTCGGCCTTTCTACATCCGCACCCTCCACCGCTAGCGAAAAGAAGGTATCATACAAGGCACTCGGCAAGCTGGACAACCCTCAGCTCGTGCAATTCACCACCGAGCCTTTCGCAGAAGAGACCGAAGTGACCGGCCATGTCGTCGCCCACCTCGCAGTGTCAGCCTCGAAGGCATCGTCAGAGCAACAGACCGAGCCCTCAGACATCGATCTCTTCCTCACACTCCGCCACATCTCACCAGAAGGAAAGGAAGTCTTCTACACCGGTACCGCTGGCGACCCCGTGCCTCTGACCAAAGGCTGGCTCCGTACAAGCCTGCGCAAGGTCGATGAGCAAAACCCTCGACACAGAGAGTGGCTCCCGCACCGCGAATACCGTAGCACCGACGTGCAAGAAGTCAAGGCCGACACCGTCTACGAAGTGGACGTCGAGGTCTGGCCTACAAATGTGGTGGTTGAGAAGGGCGGCAAGCTGGTGCTCGAAGTTTCCAGCGGTGATACGCAGGGCACTGGCATCTTCGGCCACAACCACCCCGAGGATCGCAGTGAGGATAAATTCGCGGGTCTGAACAACTTGCACTTCAGCGAGAAGCACAAGAACTATGTTGTGTTGCCTGTGATTCCGCCGAAGGCGTAGATGGTGGGTGTTATGTAGACAGCGCATCGAGAGCCATTGGATAAAGCTAAAAAATCGATTTTCCCACTCTTGCACCCGTACGATCTTGTTCGCGTGTACTTCTTGAACAACAATGTATCAAAACAATAGTGCACACTGTCTCGGTATCGTATGAACTCGATGGTCGAGTGCCACGGAGGCCGACACGCACTTATTCATTGACCGAAATAATCCCCAAAAAGCCGCCAGATACACTCAAGAATATCGCCACAAAGCACTTTATATATGGACACCTCCCTCTCACCAAATCCTACCACTCCCCACCAATCTTATACTTGAAGAAATCGCTGTTGAACCTCCCGCCCGTCGCCCGCCAGATCTGAGATGCAGATGCCATCATGAACACGCCTGTTGATTACCCAATCGTAAAAAGTCAGCAATCCATCCGGTCTCTCACATTCAATTCAGCCCAATGGAAGGAAACATTCATGATGATACTAACCACCAAACATAACCCTTACGAAATTCCTCTCGATCTCGTTCTGGTACGTCTCATGCTGCTCGTCGCGCTGGTCGACGGCGGCGCGGTAGGTGGGCACGCGGCGCCACGAGTCTTCCCAGCCTGCTGGATTGTTCGCTGGAGATGATGAGGAGGTTAGATGTTGGGCGTTAGGTGCGGGCGCAGCACTGGCTTCGCTCGCAGAGGGCTGGCTGTGGTGCAGGTCGTAGTCGGCGAGGTAGTTTGCCGTGGTGAGGATGCGGGCGTTGGAGGTTGTTGTTACGGACATTTTTTTATCGATGAGAATGTGTCGAGTGTTTCTTGGAAGGGATGTGGTTGTGTGCTTGGTGTCGAGAGAGCGAGAGCGAGAGAGAATCAGTAATTACCAGGTGACGACGTACTACCTTGATGCGACGAAGATGATAGGACCGCGATAGGATGTTGGACGCCTCAGCACATGCCGAAGAAGGAGCATCTGAGAGTTTGGGGTCCCCGCCGGATAGTGTGGACAAGTGATGATATGCTTGCGAATGGCCGTTTCGGATATGTGGGCAAGGGAGTGCCGGATGGGCTGGACCGCTCGATGTGGGCGAGCCGAGGAGGCCTTGGAGGCCGTTTCATATCGAGAAAGTGTATGTGATGTGCCGTGGTATAGCTTATTGTTGTCTACAGTGCTGGACGTAATTATCCACTCATTTGCTATCCGGTATCACATTGCATTTGTTTGGGATTGTTGCATCCTCATTTGATTTAATCATTCATCTATACCACAACAACCACAGCAACAACATCCATCTCCAATGGCCGACTCATTCGCCGAACTTCGCGCCGCTGCCATCGACGGCCGCACGCACAACATCTACTACCGTCAACACCAGCTGGAAGCCCTGCACACCGGCCTGATCAACCACGCGAGCGAGATCAAAGATGCCATCGCCGCGGACTACGGCCACTCGCCCGCAGAAGTCGCCATTGAAATCCACCTCGCCCTGTCGGCCCTGAAGCAGAGCTACGAGACATTGCAGCCAACCAAAACACACGCCGAGGAATACCTGTTGGCCTCTGGCAGCGATGCACCCACTGCTAGAGTCCCGGCTGGCATTGCATACATTGAGCCTTGCACACACACTCTGTTCTTCTCCGTCGTTGCGCCCTTGAGCGCAGCTATTGCCGCTGGCAGTTGTGCTATCGTCCTCGTGAGTGCTGGACCAGGTCCACTTCATCATTCATCACAAGAATATTGCTAACACTAAATCAGCTCGAGAACAACCTCCGAGCCCTCACCCGCGTCTTGCGCGAAACACTTAAGACTGCCCTCCACCCAGACACTTTCGCAATCGCCGCCTCGCCCATCCGCGACACAGCTATCCTCAACTCAGCAATTCACATCGACCAGAACGGCAGCGAGGATGTGCCAAGAACAAACCATCTGGCCTCGCCTTCGCACAGCAGGGCTTTCGCAGTCGTAGACCGCACATCAGACGTCAACACCGCCGCCAGAGAACTCGTCGCCGCAAGATTCGCCTTTGGTGGATCCAGCCCATACGCACCAGACCTCGTCCTCGTCAACGAGTTTGTGAAGCAGGACTTCCTGCAAGCAGTCGTCGACGAGACCCGTAAGCTCAGCTCCGCAGCAAAAATCTATGGCGACGCAAAGGGCAAGCCCAGCAGCGCAAGCCGCGTCAGCAGCTCCCTCGAAGCTCTCAAGAAAGTCGACTCCAGCCTGCAGACCATCATTCAAGAGTCCAATACAGTACTCGTCGAGCTGCCCACGAGACAAGCCGAGTTGCTTCAAGTCAAGACCGAAGCACCCATCCTCGCAGTCCACACCATCAAGAGTCTCGACGACGCCATCGACTTCATCAGCAGTGCCGACAGCGCGCCCGCGCTCGCAGCATACCACTTCGGCAACCCGCAGGTCGGAAAATACCTAGCGCAATTCGTGGACGCTCGCGTGTCTTTTGTCAACCAGGTCCCACGAGAACTCCTCGTTGGTCCCGCGCACCCTGCCTCGCACACCGCGGAGCCTTCAACGAGGTACACAGTCGACATGTTCACGCTGGCTAGACCCGCTTTCATCCAGCCAACAGCAACATCGTCAGAGATTGCCGCTATCATGTCCGCGGCAAACTCCTCGACGACGCAGAAGTTCCTGGAGCAAGCATTGTCGCCCTTGAAGGCTATGAAAAGGAAGCCCGGTGGTGGTGTCGGTATGTTCTTCCTGTCTTCCGACCTGACGATTCGTCCATTGCGTTTTGCTAACTTTCCGAAATACAGGCTTCTTCGAGCAAGGCTTCCTCATCAATGCCGGCATGATCCTCACCATCACCATCAGCGCCACGGCGGCGGGTACCATATGGCTGGTCAAGAATGGAAGGATTCCGTCTTGGGGGTTCAGGATGTAGACCAGGTATCGCAGAATAGAGTAATCCGCGGAGGCAAAGTAATACATTTTTCTTCTCACACTACCATGATTTTTCGTCAGCTCATATCTTCACGCATGGGCAGCGAATGATCGTTACTTTCCATTGAGAGGCCGGCTCAATTGTGAGTCTGCTGAAAGATAGTTGTACTGGTGCCAACGTACGCAGAACGGTGACATAAATGCTCTTGTCAATGAGTAGCGGTCTCCACCGCAGTTCTTTTCTTCGGCGCTCACTGCAAGAGTATCGTCGTAACACAGAACGACGATGTGCCCGCTCTTCCCAACGACCTCCACCATCCCTCACCACTCACTTCTTTGTCACATCCGTCCACCATCTTCTGCCCCCAAGCTTCTACTTTCACACACCGTATCCCGACACCCATCAAAACACCGCTGCGTCTGATCAAGGCCGTTGTAGGCGCCCTTGGAAGCGTACGGGGTGGTGGTTTCGATAGCATTTTAATGGTGCCCGCCGCATTTTCCCCGGCGAAGGTTCCAGGTACCACAGCACAGTGAAAGGAGAGCCCAAGTATGGCCTCGATTGCATTTACGGTCGATTTCTCTTTAGCCAAGTCTCTAGATACCATGAATGAAATGGAATGCCTGTAACATGCCTTTATGATCGCCAGCGTTCACTTCTCTCGCTAACGTCTTGCGTCCTATGGCAGATGTATGCCGTGGAGGATACGAGCACAATTCAACGGCAGCCATCGCAACACACGCATATGGTCTCTCAGATCGTACGGCCGGTTCAAGCATGCCTCTCTCACATCCGCTCCTTCATCGCTCACCGTCCATCTCTGCCTCGATAGAACCCCTCCATCTCCGCCCGCTGCTCCCGCCACATCGCCTTCAAGAAGGGATCGTGGCTGGGATCGCCGTCCCAATACTTCGCGTGGAAACTCCTCGCGCCGCCCCGCCAGTCCTTCTCCGTCGGCCAGTTCACGTTCCACCCGTACCACAGCGGTTTCCACGGCATGTTGCCCTCGCGCCGGTGCGCGTAGTTGAGCAGGTTCTGCTCCGGGAAGCCCGGGTCGAAGCGGCCGGGGAGTTTGAGCAGCGAGACGTAGTAGTCGAAGAGCACGCGGGAAGGCGTGAAGACGAAGAAGCCGCAGTTGAGGTAGTTGGCGTCCGTCGGCGGCGGCCACGGGTGCTCGTAGCCGAAGAAGTCGGCGTGCGTGGCGAGCATGTAGGTGCGCGGCAGCGCGGCCTCGTCGTCTTTGATGGCTTCCGGGTTGGCGAGCGTGGACTGGGTCAGGGTGGCTTCGTCGTAGAAGACGCCGTCGAGCGGCGCGGTGACGAGGTGGTCGGCGTCGATGAACAGGATCTTGCTCCACTCGGTCATCTGGAAGAGGCGCAGCTTCGCGAGGACGTCTGCCCAGCGCGCTGAACCCGGGTGTACCCAGTCTGCTTCCAAACGGTCGACCACGCGGATAATGGCGCCGTCTTTCTCCAGCTGGGCTCGCTTGCGCTTGGAGACATCCTCCGTGCACATGACGATGAACGGGATGGAATTGTTCGTGCCCGCGCTGCGCGAGTGCAGCAGTTGGTAGGCCAGGACCCTCGTGCCTAGGTAGTATCCATCGTCTTCGTCGTTGATGGCTTCGCTCTCGGCATCAGACTCTTTCTTGTCGGCGTTGGCGTTTGCCGCCAGGAAGGTTGCGAAGGCGACTTTGGGCGCTTGAACTCCGTTCTGGCGGTGACGGCCATGACTGCCCGGCGCATTCGGAATCAGCGAGTGCCAGTGTGAAGATTTGATGGTGAGCGTGACGAGAGCGGACGCCAGGAAGAGGAAAATGAAAAGAGCGACGGTCCGCGGATTTGTTGACATTTTAGCATTCGCGAGATGAGGTTCGCAACCTCAGCGCCTAGATTGAAAGGAAGTTATCGTGGCAATCATGCTGGAAAAAAGTATACGTGTAGACAAGTGGGTGGCATTCCAAGAAGCGTTGCGTGCATTGCGCAAGGGAGGCTCTTTCGTGAAACCCTGGCTTCGTGGCTGATATGGACCCAGCTCAAGTGTGGCGCGCAACCAAGAGTCGCACGCGAGATAAGGAGACTATGCAGTGAAGAATAGCGATAGATAGTGACATCTTGCGTATACCAGTTCAGCAAAAACCCCTCGGGACATGGAAAACGGAGGCCGAAGGCACCCATCGAGCCTGGGCTTACGGATGGGTGTGGAAGTCTTGAACGCAATGCTTACAACGGCAAATCTCATTCTACCTGCAACAAAGCATCGTCAGCAAGGACCGATGACTGCAAAGCAAGAGCTGCTCACGGTCGTCGATCCAAAACAACCCCGACGAGCGTCCCCGTTCAGCCATCACAAGCAAAACAGCAGTAGGAACAACTTGGCCATGCTCAAAATGCTCCATTCTCGAGATACCAGAGAGTGATACCAAAAGCGGTGCGTGTACGTGATCGAAAAAAAAAGAATATCTTACATGGATTCTGCCAAGGCTACCTACCATATCTTACACCAAACCAGCAAAAAACCAGAGTCAGTCTTATCCGAAGTGCTGTTAAACTGGGGAAACCCGGCGTCGCGTTCCCAGGGTTCATTAAGGGCGTCCCCAAACTCGAACCCACGACCTCTCCGTATTGGGTGTAGGCCAATGTCCGTTTGGAGCCAGATAGCGATCCGTCGACCCACTTCACAGCAATCTCCAACTGCGACATTGCACCCAAAGGGAGAGGCAATGACTTCGAGTGACTGGAGCCTTTTTTTGGGCATTAAATAGGTTGAGCTCGAAGTCTGTCCTTCCTGGCGCGACGCGCTGAGCGGCTGCAGCAGGAAGCAAGCCAGCACGCAGCAGCGAAGACCTCGTCGCCACCTCACTCACCCACCAACTTTTTCCTCGCGGCAAAGAAGTAGTTGCCATATCCCTCACTGCCTTGCACTTCTTTCCAGCCAAATCCAGGCACATATACCACGCCCATCACCTGCCAGTTCTCAAGATCTGGCTGCTTGTCCGCCCACGCCTTCATCTCGTAAGGCTGAATGTACTGGTTCCAATCGTGTGTTCCCCTGGGCACCATGCGCAACACCTCTTCCGCCATGAACTTGGTCGTGAACCAGCTGGTTCCTGTGCGCGCGATCGTGGAGCCGATGAACCAGCCGCCGGGCTTCAGATGCTGCAGGATGGAGCGCAGGAACGGTGCGGGCTGCTGGATATGCTCGATCACTTCGAAGAGAGAGACAATGTCAAAGCCTTCTTCTGGAGTCTTGGGCAAGGGAAGCGCCTCAATGGGGATGTTGTGGTATGTGAGGCGGCCGGGCTCCATGAGGAGAGGATCGGTACGCTGGTGACGCTTTGCGACTGCGATGACTTCGGGCGTGGGATCGACGGCGGTGACGGAATGTGTTGTCACCAGGCGCGCGGCAGACTCTGCGAAGATGCCTCCTCCGCAGCCGATATCGAGGTATCTGCGCTTGTGGCCCGGCGGAAGGGGTGGCCCAGTGCTCAAGCAGCGGTTGATGAAAGGGTGTCGGTGCTGGTTCATGAGATGAAGGAGTCGACTGGAGCCTTGAGGGTCCCACCATTCCGAGGCCAGAGTGTTGAAGTGAGAGACTTCGGTCTCGTTGACAGAGCTTCCGACATGGCTCGCATTGGGAGGGTTCGAGTCGGTGGTGAGGGTGCGGGCGGAGGGTGTGGTTCGCACGGCAGGGCTAATGGCGGCGCGGAGAGATGACTGTGTCGCTACCAGCCTCCGTAAAGGAGCTGGTAATGAGAAAAGAGTGTTTGGAGGCATCGTGGGTGCTGATTCTTGGTATTCACAGCATTTCTTGCGGACATAGTCGTCGATGTGAAGTCCAGCCTCGGCTTGCTAGCGTCCGAACTTCTGGCCCGCCAAGCAAGTCTGGAAGCAAACCCTACTACAGTACTCCTGTCCTTCGGTGCCCTGACACTCGCCGAGTACCCTGCTCTATACAACCACCTTCATTTCGACCTACATCCTCCATGTCTTGTGACCATACGCGTGAGTTGCTCGGGTATGCAACCGGATCATCCCCAAGCCCTACCTGAACCTGGCTACTGGAGCACTCCGCAGCTCATGCGATGCGATGCACGCAAGCATCCCAAACAAAACACCAACAAGCGATGTGACAGAGATGCTCAGACCAGATGTGACTACAAGCAGTCCTTCTGCTTCCTCCCTCGCCGACATACGACATCGTGATCACATCTGAGGCATGTTGCAAGCGAGGACTGACTGTGCATCTGCTTGAGAGCTGCGGTAGGCCGAAATTGGGTGAATCTGCTTGTTCTAACATCACCGATCAGAGTAATCTTGATAGGGAATATCCCGCTTGCTCAACTTGGAGGGTGCCAGTGGGTCTCACGTCTCATCCAAAGTCGCCAGAGCATCCACTCGGCCCGAAACCCGACACCCCGGACGTGGAGGGGAACACAGTCTAACGGCATGCTCTCATGTACCATCGGTGCATCAACGCATCAGTGCATCGTCAGTCGCTTCTGGCACGGTCAGCTGGTTTCTTCGCTATTCTTTTCGCCAAGTGCAGCTCGCTTAAGCTTGACAAGAGTCTCGCAAGCGAGACATCACATCGATAGATGCATTTCCGCGGCCTAATATTAGCACCCATCACTCTGCGACGATTCAAACATCGGTCTGCCATAGGATCAATCGAGATACACACTCTACGGAGGTAGAGGCATTGTCGCGCAATCCCGCAATAATCCCAAGTACCTGGAACCGAATCACTTCCCTGCAAGTGCTCAGTCATCTGTGCGGAGCTTTGGACCGGACCGCATAAAGGCCGAAAATCGGATCACCTCGGCCGTGCTCTTGTACTTGCACCGCCAGTGGTGAAGCCGGAAATCCGAGTCGGGGATGAGTGCTCGCATGCCTAAACGCCTGAACGCTTATTGCGCCAACGTTTGTCCCAGGGTTGTGGGGGCGATGCCCACAGGGTCTCAAGGAGGTTTCCCCGTGGCGTGATACTTGGAATCTTCGAGTGGTCAAAGTGGCATGGACTGTGCAACCTGAGCCGCAAGCGCAATGCAAAGCGAGACACGACCGGAAATCGTTCAAGTCGGACCCAACCCAGGTTGTTCAACTCGGCCACAGCTTAGCGCTATTGCTGGCACATTGAGGAATACTCATTTGGGACTGTGTTCACATAGCGGAACAACGAGAAAGCCAACAGCTCTCCAAAGCGGAGCCGATAAGGGAACGACACGTGGCGGGTAGGCTCTAAACATGACATTCGCTTGCCAGAGTCACTTGGCAACATAGCCAACCAATCGTTGACGGGAACATGCTTCTTTACACATGGAAGTTCGTTTCACCTCTTGGTCTGCAAGTGCTCACAAGTCTGAATAACAGTACCCACTACCGTTATATCCGGCCAATGAGGTCCAGGCTCGATTGTAGATGGTTCATAATGCCACAGCTTACGTCTCGAGTGACCATCCTCACATGTGGTGGTGTCATGTACCGAAGTAGCTAGTCACGACGACTAAGCATAATGCGTCAAACGGCGTCTGACCATGGCCTCGGTACGATCGAGATCACGAAAGAGGATATTAAACACCGACTCAGCTCATGTTGACATTGTTCCAGCACGCCCACCATGCCCTGCCGGCTCCGCCTAGGAAGCTCTTTTGAAGAAGTCACAAGCACACTTGGCCTCGATCCCACCAACACAGACGATGTCAGAATCTACCATCTCATGCTGGTACCGCGAACACCCGACTGCACTGCACCCGCATCATCCTGTCATACTAATGTGAATCGTCAGCACGAAGCAGAACAAGGACGTCAACGACTTGTCCAGAACCGGGACGCTCTATTACCACAGTTCAGGCAAAACGCGATGGTGCAACCTCCCTTTCATCGATCGCAGATCGATTTCAAGTCCTTTTTACAGGAGACAAAGACGATCCACATGTTTGCATCTCCCGAGACTCGTGCGAAATACGACATGGCATGCGGTCCGAACAACACGAACGCCGCCATCAGTTGGCTACTCTGGCAAGCTCTGCGGCGAGGGGAGCAAAATGGCTAAAACGAGAATTATTCCTGCTGAGTCTCCGTGCGCTTTGGAAGATTGAGATTTGAGAGAGCGCTGTGATGATAGTGGGAGAATGTTGCTGGATCAAGTCGCGTGCGTCTCTCACCTCGTGGATCTCTTTGCCGGGCCTGCATAAATAGTCTGTTGCAGGACTCACTGGTCCTGGCCACCTTCCTAGTCCACACTACGGTGCCGTTGCGGTGTAGTCATTGTTGCTTGGATTGTGCTCACACGGCCCGAGCGCGATAGGAGAAGTTTTACTTTGCATTATTGGAAACTACTGTACATGTTCGTACCTCACTCTTGCATCATTTCCGTCTTTAGTTTGCAGCTCACGGTTGGCAATCACAGGCCGGACGCGGCTAAACTGCTACGCGGGGTCGGGAGCAAACTCCGATGCCGATTGCTAATTGCTCGCTGTTGTCCAACACTGCTTGTTTCTCTAGGGGAGTCAACGCCCCATCATTGTAAATTCCATACAGTTGTACCTCATGTATAATGTCCCCAAGAGATGCCATGAACTCGTACCCTACAGTCTCCGAAACCCAACTTCCGACGCGCAGACGAAGAGAGAATTTGACCGCCGTGGCCTGCTCTGCTTGTCGGCAGTCGAAACTCAAGGTTTGCCCTCATTGTCGGCCCGGTGCTGGTGTATTATTAAGCCTATACTGACTAGGGAATTTAGTGTGATGGATCTAAACCTATATGTCGGAGCTGTAGCCGACGTTCAAAGGAATGTGTATACGACGCGGAAAAAAGCAGATACCAGTCGCTTGTCGAACGATTGCAGCAGGCGCAAGACCGTGTGAAGGAAGTTGAGGAATCCCGAGAAGCACTACGCCAAATTTTCCATGCTATCGACTTCGACATCGGGATCACGAGGAAAGGTGAGTGTTATGTACTCGGAGGTTCAAATCGACGCACCGACTTATAGGCACCTACTATTCCCTAACCTTTACACTGACATAGCCCACCGACGACAGAGCTAAGTCACCATGACGGACTATTTGACGCTAGCCACCACTTGTCGGGGACTGGCGTCTCTGTGCTCAGGACCTCGATCGTGTCGCCAAAAGGCTGGACAGAGCTTTGTCGGATGTTCCGCTTGCACTACGCAAGTGATCTTTCATTCGTACACCTCCCAACGCTTGTTGACCCGTACATTGCGGCTGCACACCACGGCTGGTATCGCAACAGCGACGGACATGCTCTCGATACGACACAACCACCACTACCAGGCTCATGCGGATTGATCCTGGCATTCCTGGCACTGACGTTACGGCACTGCCAACAAAGGGTGCGTGAGTTTCTTGTGCCTCATGCACACGATCTCGATAATGCCACAGCCCTTTCGGCGTACTTCGCCGTCCTCGCAAAGCGTTGCCTCACATCAGACGACACTGACTGGTCTGTCGCGGATATCGAAGGAGTACAGGTGCGACTGATGCTGGCCTCGTACGACTGGTCGCTGGGCAGAAGCCAGCCGGCACGACTATTACTCTCTGAAGCTGTCTCGTTGGCGGGCGACCTTGGGCTTCTTCCAGATTACCGTGTGAAACGTGCGTCGAGCTCGATTTCCGTTGCGATGGCGTTCGAGGCGGAGTCGATGGGCATAAATCTGAGATCTGCAGGAGGAAATGATGACCAGCTGGATCATGGATACCACGCGGAAGCCGTCCGGCGAACGACCTGGAGTCTGTTACTCCTGGATACCGAGTACGCACTCGGGCAACATCGCTCCAAGATCATCTCTACGACCGACAACTTTCCTCCGCTTCCCGGAACTGAAGCCACCTTTGTAGAGAGTGCATCAATGGCTACTCTACAGGGGCGCGAGCTTGTGACTGGTTGGCTGGGACAGCAAATGCCTGTGCTTGACAATACACAGCCTCGTTCGGCGTCGCATCGTTCTGCATCATTTTCGATAGACTGTCGGCCGCCGCTCACGCCGTCGATCAGCTCGAGTTCCAGCAACAGTCTTCCCACCTTGGCGGACGACAGTATCCTCGGCTACTACATACATTATGTACGCCTCTTGCATAGCATCCATGTATGGGCTCATTCAACACCTTGGAGGTTCGTATCAACCATCTTTGGAGCTGATCTTCACTAACGTGACGACGCTGGCAGCAATGAGAAACATCCTCCTTGGCACAAGTCCTGCAGCTGGAACGCTTTATTACGACGCCTGCTGACGATCAACAAAAGCTTGCCTGCACACTCGCGGCTTACAACATTCAATACTCTCGACCACGCAAAGGACTGCACAGCCGCCCAGTACTTCACTATGCACATTGCAAGGCTGCTGTGCCAGATGGCCCTTCATTGGGAATGCCTCCCGTTCCTCCCACTCAGATATACACACGCCGCAGGATCGCAGCGACTGAGAAGCTTTTGTCACGAAAGCGCAGAAGCGCCAGTCGGCTTCTGGAAAAGCAGCGCTCGCGAGCTCTTTGGAGCGGCCCGATCTGTCTTGGATCTCGCCGCGGAAGCCCGGGAAGCTGGATGTCTGACCATGAGCGGGCTGGCACTGTACGGAATCTACTGTGCAAAATTCGTCGAGGTCTATGCCAAGGCGTTCCCGTGGATGGACCCCGACTACACTTCGCCAGACGAACAGAGCGGCGGAGTCGGCAGCCATGGAAAGCGATCTACTTCTCTTGTCCACAGGCCGCATCTCAGCTACATGGCGGAGATCCAGGGGATCAACAAAACTCTGCGCATTGCAGAGCAGTGGGTCGAGACCATCGATTCGGTCGCTAGCTACTTTGACACTTTCAAACAAGACTTTGCTGCGAGTGTTGCGCTGAGGCGCCCCAGCTTGGATGAGGTTGGCGACGACCGTCGAGCGGCGAGATGTCTGCGGGAGGGCGGCCCGGGAGAGGGAGATGAGGAGTTTGAGCTGTTTAGACATCGGCTGTGCGATTATGGCAAACTATGACTAAAGAATGTTATGATCACGGAAATGCACCGCCTTGAGCCCTAGATAACTCGACCGCAGACTCACAAGTACTGACGTCCCCGGCTTGACACCGTTTGTGGCAAGCGGCGCATTTCCAATGCCTGTTCACTGGTTTGAAGATTCCCCAAACATTACCATTTCCACATGCAACGTCCAACGGAATGTAGAATCGTTCGACGAGTACGGGCGAAATCTTTTCAGATGGTCGGAGGAGATAACGTGTACGTCGCCGCCGGCTATTGTGGTGCCTGTACTCTTGCTTGAGCAAGCGAAAGCGTGTAGCCAACGGGCCCTCGAGCGCACTGAAAACATGCTTTGCCACGGTATCATGATTCACAGCTTTTCGGTCTACCTCGTAAATGAAGATCCGATTGACTTCGTGCCAATGAGATTCGGCCGTCACGTAAAGCTCTTTGGGTTTTTCGTTGTATGTGGACGGTATTGCAAACCGAAGTAGTCGTGGTTTTCGCCGGGCCTCGTCGGGATTGCGGAGTCCTTTAAAGGATGCAAGAAAGACATTGAAGGATTCTTGCCACGCCTCTTTCAAACCAGGAATTTGTGCGTCTTGACAAGCGGCCCGGAAGTCTGCTTCAGTGAGAGGCGACGGCATTCGTACGTCGGGAGTGTTGACGACAAAGACACATATGCAAAGGTTCTGTTTTTCTGCAGCTGAAGGAACCCTGCAGGGTTGCCATTTGGGCGTGTCGGCAGTGGCTTGAGCCATGTGTGGAAAGTCCTCGAACGATCCTGCAGAATTTATTAGCCAACAGACACCTGATAGACGCTCAATAAGCCTGAAAATACCGAATGTTTGTTCTTGATGAGCCAAATTTACTGCAACAGGCGCGCTTTCAACTGCACCTTCCGGAGGCGGAGGAGACCGTGTGGCCGCTCTGAGGAGGGTTTCCTTTGTCCTTGAGGATACAGCGGCGACGGCTGCTTGATGCCCTTGGCACAAGAGCTTTGCAGCCGTAAGTCGGTCGTCCGGCACGACCTTGCTCAACAGGTCCTGAGACAAGAGAAGAGAGGTGCCCATGGCGGTAACATTGATGAATGGGTCTTTGCGCTTCTCGTAAATCTTATACCATTCATCTTTCTGGTCCCAGGTCACGGATCCTCGCTATACCGGCTTTGCATATTCACGTATCTTGGTTGGAGCATCATCAGGACTCGGAGCAGCCGCCCAAGCGGCGATCACAGATCGTGCGAAAACATCAAATGGTGCCTTTGGACAGACAGTGCCATAAATCCGCTTGTTGTTGAAAGCTCTTTCGCCACGTGGAACGAATGGATGGTTCGTGCTGGGCCCCGCCGAAAAGTCCTCTGTCTGTCACGGGCCAGGCCCGGGACATGCCTATAGTGCTGCTGTCCGTACAATGGCAGGTGTGCCGAGAGTCGGCTTCACCTGAGAGATCCGCTCTGAACCGCATTCGTAGCTCTTCGAGCTACGTCTTTGTCATAGAACCTGTCTGTAGGTTAGTCGTAGTGAACCGTATATATTCCTGTTCGCATCTACACCTACGCCCCGACCTCCGCCCGTGACATTACGTAGCTCCTACCTTTAGGTGTAGCTGCCGTGCAATGGCCGACTGGCCGAAGCCCCCTATCGTGCCGCGAGACTTGGAACACTTCCAGAGCCATGTCTCCGAGCACCCTGGCTCCTGGTTCGAATATCTGCAACTCTGCCACGAAGCAGCCGAAAATCTGTCGTCCGAAAACTGCGGCCTGCGTCAGACCGTGCAGGAAGCTGAGAAACAGCTTGCCTCTAAGATCAGCCAGGTAGAATTTCAACGCGAGGAGCACGATCGCCTCACCGATCGTCTCCAAAGTAAACTTGCCACCGCCGAGGCTGAGAAGTTGAACGCTCTAGCCGCTGCTGCTCCCATCGTAAAGACTCCCGAGACTCTTCCTCCGTCTGATGACGCCGCTGAGAATGCTCCAGCTGATGCTACGAGAGCGCCTGCGACTCCTGCTCCCGCACCTGAGGAACCACCCCGCCTGTCGGAACGAATCCCTGACCCCGACAAGTTCGTCGGAGACAGCAAAGACCTTAACCGTTTCGTCTCTCAAGTCTACCAGAAGCTGACCGTGAACCGTGACCGTTTCCGCACGTCGCAAGAGCGCATGACTTATGTCACCAGCCGCCTCTCTGGAAATGCCTATGCTCAGATTGCTCCGCATATCACTCTCGGCAATCACGACTTCACTGACTTTGAAGAGATACTGCGCTTGCTCGAGGTCGCCTTTGGTGACCCTGATCGTGTCCAGAATGCACAGAACGAGCTCTTCCGCCTCCGCCAGAGACAGTCAGACTTCAGCAGCTTCCACGCCGAATTCGAGCGCCTCTCTCTGGAAGGAGAGCTCCCCGAGATTGCTCGTGCTCCGTTACTTATGCAGAATATCTCGCGGGACCTCCACGAGATGCTACTGCACACCCCAGCCCCATCGAAAGATTACCGTCCCCTCGTCCGTCACCTACAGGAACTCGACAACCGACGCCGTCAGTTCTATCAGCGCACACAGGTCCCGCAAACCCGCATCAACCAACGTTCCGTGCCTTTCCCAGCCGTGCAACCTCAGCCAACACGCCCTGCTCCTCAAGTAAGCCACGAGAGCCGAAAGGAGACCCGCATCACTACCACGCAGCCCTCTAATTCGGGAGACGCGATGGACCTGAGCATCGTCCGCCGACGCTCTCGCCTCGACAGAGAGACTGGTGCGTGTTTCCGCTGCCACAAGATCGGACACCGCGTCCGAGATTGCCAGCTACCCGATAGTCGCCCGCAAGACGTGCAGAGGCGCGACGCCCTGGCCCGCGAGCTCAGATCGCTCGAACTCCGTCTCGAACGTCCGTATGCACGATGTCCCTCTCCGACCCCCCGATCGCCCTCGCCGTCTGGTGCTTCCGACTTCCTTGGTGATCGCGACGACTCGCGCGCCCGGTATCAGGAAAACGAGGCAAGCCTGGCGGAAGTCGTCTCCAGGCGCTAGGATCACGCAGAACGCCTCTGCCTGCTTCTGTGAACCCTGCAACGACCTTTTCTGACCCTGAATTTACCCTGCCTGTCAGGATTTCGAAGATGTCGATCTACGAGATGCCCGTCGACGCCGAGTACCAACGAGCCCGCTCGCCGAAACTGTTGACCACTGTGACCTCCGAACACTGTTCTGCCGAAACATACTCCCTGCTCGACACTGGTTGCGAGGGATACGCTTTTATGGACCGTACCTGGGCGGAAGAGCACCGTCTTCCGATCCATAACCTGCGCCGCCCGTTCAAGCTGTATGGCTTCGCCGATGAGGGCGAAGACGCCTGGACCATCCGACACTACACCCGTTGCGACTTGAAGACCGGAGATCACGTAGAGAAAGGGGTGCCTCTGTTTCTCACTCGCCTCGCACACTACCCGATCGTGCTCGGCACGCCCTGGCTTGAGAAGCACAATCCGACGACAGACTGGGCCGGTTCGACGATTGTGTTCCAAAGTGACTACTGCCGGAGCCACTGCAATATGCCTCACCGTCCGTCCACGATCCGAATGCATTCCCGAAATGTCAGTATCGACCGTGGCTCTCCCGACCGCCGCACAGCACTGCAGAAGATTGGTATCGAAGAAATCTCTTTGAACGCCTGCCGCAGATACGGCCGCCGCGGGTACAATCTGTTCATCGCGACGATTGAAGACATCGACCGCATTCTGTCGTCTTCGGAAGAAGAACATTTGAAATTACAGCTTCCCACGGCGTTACACGATTTCGCTGACGTGTTCTCGCCGCAGTTGGCCGACCGCTTGCCGCCACACCGCCCATATGACCACGATATCAAGCTCAAGGAAGGAGCAGAGCTTCCCTTCGGGCCCCTGTACGCCATGTCTCGAGAAGAGCTCAAGGCTCTACGAGAGTGGCTGGATGAGAACCTACGGAAGGGATTCATTCGGCCGAGCGCCTCGCCCGTAGCTTCGCCTGTTCTGTTCGTGAAGAAGCCGGGAGGAGGGCTCCGTCTCTGCATTGACTTCCGTGCACTGAACAATGTTAGCGTCAAAGACCGCTACCCGTTGCCGCTGACCACTGAGACTTTGAACAACTTGCAAGGCATGAAGTTCTTCACGAAGATTGATATCATCTCTGCGTTCAACAACGTCCGCATGAAGTCTGGCCAAGAATATCTGACCGCGTTCCGTACGCGATTCGGGCTGTTCGAGTCCCTCGTTATGCCGTTCGGGCTCACTGGTGCCCCTGCTACCTTCCAGAGATTCATCAATGATACCTTGCGAGAATATCTCGACCTGTTCTGCTCTGCATATCTCGACGACATCTTGATCTATAGCCGCACAGAAGAAGAGCACACCGCCCATGTCCGCGCGGTGCTGCAGAAACTACGAGATGCTGGGCTCTTCGCCAAGATGTCGAAGTGCGAGTTTTTCGTGCCAGAAACCAAGTTCCTTGGGATGATTGTCGGCCGAGATGGTATCCGCATGGACCCCGATAAGATCAAGACTGTTCGCGACTGGAAGTCACCTTCGTGCCTGACCGACGTCCAAGCTTTCATTGGATTCAGCAACTTCTACAGACGCTTCATCCGGGACTTTTCCAAGATCGTCGCACCCATGGTCGCGCTCACCCGCAAAGACACGCCGTTCTCCTGGGACCACGAATGCGAGCGCGCATTTCAAAAGCTGAAATCTGCCTTTGTAGACGCACCTATTCTCGCGCCCTTCGACTGGACGAAGGAAGTGATACTGGAAACTGACGCTTCCGACTACGTTTCTGCCGGAGTCCTTTCGCAGTATGACAGCGAGGGCGTCCTGCGACCCGTTGCCTTCTTCTCGAAGAAACACACGCCTGCCGAGTGCAATTACGAGATATACGACAAAGAGCTTCTGGCAATCATCCGCTGTTTTGAGGAATGGCGTCCCGAACTCGAGGGTAGCGAACTGCCCATCAGGATCCTCACGGACCACCGCAACCTGGAGTACTTCACGACGTCGAAACAGCTGAATCGCCGTCAAGCCCGCTGGTCTGAGCTGCTGTCGCGTTTCAACTTCAAGATCGTCTACCGACCCGGCAAACAAGGCGAAAAACCTGATGCTCTAACCAGGAGGTCAGAAGACATGCCTGAGGAGGGGGATGAGCGACTGCAACACCAAAGCCAAGTGGTTCTCAAGAGGGAGAATCTCGATAGGCCTGAAACCCAGACACCCGTTGCCTTGCAGAGAAGCGAGGAGATGCCGATTGATGTGCCGTCAAAGCCAAACGTGGACACGCCAAGGAAGAAAGTGTCGTTTTCTGAAGAAGCTACAACAATCATGCTGCCACCTGTCGAAGCAGAGCCCATTAAATTCGCGATCCACGTCCTGACAGAGAGCCGAGACGAAACGGAAGATGACAATCACGGACCTGAACCGCCCCTAAGAAGTACATCATCTGACCCAGAGAATTCGACCCTCACGCTACCAGAAGAGGTCCGAGAGCTGTTCGACAACGGCTACCGTTCGGACGACACCCTGCAAGGAATCCTGACCGCAGTCCGCACTGGAAAGACCCGCCACCCGAAGATCCAGCTATCCCAGTGTGAAACGAAACATGGCTATCTGTATTACCGTGGTCGCTTGTATGTTCCGGACGACGACGAGCTCTACGCCGAGCTCACCCGCTTGTGCCACGAGATACCAGCCGCTGGGCACCCCGGAAGAGCCAGGACCTACCAGCTGATGTCCCGGGACTACTACTGGCCAGGCATGAGTTTGTACGTACGCCGTTGGGTCAGGAACTGCCACATGTGTAGCCGCACGAAGCCAAACCGTCGAGGTCGCCAAGGCCTCCTGCAGCCGCTGCCGACACCCGAGCGCGCCTGGGACTACATCACGATGGACTTCATCACGTACCTGCCGAAATGCCAAGGATTCGACGCCATCCTCGTTGTCGTCGATCGCCTGACCAAACTGCGACACTACATCCCCTGTCATACCACAGATGGTGCCGAGGAGACCGCCCGACTGTTCACGCAGAATATCTTCCGTCTGCATGGCCGTCCTATAGACATCGTCTCAGACAGAGACGCCAAGTTCATGTCCGACTTCTGGCAACACCTGTCCCGTCGCCTGAAAATTAAAAGTTCACCATCGACCGCATACCACCCCGAGACCGATGGCCAGACAGAAAGGATGAACGCCATCCTCGAATGCCACCTTCGAAGCTATGTTTCCTATCTGCAGGACGATTGGGTAGAGTGGCTGCCGCTTGCCGAGTTCTCCGCCAACTCTATGTTCTCAGAAACCACGGGGATCTCGCCGTTCTTTGCCACTTATGGTTTCCAACCACGACTAGGCATCGAGCCGTACGACCAGACAACCATGCCCGCCAGCCGCGACGCCGAGAGCTTCGCCTCCGACATGAAATCGATCCTGGACCACCTGAAGGCCGAGACCGCCTTGGCTCAGAGCCGCTATGAAGAAGCCGCGAACCGCAGTCGTGTACCTGCTACGAAGTTCACCGTTGGCCAGGAAGTCTGGTTGGACGCCCGTAATCTCAAGACTCTTCGGCCGAAGAAGAAGTTGGATTGGAAGCACGTTGGTCCCTTCAGGATTGCTGCTGTCAACGGACCGTACACCTGCCGCCTTGAACTTCCTCCGTCCATGAAAGTTCACCCTGTCTTCAACGTCAATCTGCTTACACCTGCCGCCGCTGATCCGCATACCGGACAGCGACAAGCGCCACCGCCGCCGGTTGAAGTCAATGGCCTCGAACACTTCGAGGTCGAAGAGATCGTCGATTCGTTCACCGATCGCCGTGGCCGAGGAGGCAGACCACGCCTCCGCTATGTTATCAAATGGGCTGGCTATGACGTGCCAACCACAGAACCTGCTTGGTCAATCTGCGAAGACGTGCCTGGCATGGTACGCAACTTCCACCGCCGATACCCCGACAAACCTCGTCCGCAGACTATGCCGTGAGTATGGAAAGTGCCAGGAGTCACTTGCCTAGAAGGAGGGTAATGTCACGGGCCAGGCCCGGGACATGCCTATAGTGCTGCTGTCCGTACAATGGCAGGTGTGCCGAGAGTCGGCTTCACCTGAGAGATCCGCTCTGAACCGCATTCGTAGCTCTTCGAGCTACGTCTTTGTCATAGAACCTGTCTGTAGGTTAGTCGTAGTGAACCGTATATATTCCTGTTCGCATCTACACCTACGCCCCGACCTCCGCCCGTGACACTGTCCCATGTACAGGCAAGTCGTCACGTCCGGATCCACCGAAGTCGCTTTCGACCACTTGGTCTTCGCCACCGTGAGAACGAGACACTTGATCGTGACTTGAGACAATTGACCTTCTCCGGGCGGCTCGAACACCGACTAGCGCAGCGCTCTTTTCTGTGTCTGGTCGCCCGAAGCAATTTGGAGTTGTGCATATTGGAGACGTTGCCCTCCTAGTTCCTGCCAACGGAACGCATGGTATTACCCGTTGAGAGTCCCGATTACCAATCTGGTCAACAAATGCGCTCCAGTCTGACAAAGAGCGCTTCAAAGCGGTCTGTAGCAGACCAACAACTTCGGAACGGCGCTCAGCAGTGATGCCTGCGCTGTCAAGGCGGCTCAACAATCGGTCGAGGTAAGCCGCATCAAACAAGTGCCCGCCACTTATACAATCCCTCGCACGTTCGGTCAGATTGTCCACGGTCATTTTAGTCATCTTTTCGTCCCATTTATCCTGTGAGAGAATGGCGACGATGACGTCGTCTTGATCGACGTCGTTTCCAGTAGTAAGGACAATCCGAGGTGTCGGTACGACGACAAGCGGTGACATACGACCCATTGGTATAGCGGATCTTTCCTCCGCGGGATGCTCTAGTGCCGTTGTAGCGCCATCAACATGTTGCCGCTCTTGCCTGACTTGTACCCGGCTACCGCTCCCTTGCCCGGCAGAACGCCTGCCAAAATCCACGGCGGTGTTGGCCTTGAACAATCCTTCTTTCGATTTGTTGTTCGCGGCTTGTGCTCGTCTTTGTCGGTCGCTGGCTTTCGTGATGGCCGTGATCTTCGTGGGTCGCTCTGGTGCCAATTCGCCATCAGTTTTGCGCTTGGCTTCAACCCGCCGTTGGCTTTTAGTAGCCTTAGGCTGTGGCATGCTGCTGGTGTATCGCAGTCGGCGGGTCCGGTGACAAGCTCCGGCGGAAAGTACAACGGGGTGTGTGTGGTATCCAAAAACCAGGTACCGGCGATGAAATGGCAAGTTCGATGGAAGAAACACTCACCAGGCGATCATGTAGAAAGTGGCTGACACTGCTGCGAAACTAAGCAAAGCGTTTGAGTCAATGATGGGGGCAGGGCCCCATCTTCAGCCAAATTGCTGCTGCAAGCGGCCGATCTGGCCGACAACTTTGTGACAGCTCACATTCGGCCTGACCAATCCGGACTTTGCATGATGCGAGATTCTAAATCATTCCGACCTTCATCGTGGTGCCTGAGTGTGTAAAATAAGGCAAATAACTGTCCCCAACACGAACGTATCGATGCCGTCTTGCAGCTCGAGCCCAGCACCGGTGACTTAAGTCATGAAAGTAAAAATCACCATGCCACCGCTACCATGGAGAACGAATAAAGTGAAGAATTTCACAGCCTCAAAACGATGGAATTTCTAACTTCCTACTGCCTGACATCTTGGACCGCGATGACCCTGGTGAAACGACAGGAACTCCGGCTCCCAAGTTGACATGTGGCTCCGCAAAACTGACACACTCCATGGAGATTTTCCGGCCGAAAGATTGCCCAAATCTTACCGCGACCATTATCGAGTTCGAGCGGTATGTGAAATTGCTGCACCCATGGAGCACGTGACTGTTTCTGGAAGCGAAGGACGTACCGCATCCTGTCATCGTACAGCTCTGGTGACTCTTGTTGGAGGAGTTCATAAAATGCTGACGGGTCTGGGCTGCGAAGAGCCTTGGTCACTGACGCCACAACGGTGTTCTGATTGATATCGAACATCGTAACATCACAAGAGAAAACTCTTGGTCCCCACGAAAAGTGGAACCCGGCGCTGATACGCACGAACCCAAGCTCCGGAATTATGGTAGAGGGTAGAGAGAGGCCGGCCGAGTTTCGAGCCATAAACGCAGTTCTTGGTGTGCTGAATGTCGCGGTAAAGACATTACTGTTGCAACGGCTGACGCTGATGAGGCCCGGAATTTCGCGCTGTTGGAACGCCGCAAGTACATCAGCCTCCGTCGTTGCCGTTCCCGTGTTGGTGTCCGGCGTATTGACAATGTAGAGGCATGCAGGACTCTTGTCCTCGCGAGAGGCGGAAGGTACGTAACATGGTTGATCGATCGGCGTCAGCGAGGTTGCCTGGGTCAGGAATGGGAATTGTGGGAGTGCTATGGTCGTGCTTCTATCTGATCGGTCAGCACAAGACGTGGATTCATCGAGGCGCATGTAAGATACCAGTGGCGGCAACTTGACTGAAAGTGGACGGAAACGCTTTTGTCAAAGTTCTTGTATCGGCCTTGGATTGTTGGAGTCCATCCTGTCGGCGGGGTTGGAAAACATGGGAGTGTAGCTTGAGCTTCGCAAGCAAGCCTTGTGATCTGATGAGTTCGTTGCCTTTTTGAAAGATGTCGGGATCAGTGTGGCGGTTTTGATACAGAAGTTCTCATTCGGCTTTTTCGCGATGACTGCAAGGACGCCAGATAAGCATGGCTCGTTTACGAATTTTGATGGCGATGGCCTCGCTACCAGGTGCTGACATGCATGCGGATATCGCGCAACGAGCATAGACATCGAAACCCGTCCTTGGCTGTTTAGTGCCATAGAGCTTGAGATTTTCAGCGTTCCGATGGAGAATTGCTGGATAGAAAGGTTGTTAGTGGGAGCATATGGTGAGGGAATATTCGATAAGCAGTCGTACTTGTGTCTCCACTGCATTGACTGTGACTATCAAGACTTTGATCTCCACCAATTTGGGATTCTTCATTGTCATTATCGCGATATCTGCTGACGTTCTTGCTGGGGATATTCTCCTCATCTTCGCTAGATGAGATCGAACTGCCCGACTGACCGTGAGTCGCTTCGAAAGCAGCCAGCCTCTGACTGACACTTGCAATCCCAAACGGGCTAGCTCGCAGTCTGGGAGAGCTCTGTCGTGGTGTCTCGTCACGATGTTGTGGAACATGGTGTCCGCTCTGATGTGTACCGGTTACAATAAGTTCGGCTTTCTGTTCAGGAGACTCAAGTCGCACCGTCTGACCACCAACAGAGCTGATGCGGGAATGAAACTTGTTGGAAACATCTCGAAGACCTCGTTGGAAAAGTTGAACGACCTCGGCGAGACGTGACGGCGAAGTGACTTTCCTTTGCAGTCGCTCAATCTGTGCCTCGATGTACGCGATGCCAAACTCATTTCCTCGGCCAGCGGAGTCTTGAGCGTCTTGTAGTATTTGCTTAACAACATACTGGGTCATCTCGGGATTGAAAGACTGGGAAAGCAAGGTGTCAAGGATGCTGTCTCGGTCACTCGCGTCCGTGAACGCTGCTCCCGGGACAGCATATGCCGACGATGTAGCGGGAGACGGTCGAAGATTTGTGAGCACCGTAGTTGCAGCATTATGCCTAGTCGCCCACACCTGAGTGCCATTGATGGGTCGAGAAGCAGTGTCCCCGGGCTCGTCTTTGACTTCCTACCACATTTGAAAGTGCCTCGGTATTGCAGTCATCAAACTCCGCAGCATTCCTCAGCTTGAACGACTCTTCCTGGGACAGCGCAACGGCCGTGTCTGGCAGTGCAGATGAACCATCTCCTGTTGCTCTTCTCTTGCTGCGTCGACTGTTCGGAGTGATTTGGTCAGCGCGTCGTTTGGGAGTTCGGTTGTCTTTCGACTTTTTGGGAGACATGGCGTTGGGAAGTGGAGCCGATCGGGATTAGCGCAGAAAGGATGACGGAAGGAACAAAACACAAACACAACGACACCTGATGTCCGAGAGGTGATGTTCAACAATACAAAATCTGAGGCAACCGAAGCAAGTGCCTGTCGAAATCTTGTGCAGCGAATTTGCACTCGAGATGCCATGATGCAAACAGCACTGCCGGACATACCAGTGCACGTCTGCAGGCTGCTGCACGCGGCCGGATCAGCCGTGATATCTATCACAAAATGCCACATCCATCCCGCACCGCTGTAACACTGTCCAGGATACGATCCCACTGGCTACCAAAAAGGTACTCCCTGGTCCCTGCTACGCACTGGTCGCGGCCTCGACCGCAGTCGTAATTGATCCACCAGGTCGACGCTGGCGAGCTGTCGCTCGTCTGTCTGCTCCTCCTACGCTTCTTTGATCAGACCCTTGGTGTCTACAGCAGCAGGCTTGATCTTGCTGCTTGTGATATGATAGATGACTGTCCGCTGCATGTTGAACTTAGCCTCATGAAGACACAGCATTGATGGTGCCCGTGGGATGCCCATGCTGGACCACGGCGGACATGGCGCGATTCAGCCATTTCACACCAGCATTAGGCCCATGCAGAGAGGCTGCAAGCATGCCTGAGAAAAGAGCTGTCGAATTGGTTTCTCCAGCTACGAGGTCACCGTCCAGGTACTGCCGGATACTGTTCACCCACACAGCTTCTTCAGTCATGTGGTACACTTTCAGACCAGCGATCCACCAAACCACGTTTCCACTCGTCGCCAGCCAAATCGGGAAAGGCTCTTCTCCCGTCTCATTCTTGAGCGACTTGCCTATTGTCGACCGATCACGTGCAGCCAGGTCGCACTGCCATTTTGCTCTGGCCCCACCCATCGGCCACTTCCGCAACGCGTCAAGATTTCTGTACGCGTGCTTCCATCCAGTCGTCATGTGCTAGTCTGGCCTTTCAGTCCCTCATCAATAACTACAAGTAGTCGCTCTGCCGTGACTTGTCACACTCATGCTTCACCCGTCTCGACGTGACCAACTCGCCCTCGAGCCACTGCTACCTTTTATCGACCGTGAAATCACCGCCGATCCTGAGCAACGGAATCCCGCACGCCGCGCGGCACGAAGGCAAGAAGTGGCACAGGCGACGTTATATTTCAAAAATCTCCGTGCTGAGGAGGAGGAAAGAAAAGACCGCGAACTTCGTGCGAGACTCGATGGTGTGTCCATATCATTGACTTTGATACATTGTACTAACATCTAATATCAGGAGTGGCAATACCATCACACATTCCGTCTCATCGTGCGAAGCAACTGGTAGCTCCACATTCAGCCAGAGCAGACGCTGATATATCGGTGCATCCTGATCGTTCGGAGGAAAGGCTTAGGACACTGACGGATAGAACGCCGCACACGCGCATCACGCGTTTGTCTTGGACCGCATCTTCTCTGTTCTCTGGCTAACATATCAGGTCAGATGCCGACTCCATCGATGCAACAAGTTCTGGACTTCTAGTGAAACAGTCATCGTTGTCGACGACTACCGGCCCTACGACTGCTGACAGACCAAGTACGGCTGCCGTCACGAGTGACGGCAACCTTACTTCAAACGACCGCCGAACATCAGATGTGCAAAAACCTAGGATTCTTACATCAGCGTTTCGATCGCCGCTTGTGGTGGCTTCAGGACCGAACGAAGCCGGGGCACCTGAGTCGAGCTCTCCAAACACCGTCGTAGTGTCGCCGGCGGGATCGATCTCAAGAGCTGATGCTTCGTCTGATAAAGCAAGTTCTGTCAAGCCCAACGAGTCACATTCTCAGCATCCAAGTCAAAGCTCCCGGGCCTTTGAATCGAACACCATCATTACAGACAGCGTGACATCTACAACATTGGCCGAGACGCATGGCCAACGACATTTGTACTCGCATTCGAGAGCTTGCATCCCTGCGGCTGAGATCAACGCTCGCATGTGCTCTGTATCGCAACATCGTGGTCGGACTCCAATTTGTGGTCTGCTCCACCGCAGGGACTTCGACGTGAAACGGATATGCGAAAGGGTCATAGTCGACGGGCAAGTTGGTTTCGCCGTCAAGTGGAAGTCATTCTGGGTCGCTGTGAAGCTTATTGTAAGCGGTACTAATGTCGACTACCCTTATGTGGATGCCGATGGAACAAGATGGTACATCACAGAAACATCCGGCCGCCGCGAGCGAAATGGCATCGAAGAGGTCAAGGTCCAATGGGAGGACACCAGCGAGCCTCTTGAGATGCTCAACAATGCGCAAGGGGCCATCGATGCCTTCGAAGCTGACGAACGACTGGCTGAGCCTGATGAAATTGCAAAAGTGCGACAAAGGAGAATTCTAACCTTTCAAGAGTCTCAATTTCCCCGCGGTAGCGTTCTTCCACAGGACGAGGAAGACTATGCTGCCTCTCAGCGATGGGTTTCCTGGCTCTGGCCGAAGATTCATCCACACAGGACACTTGACTTGTACCCGGCCATCTATAGGATCCACATGGAGATCGCCAGTCGAAGGCGCAAGAAAAGGTACGGTGGAAAGTCTTACCGCCGCCTCATGAAGCTTCCACAACTGCGTCCGCTACGGTGGAGTCAAGACTTCCTGGAGTCCGGGACATCGCTCAAGTGCTGCAGTCGAAGAAGGGCATCTCTGTTCATCCAAGTCACTGGCGTTCAGGTCGCCCAGCACTGTACCCGATGCTCGCACCACGATAATGCACCTTTCCTTGAGTGTGTTCGAACCGCACGCGACCAACAACTGTGGCTCAACAGTGCTTGTGCCAATTGTGGCACGCAGCGCAATGACGGCTGCGACTACCATGGAGCTTCCGATGGTTGCACAAGAGCTTCATCCGATTGTAGGTTCAACCACGACAGAGAACTTGTTGATCGAATACTGACGCTGCTTATAGCTGCACGTTTCACAATTCCCTCACATACCACCAACGCAAGACCCCGACGAGACAGCGCCGTACGTACAACGGTGGACCACGCGGCCGACGACAGCAGTGATACTTCGGATGATGATCGCGACGATGATGATAGCGACGATGACGACGTCCACGTCAATGGGAATGGCAATCCCTTTAGAGGAGGGCGGGAAGCAGAACTCGAACCCGAAGCTTCTGGAAACCGCCTTCGGCCGCACTTCCCGCGGAACTTCTCGGTCAGAGACATTGTGCTTGACGGCGCGCTCGCTGCCAGCAGGTTGCAAGGGACCTCGAATACAGGCTCTTACCATAGCTTTGGTGGAGTCAGCTTAAGCTCGTCCGTTCAATTTGAACCCGGGAGCAAGCTCCCAAGTGCGACTAAAACTAGAGAAAGTCTCTCCCGAAACACTTTTGGACAGTCATTTTCCGTGTCCGATCTACAACAGCGCGAGGGCACACGAAATGAGGGCAAGGGGAATCAATCACGGCGGAACACTAATGCCGACGAAGCTGTGCAAGTTCAGCCCGAGCTGTCGGCAAGCCAACAGAGCACCGGAGATAATTACACACCACAACCGATCGAGTTGGACCTCTTGAAACTAGCCTTCAAGTACGATCATCTAGAGCCTCTCAAACAGCGAACCCCAAAGAATGGCGTCTCTGCCTCGACGAGCACTAAGATTAACCCGGAGCCGGGACGTGCAGATACGGCAGTCCGCCAAACAGCGCAGCACATGTCTGTACAGAACAAGCGCACGCTGAACTTCAGTCCGGAACCCGCGAGTCCAGTGAGCAAAAAGCGCCCTGCGTCTATGCCGCCGCTCCATCGCAGGCGACCTCCACAACGTCAGGCTTTCATGAAAATTGGCCACCCCGCCAGTCCTACGAGTATCCTACCGAGTACCGCGCCCACTGCTCGTCGCGGCCTCATTCCGCTCATTCTCACCGACCTAACAGATGTTTCTTCGTCCAAGACATTTCTTCAGATCCGAACCCTCGACAATATAGAGCGAGACGAAGTTCACGCAGGCTGCCAAAAGGGTCAGCCATGTCGCAACTACCAACACGAGGCGCCAGTACCTCGCGACCCAGACGCCAGAGTTTATCGAGACACCCTTCTCGATGGCCGACAGATAAGCCTTGAGCAGGCAGAGCACATCGTTGCTCGCGCCAATTGCTTCTGGGCCAGAAGGTTTACTGTTCTCTGGCGCAACTGGTGCGATGATCTAGGCGGCATTGAGAACGAGCAGCGATCTCAGGTCGAGTGGCTTTTGAGCTACCCCGAGTCGTTGCGGAAAGCGGCGAAGGAATGTTGTCCGAGACGTCCGAGGGTTCGGCAATCTGCAAAGGATCCGAAGGATATCATCCCCATTGATGACTGAGGATCGCGATGGTATCTTCTGGACGATGTGGGCGTCAAAGAACGATTGATGATGTCTGAGCACTCCATTTTGGCGGCTTGGAAGACGGCATAGACATGCAATGTAGAGATAGGCCAATATATGATATTTGATAGATGATACGCACGTCGGTAACGAATTCTTTTCTTACATTCGGCGCCTTGCCAAGTCCGTGGAGTGAGAGCGACACACATTTTCACTCAGACCCTTCGTCTTGTCAGTCAAGCTCACGACAGATAATGCTGGCTGCGAGCTTCGCCGGGTATATTTGGCCTTGCGCTCGGATAGTCTGCTTCGCACTGTCATCGCAGTGTTGTCTTGATGTTCCACATTTTTTCGGTCGTTCGTTGACTTACCGCTTGGTTTGGTTCCGATCTTATCAGAAGATCTTTTGAGCGCTCCGTCATCGCACGACTGCTCCGCGTCGCTGCCCATGGGAGGCTTCAGTCTTGCACGTTTTGGCAAGGGCAATTTTCCTAACGATCGGATCTGACCTCTGGCACGATCGCACGGGCTGTCCAAATTCTGTTGTAGGAGACCGACGATTTCGGCCAACCACTCTTGGTTGATGGGCGTGTTAGCCAAGTCTGATAGAACTTCTCGATGAAGAGGATGCCAAACTCGTCGCCGGGTTTGATGACGGCGGCAGCGTGCTGCATGATGGCGTCAAAGGCGTCTTCGGTCAGACCATCTTCGCAATGGTTCTAATTGATGTTCGACGTGCCAAGCATTTCAACAGTCGTTATTGTAGCCCCATGTCTGGAGGCGCAGGTGGCTTGCCGGAATGCTGCATCGGAGGACGCACGATGCTGGTAAAGTGCCGTGACTGCCAAACAAATGCATATCCCCGGACGCAACAACAGATGAACGCAGGGAACTAGTAGACTGCAATGTAGATTTGTGATGCACAATTACAAGTTGAGGTGCCTCCGAATGCTGAAAGAGATAGACATGGAGGCGGTGAGAGACAGAGGTCAATACCGTTACAGTGCTGGAAGAATCATTATATCACCTGTGTATCGCAAGAAAACACATTACCATTCTCATAAAGCCATCTCTTTCTCAGCTACACAAACTCAGTCATGCCGCGTAGGCTCACCATTTGAGCCAGCTCAAGCTTTCTCTGGCCCTTGAACTTGGCTGTCTTGTAGCTCCGCAGCAATCCGTACCAGATGCATCTTCTCCTCATGCGCCGCATTGTCGCCGAACACTTCATCCATTTCTTCCAGACTCTTGCCTTTTGTCTCAGGGACAATGAAGAACACGAACAACAAGGCCACCAGACACCAAGCCGCGAAGAAAATGTATGTACCAAAGCCCAGGGTCTGGAGCATACCCGGTGTCACGAGGCCAATGATGAAGTTGCACATCCACGTCGCGCTCGTCGTGATCGAGATGGATTTGGACCTGTTGCCCAAATTGAAGATCTCCGAAGGAAGAACCCAGCCGATTGGCGCAAATGAGTAGGAGAAGTTGACGTCGTAGATGTAGATGAAAGCTATTCCAGCCCAGCCAGCTGCTTTGTTGGAGACCAGAGAAGACCCATAGCCGCCGACGATGCCACCAACGATGACCAGGGAGATCATTGTACCCACTGCTCCTGACATGAGTAGCTTGCGGCGTCCGACTCTGTCGATTAGAAGAAGAGCTGGGATGGTGGAAATCGTATTCACAATACCGTATACACCAGTGGCAAGCAGAGATGTGGTATTTCCCGACAACCCCAACTGCGAAAAGATAGTTGGTGCATAGTAGATGATTGCGTTACATCCCATGAACTGCTGGAAGAACATGATTGAACAACCGATGGCAAGACGCTTGAATTTTGACCAAGTCGACACAAGTGCAAGATATTGACTGGCGGCAAGGGCCACTCCGCTTTTGCCAGGGTAGTTCTGCTCAGCGTATGACTGCTCGAAGAGAACCTCAGCTCTGTAGGCGAGGAGTTCCTGGCGTACCAATGGATCGTCGGCCGGAAGTTGTCGAAGACGTGACAAGGAGCGAAGAGCACGCTCGTCTTGCCCAGCCATAAGCAGCCACCTGGGTGTTTCTGGAAAGAAGATCATTCCAATACCAAGTAGTACTGCAGGGAGGTTCTGCAACGCCAGAGGTACACGCCAAGAAGCTGGTGATTGACCAGTACATCCTCCCGCGGGTACATCGTTATAAGGATCGAATGTCGGAGCGCTTGAGGTTCCACCAGTGTAAGGGGTATCGGGGGCGCATCTCACGCCACCGATGAAGTGTGTGCCGTACTCCAGCCAGAAACTGACCAAGATGCCCAATGTCACAGACAACTGCTGAGTGACGACCAAGGTTCCGCGGATTTCCGGCAGCGCAATTTCCGACATGTACATGGGCACAACCATAGTCAACATGCCAACAGCGACTCCAGCGACCGCTCTTCCGGCAAATAGAACTGCATCTGTGTTGGCTGCTGCTTGCAACGAGCTTCCAAGCAGGAAGACCAACACAGCGGCCATGATGGACGCTTTACGGCCGATTCGATCGGCTACAGGACCATTGATGAGCGATCCAAACCAGGCAGCAAGCAGCAACGTTGACACAAACCAGCCCTTGTAGTCGTCATCTGCGAAGACCCTGGGGAAGGTGGCACCAAAAGACTCCATGGTGATGACGCCGCTGACGACTCCTTGGTCATAGCCGAACAGGAAGCCACCTAGGGAAGCGAACTACCATTTTGTCAGCATGATCCAGCACAGCTTGACCAGATCGCACTCACCACTGCGACTCCCGCAACATAAGGGTTCTCCTTGAGCAGTTTGGCGACGCTCTTGTTTGCATTGGGAGACAAGACCAGAGGATTCTCGCCCATGTGAGGCGCTTTCTCGATTTGAGCCATGATGGTTGGTGTAGCGGCCAATTTCTGTGAGGACACTAGCCAAAGATGTAGAGGCGACGGGAATCTAAATTGTGGCATGGAATCACCGACGGCATTGGCACTTATATATGCTCCACTCCTGTCTGCAAAACCCCAACAAGATCCTTTGCGGCCATGACTTGATCGCGTAGCAGATCACCAGGCGGACCACACTGGGCCGGACTCTCGCCATGTTTGCATGCAGCGCGGGGAGTGGGGAGGAGAAGGTGGAGTTGGCTGTGGAGTTTGGGTGTGGAGGAGAAGAGCCTTGGTTGTGCTCTTTCGGCTCATCTGCGGGCGGCCACAGTCGTCCGCTCCGCAAACTTCCGAGCGAGTCTCCGTACGGCTACAGTGGTCCGATAGACGACTCTCTGGACGCGCAAAAATATCAATGGTGCGTCAGTTGATTGCTTACCCTCACACTAGCAATGCCCTCCCCTTGAGAACGCGCTCTGTACGCATACGGTTGAATCTGATTATTTACGACGATGGGAGTTTTGCTTCATGCGATGTCAATCGTTCTTGATTATGACTTCAGGTGCTACAGAATGCATTCTAATAAAATCGCCATTGGGCAGATCATTGGCCTCCGCTCGCCCCTCTGCAGCCTGCAGTGTATGCTCGATCTTAGCAGCTAGATGACGCTGTGTGATCCTTTGCTTGGCAACGTCACGAGAGGCATCGATAAACCATCTGTACAAGTCTGTCAGCAGCGGAAATTCCGTATGTGGGTTTCCAACAGTCGCATACCTCTCATCTGCCATTTCTCCAATCTGGCTCCACGGGTGCTGATTGAGCAGGACATAATTGCCTTCAAGTATCACCACTCGTGCAGTGGCAGGAACACAAATGTCAAGTGGTACCGGATCCTGCTTTGCGTGGTCGAAACTTGGCATCCATATATCTTTCGACGGATCCTCGTGGCTTGCAACAGGGCTGCAACTCAGCAGACGCACCATTTCTACGAAGGACTCAACGTCAAAAGTGAAAGGTGCTCCCCGTCGACGGAATGCTTCATCGGGATCTGCAAATGCGGACAAGGTCGCTTTCGTATAGTGATAACCATCCTGTGAGTGTCAGCAAGGACCGTGGAAGGCTGCATACGCGGTTGGGTTTTACCATGGGAGCAACGACCACATCACATATCCCAATTCGATCGAGATGTGCAAGAAGCGCGGCGGCGATCGTTGACTTTCCCGACCCAGGAACACCGGCTAGAGCTATTATGATGCGACGCTCCGGAGGCGAGTTGTTGAGTAGTGAAAGCAGTCGGTCTTGAAGGATGGCACATACATCAACAAGGCTTCCGAAGACCTCCATCGTTCAAAAGTGATGGTGTGCCGTTGCTGAATGGGGAAGAGATGCGGCCAAGGCCTGTGTTTTGTCAAGTGTATCTGGGAAACTCGAGGTCCAGACCCGAACGGGGATTTGTTCCATGGTGAGGTAGTCAAGTGCCTTACGGCGATCGAAGGGCGAAGCGATGCGCACAAGAACACCCGACCGGGGCACAGTCGTCCGACGCCCCGCGGCTTTGCGCCATTCTAGCTTTCAAAATGTTATCCGCAATTCTTGGCGCTCAATGCTGACGCACCGGCGAATGTAATGTGGTACCTCATGTACGGCTTGACTCGAAGTGGCATTGATTAATGTGGTGCGCACTGGAAAGTTTCGCCTATTTGTCGATGCAGGTCTTACATCCCCTCCGGTAATAAGTCATTCCAGAAGTCGGTTTGCATCATCATGCCTTGGTCGAAGTCTTCAATGGGATAGACGTCCGGCCATGCCGTAGACCAGTTCTCGTCCGTGTTAACCATATACGGATTTGTCGTCGGCACGCTCTCGTCGAGAATTTCAGTGTTGTGTCTCAGGCGACCCTCGCAGAGCCGTACTAGGACTTCGTAGCAGGCTTTGCTCGAATGAGTCCACCTGCCCAATGATTCCATGAGACGAAGCGCTACGTTGATTTGTTCCCGCCACTCATTTGTGCGTGGGGAGTCTTGTTGGCTCCGAAGGCAGAGACACAAAATCAATGCAGCTTGAAAGAGGAAGTACCTGTCCAAGTAAGCATCTAAACAGTCGCAGGACTTGTTTGACTTACAGTGCATACCAGGCTGCCAGCCTTGTACGCTCGTTGTTGGTCCAGAAGTGTTCTATTGCCGCGATGGATGCCTGTGCCTCATGCAGACATCGCTCTTGTGCTAAGAGGCTCTGAGCCGAGCCTGCGTCTCCGGCTTGAGGAGGCTGTAGCATGCCTTTCACAACAAAGGGTCGGTACATTAGAGTCTTGAAATGCCTGTATTTCCATTGCAATACCGAATGTGAGAGGCGATGCTTCGATGGAGTTTCTGCAGATTCGGCGAAGCAAGGTGGCACCGAAGCGAGCCAAGGCGTAATGACTGTATCATCCAGAACGATCAATTCTTCTGCCGAAGGGTAAGGCTTAGTCGCCATACGGGCATAGATAGGCACCACAGCAAGATAGAAGCTTGCATAAGCTCTTATGGACGTATAGAGCGTCAGCTCAGCGGAGTTCGTCGGGTACTCCGTAGAACGTGCAGTGAGTTGCTACGAGCAAAGTCAGTGAATACGTGCCAAGCTGCGATGAGCTAGAGCATATCACTTACCCAGTCGTGGATGTTCATCGGAAGTGCAACCTCGAATCCGCCCGCGGGCATCAGCACCGGCCTACCAAATGTGATCTCGGCACCGATGTCAAACACTGTCATGACCCACCATACTCTTCTTCTAATCTCCATTTTGAAAGGCGGCGTGTTAGTCTTCCGAAACTCTTTGTGCAAGCCAATTCCCATTGCCATCCTTGTGGCAAGGCCCATGTAGTTGTAGCCTGAATTCGGCATGTTTTTCTTCTGAAGATAGTTCGACATCAATACCAGGGCTTGTACCAGTGTGAGGTTTCCATTCTCGAGGTAAGTCGCATTCATCAGAGATTTGACTTCAGAGAACAGTGCATTGTCAGCTGCTTTGTCGGAGCCCGTGGTGAAAGCACCTATGGCTGCGACAAGGTGTGCCAGGAAATTCCAGCAAGGGCCACTCGGTCGCTCCACGACTTCGTCGTATTGTGCGCGGAAGGTCGGTTCATGAAGGATAGGATAGCTGACATGATAGTAGCGGAAATATGCATCGACCAGCGCATTGGTGACTAGACGCCTAGATGACAACTGCATGGGTATCTCACTTGAGCCCCTTGTGCCTGCCCTCAACGCGCGACTCGGTCGTGGAGAATGCTGCGCAGCATCTGGATCGATAGCTCTAAGCAAAGCAGCACCCGATGCGACACCGAAATAAGCCCCTTGCGACTCGTCAACAGCAAGTGTTGCCATGCCATCTCCTAAAAGTTCAGCGTCGTCTGGCTGTTCGGAGCCTGGCTGTTCTGAAGGAGCTACAGTTGGAGATCTGGCTGAAGATTCGTCCCACTCAAAATCCCCCGAGACGTCATAGGGATTGTCCAGATCGTCAGCATCCTCGATGGATGTCTGAACGTTGGGAGGCGTGAGATGGTCCTGCAATAATAGGCTTGTGGAAACCCTACCTTGCTCTGTAGCGAATTGCTCTGTCGATGATATCTGCGTAGCATTTCGTGGATCGGTGGCCTTGTTCTCGTATGGGCGTTCCAGTGGTGCGGTGGCCACCTGTGGCACTACAGGATGGGGAACTTCTGTCGAGATCGCAACAGAATCAGGCACGGCATCGTCATGCGCACTGGGTGGCTCTACAGCCGCTGCAACTGTACGATACCCTTGTGGCGTATTCTGTAGTTGAGATTGCCTCAACAAAAACTCTGCTTTCTCTACACGCTGTTCAAGCGCAGTCATGTGCCTGCATGGATGAAATCAGCCAGATCTCTCAGCGGCCGGAAAGTGGTAGTTTGGCTTACTTTCGCGTGAGTGGCGTCCTTACTTGCTTCTGATACACGCAATGCTTGTCGTACTTGGTGCACATCGAACATCGTGGTAGCAACCGATCACAGCGGCCTTTGCGTTGACGGCACACGTTACATGCCTGGTCAGCCAGCACTGAAGATCCCGACGAGCTCCGGGAGTCAACACTCGGGCCTTCCATATGGACACAATTCTACGCCGTCGTTCGGCGTGGAGACAAGATACTTATAGCCTCCACAATCAACTTGTTTCTGCTCACGCAGCGTGCGTAGGATCCGCCAGCGTGCTATATGTTCTCGGATAGCACTACCCGCAGGCTCCGAGATCGGTCATCGAGAATTGAGGCCTGTGTGGGAACAAGTTGAAGGTGAGAGCATCGGTGAAATAATTTGTCGTGAGGGACGCGGACTGCCAGTCGAGAGTCCAGGGTTGATGTAGAAGAGGACTCGCCACACTGGAGTCCTACTTGAAGGTAGATCGCGTGTAATGTCCCGCGTTCGAGGAGTCATTTCGCGACTCGGCCCCGTAAGTTCACATACAGCTCGCCAAGTGTTAGACTTCCGGCATGATTAGCCAAGCTGGTAAAACAGGCATGGTGAGACAATTTGAAATGTAGTTCATGTTATCTTTGCGATGTTCAAAGTGTCAGGCACGTGAATGGTCGTTATAGACCAAATCGTGGTATGGCATCCACCATATCGTAGCACGCCGAGCGAACAACAAAACCCCTGTCCCGGCAATTCTCTTGCCAAGTCCTGTTCCAATCGTGACATGATACTTACAACAATTGAACACACGCCAGATAAGAAAGCAAAGGTTATATTTGGTTCTTTGCACGCTCTCTGCCACTAAAAAGTGAACACTACAACACCTTGCGGGTTACCAAATTACGAAACACACCATGAAGGAAGCAAACGCCGGTGACCACCTGGCCGTTCTGATTGATGCCGACAATGTTTCTTCTAAGGTCGTGGCGAGTCTGATGGCTGAGGTTGCAAACTACGGCACTGCCAGCGTGAGACGCATCTATGGCGACTGGACGAGCCCGAACATGAGGAGTTGGCGGGAATGCCTGCTGGAACATTCCATCGTGCCCATACAGCAGTTCGCATATACGTCTGGCAAGAACGCCACCGACGGCGCGATGATCATCGATGCCATGGATCTACTATATACCGGCCGCTTCTCAAGCTTCTGCCTCGTATCAAGCGATAGCGACTTTACTCGCCTCGCGGCCAGGATCCGCGAGCAGGGTATTTCTGTCTATGGCTTTGGAAACAGACACAGTACGCACAGAGCATTTGTAGCTGCATGCAATGAATTCATTTATCTGGACGCCATGGACACAGATGAGCGGGACGAGCCACAACCACCAGCCACGCCAGTGTCGAAGCCAGCACCGCCACCACAACCCAGTGTTGACACTGCAGAGAGATCACTAAGCCCACGCAAGATGCCGCCGCGGACGCCCAGTACTCAACACACCACGACGCTGCCCCTACGCCCTCAGACAGCACCCGCCCGGAGATCCATTGACCGCGCGATGATCGAAGGGCTCAAGAAAGCTATCAGGAGCAGCAACGTGTACGAAGACGACTTTGTGAACTTGACCGAGGTTGGAACTTATCTTGTCAATCTGTCGCCTGATTTGAATGCCCGTAATTATGGGTTCATACGGCTGAAGGAGTTGGTTGTGGCGTCGGGGATCGTGGAGCTGAAGATGAAGACGAGGGAGCCTGCGCCACCGATTGCTTTGGTTCGCCTCAAGCACTAGATCATTTGTGTACCATCGAAGTACAGACACTGGTTCTTCCTGAGTTCCAAGGTGTTTAGCGCTCAGCTTTGGACATCGAGCCTCGAGGACAAGATCTCTTGATGATTGCCAGACTGCATAATGTGCACATCAAATTATTTAAAGTACCTTATCTTCGAGCCCTCAATTAACAAGGTCTCCCACAGTCTGCAAAATGACATCCGCCAAAGCACTCCCGTCCTCCCAAATCTCATCATGCTTCACGCCTTGCACCTTGACAAATTTCCGTGTTTTCTCACTACCCGCGCTTTCGCCAAAACCCTGCTGGCCCAACGCCTCCCACATAGTCTGTGGCTGCTTCATGGCGACCAGCTCATCATCCTCGGAATGTACCAAAACAGCCAACTTCCCATCCTGCCACCCATCCTCATAGTCCCCATTCACCGGACTTGCATCCTGCCAAACCTTCCTGTCGCTGCCCGTCGCATTCACCACCAAATCACGATACGCAGGCTGCGCAGCGTTGTCATCAACCAGTCCAGGAATATCATAGATGCCCGAGACGCCAACGATAGCCAGTGGCGGCTCGACATTGAGTTCCAGAGCCGCGGTGGGATCATACTGTGAGCCCCAGAAGCGTTTCATGGCGACTTGCAGAGCCAGCGTGGCGCCACAGGAGTGGCCGATGAGGACGTAGCGGTTGCCAAAGCTGTATTTTTCTTGCAGGTACAAAGTTGCGGCAAGCACATCGTTAATATGATCCGGGTGGCGAGCATTACGAGCAGGATCGTGTGGGTTGCTGGGATTGGTCGGGTGGGCTGGATAGGGCGAGAGGCGGTAGTTGATAGAGGCGATGCCGGAGATTCTGTCTTTGATGGCGGGTGTAGCGGCAGAGAGGAGGTGTTTCTCGGTGGCCGCGAACGAGGAGGCGGGAATCGCTGGGTCGCGCCATGCGCCACCGTGGATATAGATGACGAACAGGCGAGCAGGGTCGTTGGGCTCCGGCTGTCGTAGGAGGGTGACGGACAGTGTGTTCAGCTCAGAAGCTTCGGCATACTGGATGTCTCGTAGACGAAGAGGGAAGCCATCGGACGAAGCCATGCTACAGATTGCAAAGCGTGATACTAAGTGGGTTCTTTCAATTCGAGGTCAATATTCCAGACACAAGAAAGCCAGGTGTGCATCCACGCTTCAAACTTGGGAATCAGATGATCGTGCAAGTGGCGAAAAGCAGTGTCGGATGTCGAACGATTATAGGTTCCCAAGCCACTGATAGGTCCGCAGCACCTGATCTTTCTCAACGTGAGCTCGGTGTTGTAGAATGCAAGTGAAGTGAGAGCAAACATCGGAGTCATCCCATCGAAGATGAGTCAACAGCCATGAGGGCTAAAACCCTAACCCTATGTGAACATACATTGACCGCCTGAAGACTCGATGAATGACCGCATTTGATTGAGAATATTGGAGCTGCAGATTACGATTGCCTGTAGGCTTTACAAGTATGGTAGATTTGAAGAACCTAGATTCCGGCTCCAGGCTGTCCTATCCCAACGTGGCCGTTCGATTGCAGGCAAGACATAAAAGAGTCGCACAAACTACAAAGACCATTATCACATGGAAGAACTGCATGGCTCGAAGCATCGACATTTTCATGAACTTAATACGAAGTTGTAGCGACAGTGACACGGGTGGGGCCAGTACCCGTATAGGAACGAACAAAGGACCAGAGCGAGCAAGCTTTGAGAAGGGCAAGCTTGCAGCAGGACCCGGCGGACATATGAATCAAAGTCGTGAATCGAGTTGTTGTACTCGCAAGGTGATGGAACCTCGCGTCTCCGGGACAGTTGTCCCATTCTAGCATCAAAAACCACATGGAGGAAGCTGCCGGCCAATTGGAATCCTATACAAGCGGTTACTAAAAACAGTGGTTTTAGAGCGGGTGCGCATCGTCACAGAAGAAGAAGACTTACCAGGATTAGTCGCACAGCTTCTTACCGCATCCAATGCCCTTGCCAAAGATCCAGCAGCATCCTTGCGGGACTGGCACGGTTTTGCCGTCGGGAACAGTGAACGTGACTGCTTCGTGCGTGGCGGTCGTGGTTGATGATTCGGAGGTATCGGTCGGAGCCGCTGCAGGAGCGCCCAAAGCGACGGCGGCGGAGAGTGCCATGGCGAGGTGAGTAAACTGCATGTTGTTTGTGTCGATTATGCTGGTTGCTTGGGTGAGAAATCTGGTTGATGATGGTGTTGAGGAATCTGTTGATGCGGTCAAGCACGACTTACTTATAGCCTGAGCAACATCCGCCACATGTCTATCATATTCGATCAGCTATTTAGTCCTACGCACTTACGTTCGTTCACCGGTCTCTGATCAGTGGCTGTTGTCGGAATCTAAGACCATTGCATCGTTGAAGATCCTGCAGACCACCTCGTTGCAGTTTGCAGCGACCACGCAGCAAGCCACCGAGATAGCACTTAGGCATCGACGAGTAGGCATGCCATGCAACCTGTTTTGAGCCGCTGGATCTCTGCCACGGGATAACCCAATGCCTGACTAAATGGCAGCACAAGTCTTGGCAGCTGAGACGGTCGACGATCGGTACGACACGAGGCTTGTTGTTCGTACTATCTGCAACGACCGTTGAGCAACTTCACCTCATCATGGTTGGACCCCGCCGTGCCACAAGTATGGCGGAGATGTTTAAGACATGCGTCAAGAGCCCAAAGCAATTACGCTCGAGATACATGGGACAACGGAACACGACGCGAGTTCGTTGTAGTCGTTGGCCATCCGAGCCTTGCTACCGCCAGGCAAAAGCGTATCCACTCACACCTGGAAAGCAGTATGGACAAGACGGTCAACAATTCCGGTGAACGGACAACGCCTTCTGGTCAACGACTCCGGTGAACGAACTTCTTTACCTACTGAAAATGGTCCCGTGGGCGTCGGTCTCCTCCGCAGGACGATGTAAAATGCCGGATGCGGCAAAAAACCACGAGGGTTCGAACTTCCTGCCAATCCCTTTACGGCGCAGCAATTCACTTTATGTGCACAGTCGGTCCCTTACCCCCCCCCCTTGCTCCCGAGGCTCTGCTAGGGAGCAAAAGAGAAATTGCCCTCGAAGGAGGGTGCTTGAATGCATCGGCCGGGAATCGAACCCGGGGCTGGCCGAATCGTCGTTAGATGTCAAGACATCCAATGGCAACGGCCAATTTTACCACTAAACCACCAATGCTGTTCATGGAGGTTCTCTGTAGATTTTGCAATTGTGTAGTCTGAAACAACGGGAATGTCGATAGACGACAAGGCAGACAGTGGAGGAGATTTGAGGTAAAGGAAAGTGCCGCAGTAAGGCCGAGAAGTGTGCACTCTGAGTTGGTACAGCGGGAATATCTCAAGTGCAGATGTGGTGAGGAGATTAGGTCAGGTCTGATGGTATGCGTCGGATACGGACGGTGGCAAATAACGTGGCGATCATTGTCGGCGTGTCGCGAGTGCTCGGTGCCTAACCCGGTAGTACCACCTGCATGCAGAGCAGGAAACTCCAGTGAAGCAAGTCTCTGGCGATGTAGACTCAAGCCCCAGGTTTTTACAATGTGATCGGTACAAAGACACAGCGATACGGAGAAAGTTCGTGCCCGCTGCAGAGGTCCAGTCATGATATCAAACCTTGTGACAGTCAGTGCTTGCAAACCCATTATGACTTCAATCATCTATGGTCTCGGTCGTTCTCGGGCTCTCCATGGCTTCGTTTTCATCCATGGCTTCATGCGTATTAGTAGCGGGGCTGCTAGGAGCAGATTTGCTCATTGTTTGGGCAAAACCATTTTGAGAAGAAGTTGCGCTGATCGTCATCCTCGTCTCAAGCCCAGCTGAGGACGCGCTGGGCATTTCTGCGCTGTCACCCATGGAGGCGTCTCCAGGACCATCCGCTGCCTCGTTCAAAGTGCGTTTGTCAACATCCGCATCCTCTGGTCCCACAACCTCTGCGCTGTCACCCATGGAGGCATCTCCAGGAACATCCGCTGCCTCGTTCAAAGTGCGTTCGCCAACATCCGCGTCCTCTGGTCCCAGAGTTTCTGCGACCTCATTCGCGATGCGGGTGTCTGTATCCGTGTCGGTTGGAGCTGCTTTGTTACCAGGTTCTAGAGGTGCATTGGTGGGCTCTTCCAGGGCGTCTTCTGCGGGCGCATCGTCAATCTGAATTATATTGTGACCCTGGCTTGTTGCCGCGGTCTCAGACCGTGATTCAGGACCAGCTGCAGTCGCTGTCCTCGCGTTCGCGTCCATATACCCCCGCGGAGACGGCGAGATCGGTGGAGGATTGTGCTGTGTAATCAGCTTGCTCAGCATTTGTACTTGCTCCTCCATCAGAGCCAGTCTTTTGTTCAGAAGAACCTGTTCTTCCCGCCTGATGTCTGCCTCTTCTCTCTCTTCGCGCTGCCACTTGCGAAGGAGCTCAACGATGGGAGCGGTTTGATCGGCCGCATTGGATTGTTCGTTTGACTTTGGAGGTTCCAGATCTTCCAATGGGTCGAGTACTGTCTGATCTGTGGGCTCATCGTCGACCAGTATCGGGTTTGAGCCATCACCATCGGCGGCTTGGCGCTCATTCGTCCCGATGCCTTGCGATCCGATTTCTTCATCCTCAGTTATGACTCTGGTGTCGTAGCGGCAGACTTCAGTAAGTCCCAGGCGCTCCGTCTCAAGCTCATGTAATCTCCTCCGACGGATGTCCAAGGCGTTGGCATCGTCCTCTTTCTCCTTTTTTTGCCGCTCCTCATCGTCCCTGAACGCGATCCACGCACGCATAGCCCTCGCCATATCCGTGTTGTTGTTCCCACGAAGCCCACCTGGCGCGTCTCTGGAAGCGAAAATGTCGCGCCAAGTTCGCTCGAGTGTATCCATCCTTTTCTTGCACGATCCATAAGGCCTGCCGCGAATGCGCTCGAAAGACCTGCCCAAATCGTTCCAAAAAAGAGTATGCGAGACGCCCGGGACACGGACAAAGTTCCATCTTAAGGCACACCGTACGAGCTTGGTGTCGTCATCCTCTGTATTCCTATCTCGCGCAAAAGTGGCGGTAGGAGTTTCTCCATCTTGATGAGCAGCCTGTGGGGGATTCCCAGCACCAGCTGTGGGATGCACCCACCGTAGCCGTTGTGGAGGACCAGCAGCTTGGGAAGGAGGGTTTGCAGTGCTATTCGGAGGAGGCGGAGGCGCTGGCGGAGCAGGAGGATGGTGACCGGTTGGTGGATGATGCGCGTAGGGTGAAGGCTGATAAGGGTATTGAGGATGAGGATGAGGGTAGGGTGGTTGATGGTGCGACGGCGGCGGCGGATAGGGATAGAATGGCGGTGGATAGTGTTGGTAGGATGGATGCGAGTATGGGAGCGGCGGCTGAGGTGGCTGCTGGGTCTGCGAGACGATATGCGCCATGGACTCCGGTCTGATGGGAGGTGGAGGAGCCGGGTTGATGTCCAAGTCAACGACCTGCTCGTAGGGCACAACGCGCGGTTGGCGAGCCTGAGGGAGCGTCCTCACTGCCGGCATGAGTGCAGATGTTTCGTGTTATGATATTGACATGAGTGCTGGTGATGATGGTATAGCGAAGGAGAGGACATGGGGAGGAAGAAGTGGAAAAAAAGACTATACCACCTTGTCTTGACAGATAGATAAATCACACGGGGGAAGGCCGAAGAGTCGTCGTGCAAAGAGCCCTCTCGCAGTACATGGTGATGCTCTCACTGCACCAATACAAACAGCCTGGCGCGTCAAGGTCCGGTGCTGGTATGGCATGATGGGAGGTGGAGAGTTGGATGGATTAATTGCATCGATGAAATGACGGCAAGCTCCTGCAGCCAGCCAGCTCCGTCAACGCTCCTGCCAGGCAGCACTGCCGCCACGCGAGGCAACACACCCCTCCTGCGCCCAACAAGCGCCAACATCGCGTATTCGTTACCTTATCGAGCTTGTCCATAGCGCATAAGGATCTATGCCTTGAAAAGTTAAGTTCTCTCTCTTCTTACCACAACCATCACCGTCTCCATCACCGCCATTCCCATCCGCAACAACAACTCCTCACCGCTTCAGGACCGTTATCATGTCTGGGTACCTCTTCGTCACAGCTCCCGAAGCGGACTACAAAGCCGTCAACCTACTACTCCACGAGCTCTGCGGCTGGTCCTACAGCGACGGCGAATCCGATTTCAAACTCATCACCACTAAGAATGCATACGACTTTGAGCTGCCGGCTGGTAGCTACAGGCAAGAAGCCACGCTGCCTACCCTCGACAACACATTCAGCAACGCTTGGGCTGGATCAAGCCTCAAGGACGTGGAAGACTTTTGTCTCGACGTCCTGCATGCTGGGGACTCCGGTGTTGACGGGCCTTCACTCTTTGTCGTCGTCGATGCAGCTGGTTTCGAATCTCGCAATGCCATTGTCGTCGAGCGTGCTGTGGACGAGGAAGATGAAGACTTCAAAGAACTTGACAGTTTTGTCAAGATGCGAATCCCATGGGACGAGGTCAATAGTGCTTGGTGTAACCTCAGCATTTCCAACATTAGTTTCAACGAAATGGGCGAACCAAGGGAAGACGATGCGGATGACGACGGTGGAGATGCAAGACTGGAAGGGGAAAGTGGCCATGATGGCTGGCATGATTATGAACCCCTGGGAGCTGATCTAAACAAGAAGAACGCGAAGCGGAAAGAAAAGGCTTTGCAACGTCTGAAGGACGATGGTCTCGTTTGAACCGCAAATATCGTCGATACGGATTTAATGTGTCATGTAGAGCGCCAAATAGTGTCGTTAACTCCAAGGGATGAAGTCGATAATAATGTCTGTCAAAGTACACATCCTCGAATCTTGCCAAGGCTCGGATGACGTGCTGCAGCCTTCTACAACAGCCCCAGACTGAGCCAGAGAGCATGTTGACTGTACAACGACCTACCTAATAATCACTTGCTAGCTCGTCGCTATCGAAGATCAACGTAAAAACCATGGTGACGCGTCAAAATCGGCCTTCAAGACTGTTGAACTTGAATGCGTCTCCCCAAGAGCAAAAGGCCATGTGAGTCGCGTCATCTTTCACCCTCAATAAATGCAGATACTGTAGGCGTAACTTACCTAAATTTATGGCACAGTGCAACCATCAACGCCACAGAATCCCCACTCCTTCGACTCCCGCCGGAACTACGCTGTCGCATCTACGACCATCTCTTTACCAGTACAGCCATCCACATACGCTCCGTTGAACATGACGACGAAATCCGTTCGGAGCGTCACTTCAAGCTTTCCTTGTGCGAAACTCCCAGCGACCACAAGGAGATACCTCTACGCTACGTCGAGAGTATCAAGACTAGATACAAAGTGCGCTACCCAGGATGTACGATAGAGCTGTCGCACAACAAGCCGGTAGTACCCTTAGACATCGGCCTCGGCCTTCTGGGTACTTGTCGCCAACTCTACCACGAAGCTGTACTCAAGCCGTTCACACAGATCTCCTTCGCCACTTTCGCCCGAATGGGCCACAATTATTCTGGAGTCCAGCGCTTTGTCGACGCGCTCATCCCGACCCAAGCGAAAGCCATCGCGCGCCTGCGGGTCACCATCTCCAACGCACGCATTTCGCAAACCGAATGGGAGGACGCGGATCAGCTCATCGGCCCTGTTCCCACGAAGAACACTCTGAGCAAGCTCAAAGGACTTACAGACCTCGAGATCGTGCTTGCGCCACGCGTCGCCGAGTTCTGTACAGATGTTCCAGCCACGTTCAGGAGCGGATTGGATCTAGCTTTCGTGAAAGCTCCCGGGATACAATCGCTTGTCAACATGAGGCTGAGGTCATTCCGGCTTACGATGCAGGCGTTGTTCGATGATTATCGCCAAGATGGTTCGAACCTAACCTTCAGTGAGAGGGGCGAACAAGACGCGATGGAAAAATGGTTGCGCGAGACTGAGATGCGACTGCATTTCGGCTCAGTGCTTTCGGAAGGTGGGCCATTGCCAGAGTTTGGTATCGTGCAGGATGATGAGAAAGTTCCTCTCCCACACTGGGCGACTCCAGAGGGCATCGAGAAGATTTATATACAAGCCGAAAAGGACATGCAAGCCGAAAGGGAAGCGGCGGAAGCTAGACTAGAGCAAATGATACGGGAGCGACGTCGTCGCCGTTCACGTGGTAGGGATTTTAACGGCAGATAGCGTATCAATAACCTGGATGTATACCTTTGGATGTGACATATGCCTCAAATGCCACAAGCTGGTAGTGATAGCGCACTCGTATTTTGCTCACGGCACATAAGAACATCATGCAGTTAACTTAATCGATTTGAGGCAGCTATTCCTACGAAGTCGAGGTTTCGACGGCGCCAGGCTCCTCTTAAGCAGCTCAATTGGTTTCCACGAGCTGAGGATATTCTCAGTTGGGTTCCACGAGCGGAGGATTCCAAACGACGCGCACGAGAAGGTCTGACTGGAGATAAGAGGTAGGATATCTTGAAATTACCTTTTGCTTTCCCGACCGCAGTTGTGCCGAGGCAGTGTGAACTAACTATACTACAGTACGAGACTCTGCTACGCGTCAGCTTCGCGTTGTGAATTGCGACAGACATCGCTCGAAAAAAGTCCGTATTGCGACGCGTCGATCCTACTGAACCAAGGATTGAGCAGAGAAGCATACTGCTTCGAATGCCTGTGCATCGCTTATGTCGATTCCGAGGCGTCGTCGCTGTATCACCGAAAGGTTCCTGTCGAGAGAGGCGAACCCCATCTTCACCATGGATGATGAACCACAACGGGACCGGGCCAAGCGACCTTCCAGGCTTTTGAACTTGAACAAAGCGAAAAAGAAACAGAGAGAAATGTATGTAGGGGGAGCATTATTGTTCTGCCATCTTCGAAGCTGACGCCACTATCCGTGTAGCACAGCGAGGAATGCAGCCGAATCTCCCTTGCTACGTCTAACTCCAGAACTTCGCGTCCGCATATACGATTACGTGTTCGGTAGCACTCCTGTTCACATATGCTCTACGGAAGATTGGGAATACGACGAATATCCCAAGCACTATGAGCTCATGCGCTGCGAGCATCCGCGGGAGCACGTAGAAATTCCGCCTGCTACATCGAGCGGGTGAATATTTCCGACCGGAAACGAATTCCAGGCTGCACCATCCGCCCTGATGATGATCACGGCAAAACGCTGAGCGGTGCAGACATCAACCTCGGCCTCCTGCTCGTGTGTCGTCAAATCTACCAAGAAGCGATGCTCAAACCATTTACGGAGATACCGTTCTATTTCATGGTTCGCTGGACCAACAAGGGGTGGCCGGGTTTGGAGGGGCTCGCAGAGGATCTCGCTCCGCCGCAGTTGAGAGCATTCAAGCGCCTGCGAATCGTGCTCGAACATATCTATTTCGGCCTACCCGAAGACTTCACCAGATTCTTAGGATCCGGCCGTCTCCCAGACAAAAAAGCCATGCGAAAGTTCACAGGTCTCAAAGATCTCCAGATCGTGCTCAACCCCCAATTCTCGGACGAGCCGGACGCGCGCAAGTATATCAAGCAGCTGAAAAAGCACTTCGTTCATGATCGCAACGAGTATTACTCCCAATCGATGTCGTGGTTGCAAGCGCTCCCGGACCTTCGACTGAACTCCATACGCTTGGTGGTCGAGGCCAAAATATGTGGCGAGGACAGGTCCAAGTTAAAAAGACTTTTCCCAACCATTTCTTCCAAGGGCCAGACCGAGAGAATCATTAAGTGGCTCAGGAAGACGGAGCTGGACTTACACTTTGGTGAGGACGTCGTACGCATTGATGAGCCCGTACTTTTCGGTGTTAAACAAGATGACGACGCAATCGGTATTCCACCGTGGGCGACTGCAGAAGGGCTTGAGGAGTATCTCGCTAGACCAGAGGAAATCCAACGAGCTCGATTGGAGGAAGAAGCTTTGCCACATAGCCTTACGGACACGAGTGATGAAGATTCGGATGATTACTAGCTAATATACCTCAAGACACGTTCGCCAGTTTAACTCCGTGTCATTCTTCGCTGGTTTCTTCAGGGCGCTAAGTGAGGATGAGATCAATCTTACTGCTTCGAATGCTCGTAACCAGCGCTTTAGATACAGAGCGTGACTTCTGGCCAGATCCTTGTGACAGCATTGGCACAGTACAGCCTTGAACGTCATACTTGCGAATGTCTACGAAGAAAGTAGGGCCGAAGCTCGGAGCTTTCTAGGCATTTGCCACAACCACACGTCCAAGGACCGGAGTTGGCAACGCGTCTGCCAATAACACCACCATCACCTCTGTAGTTCGGCAGTTGGCCTCCCTCATTAAATTGGTAGATCTGACAGCCGTCTGATATTTCGATACATGTGTGCTCTCAAACATTCATCAATCGGCAAAGTCGTTGGAGCATCGCAGGTTTTGTCCGCCCGCAGATATGGCAGAACACTTCGCAAGGCCCTCGAGGCTTCTCAACCTGAACAAATCGTCGAAAGAGCAGAAAGAAATGTATGTGGTCAACACTTGTAGGTACCGAGTTCGCCGAAATTGACAAAACCATCAACAGCACAGCAAGAAATGCTTCCGAGTCGCCTCTCCTTCATCTGCCTCCGGAGCTTCGTTGTCGCATATACGACCATCTATTTGCCAGCACCGCCATCCACATACGTTCAATGAGCCCATACGATTACCATACCAACGTTAAAGAGTACCGTTTGTTCCTCTGCGACAACTCGAATGATCACGCAGAGGTTCCACGCCGGTGCGTGGAACATACCGACTTCGATATTACGATCCAAGGTTTCGGCTGCACAATGAACGACTCTTCCAAAACGTTAGTCACCCCCTCGAGCATTGGTCTCGGGCTCTTGCGGGCTTCACGTCAGATCTACCATGAAGCCGTGCTGAAGCCATTCTCGGAGACACGCTTTTACTGCGAAACCCGCCCTAACGGAGCCCCTTGCGGTCTGCGGAAGTTCGTCGACGCCCTTGCTCCACTACAGGCGAAAGCGATCGCTCGCCTGCGACTCGTCATGCTACATGGTTATATTTTGAAGAGCGGCAATCTCCTCCCGAGTTTACTTTTTGGAGCCATTCCTAGCAAGACAACAATCATGAAACTCAAGGGCCTCAAAGATCTCGAAATCGTGCTCGCGCCCGAGTTTTTCGAAGAAACTAAAGCGGAGACTTATTTCTCTGACATGGCCAGGGACCTCGAATCATTACCTATGATGCAGTCTCTGAAAGAGCTGCGCCTCAGGACACTCCGTATCACTATCGAAGCAGAGTTCACCGACGCGGACGACGGCCGGGTCAAATTCCCAACGTTCTCCTCGAGGGGCGAGATAGGCAAGATTGAAACGTGGCTGAGAGAGCTTGAGTTGAGGCTACATGTTGGTACGATGGTTGCTGTTGGACGCGAACCCTGGCCGCCCTTCGCTACCAAGCAGGACGATCAGACGATCCGAATACCCCCTTGGAGTACGGATGAAGGACTTGCGAGAGGTCGTGCAGAGAAAGAAAGGCAGTATGATATTTACAGGCGGGAAAACCAGGCTCTGTACAGGGATGATCACAACCCTGTTCGGACCGGGGAAGAACTCTTTGACCTGGCAGAATCTGCCAGTCAAGCAACACGCGCAAGAAGTACAAGCATACAAGAATCTGAGCTGTAATTTTGGTGTCAATCATGATACAAAGTAGAAAGCATAGATTTGAGAATTGCCTGCTATAATGCTAAAGTCCCTTCTCATCATCGCCACCCACGAACGGCTGTGTACGTCAGTGCGGCTCTGTACAGAAGGCTTACTCTCAGACCGATCCGCATCTAAGCAGAGGAACGCTTCCACTGTCCGCGAGGCTGGCCCCACCAGCCCCAAGGGTTGCCAGCAGGAGGAGCTTGTCCGTTGCTAGAAGCAGGAGCCTGAGCACTGCCAGAGGCGGGTGCTTCCTCAGTCGAAGCCTCAGAGGTAGTAGGAGCTCCCAAAGAGGCAGGAGCGGCAGCAGCAGTAGAGTTGGAAGAGGCGCCGCCGGCAGCGCTGGCTCCTGAGCTGGCGAGTTCAGTGAAGAACTCCCAGGTGGCCTGGGGAGCGAAGTTGCCTGCGGGAGCACCAACGTGGCCGCCGTCCCAGGAGATGAAGGACACGGGCTTGGAGCAGCCTTCAAAGTCAGTGCGGGCGTGCTGGCCACTGCCGGGAGAAACCTGAGCGACTTCCTTGGCCTGGCAGCCGTTGTTCTCGACAAAGGTGTTGGCGAGGTCGATGCCGCCGCTGATAGGGAGGACATTGTCGCTGACACCGTGGATGCCGAGGTAGGCGATGGGGTCCTTGCCACCTTCGCAGCCACTGATCAGACCGCCAGCGATGGGCGCGACGGCACGGAATTCCTTAGCCATGGAACAAGCGATGGAGTAGGACATGCCACCACCCCAGGAGAAGCCAGTGGCGAAGCGCTGACTCTGGTCGACGCAAAGGTCGGCCTCGACCTGCTCCATGATGGACTGGATGAAAGTGATGTCACGACCGCCCGGGTTGGCCCAGCCATTGTCGATACCGTTGGGCGCGACGAAGATGGCAGAGCCCTCGGAGAGATCGTCAAGGCCGTACCATTTAGGAACGCTGTTGCCGTTGACGACATCGTTCATGGAGCCGCCACGCCAGTGGAGGCCGAAGACTAGGCGGTAGGGGTTGCTGGGGTCATAGTTGTCTGGGACCTTGAGAGTGTATTGACGACCATCAATTGTTTGAACGCCGGACTTGAGCGTTCCCTGACCGCCGCAACCGCTAGATGATTGGGCGAGAGCTGCTGTCGCAATGGTGGCGATAGAGAGAATAGTCTTGGGGGCCATTGTAGGGTGTAGGGCTTGTCCAGCAAGCCGTAGGGTAGGGTTAAAAGAGTGATAATTTGTTAAAGGAAGTGATGTACAAGGGCAGTAGGGCTTTCGGCGTGCCCTCACTCACGTCTTATACACAAGCCCTTCCCAACCTACATAGCAGCGAAGTCACCTCGTGGCGCGTGCGGTCTTCAAGCGCAGCACCGCTCGCAGCCGACATGTCTGCAACAAGGCCGACGTCTGCCAAGTCGCCGGAGCCAGGAAGGTCACATCCCTTTCACCCTAGACCATGCTAACACACTAGGCAAGCAATATAGAAGAGACCGGAGGGGAGACCGACTGTGGGGCTGTATAGAGTGTTGACGCGGATCGTCGTTCAGTCTACGGAGAAAGTTATGAACATGGGCGCCTCCGTGTTTCGCACAAATTGGGCTGGTCAGGTGTTGCCCTGTGCCATGTCACGGCACTTGCGACAAGCGTCTACCCCAAACATCCTTCGACGTTCGCGCGTTGAGACGGAGGATTTGACGCCTGGGCACAGTTTCGCAGTTGCCCGTATTGGTAAAGGCGTGCGCGAGTTAGCTGGAAATGAGAGAAGAGAGGTTACGTCGGCTTCGGTCTGGCATGTTCTCGGCTTGGAGGGAGCCGTGCCCGGGCCGGTAACATGGCCGTTCATCTTCTGGTCTGAGTTGATGCCACGGTCATGTGTGCATTACTTCGCACAGGAAATTGGACCGATTGGAAAAACGATTCACCCGATCAGGCAGAATGAGAAATCGGATGATTTCTATTGCAAAAGACGCGCCGAAGTAGATGAAGGTGACGAAAGCTTGCCCAATCGTGGAGTGCCTGGCACCGGTAGACTTGCTATCTTGAGATCTCGGACTCGTCTCTCCGAGGTAAACAAATTTGTTGACCTTTGAAAACAAGTCAACCCAATCGTCATCACCACAATGGCCGAAGAGAACATCTTCCCCTTCGCGATCTGCTGCACAGCAGAGATCAGTGCAGAAGTAAGCCGCCAAATGAATTATTGAGGATCTCCAACTCCAAATTTCGTACCAACCACCCTTCTCCTCGCTAGTGTAAAGACAGATTCATCAAGGCCAACCTAGATTTCACCGGAAAGCCAATGCTGGAAAACGTGGTCTTTATGGACAGCCTTAAAGCAAGCTACACCGATGAAGACGTACCCACGCTTGGCAACAACTCTGCGAGTCTTACGACATCGCCGTTCATGGGCAAGGAGGCTGCAGAGTGCTATCAGATCCTGGAGGAATTGGCACAACAAGAAGGGTCCAGCATCAACCCCGAACCGTTTGCCATCTTAGATGAGAGGTCCTTGCAAGATCAAACAATTTTGCTTTGCGAAGCTGGAGAAGACGGTGTTCGATCTGTGCGTGCAACGTTTGCTGTTACAGAGAACAGACTTCTTCGATACTTCGCCGCTGACGCTGGCGTTGATGAAGATCGAGAGACAGCCGCTGGTACAGGCGGAGTGTTGATGCAGTGATCTGATACATCGCTGAGCTACCGATACTGCGCGCTTTTCAAGGGTTTATGCAAACATATGAAATAGGATCATGGAATGCAGGCCAAAATCAATGAGCTTCACTATGGACTCCAATATTTCCATGCATTTCACGTAGTATATTATGGTTGAGCGTACCCTGCTATTCTATTATTTCATCCTTGAGCCAAAGCAGGGCCATCAAGATGTGCCAGTCATCAGTACCAAACATTCAGCATACATCCAACAATCAGCCTATCTACAGGCCAACATTGTTGTTAGTGCCGGGGCTTTCGATCGTGCCACTTTAGACACACTTGAAAGTCCATCGCCCTTACGGCGCCAGGTCTCGAAGTTTCGCCCATACACTGCCAGACCGAGCTTGCTAGACCGATGGCTTGATCGGCGGACGGACGTACTTATAGCCCTTGCCGTACAGATGACGCCCGCTGGGCACGCAAGTTCCCAGAAGAAATCATGCTGACCGGTTGGAGGAGGAACATGAGAAGACATTCTTCCGTCGAGCACGAGAAACGAGATTCACGCTCTTAAACAAAGAGGCGAACTCCAATTTCCGGGCTCGTTGTACGGACTCGAGTAGGGCCAGGATGAATATGGGTCAAACGCAGGTGCTGATGCACACTGTATGGTCCAACGCCAGATTCCCTCAGGGTCGCATTTCTCCAACATACGGAATGCGACAGAAGTATTCCTCCTCTTTCAATACCTCAGCGGCCATGCGCGCCTCTGCATGCGCCTCGGCGTTCAACTCGTGCAGAATGAGCCAGAACCTGACCTCTAGCCCCAAACGCGACAGCTCCAAGATCTCCCACAGCAGCAGCTCCCACAAGTCTCTATTCGCAACCGCATCGCCATCATAGCTGTTTCCCGTTTCTCTTGAAGTGAGCCAGCCGTTCTGCTGCCAGATCTCGATCCAATTGGTGATGCCCTCTACCAGATATTCAGAGTCTGAAGCGACCGTTATGCCTGTCCAGCCTTCCGCCCGCCATTGGCGACGTTGTAACGCCGCAATCGCTGCTCGCAGGTGTGCGCGATTGCTCTCTTGAGGGTATCCTTGGCCAGTCGGACCTCTACGCTCGAGACGTAGTGCCATAGAGCGGGGCTCACTGGGATCTAGGCCCGTCGGTCTGAAAACAAATGAGCTGGCGGCGCTGCGAGCATCTGGGGAGGTATGTTGATTGAGACAGGAAGCAGATGTATAGATCAAGATCTCGTTGTCTGGCGCATCGAAGCGGATCATGCGTGCTGGTCGGCTGGCGTTAGGAGGGTAGTAGGGATCCAACTCGTGAGCGGAGTGAGCGAAGAGGTCTCGAGGCACTGCTGCATGATCGTTGGGCCAGAAGCGGAGGGCGCGTGGGAAGGAGGGAGTGTCGTCCTCATGTGGATCGGCATAGTATTCCTGCTGCAGAGCATCACACTCCCGCTTTCGAGCAGATAAGCATTGGCGTGTCGAGCGGCATCAATATAGCCGCACCTACCTGGAGACGAGCGATTCTGCTATATAGCTTGCTCTTGATTGCTTTACGCGATTGCCTCAGCTGAGCAATCTGCTCCTCTGCGCTGAGATGCGCCAGCGAGCCCTTCGGCCGGTGTGGAAGATTGAACTGCTGTCTTTTCTTTTGCACTCCATTCTTCGAAGGACGCGATGTGGGATGAGTCCCAAGATTGGGCAATTTCCATGTTGGTGCGCGAGAGGGTGCAGGTGTGGCCTCAGGCTCCAGCTTGGGCGTCACGGCCGATGGCGGAAATGCCAAAGGAATGCAGGCCATGGCGGCGTGTGCAAGTGCGTGTGGAAGCAGATCAATGGATGAGGGTAGAATGTCTCAACGTGAATAGCATTGGCATTGGAAAGAGCCTCGTGAGCCTCGGCAGGGTCTTCTTCTACTGCCAAAGTTTGGGTACGGTACCCAAGAAAATGGTTCCTGACGATCGACCTCGATTTCAACACTCTCACACTCACTCCTCCTCATTCCTCAATCCACGTGGATTGATGCCATTCTATCTTTGATGATTCACCTTTCGCCACGAGATGGAGGATTTGCCCGGGCGGCATGAGACTTCGAGGGCCGGTGCGGCATAAGTCGTCAGTCACCCAGTAGATCGTCGCAACGTAGTGGTGTGGGAAAACAATTGCAGGTCATGATGGTGCGATGAAGACAATAATATATTCGGTCTGCCTGAAAGTCCACGCTTTGGAGCGTGTGTCCTGTGTCTGTCACTCCAGCGCTTCGTCATGGTCAAGTATGTACACTGTCCTCGTTCGAAGTCAAACCCACTATTCGCCTCGAACTCGGAACTTGAAAACATTCGGGATGGTGCGAAGATTTTCGAAGCTCAGTACTGCTGACAACCTCTCAAGCTTCGATTGGCCGGGCTGTGAGCTCTCAGCACAAACTTCCTGCCAAAAGGGTATCCCGTCATTAAAGGCGTGGCCAAAGTACGAGAGCTCAAAATACGCTTTTTGGTATCATGTAGCGATTACCAGCGAATGATGGACCTCTTTGACCTGGATCGAGCAGAATCCGATATTGCCGCCGACCTTGCTTGCGAGATTGGGATAGACGCTTTGCAGGATGCAGACCAAGGATGCGAAGGAAGTGGTAGCGTGTGGACCCTCCAAGAGTAAGGCATCGCGTTTTCGCAAAAGTCGGTGTGTCAATCATAACGCATCAAAATCCATAAAGCATTTCGCAGGAGACATTCTTCATGAGTTTTCTTTCTCGGACTCATCATTCCACCCGAAGCGCGCGATCTCCTCAGCCTTACTGAGGTCCGAGTCTTTTTGCTCACTCTCGTGAGCTTTCGTCAAGATCTGTTGCGTTTGCTCCGAATTCCAGTCATCACGGAAAGCCGAAAGCTGGCTGGTCGTAGTGACAGCAGACTTTTTGACTTTGGCGAACATTTGCGCTTTACTGGTTTGCGGTTGAGTAAGCGGTGATACCAGCGTCGGAACCGTAGAGCGCAAAGTGTCGAGCTGAAGGGGTATTAGTAGGGTGGCACCGTGAACAGGCATGTGTTGTGGCGCACCTGGGTTTGTAGACGCTCGAGGTGCGCAAGAGATGCTTCAAGAGATTGGATAGTGTCGCCCATCTTTCCAATATGAGTTCCAAGATCTCGGTGGTGCCGCAGTAGTGTCAGTGAGGACTATGGGCTGGGTTTTGATGTCAGGTTGATTGATGTTCGAGCGCAAGATGGAGGTGAGCATGAACCTGAGAAGTAGCAGCGTGCCCCGGATTCGGGTTCGGGTAGCGGATCTCCACTTGGGTAAGGGTTTTGACTTACATTTTGGAGGCATGTGAGCCTGGGCAGAGTTTGGGCAGATTTCGACTTCACTCTCACTCCTCGCTCCCGACTTCCCATGACATACCTTGTGTTTTCATTTTACACAACTCACCTGTCGCTATGATCTGGCGTGTATTGCTCGGTCTTTACGGGAACCTGTGTATCCGGGGGCGAGTGCGGCGCAGACCTTCATTCACCCATGATTTGTCGGGTTGTGAAGATGTGGGCGATGGTTCGAGGAAGCGATTGCATTGTGCCTGTAACTCATCTCAACTTGACTCTACTTGTATGTCCATTTTTCCTCACTGACGCCCAGCTTCATCGTGGCCAAGTATGCAGATATTTGTACGATACTGCCTGCTGTGAGCATCACGCCGAATGGATGTCGAGAGCTGAGGTTGCAGCAGTTGGAAAGTACTTTGGCAGGCGTGCACACTCTTGTTTGCGCGCACTTTGACTGGATACCTTACCTTGTTGCATCGGTCAGCTGTGAGTCTTGACCTCTGCCATATGTGTCCGTGCCTCGAGCAATTGACCTACGTGGTGCGGCGGGCGTCGAGTGAAAGCCGCTCGTGACTAAACGCTGCTTCCACTTCCCTCACTGCCTCGCCCCAACAAAGCAACGCCCAGACAACAGCCAAAAACAAATGCAATTCATCTTCATCATTCACAGTCCACATCTCTAGAAGATTGCTGGTACACACCCATTCCAAAATGGCGAACACACACAGGTCGACTGCCTTTGCACCAGGACATAGCGACGAAAGAGCACTCTTCTGCTCCAACTACAAGCGTGGCATTTCAGAACACTCTCGCACCGACGCAATCCGCCACTCGCCACTCGTGTCGCTTGCCGTCAAAGATGCCGTTAACAACAAGAATCCCGCACCGCAGTCTAGCACCAACCCCGTCCCCAATCCTCAAACCCGCACTTTGTTTGCTGGCACTGGCTCTGCTGGTGTTCAAGTCGGCCGTCCGCTGTTCCCAGCATCGCCCTCGCAGAAACCACCGCCCACGACAAATCCGCTGCCCGTGTTCTCGTTTGGCAGTTCAACTCCGCAGCTTGCAGCATCGCTCTCGCAGAAGCCACAGACCACGACAAATCAGCCACCGTCGTCCTCGTTTGGCACGCCAAACTCACTATTCGCCTCGAACTCGAACGTCGGTGCACCTACACCAACCCCGAACATTTGCGGAGCTCAGTATCCAGCCTCCTGTGCTTCAATTGGCCAGGCTGCGAGCTCTGAGCACAAGCGCCAAGCTTCAGCCCAGATCATCACTGCACCATCCGAAGGCGCGGTCAAAGTACAAAAGCTAGATAACCAGTCTTCACCGACCAACGGAAGACTTGCCAGCAACGGTGCTCCGGTGCCAGCCGTCGCATTCGGAAAAGAGAACGTAAAGCCGTCGTTCTCATTCTCCTCACTGCCACCACAAGCAACCTCCAGCCCTGGCACTACATCCATATTCTCCGCAGCTCCCAAAACCAACTTGTTTTCTGCTTCCGGCTCCAACTTCAACCCTCTCGGCGCGAAGAACTACAGAGAGGCACCTAAACAGCCTTGGATCTTTGGAAAGCCCCAGAAGACCGTACAACCCGCGACCCCAGTGAAGAGCAACATTGCTCTTCCACAATACGGCCTTCTTGGCTTCGATTTGGACAACTGCGATGCTGCCGGCAACCCTGAGCCTATCTTACTGAACACCAACTCACCCAACTCTGTCTTTCTTTGTGGGTCTCAAGGAAGTGGAAAGAGCTACACTCTGAGCTGTATGCTCGAGAACCACCTCTGCTACGACCCAAGCGTAGGAGTTCAGCGACAGACCATTCCGGGCTTCGTCTTTCACTGGGACACGAATACTTCCGGATCACTCGCTGAGGTTGCGAGCCTGTGCTCGCGCGGCATCAGGGTGCGTCTGTTGGTGTCATGGAGCAACTACCAGCAGATGAAACATCTCTACGAGAACTTCGCGAGCAAAGTCAACGGAAAGATCGAAGTCCGTCCATTGTTGTTTGAAGATACTGAACTCACAGTCAACAACATCCGCAACCTGATGGCCTTCCGCGACGGTTCGCACGATGCGCCACTCTACCTCGAAGTCATACACAACATCCTGCGCCGGCTTGGACGCAAGAACGAAAAATTCTCAGTGAGGAACTTTCTCCGTGATCTGTCCGAAGCGAACCTCAACCCTAGTCAGCTGCAGATGCTCGATCAACGCCTCAACATCCTCAAGACCTTCTCTGCAGAGACTGCTCCGGACGTCCTTATACAGGACAACAAAGGCATTGCAGGTCAGCAATTAATCAACGAGCGCAAGAGGCAAGGTTTAGGTATGAAAGGTGACTGCATCACTGTTGAAAAAGGCACACTTACCATTGTCGACCTCTCCGATCCGTTCGTAGACGCTAGCACTGCCTGCGTGCTCTTCGATATCTGCCTTGGCATCATCCTCAAGCGCCACAAAGAGGCTGTCACCGCCAACAAGATCTCCCCCGGCCTCATCATCACTCTTGACGAAGCCCACAAGTTCCTCGACAAAGGCATTCCATCTGCAGACATCTTTACTAGCTCTCTGCTCACCACTATCCGCGAGCTGCGCCACAACGCCGCTCGAGTCATAATCGCCACACAAGAGCCGACCATTTCTGAAAAGCTGCTGGACTTGTGTTCGGTCAGTATTGTGCACCGCTTCAATTCACCTGCCTGGTTCACTGCGATTTGCGGTCACTTGGGCGGTGCTTCGAGTTTGACGAGCGAGAAAGATGAGAAACAGACGGCAGCCAAAAAGGAAGAGCTGTTCAAGCAGATCCTCGCGCTCCAGACGGGCGAGTCTCTCGTCTTTTCGCCGACTAGCTGGGTACGTGGAGGCGCGCTTCCCGGCGGCGGTGATGCTGTGGAGCCTGCGAGGCTGGGCAGCGGAGTGCTGCGCATGAAGACGAGGGAGCGGAAGGGCGATGACTCTGGAAAGACGTGGAATGTTGTCTAGAGCCTCTGCAAGATTGATTGGGGATCACAGTGGTGTATTAGTAGCCTCAGGCGCTTGGGTTGCCGTGGCATTGGATGAAGCTCGCTTGGGCCGATAGCATCAACGCAGAGCAATGGCGAGACAATCAGTATGGGGCTCACTGCACGACGTTGGGTTCAGAGGAGGTGTAGCTCGCCAGCTTGCATAAGTCTGGGACATCGAGTAGAGATCGTGTAAGAATGATAACCATGTCCAAAATTCCCAAGCAGTCATCCACATTTTCGCGTCACTTGAAACCATGCTGACAAGTCCCAATGCTTTACTGAGGTGCCTGCAAGACGCTTCAACACATTTGCGAGCAGAGAGGTCCACAATTGCAGACAGTATGTTTAGGTGGCTCAACTATGCCGCCATGCATGGATACAGATTTATCGTCGTGGGCATATGCTCAGTTGTCTGCATATGCCCCGTCCTGGAAGCTCGACTTTACTTCGCTGCCTGGGAGGCCCAAGGACTTCCTTCCCAAAGCATGTTGCGATATGCCTATGCATGTGGGCAGATCCATGCATGTTCAGCTCACACCAAAAGCCCAAATTGTTTCTTGCGCAGACGCGTGATAATGTGTCATTCCGCCGATCGCCTCGTAAGCGCATCGGATCGTTTGGCTGACGGCCGCGCTTTCCTCCAACTCACAGTGGTCCACGAGCTACCATCCGACATTACACGGCACGCATCCTGCCAGACGGGTTAGCGAGGAGACATCTCTAGTATTTCTCACGGCACGCAACATAAGGACAGGTCCGCTCCCTTCTCGGGTGCGCGTCCTTGTGGAGCTGACATGGAGCGCGAACCAACGCAGGGCTCAGCCTCTCAACAGCCTGACGCGCCAGCCTGCAAAGGCTACTGGACGACTAGCGAGCGCCAACATCCAATCATTTTGACACTCTGCTCGCTTGGGCAAGGCTGATTTCGCCACCATCCTTTGCACAGAGTCCAGCTGGGCTTCACGCCGACACGTCGCAGACACCAAGCTTGTCGCAGTCCTATGCTCTGGTCCGAAAACTTGACATAGCATGTTCCGTGTGGGGCTGTCCACTTTGCAACTATCAGCTTCTGGCATATCAGACTATGGTCCGGAGCGTCTCATTTGTTCGCTCGCACCTGATCAGGCTGCCTGGTCAGAAATATGTCCTTCTCCCAGCCTTTGACCATGGTACAGCTCCCCGAAGGCCCTGTGGAAGCCCATTCGCATGACCACAACATAGTCCGCAGCATAAACCAAGGCTCGGGTACCCAACATAATGCCACACAAGCTGGTGGTCACGGCAACAGCCAGTACAATGCGAATCAACAACATTTCCATCACCACGAACCTCTGCGACCTCAACGTATGTCATTCTTGATCAGCAGGTCTACGATGTACTGATGCTGACGATACCATGATTCCAGCAAAGCGACCATGGCGAATCCCACGGCAAGCAGCAGGCAGCTACGCCGGGTACGCAGAAGTCTCGGCAATGCTTGAAAGATGTTTCTTACGACCACAGTCCAGTGGTGAGCAAGTCGTCTGCGTCTTGTCAGGCATGGGAGGCGTGGGAAAGAGCGAGTCGGTACTGCAATTCGTGAAGAAACATAACAACGCACTTCGGAAGATGTATCTATGGTCTTCCCGCGCTTTGCATGTACGCCTGCTGACGGTTTTCTAGGTTCTGGGGTGTGTTCTGGGTCGACTGCAGTAGCGAAGCAACGACTCGAGCTGGCTTCAAAAGTATCGGCAATCTTTATGGATGGGCTCCGAACGACATGGACTTCTTTTGTGGCGCTAAAGACCAGCTGGCCAGCTTCGATGAACACTCACTCCTCATATTGGACAATTGTGATGATCCAAAGACCAATTTCAGCTATTACATTCCGAGCAACCCCCACGTGAGCGTTCTTCTCACGACGCGGCTATCTCATGCTGGTAAATATGCTTCACTGGACATGCAGGATATGAGGCAAAGACTCTACTTGCGAATGGACGGACTAGATCCTGCATCAGCTACTCGACTCATTCTGGAGGCGTCAGGCATCCCATCAGAGGATGATGTAACGGTTCAGCAAGCAGAGCAGATCGCGGATGCTCTCGACTACCACCCTCTTGCAATTGTCGTCGCCAGCTCACTTATCCAAAGCACTGAATATTCACTCAAGGAGTATGCAGAAGCTCTCAAGGATCGCATCATTCAGAGACAACTATTGGACACTGAGTCGGAGCAAGCGACACACCGAAAAGTCAGCACCACATTTGAGATGTCTGCGAGCGTCCTGCGAGAGCTGGCTGCAACAGATCCATCCGCCCAGGAAGCCCTAGCGCTGCTTGATCTGTTAGGGTTCATGCATCATCAGGGCATCTCAGAAGACATGTTCGTACGTGCATGGGAGTATGAAGACGAAACTCTTTCAAACTGTACGATTCAAGACCGGTGGCCTGATCACCTCTCCACATGGCACGTTGGCCAGGCTCGAAAGTATTTTCCTCATACAACAATTGATGAGAGGAATCGAAATTTTTGCAAAGCCCGAGCGCATTTGATCCGGTTGACGCTTGTGAAGCAAAATTCCGAAGACAACACCACTTATATGCACTCTTTGGTGCACCTTTGGGCCAGGGAACGGTTGCAGAATGCCGCCGACCCATGGTCAGCAGCCGCGTCGATACTGGCACTTGCAGCCCAAGAATGCCACGGCTGGAAGCCCTACTCCACCCAGCTTTCACTTCATTGCGAGGCAAACTTTCGGTTCAGGGAACACAGTTCTTGCATTCGCCTCAAAGGAGAAGGTGAAGCAATCTGCAGGATATATTGTAACTTCGCCTGGCAAATGATTTTCAGCCATCATGCTCAAGCGCTGGACATTGTGAAGGCTTTTCTGGGGGAGGTACAATCACTATCCAGTACGGAGGTCGACGATCTGCTCGTCACTGAGCCGAGGCATATGCTAGGCTTACTTTCCCTAAAAGGTGGAGACTTCTCCCAAGCTATTTATGTGCTAGAGGACGTGGTGAGGATGCGAGCGAAACTTGCTGATGATCACACTTATCGGTTGTCGTCACAGCACGCACTCGCATCTGCATACCTCGCATATGATCGTATCTCACAAGCTATCGAAATCCTCGAGCATGTAGTACAGATGAGAGAGAAGTTACCGAGCGACCACCCTGATCTACTGGCGTCTCAATCCGCACTCGCATCAGCATACCTCGAAGATGAGCGCATTCCTCAAGCTATTAAGGTTCTTGAACACGTCGTGCACGCGAATGAGAAGCTAGTAGCTAACCATCCTAATCGACTAGCGTCTCAGCACGCACTCGCGCGTGCATACCTCAAATGTGGACGCATCACTCAAGCTATCGAGGTTTTTGAGCACGTCGTGCACACAGAGGAGAAGCTAGCAGCTGACCATCCTGATCGACTTTTGTCTCAGCACGAACTCGCACGTGCATACCTCAAATGTGGACGCATCACTCAAGCTATCGAGGTTTTTGAGCACGTCGTGCACACAGAGAAGCTAGCAGCTGACCATCCTGATCGACTTTTGTCTCAGCACGAACTCGCACGTGCATATTGGAGTGATGGAAGGTTCGCAGAAGCTGACAAACTCATGAGCTATGTGGTGGACGTGAAGCAGCGTAAATTGCCGAAAGGTCACCCGAGCCGTGTTCTGTCGGAGACTGTTTTTGCAAGTATCAGAGAAGATCCAGAAAATCCAGCAGTAGCCTCCAAGGATCTCACAGCCTCGGATGACCAGCAGCAGTTCGAAAACCGCCATGAAATCGCCACTCCGAGCCATATATGAAGTATGACTTCGGAACAGCTCTGCCCAAGCTGCTTATACATCTCAATGTGGTCCATGGAACCCGACAGGCTACAGTGAAAGACGTTCCATCCAAGTGGTCCACGTGTACGTTGCGACAGGCTGCGGAGATGCTGATGAGTTCTTCTTCCTCGGTACTCCTGGTTTCGGGCAATGCTTGCTAGACTTCTATGGTCCGATCATCAACTCACGCCTACATCAGCCGCCCTCACTGCCCTCAAGCACGACTCATGTGAGGCTCACACAGGCAGAACAACGAACCGCATCCACTTTCCGTTCGCATGGAAGTGCGCCACCGTAGCCCTCCACTGCCTCGCATTCTCAAAATCATACACCGTGGGCTATGCTGTCGCGCCCTCGCTACCCACATCCTCCTCGACAAATCCCAATCGATACCTCCTGCGATCAAGATCATGTTCAATTTCTAGCAGCGTGGAGTCTAGATCGTTGGTCAATTTGCCCGCGTAGTGGGTCGGGTTGGTTGAGCTCTTTCCACTCGCTTCGTGGCTTTTTACGGGAGAAGGCCAGTTTTCGAGGGTGATCTCGCAGTGCGAGCAGACGATGCAGGCGTTGCCGGTTTAGCGAGTGCCGGGGAAGGTTTCTGGAGTTAGACTTGGGTCGGGAGTGGAACTGGATGTGGGTTGCGTTGAAAGGATGTATGTTTGATACGCTACTGGAGCAGTAGGCCGTGATTGACCTGACGGCGTTGGCGTCTCGGCTTGGGATCGATTGTTCAGTTGCATGACTCGTCGTACAAGAGCATCACTCGTTGGAAGCGTGGCAATACCTCTTGCAACATCACTCTCTGTTTCAATTACCTACCTTTTCGACTACAGGATCGCCATGAGGAGACGATGGTGGTATTACATGCAGATTTATCGATGAATTGGGTATTGGGTATGTCTGAGATATGTGGCTCGCATGCATATGATGTTGATAAGACGTATATGGCGATGTGAGTGGTATATTGGACTACACAAGGAGGCTTAGGGCGGCCAGATCAAGCAAGCGGGCACGGACTTGTTACAAGCATTCATGAGGAAGTGGAGACTTCTCGCGTGCAGAAATTAGCTTCTGCCACTCCGCACGCTAGGCAGGCTTCGTTCGCCGCTAGACCCTTCTGGACGCTGAACCCTCGATGGTTCCTGCTCTAGCTCGGCACCAAACTGCCGTCACACCACCACCCTCTGCCAGTCTTGTGAGCATGTCTGCTTTGTCGCGCAAAGTACCTGCTTACTTCTGTTCCTGCCGTTCAGCCTCACTCTCGCTCTCCATGACACCACATCGAAACGCTGTCACTTCGCAGCATCTCCAACCTCACTGACCTTTACCGTCCCGCGCATCCATCGTCCCTTCCCTCACTTTCGTTCAAGCCGTGCCCTAGAGAAGGAAAGAGCGACTCAGGCGAGGGAGATTGCCGCTGCATTCCTCACTCGCACTCGCTACAAGCTATAGCGAGCGCACAGCAGAAGAGTGACACCTCGCTCTTGCTGTACACATCGACTCTGCCATCCTCATCTTGACCCTCGCTGCACCTCTCCGCCGCCACCGCGGATGCCTCACCTTTAGCCGCCGCCGCCATGTTTTCCACCGCCATGCTTACCACCGCCCTCCTCGCCCTCCTCTCCGCCTCCCTCGCTTCCGCCCAGCTGCTCGCCCAAGGACTCCCGACATGCGCGCAATCGTGTACCCTGCTCAACCAAGCCGCCCAGGCGTGCAATGGCGTCGCGAGCGCAAACCAGAACACCTGGGCCTGCTTCTGCCAGTCGGGATACCTTAAAACCCTCTATTCGTCTCCCAGCGGAATCTGCGATACCTTTTGTACGGATCCTGCGCAGAACCAGCAGGTCATGACCTGGTACCAAACAAATTGCGGCAGCGACAACGGCGCATCGGAACATCCAGACAACGGCAGTGGAGGACAGACCACTGTGGTCATTACATCCACGAGTACATCCGCCAATCCCGCTGCACCCACCACAGCCACTAGAGGTGCCGCTTCGACTGCTTCGTCCGGTGCTCAGACTGGGAACCGCAAGCAGCCTGAGGAAGGCAGTTGGTGGGATAATCACTGGGTGAGAAAATCAAGTCCTGGACGCAAGGCCACCTACTAACAATGCTTCACAGAAATGGATCGTCATGGTTATTGTCCTCGCCATCGCCCTTGCCGCCATCGCCATTCTCGCGACCTGGCTAAAGAAGCGCCACTACCGCAAGCGCGACCAACCCAACACATCCTTCAACGAAGGTATCACCACGCGAACAGCCCCCTCGATCCCAAGTTAGGTCAAGCCGAAAAGCCAGACGCGAACGGTTCCGTGCCTCCAGTAGCGCCTGCATACAACATCTCGCCGAACGGCCGTAACAGCCCGATCCGCACGCGCGAAGCCTTCATGCCATACGGCTACAACTACACCCGCTCAGAATCGCGGCTGGCTTCTGGCGCGTCAGCATCCGAGGATGCAATCGAACAAGTCCCACCTCCACCACCTGTAACTGCGGCCGGCCCGCTCGCAAGTGGAAGGTCAAGTCCGCTTGCCAGGGGTGCAACACCAGTTGGAGAGTTGGAAAAGGGTGTGATCGAGGGCACACCTACGCCTACAGGGAAAGTTAAGAGAAAGAAAGTTCTTGTTAGGGAGAGAAGCGTGGAAGATGATATGGATACTCCGACTAAACCGAGTGGCTTGCGATGATGCATCATTTTTTGTATGCTGACCGCGTCTTTCTTGGATATGCTATAGGTTTCGCCAATGATAGATGGTCTACGAATGCTACATTTGCATCACTTCTTTCATCCGTCTCCAAATCTGGGCATGGATCTGTGAATTTCTAGACTTCTTCTTGCCTGAGGCTAAGGTCTGCTAGTCAACCACATAAAATGAAAACTTCTCTGGTTGCTGCCTACCACTCTGGGATTGTCGTTGATTTGTTTCGAGAATTTTTTGACAACATCCGCAGATCAACTTGAACGGAGCAACTCACGATGTTATTCACTTGCACTTCGTCTTCGGCGCATTGTTCCCACTGAACACGCCCAAACTCACGTTAGCAATCCCCATTCTATTTCAAACGCTCTCCGCCGTCTCGCCCAAATAACCATACTTCGTATCCACTGTACCCGGCGCCATACCCTTCCCGTGCGTCGAGATGCGCAGCAGCCCAGCTTCGCCGAAGGAAATCAACGTTGGCGCAGAAGCCGTCGTCGTCGCAGAATTCGCGGAATCCCGAGTAGAGGCGATGGTCACGCCCGTCTTGGCGTCGACGGCAACGTTGTTGGTGCAGCCGTCGGGCTCGTTGTTGTAGTGCACGCGCACGGATGTAGCCACGCTTTAGTCTTTGGCTCTTTGCTTCAGCTGCAAAGGACGCCGCCCTGTCACGATGCGTACCAGGAAAGTCTCACGATGCCTGGACAGCTCAAATCCTATTCCACCAACAGCTTTCAAGACCAAACTCCCTCTCATCATGGACATCGCAGGCATGACCATCGGCGTCGTCTTCCCCGTTAGCATGTTCGAAAAGGGCATCACCTGCTTCGCTTGTGCGAGAATGGCGAAGACATTTGTTTCCGATCTCCAGCTATTCATGGTCCACCTTAAAGTTCTCCACCTGCGTCTGACACGATGGGGAGAAGCCGTTGACTTGAACAACATACCCAAAGATAACAACGCGGCAAACAACAAACCCCTTGCGATTGAAATGAAAGTCTTACGGTCGGTATTCTCAAGCAGAGCGAAAAACGCTTCGAGGCTGCCATGAAGGTTGTGGGAGATCAGGACATCTGAGACGACATCGCCAAGATGCCGGAGACCGACTTGGGTGAGCATGAAATCTTCATCCAGAAATTGCACGACCTGTCAGTCAAATGCCATTACTCGCACAAGCCTCACGACCAGCGCAAAGTCGCACTTGCATAGATATACATGCAGGTCAAAGTTATGCCGCAAGCAATGCTTGTGCCCCTAGATGGTTTTGTTTCTCCCGAGAAAAGCCCTGCCATCAGCAGCAGTGAGGAGACTTGGAAGCATTAGTTTCTCATCGTCCCTACATCTACTTGTGCAGCGCACTTGTGGCATGGAAAGTCATGGGGTGTTGGTCATAGCCTCACTTCCCCTGTTAGCCTTCTAGCACCTTGTCTGACAGGCTGTATGCTACTTAGTGGGTCGAAAGCCGGTGTGAAGGTTATTCATCGAAAGAGTTCGACTGGGGCGAACATGCTCTCCGGTGTGCTTACTCAGCAAATAATGCGGGCTCGTTTGCTGGCTGTTTTGCGATGCTCACCTAAATTGATCTTCACTTGCTTTGTCCCTTCGCATAGCCATATGGAGGTGTCAGCGATGCACAATGGGACATATCAGTGATCTGCTGGAGACATGTTTGCGAACGACAATGGTAATGCTTGTGCGCCTCAATGCTGGAGTCCTTTTTGTTGCCACGCTCGTTGTATGCATGTCTGCATTTCCATCAAGTGATAGCTTATCTTGAGTAACCATAAATATGCGACACAGCATGGGAATAGCATGTCCCATTCTCCAACAGATTCCTCACTACCTTCTCGCACACTACGGAGGGCATGGAGATGGCAGGCGTAGACGTCAGCATCGCTTCCCTGGTCGGGCCATTCCGGAACATCATGTCGTTCTTCACCTTCGTCCAGAGCGCAAGGTCTTCCGCCATCGATCAAGAAGACTGCATGCTTTCCATGGAGGTCGTTCACCTCCGTTTCTCACGCTGGGGAGCGGCCGTCAAGCTTTCTGGCGAGGTTGCACATCTCAAGGATCTTCACGCCGCAGTTCGGAATCGGGACCATGTCTCAGCAGCCAAAGAAGTCCTTGCCCAGATCGCGAGTAAGCTCGAAAGTATTCCACAGATCACAACAGACCGAAACACCGAAGATGAGGTCAGCAAAGCGGTCGACAACGACCAGATGACCTCTGCAGTCCTCATCCAGCGTATGCATAACCTTTCAGACTCACGCCAGTGCAAGGCCAAAACCCTGGGAAAGGTTCGATGGCACGTGCTGCTCGAAAAGATCCGCAACAAGTCCTTCCGTCGCCAATGCAAGCTCAGCAAGGCGAAGGCCAGCTGGGTATTCGGCAAGGAGGACAAGTTTAAGATTACCAACCTGACCAACGAGTTGGCGGGGCTCGTGGACGAGCTAGAAGCGCTGATTCCAGGCGAGAATGCAATTACAACGTTCTGCTGCAACGAGGAAGTGAGTTTGCTTGTGCGTGAGGCGCAGCCTGGTTCGCCGCAGCTCTCCCAACTGAAGCTCTCGATCGCAGGGCTTGATCCTCATCTCCGCAAGGCATTTTCACGACGTGAGGGAGACATTAATGCAAGAGCTGCGCAACCCAACGAGCAGGGCTTCATTTGAAACGGCTGTTGATGCGGATGCGGAGGTGATCAAGGTGGTAGCGCAGGCTTGGCACATATTGTTGATGGGAGGAGTACTCAGTATCGGGTTGCCATGAATGCGGTGTAATTTTTAGCACGTTTCGCGTCCAAGGCATAAATGGCGGATCGCCCAAAAATTTCAGGACACGTATTCGACGACTCCTGCAAAGAGAGTGAAGGTTATCTCGTCATGAACCAGGGGCTGATGCGTGCAAGAAGACGCAAGACAGAAGCGGGAGCTGAGGCTGAAGCTGAGACTGCACTTGTCCGTGAAAGATGAAACCCTTATCATTGGCCATGGTCGATAAATAATATACATGTCGTTAACATCCCAAGTCATCAACCCAAGCAAGAAGCATCGACAACGCAATCTGTATAGCACGGAGACCAAGCAAAGCCAGTCGAGCAAACTTCAAGACCGCTCACACACTATCAGTCCGATTCTCCATCCACCTATCACCATCCAAAGTCAGCACGCGCTCGATGTTAAACAAACATCAACCACCAAGCCCCGCAAATCAACTTACAAATACTAGAGACTCACTCCATGACGCCCCTCCTCTCCTCCCTCTTCTGCTGTTCAGATCCGAGTCCCATCATCTTGCCGTCGTTGCCCATGGAAGCCCCGGGCTTGTCCATGTGGCCCTTGAAGGTCCTGTTGAACCAGCCACTGACGAGGCCTGGCGAGTTGCCTGCCATTTCAGTATAGCTGGCCCGGCGCTCGCTGTAGTCTTCGCTGCCGCGCTTCTGGTTGTTCAGGTTGCCGAAAAGGCCTGAGGAGGCGGCGGACGACTGCGGTGCAAATGGTCAGTGGTCAAAGCTCCGAATGCGAGAACGCAGGCTGCTGGGTAGTAAAGATTTCTGAGAATTTGTAGAGGGATGAGGTATGGTGTGGCAGTCTTGCGGGACGAATGCATTCGTGATAGGATCTTGAGGGCAGACTAGTCACAGGGTGGCACCGGAAGTAACGGAAAGACAATCAAACTCACCCTTCGCCTCTGACCCTGCGAGCCAGGCTCCGGAATACTGTCTGTCTTCTCCAAGCCACCACCACCCGTGCTTCCAGTGGAAGTCCTACGAGCACTGAGAGGGTCGCCGAACTGGTTTGAGAGCTTACGGCCAGGCTGATGGACTTCTTTGCCGCGTTGGAACATGCCGCGGCGGTCCTGCCATGTCTCGGTTGGGGTGGGCATATTGTGTTTGAAGCTGTGTGTCAGTATGTTGAGTTGTAGTATGATATTGATGACCAAAGAGTCGAGGTGAATGAGGCAAAGAGGAAGAGCAAAAGAACGAGAGCGAGAGAAGAAGGGAGGGGTGATACAGCTTGAGCAATGGTCAAGGATCAGCTGTCATGATACAGTGGTACCTACCCATGCTTTGTGTTTCCCGGACCGAATGGCATCGCTAAGCTCGACCTGAACATCATATCCAGAGGGAGTGAGACGGCAGACGATCGCATGCGTGGCTGATGCAATGGATGTCTCATTGGATGGCGTGACGTCTGGACATCCACTTTTAGGCCATCATCAATCGTGGGGAGATGCGGGGAACGTTGTTTAAGCTTTGGATATGTCAATGCTTTTGAGATGGCGAGCACGTGAGACCAAAGGGACACGCATATTTGGCGTCTGGAACGTGCGAAACCAAGACTATGGCTTGGGATTGCCTGATATCTATCATGGAGCAGACCTTAAGCCTGCATCCGGTGCAAACTGTTTTTGATCATCAAGACTCGTCATCTTCGTTCAGCGTCTGCCGGGCCTCTTAGGACGAGAGAAGGCTTTCTTCTCCGCCTTCTCGTCGACACCAAACTCTTGTGCGAGCGCTTGCTCGCTAAGGTCTTCGAATTCCGTTGCCTCAAGGTTCTTGCTAACCACAACACCGGCTTTCTGCTCTGCAATCATCTGGGCGAACTTCTTGCTTGTGCTGTACATCATACGCTCCTTCAGCTTCGAAGCGGACGGGCAGGTGTAAATGTAGATGATCTGTGTTGTGCTTCCAGGGTACGAGTAAAAGCTGAGTCGCGGGTCGGTTTGCGACAGGGTGCTGGCTAGCTGGGCGGGAGAAACAGAGGGCGTGGAGGAGGCGACGCGAAGGGTCTCGTCGGGGAGATTGAAGTACTGCGGATGCAATGTTAGTAAATGTGCCGGTCCAGCGCGTTCAGCGAGACTGGGACACCATGTATACTCACCAGTTGTACGAGCAATCCAGCGCTGCCTTCCTTCATCAACTCTCCCAGCTTCTCCTCAAGACCATCTTCTGTGGTGACCGCATCGAGCTTGCTGCCAACATGTCCCTTCCTAGCTGTGGTACCTCCGCTCTCTTGTGCCTCTGCCTCTCGCAGACCAGCCTGTCCCTCCTCTTCTTGTGTCAACGGCGCAGCCTGTGTGCTGTGTTTCTCGTGCTTCGCCCAGCCCTCAGCGGTCAGCTCCGCCGCTTCGGTCGCAAAGAGCGTTTCTCTGAAGCGCTCAATACCAAGCTCTCGCACGAGTGTCAGGCGTGTGGAGGCGAAGAGCATCTTCTCGCGCACCGGGGCGCCATTGGGTACGTAGGTGACAGCAACGAAGCCGTCTGACTCGCCGGGCGCAATCTTCAGGAGAACATAGCGGGCGGAGGTGGGCGAGAGGAGCGAGGAGACTTGTGACAGGTCGGAGGAAAAGTCGGACTGCAGCGCGATGGTGTTCAAGGGGACGAGAGCTTCATTCTCGATTCCGGCCAGAAGACCACGTTGTGAGGGCGAGGATACGAGTTCGTTAAAGGCGGATTGGAGTTCATGGGAGGCTGTGGCAAGATGTCAGACGCAGGACTACTGCATCATTTCACAAGCAGAGAGCATACCTGAGATGCCGGACTGCATGATTGCGGTTTGGGATTGTTGATCTGAGGGTTCAGGTTGTCCCAGCGTGGAAGTTGATGGGGCTTGCGTGGGGTTGGCTGCTGTTTTTGTACGTCACCGTGGAGGGTCCCAGTCAATACCGTTGCCTTCATGTTACGTTCAGGCAGCTGTATACTGTGTTTAATGTCGACGCCATATAATCTCATTTGTGGACTACACGCGGCCTAGCGAGTGAAAGAGACCTCACCAACAGGCAACCGCAAGCCACACAAATCGGTATGCCTTTGGTCGCCAAACACAAGAAGCTCTCGCAACAGGAGAGGATAGCAGCAGCCACTTTGTACATGAACTGCGGCTGGAAATAGGACGAATTAGCAGCTGAACTGGGAGTCTCGTCGTTCACTATCTCGAAACTCGTAAGGTACTGCAAGGCATTCGCTTCTGATCACTCTTCTCAAGGTCTCTTCAGCTGTGAATTCTTGTGGCCTACATCAGGCACGAAGCCACGCGTCGAAACACGCGGCAATAAAGGCAGCATCTCTAAGGGAAGTGCGCCAGCGACTACCACTCGCAAAGGTGCAGCCGACATGTCTGGCTGTCTCGGATTATATACTGATGCGAGTACATCTGGCTGGTTGAAAGTCCACAAAACGCACGACAACCCACCGATTCCGAGCCTATAGCAGTCGCAGTCACACAGGGAGCGACGTCTTGATGCCGTCGCAACTTGATCCAACGAGTGTCAATATCGCGCTAGACTAGGACGGCTTGGCTACTTGCATGTCTCCGAGATCTGGCGAAAGGGCTCCAGATCCCAGGTTGATGGGCATTGCGAAAGATTGTGTAGTACGGCGTTGACTGGCCGTCTGGAGTCCTGTCAATACACTGAAAGTCTGCAACAAATACTCTTTGCGATTACGAGAGCTTGCGGGACGGTTGTATGGATACTGACCATCAGGAAAACAGTGAACGATCCACCAGGCTGCGAGTATGTACTCGCAACTTTGCCATGCTTGATTGTTCATTCATCTACGTGAGAGCTGCCACTGATACAATCGTCCACCTCCCAATTGGACATCCAAGCACAGCGTACAGTCACCTTACCTTGCCCTCCAACCCACGCCCATGGTACACGTGTTTGCAATCATACCAATGTCGTACTCAAGTAGACGTGAATATCGCGGGAGTCTGTTGACCCTAACCCTGTCAAACCCATGCATCCAGTCCACTCAATATTCGTGATTGTCAATGACTTCGATCTCCCTGTGCCCAAAAACGGATTGCATCACCTCAGTGGACATTCAATTTTCTGTTGTGTACACGTCTGGTGGTCAGAATTATCTCCAAGCGTGGAAATCGATGTGCGCGGTCCGGTACCAAAGCACCGAATGCTGACTTAGACAGTTCAATCAATTCCAACCACAGCGTCGGCAACGGTTCGGGTGTGGGACGCTACCCACCGAAGGCTCATATGCTTCTACACATGCCATTGACTCTGCATTCTCGTGTAACACGAAACAATCTACAATACAGTTCTCAACATGAATTTCATTGTAGGCACTTTCAACACACCAGACCTCTTCACGTTCACTTTCAATCCACCTTCGACCCGTACCCGCCAGGCTCCGCTCGTCATCGCCAACAAGTCGACAGCAATCGGCAACCACTCATGGCTCGGTCTTTCGCCAAAGTCATCCAGCAATATTGATGAGAGGTTTCTGTATGCGACGGCTTGGACGGAGCCTCCATCAATTGCTGCGTACAGCGTCAAATCTCGTGGTTTGACCATCACCCCCATCAACTCCAAGCCGGTGCGGGCCCGGTCTGGCTATGTTTGCGCCTCCAAATCGCACGTCTACTCGTGTGGTGGCCCGACAGGCGAGGCTTTTGCGATAGCTTCCGACGGCGGCGTTGGCGACCTGGTGCAGAAACTCGATTTTGTCGACCAGGGCGCCGAAGACAAACCCTCCGGTGCTCTCCATGGAGATTTCGGTGGTCTTCGCCACGGCTCGCACAGTGTCGACCTGAGCCCCGACATGCGCAGCTTGTACATTGCAGACATCGGCCGCAACGCCATCTTCACATACTCGATCGACAACGAGCACGTCGGCAGCGGCAAGCAGCACCTCACACTTGGATCGAAACACATCTCTCCACGCCCGAACGACGGGCCCAGGCACACCTGGCCGCATCCCTCCGGCAAGATCCTCTATAGCTTGCAAGAGCACACCAGCATTGTCGATCTCTTCACCGTGGCTGACGACGGCGTGACACTGGCCCACAAGTATGGCGTTCGCATCATTCCCGCAGACAAAGACCCGAAAGACTACTGGGCCGACGAAGTCCGCCTCAGTACCCGCTCCGACACTCCACGCTACATGTACGCTTCCACGCGTGGTCTTGCCGCTGAAACGAAAGGCTACGTGGCAGTGTTCGAATTGCGAGCCGACGGCAACGTGGTCTCAGAAGAGCCAATTCACATTTGGGAGACACCGACTAGTGGTGGTATTGCGAATGCGATCGAGCCAGCGCCTTGGTCTGAAGATCACTGTGATGTCGAATATCTCGCCATGACCGACAGTCAGGAAGGGTGGGTCTTCATTCTGAGTTTCGATGGTAAGGAGGTGAGGGAGGCGGCACGAGTGAGTCTTGGGAAGACAGAGTCGGGAGATGTCGTGCAGGCAGCCACAGCGGTATGGCTGTAAATGTCTTTGGGTGTGTCACTGGAAAGTCTCGATCGAGTGATACATTCTTTTGGTTCGATCCTCAGATTCAATACGAAAGTGCCATCTCCACATATATACACTGTAGGCGTACACACCCATTGATCGGGGACGTCGCGCGTGTATCGAAGCTCGCACCTCAGCAAGCTCCTCATGAGCTAGAAGATGATGGTTTCGAGGATCGAAGCAGAACAAAGAAAGAAACTTCTAGCTCGCCTCCACCAGTAACAAAGAAGTGGAGGCATCCCCGGCCACCATGAAGTTGAGCTGCTATATAGACCTTCTACAATCACCCTTCCTTCTTCGTCCTTGACTGCTTGCCGCACATCATATTCCAATTGCAACCTCAGGTACTCCAGCGTACAAGAAGCTACAATGTTCATTAGACACGTTATCGTAACTTTCTTCGCCACCATTGCCCTTGTCGTAGGTGCGCCGGTCCCGGTCTCCGAACCGCTTACGCAACCTGATCCGGCGCCGCAGGGCACGACTAATGGTTGTACGAAATTCACATGCCCGTGATCATTGTGAGTGGATGGCACATCTTCAAGAGTTGGTACGATAGTAACGTTGGCACAGGAGATAGTCGAGCCGAAGGATATTTCGACCGCCAGCCAGCAAGAGCGCGTGGGGCATGGGATGATTATGCTGATGTGGAGTTTTGCTGCTTTTGCAATTGCGCTATATAGCACACCCACCCGAGCAGAAATGAAAAGCAAAGAATGTTTCATCTGCCATGCCTGTTTTGTGTAGATCATGCTATTATCATACAAATGTTGTACACAACTCTCATGCAAGAGTTTTCTTTTTAGCTCAGAGGACTGTGACGCCTCACGCCACAACCTCCGCTTCACTACCAGGCGGCATGCCTTCCATGGTCTCTTTGACAAGCTGTTCCTTCTTCGAACGTCGATGTTGACCTTTCACGTAAGCCAGGAGCCGCAGAGCTCCAGCGGGGGTAACGCCCTCGACTCTCCTTGCTTGGCCCAGACTCTCCGGCCTGGTGTTCTCCAGTGCTCTCTTCTCCTCCGTGCTCAAGCCGAAGATCGACTCGTAGTTCAGATCTCCAGGGAGCAGCAAACTCTCGTCACGGGCAAAGGAAGCTGCGGCGGCGGTTTGTTGTGTGATGTAAGGTGCGTATGTACCTTCGATGTCCATTCTCGCCAGAATGTGGGCCGGATACTTGGAAATCTCAGGGATGATGGATGCGAGCGACGCAGTTGTGATTGCTGTGTGGCGGAGGAGGTCGAAGGCAGTGCGTTTGGAGCTGTCGCTGCGCACTGGCAAATCGTGTGCTATCCAGGCTTGCGAGCTCATTGCCTTTGCGTCCAAGAGAGCACGTAGCTCGTCGAGCTGTGCCTTTTCGTCGTTGAAAGCGGTCCAGCGATTGTCTGTAACGGCGCCCACTTCTCGGCCCTTGGCGGTCAGTCGTAGGTCAGCGTTGTCGGCGCGTGCAGACATGCGGTATTCAGAGCGGGATGTGAACATGCGATATGGCTCGCTAACGCCCTTAGTAACGAGGTCGTCGATCATGATGCCGATGTAGCTGTCAGCCCTGCTCATTGTGAATGCCGGCTTGTTAAGAGACAGGAGAGCAGCGTTGATACCAGCGAGAATGCCCTGCGCCGCAGCCTCCTCATAGCCAGTTGTTCCGTTAATCTGCCCAGCCAGGAAGAGTCCTGAGATGGCCTTCGTCTCGAGTGTGCGTTTCAAGCTGCGTGGGTCGACGTAATCGTATTCAACTCCGTAGCCAGCTTGGACCATCTTGGCGTTCTCCATGCCATCAATAGCTCGAATAATCTGTTCTTGTGCTTCGGGAGGGACAGTCATGCTGATTCCGTTGGGATATATCACATCGCTGTCAAAGCCTTCAGGTTCCAGCCAGACCAAGTGCTGGTCCTTTCCGGTGAAGCGGATGACTTTGCTCTCGAGAGACGGGCAGTATCGTGGGCCCTTGATTGACTCGCGAATGTGAATGCTCTTGTCCAAGTTCTGGCGAACAATCTCGTGGACGGCAGGATTTGTGTGGGTGCTGTAGCAGTTCATCTGCTCTTCGACAGCCACACGAGCATTGAGGTAGGAGAAGGGAGTAGGTGGGTCGTCGCCGGGCTGCACTTGCAGTCGTTTCCAGTCTATGGATGCTCTATCGATACGTGGAGGCGTGCCTGTCTTGAGTCGGCCAAGTTCGAAGCCGGCTTCTCGTAATGATTTTGACAAGCCGAAGGTTGCTGCTTCGCCCATTCGCCCTGAGGGGAAGACATCCAGTCCGATATGGATTTCACCGCCCAAGAATGTGCCCGTTGTGATGACCACGTTGCTCGTGGGGATGACCTCTCCAGACTCCAGTCGCACGCCTGTGATCTTTCCGTGCCTACCTTCACCCACTGACTCAGGAGAGCGATCCACCACAATGTCCGCAACCTTGCCCTCCTTGACCGTCAAGCCTGGGTATGCCATCATCTCCTCGTGCATGTGCTTTTTGTACAATTTGCGGTCGATCTGCGCGCGTGGTCCCCAGACCGCAGGACCTTTCTTGCGATTTAGCACCCGAAACTGGATCCCAGCCTTGTCTGTGATGCGGCCGACAAGGCCGTCCAGCGCATCGATTTCACGCATCATCGTCCCCTTTCCAATACCGCCGAGAGATGGGTTGCAACTGCAGACGCCAAGGTTGTCGTATGAAGGAGTGACCAGAGTTGTGCGCGCGCCCGTCCTGGCAGCGGCGGCGGAGGCCTCACAACCTGCATGTCCACCGCCGATGACCACTACATCTACAGGAGGTCTGGAGGAATTGTTAGTTGATGTGCTCTATTCGTACGCTCAGAGTGTTCGCTCCTTACCTGGCATCGATGTGGTCTGCGACAGTGGCAAGCCCGCGCCGGAAGGCTGCCGCAGACCGCACCCGAGGCGCGTGGCCCCAGAGCGTACGCGCTCTTGCTGAGAAGACGAGCATTGCCGGGTGAGATGTCGCCGTCGCAAAGGTTGTTCGCGGCGAAGAAAGTCGATGGTCGGGCTTTGGGAAGGATGCAAGGCGATCCGCCTTCGACTTTCAGGGTCTGGCTGCCTAGCTGCTTGCCTTGCTTGCTGTGGCGAGAGCACACGACTCTCACTCACAACATGCAGTATCTATTCTAATACTGCCATTCATCCCTTCTACCATGCTCCGAAAGCCTCGTGACTGCTCTGACACTACTGCTCCTTTCCCGTGTCCGCCTATTTCACGGAGCACAATGCAATACGGGCAACTCTAGGCCCGGCAGCTGGTGGCGAACAAAGCACACATCTATCTGGCCACGATCTTGATCATCTGGGCTCTCGAGAGTGCGATAAGATATCAAAATGGCACATCTAAGGCCGCCGGCTGCCTCTCTCGATCCACGTTATTGCCACTGCCATTGATGATTTGCAATCAGACGAGAGTGCGGTGACCGTGTTTTGAACACCACCTTGATCGAAGATTGCCTTGGATGCTTCAAGAGTACCGGTTGTCCGACCGATACGACTGAAGTCTAGACACCCATAAGATCACAGCATCCCGTGGTGCAACATGAACAAGAGCTGAGATTGTCCAGGCTTTGCCATCTACTGCGACTGACAGACTGTGCTAGAGGCGAAAGGTCTACGGTGTTCCATCAATCGTTCGAGCAATTCATTCACTGCGGTGCAAGCGCACATGTACCAAGTATGCAAACTTGCTTCCATCAAGCAAGCCGCTTTAGCTCACCTGGGAGAGCGCCAGACTGAAGTCCACTTCAAGTCACGCATCACTGCGAATTCTGGAGGTACTGTGTTCGATCCACAGAAGCGGCACTTCTCACTCTTGTGGGTACAACATTTCAATCCTCGCTGGCGCAACCGGTAGCGCGTTCGGCTGTTATTCGATCTTGAAAGCATACCGGAAGGTTAGTGGTTCGAGCCCACTGTGAGGAGTTCACTCGAGAGAGTTGAGCTCTGTCCTTTTGCTTTTGTTACGACCTTGGGCATTTAGAGTTGCAAGGAACGGATGATCGGCTAGATGTACCTTCCGCAGCCGTGAAGTGGTCGTCCTGATGCTTTGAGTCTTTCATTTTTCGTTAGCGGAACTTCTATGAACATAAGAGGAAGCCGCTTCCAAGACATGAGCGCGACTCCAGAGGGCAGCCCGACATGAAACGAAAACCTGGAAAGCTTTCGACTTGCAAATACCGCTCAAATGACGTCTAATTCCAAAGCATTGTGAAGGTTAACAAATGATATTAACGGTAGACTTTTCTTATAAACAGCATACCACCGAGGGCTTTGATTATACTGTAACTTCAAGGGCTACAGATATAGCTCTAACAATCTCAATTGTGTAAATTGATCGACACCATACTCCGATTTTATCGCGTGATGCCTCCGAGGCAACACAAGCCCAAGGCACTTGGCTTTAGCGATATCTTTGTGTCGGGGGCGAGAGAAGCGGATCGCGTTGGTTGCATTTCGCGGATGCTCGATGATCACCTTAAAGGAAAAGCGATGAGCTATCAGTAAGGGCAGACCGTATAACTAATGTTCCGTTGGTAGACTGTGCGAAGATTGATGTTTGTACCTGTCTACGTGTCAACGTTGCAAATGATCTTGCCCTTCGTTTTATTGCTCTCCATCAGCTTGTGCGCTTCGACGATATCCGTCCACGGATAGATCGCTTCAATCATCAACTTGAGCTCCCCAGCTTCAATGAGTGGCAGAATCTCTTCCGCGAAGAGCTTGCAAAGCTCTGCTTGATATGCTTCATCCCGGCTCCTCAAACTGCTTCCTCTGACACTCACTCGTTTACGAACGAAGGCTGAGATGTTGAGGTTCGATACCGTGACTCCACTCATGGCCGCAAGGGCGACAATTGTGCCGTCTTTGGCCAGTGCATCGAGATTTTGCTGGAAATGGGTCGCACCGACAAAGTCGACGATGATATCAACCCCTCGACCACCGGTTGCCTCCAGGATAGCTTGCGAGAAGTCTTCCTCTTTGTAGTTGAATCCTTTCGTGGCGCCTAGGACCTTCTCACAGAAATCGATCTTCTCGGCCGAACTGGTAGTGATGTATGTCGCTTTGGCGCCCCTTGCTACCGACAGCTGAGCTCCAGCGATTGAAATTGAAGAGGCGCCTGCATGCCACAGGATGGTTTTACCGGCGGCGAAACCGCCCACGAGGTACATAGCTTGGGTGACCGTCATCCAAGCCTGTTATGTCTATATTAGCAGTTGGCATCTTTGCAAGCGACGTGGTTTACCTTACCTCCGGTATGGCAGCAGCCTCTTCCCACGAGAGGCTAGCAGGTTTGCGTATCAGTGTACCCGCCTGCACAGCAACGTACTGCGCATAAGCACCCCCATAGGTTAGGCCGAAGACTTCATCTCCTATAGCAAATCGATCGGCAGCTTCTGCACTGACTTCGACGGCGATACCGGAGCACTCTACGCCCAAGATAGGTCCGGCTTGAGGGGGCGTAGGGTATTTTCCAAGACGTTGGCTCAGATCCATGCGATTGAGTCCAAAAGACTTAACTTGTACGAGCACCTCTCCCTGAGCTAGTACAGGTCTTGGTACCTCATCAACAAACAGAGCTTCAGCCGGCCCCTGCTGGCCTCGAATATCTTCCCCAGTTTCAGTGACCCAAGAAGATGTGAGATGGTGGCTAAGGAAGGTGACTTACTGATTGCTTTCATCATTCTGCGTGTCAATTCAACAAAGTCAATGCAGAGCCAAGAAAAGAGAGAGCGCGTAGGTGTATGTTTGGACAAATCCGGTAGATGGTCCACTTCTGAGCTGCTCGGCAATTGATAAAGGTGGCGCGGGCGTCTGTAAAGTCGTAAATTGCGTGGTCGCTACCTCATGCTCCTAGCATTCTACTGTTGTATTGCCAGTCATTCCTTGTCCGTATATACCACCACTGACCTCTTATACCGCTTTAACCACGTTAAATTGACCATGACATGTTTTTATACCACTTATCCCACCCGATAATGCTGACTCAGCATCGGAATCTCGGAAAGGCCGATCATGGGCGATGCGACTTCCGAAGCTGCGCGACGCCGCGATGCTATTACAACACATCACCATGATGGTGCCAGCGTCCATGATAATAACTCCGATTACAGCCATATATGCTAAGGCATCCCAATCTATATATGTAGTAGCCGCGCCGAAGAACAGCTCGCCGGCATTGCTACCTCCTGCGTCGCCCTCAAACCCATCCGCGATCTACATTATCGATTCGGAATACATAAAAGCCAGCAGATGGCGTTCACCAGAAGAAATCATGTATATGAAGAACGTTGTGTCTTGTTGGATCAATGCACCTATACATGCACTTAGTACTTGCACGGAAGAATTATGTGCATTCTTGAAGAGAAGCCTCCTACGTCAAGCCATCGTGTATTCGGGACACGCAAGTCATACCAACGTATACTCGGTTCTCCCAATTGAGCATACTACATCTCGCATGAGCTTGGCCAAACGAGTGAGACTTCGAAAATCCAGTGCGCCAAGGAGTCTATCGATCACAAGATGACACAGAGTCTTCTCATGCTGTACCAATGTCCCATCGTGAGCTTGTATCACAACCACCCAGCATGTTGTATATCCTATCCTAGGTAACATATATTGCGCCGCATCGAGCAACGCTGAATAACCACTAGTCCGATGACAGCCGCATCTGGATTACACCGAAGACTTTAGTCTAGTAGGTGTACCTAAACTTCGGATGGTCATCACCAAGATTATCGCCATCAGCACCCTCCAGCCGCCAATCTCGTTCGCTAGCATCTCTGCGCTTATTTTCCCGCCGCACACCAACAACAAAGATGGCAGAAGCGATAGCGCAGACCCACAAGAGCCCAAGACTCACTCCGAACCCGGTCGGGTATTCTGGATGCTCGCTCGTGATGTATATATTGCTCGCGATGATGGCTCCACAATTGCCGATACCGAGCATCATCGCGGACGAGATAGATCGCTTGTAATGTCCCGCTGTGTTGTTCTGCGCCCACGCGGTTACGATGGGATGCGCGACGAAGCCTCCGCCTGCAATCAGGAAGAGAGCTCCATATTTCGCTTCGACCGGAACGCGAGCGTAGTCCAGCATGATAGCATAGCCTGCGGTTGCAGTCAGGATGCCGCCGAGGACGAAACCGAAGCGATGGCGCGAGTAGTCAGACCATGCGGCAGTGGCAATGGAGGCGACGGCTCCGACTACGAAAATTGGTATGCTGCGGACCTGGGCTGCTTCGGCCTTGTATCCCATCTCATTGAGGATGGTTGGTGTGAAAAAGCTTAGGGAGCTACTGCTGTTGATCACAGACATGTACATGATGATGTTGGTGTAGATCTTCCAGTCGGTGAATACGCGCTTTGCTGCTGCCTTGTCCAATCGATCCATACGGGCGTCAGACACGTCGTCTGCCAATCGGGCCACCACCGTGGCTCTTTCTTCTTCAGTAATGAACCTGGCAGTCTCGGGCCAATCCGGAATGACCATCCAAGCGAGAGCAGCGACGATTAAGGTGAAAGCGCCTTCGCTATATACGATATCAGTATAGCCGGGACGACTCGGTTCAAAGGGATTATGGCTTACAGGATGAATATCCACGACCAGCCGTTATAGCCTCCGACCCCAGCCATGTTAGCAATGCCGTATGCTAGCAACCCGCTGAAGCTGCCTGCCAGGATCGAGGACGAGAAGAAGAGGTTGAACCGCCACTGCAGCTCGTATCGTCTATACCACGAGGAGATAAGGTATAAGCACCCAGGGAGCAGACCAGCCTCGAATAAGCCCACCAGTAGTCGACACACGATCAGGCCTCTAAGGTTCTTTACAAAGCCTTGGCCGATGGTTGCTATTCCCCAGAGGCCCATGATAGTCGCCAGGTAAATAGATGGCCGGACCCGTTTGATGATCTATCATGTCCGTGCTGATCAGCAAGCCGAATCATCAATGTCTGCAGCCGGAGTTGAGATGTAACTTACAAGATTGCTCGGTACTTCAAACAAGATGTAAGTGATGAAGAAGGACATAAGTACAATGTTGTAGTCATCACCCGTCATGTTCAGGTCTTCAGTCATGCCTTGGATCCTGGCATTTCCGATCTAAATGTCGATGTCAGTTAAAAGTCTTGTATTGCAAGCTCTCGATGTCGCGCCACACACATTTGTTCTATCGAGAAAAGCTAGCATGTATATAAGCCACAGGATGGGTATGATGCGCATGTCCAGCTTGCGCAAAAGCCGTTTTTCTTCATCCTTGTCTGGGGTCGTTCTTTCAATGTCACTTCCCTCGCTCGGTGTTGTCAGCTGTTCAATGTGCAAGGCTCGGACTTGCTGGTATCGGGCTGTTGAGTCATTGACATGTCTCTTAGCAATCAGATGAGATTGTCCTGTCTGCGAAATTGTAAGGTTTATTCTTCAAGCAGGTTGGAGCGAGTCGTGGCTGCAACGGCCGAGCAGCCGCAATATGTGCAGCGAGTAGGTATCATTTAACACACGACAGTGTCTCGTAGCGTGCTGACTTGCAGGGTCCAAGGTCGCCGTGGCCGTTGACTTTAGCAAGGTCAGTATTGACTTTCCTACCCCCATGAGCGGTTTTGTGCCTCGGTGCCTGGATACAACATCATCCGTGGCCTGGTGCGCTGTCACTGTGCATTAGCGTAGATGTAATATGTGTGAGATAGCCTAAGTTCTGGTGATGAATCTCGATAGAGGTTTGATGTTACTTTCCGATGATGCTTGTCACGGCAAGCGCGGAGATGAGACAGAAACGACGGTGGATAAGAAAGCGTGTGAGGAGAAGGTTCACCAAAGCGCGGCATCCCCACGACATTTTTTGCTTTACTAGAGAGATTGCTGAAACTCTTTTGGATTTGGTCCAGGAGATGGGAGCCGCATGCTTAAGGTATCCAGGCGAATTCGAGACGAGCAGATAATACTACTATACGGGAAGTTGGAACACACGATCCCTCAAGGATACTTACCCCACCTGCTATTGACTCGTGACAGCATTGCCTTGCCAGCCCAACCTAGCAAGCAGCACTTTCGCTGCGTCACTCTCCGTTTGTGTACGCTGTGAATGCACATCACCACGATCCTCCTTGGTCGGCTTATTTGCCAGCACTTCCAGCAGAGATCTTAGCTCCGCACTCAACAGATCAAAGCGGCCTTCCTGTTCTGCGATCGAGCTCTGACCCGCAGCGTCGTGCACGATGATGAGAGTAGTCTTGATCACAATTGCTGCCAGCTCTTCTAGGACCAAGCGCACCTTTGCATGCTTATGCCGTAGGAACATTTTACTTCGGATGTCGTCCAGGCAACTTTCATGGAGGCGGGTGATCGTGTGCAGATCAATGGACTGGGAAATCTTTTCAGCTTCTTGCCGAGGCTGCAACTTGTCCAGGCGCTCAGAGAAGACGTTCCACGCTTCGGCGATGACGGTGTCGGTGAAGTGGGAGAATATGGTGGTGGATAGTTGCCGTGCTTTCCAGGCGAAGCGTCGGATGCTAGTCTGGTTCCCATCACGCGAAGAACTATGTTGCTTAAATTTGTTGCAGGACATCGAGAGCTGCGACGTGGCGTGGAGGACACGAACGTGCACAAGTAGAGTGCGGAAGATGAAATCGTAGTGCTGGGCGACAGCCGTGGTGAAGATGTCGGCTATGGGAGCCGGAGGCGTGTACTGCAATCGTAAGAAGTCAAGTGCATATATGGATGTGGGATCCATCACTCGATCAATTTCAGCATCTGTTAATTCTCGAATGGCAAAGCTGAGCCCGCCGGGGAGCTGAATGTTGTCTTCGTGGGGAGTGTTTGGCGCGTACGATTCACTGAGCACGTTGAGCAAGGTCAAACGTAACTCGGAGCTAGCCGGTGGCCAGCGCTGGCTTTCCCTGCTGTCTAGTCGGAGACCCATGGTCTCGCTTGTGGGGATGTTGCCGCGTTTGCGCTCGGCAGTCTGAACATCACCACTGAAAAGCGCAGTGGCAAGGCGAGTTACAAAGTCACCATTTCCAAAGAGATGGTAAGATCTGTGGAGCTCCAGATGGTCCCGAAGTCGGTATGTGTTGAAAACGTAACTCATTACAGCGCCGTTCACCAATGTTGCCTGTACATTGATGAAAGGTCGTAATGGGGCCAACAAGTCGCTGGACAACTGGAGCACATCACTGACCAAGTCCTCCTCATTAGCTGCGAGTATGACGTCTAGACTTATCCGAAGCCTTGAGTAGACATGTGCTTCCGAAGATGGTTCATGCGGCGTGTCATCTCCTAAAACAGCAATATCTTCCAGTGCCGAGAAGGCGAAAGGCCCTTGATCGACGATGGTTGTCGTCTCTATCTCCATTGGGTCGTCGAGCATAGGTGTTGTTACTTCGACGCCTCTCAACCCATGGCAGTGACGCGATACGGAGGCAGCCATCCGAACTTTGTACTCGTCTGCTTTGCGTATGATATCTTCAGTATCGCAGTGTGACACCACGTGTAGGACATCCCGCTCAAGTATTGATGCATCGGGTCTGACGAGAGGATGATTCGGTACATGTTGTCGCAATAAACTTATGCTGTGCCTCACACTCGATATGCTGCGGACATCTTCGGCCATGAGGAATTGGACTCCAGGTAGGCCAGGCTGATTCGCAGAGGCAGCAAGCTCAAGCCTTGTCGATGGCCTGTTGATATGAGGGTCTGATGCCAAACCGACGTCTTCGGCCAAAGTCTGCAGCCATGGCATGCTCACAAGGACTAGGACTTGCTTCATAACACTGACAAGGACGCTGCCACCTTCTGCTAAAGCAGTGACTTCGTCGGAAAGCATAGAGATGAGTGCCTCATCGGTACGAGCGTGGCGGAGCCTCAGGATCAACGAGCCGATATACTCCAAGATATAGCAAGGTCGATCGACGACCTGTTGCAACTGGAGTAGGGATCGAATGGAGCTTAACTGCCCACAGATATGACGCTCAACGTGATCGAGCAAGTCGCCAACGGACCGTCGGAGAGCGACCATTGCCGTACAGTCTTTGACGCTGAAGTGGGTTGCGAAAATGTAGAGCTGACGGAAGCTGGTACCAGTATTGATGAAATGTTTGAGAAGGCTGAGAGAGCTCGTAAGGTTCAGGCCAGAGAGTGATACAGATTCGAGAACGGGAGCGAACGACATCTTTACCGGATCCCAGCGAAAGAGCATGGATGATCGTCCAAGCACCAGACTACAACATGCCCTCAAGGTCACATCGTGCTGAATAATACCAGCGGACTGCTCGCACTGCTGATAGACAGCATTGAAAGCACTGTCTTCAGCTTCCGATAAATAGATGAGATTCGTCGGCTGATCCCCTTTGAGCTGGAACGCCTCCCATGTATGTAGACGAGATTGTGTTGGAGGCGCAAGCGGCTCAGCTTCAAGATCCCACACATCATGCTCCTCAATTTGCGAACCTTGGACATTATCGGTCTCAGCCTCAGGCTTTGCGTTGAGATCAGGCAAGATATGATCTTGTTCCAGATCATTGTGAGCTGGAATATCCTCAAGAGGCGGAAGATCGAATCCGTCCACTGGCCCCTCGAACAGGTTGTCATTGGGGTGTTTTGATGCCAAGCCAGAGAGCTCGTTCAGCTGTAGACCCTCGAAAATTGTGTCTTCCGGTTTCGAGTTGACGGTGAAGATTGAAGGCCGCCAGAGGTCCTGTGTACTGAAAACGTCATAGTCGTCCATGACAATGCGGTCGAGAAAGTGACATGCATTGTGCCTCTGGTGGTTGTTCGCGGTGTGAAGCCGCTGGTGATCCCGCAAGTCGCGTGTTTGTCGCGCTTGGAAGGAGCTAGCTTCGGGCGCCTGAGGCAGCAGTCCTGCCCAGAATCTCTGGGAGAACTTCTGTATGGAAGCTGAACAGATCGGTGCCACAAACGCAGGCGCAGACACGCCACAAGAAAATAATCGACGAGCAGACATTTTATTGTCACAATTTGAACAGCCCTTTACGTTCACAGACTAACATCTTGGTTCACGTGGTTCATAGTTCATACATGGGCTGCAGCATCTAAGCTATATTTTTGGCTACCTCCCAGGTCGCTGTAATCTCATAGCAGTCCTGACGATCTCTGCCATGCCATACTGACAGACATGCCTTCGCACAGGCTCCTCTCATTGTTTTTACAGCATGAGACCAGCGGCCAGGGCTCCCAGACCTCCAACGAAGGCTCCCATGCCAGCTGTGGCAATGGCACCCGCAGCTTGTGAAGAAGCGCTGGTCGCAGCAGCGGCGGTCTCACTGCCTGATGCAGCGCTGGTGGAAGATGCAGAGTGGTCATGATCGTGGTCTCCGTCTCCGTGGTCGTCGTCTTCACTTTCAATGCTGTCGGTCCACTCGGCCTTGAAGTTGGAAGTACTGTTGGAGCATGCACTACCGAGGGTGTCGTTGGTTCCGGTGGCGAAGTTGACAGCGGCGCACTGTAATAAGAAGTCAGCAGCACTCACCAAAACGGAGACTCGCTTGGACATACCTGGTACAGGGTACCATCGCCGGAGTAGTCGATGACTTGAAGAATACCAGCGTTACCGGCGAAGTCCTCGGGTGCGCTCAGGTAATTCAAGCAGAAAATGCCAGGACCTTCGGTCTGTACCATTGACAGATTGGTCCAGTTGTATGGCTCTTGAGTGTCGAGGGTGGCGCGGAATTGCCAGTTGCCTGTAGGGTGGGATGACTGGATCTGGGCTGCGAAGCGGCCGACCTGGACCTCAGGACTGCTGCTGTTCACGGTGACAGTTGCACCACCACACGGGCCATTGACCTCCTCCTCGTCAAGAAAACCAGCAGTCGGCGGCCAGTTCAAGACGAAGTGTGCAGAAGTGGTGGCTGCAGTGGCCAAGGTAAGGAGTGTTTGAGAGAGCATGTTGACGGCGTTGTGAGTGCTTTGGTCCAAGGAGATGATGAGAAGAGTGCTCTGCACGAGAAGAAGGCCTGGGGGCGTGGAGGGTGTTATTTGCCTTGTGATACTTGCTGCGGCACGGTTACAAGGGCGCTGACCAAACAATAAATATAGGTTTCAGGGACTGGAAGCGAAGCGAGTTGAGCAAATAAACTCCGTGACAACCGAAGCTCGCGACCAACCTTCTTCACTTGCTGTGCTCGGTCTCGAATTGCAGTACAGATGATCGGCAGCATACATGCGTTGTGGTCTGGAACGGTAGGCGCGACCTTAATATCGGCCCAAAGCGGTTAGACCGTGGCTGGCCTTGAGCAAGTTTAAGCAGATTGTCTTTCCGAGCCCTCCTTGGCCCTCTCTGCTGAACACGTTGATGGCGCATTGGAAACGCGAGCCGTCAAGCTGCGAAGACGATGCTGCAGGCGCACGTTGCAGGTCAAGTATTTGCTTTCTCTCTGCTGTATAACGGTCTCCCTTTCATTCCACGCCAAGCCCGCCACTTCTCCTCTCCACCCCATTCGAGCGCCGTTCGCTTACCTATACACGCTCATTGTCGTTGACCAACGGCTGGAATTCGCTGGGCACGTTCTTGCAAGACACTCATTCGCCTGCGTCTGTGGCTATCACCGAGCACGTCCTTGCAAGAGACTTGTTCGTTTACGTCTGCGATAATCACTGAGCAAGTCTTTGCAAGACAATCGTTTACACCACACGCAAAGAGCCGTCTGGCTCCAACCACTAGCCGTCAACATGAACGGCATGAGCATGAGCATGGGTGGCATGTTCACCCCCACCAACAAAGCCATCGCCCGTGACTTCTGGTATATCATTGTTGTCTTTGTCGCCCTTCTTACCGCCGTCCGTGGCATATCATGGTATCAAAGTCGAAGACGACAAGCCGCACACAAGGCCGGTCGCCAGGCAGTCCCATCCAGACCTCGAGGCTATCTGGCCCAAGTGTGGGCCACTGCTACTGCAACCTTCAGAGAACTCGCATATCCTCAGCCGATTGTTTTCACAGGCAGGTTCAGCAAATACTTCACCCCGCCACCGGTGGGCAGGTGTCTGGTTCTCGCTGTATACTGGATTGTCATCCTCACCATGCTATGGAGCAATACGATCTTGACCAAAGGCAGCAACGAATACATCTACAAATGGGAGAAGGTGGGCTTCCGTGCCGCTTGGGTATCTGTCACTCAGCTGCCTTTCATCTATCTTCTCTCCTGCAAGTTCAACCCGATTAGTATTTTGACAGGGATATCCTACGAGCGCCTCAATTGGCTGCATCGCTGGACAGCTCGCACGATCTTCCTCACACTCATCGTTCACTGGACTTTCTTTTACCAGGAGTGGGTGGAAGCCGATTTTGTCAAGCTCCAACTGAAGATGATGCCCATGGTGAGATACGGATTCGGTGCATGGGGTGTCATTACCTGGATGGTGCTTTCGAGTTTTGGCCTCTTCCGGGCGGCAAGCTATGAGATCTTTGTGGCTCAGCACATTGTCGCAGCGGCAGTCCTACTCTGGCTTGTCTTTATCCACGTTCCCTCGTACGCTCGGTACAACGTCTGGATGTGCGTAGGTTTCTTAGCATTCGACTGGGGATGTCGCATCATCCACGGCTTTTTGCGCAATACGCACGTGTTGAGCAAGTTCTCGTCCAAGACACCCGGCTACTCAGCCTCGCCAGAAGTGCTTCCAGGCGATATGGTCCGGTTGACCTTGCACAATATTGACTTCACCTGGAAGGCTGGTCAACATGTTTACATCTCCATGCCAGCACTACGGCCTTTTGAAGTCCACCCTTTCACAATCGCAAACACCTCAAAGGTGGACGCCTCAGCTGGCGAACGGAAACTTCGGGTGATTATCAAAGCCCATGGCGGTTTCTCCCGAAGTCTCCAAAAGACAGCGACAAAGGATGCGCAGAGTTCGCGGACACGCCGCGTCTTCCTTCTAGGTCCATGGGGCATTCCACCAGATATTCTGCACTACGAGACAGTGGTTCTGATCGCTTGTGCGAGTGGCGCCTCTTTCATCATTCCTCTGCTTGAAGACTTGGTGGCAAAGCAAGGATGCGTACAACGAGTACAGCTTCACTGGATCATCCGTTCTCAAGCTTACATAACCTGGTTTGATGAAGAACTGCGGGCTATTGCCGCCACTGCCGAATCAGCGTCCATGCTGCTGCACATCACCATCCACGTCACACAGTCATCCGGGTCAGATAGCGACTCCGATTCCTCGCCGCCACAATCAAGCTCTCAAACCAACCGCGCAACAGTGACATCCTCCGAAAGCTCCACATCGGTCAGCCTAGAAGGCCCTTTCGCCGAGAAAGACGAGAAATCCAACATCGCTTCGGTGGCCCGCGAGAAAGAACACCTCTTGACCCAGCGCCCAGCTACAACCATACTCTCCGGCTCGCGACCCACAGTCGAATCCATGATCCGACCACCAGTCGAAGCAGCAGTGGGTGAGACAGCAGTCGTCACGTGCGGCGGCGCAGAGATCACAGCACAAGCGAGGACGTTTGTCGCGAGATTGAGCGACGAGAGAGCCGTGCACAAGGGGACTGGCGCTCAAGGGATTTATTTGTTCACTGAAACTTACGGATGGTAATGGCGAAGGACGGTATGGAAAGTCAACGAATCTTGCATATTTTGGACATGAGAAGGACATTATTGGAATGACAAAACTTGATGATAAAGGGCATTGTACAGAATCAGCAGTCCATAGAGTCTATCTAGGCGGTATTACAGACCTTTCACAGGCGAATGCTTGTTTTTACCGCAATGGTGCCGGAGCAACATGCGCTAGTTCAGATGAAGCCTGCCCAAAACAGTTCACATACTTGAGAGCGGATAACTCCAGTGATGCCTCATGGTATTAGCATTTTCTATGTACGATATGTACAAGCCTGTAAGGTATAGACACCTATATTCAAACTTGCCCAAGACTCGTGAAGGTATAAACGTGGACACTCCCAAAAGAAATGGCATAACTCATCAATCGCATCGTGTCGCTTCGTCCCAGATACCGATCCCGTAGCCACCAACATCGTCAAGATCAAGTATAGATACTTTCCGTGTAAGCATTGACCTGTAATCCCTTCTCCGCCAACTCAACATCCTTCAAAAAGTCCAGCGGCATCCACACCAGATGGCCCTTGATCTTATCAAGTTCCTGGCGTACGACTTCCACAGGCTGGAACAGATCGTAGAGATGGCCTGCTTTGCGCGAGCCCTTGGCTCCGAGGAAGGCGTCGTAGTCCTCGAAGTTCTTGACGTTGTTGTCCGGGTCGGCGTGGAACAAGTGGCGGAAGACTTTGGTGTTGGTGGTGGCGCGCGAGGTCCACATTTCCCAGAGCTCGTCGTTGAGGGGATCGCCGACCATGGCGTCGTGCTCGTCGCCGCCTTCCCAGACGTTGTCGCCGTCGCCAGGAGGTTGGGCGTTGGGGTCTTCCGAGGCATCGAGGGTTTGCGCGTGGAGGAGGCCGAGGTGTTCGCGCCAGAGCATGCGGCGGAGGGTGGCGGCGTGTTGGCCGGCGGTGTAGGGCTGGCCATCCATCATAGAGGGGAAGGGCGTAGTGTCTTCCATGACGATGGCGAGCTCACTGTCGTGGAAGCCCAATTGGGATCTGTCATTGATGTTGCTGCTTCCGCAGATAGCGATGCGGTCGTCGACGATGAGAAGCTGAAGAAAATGAGTTAGTAAATGCCAGTCGATGGGAGTTAAGACCTCGTACATACCTTTCCGTGAATGTAGAGTTCTTCTTGAACGAAGTTCTGCTTTTCCAGCTCGCGCTTCTCCTCGGCCTCAACATCAGTGGGGTCGTCAGTCTCACGACCAGGCCAGCGCTCTTCCGAGGGCTTGGGTTCACCAAGCATGGCATCCTTGGCAATAGAGTCCACAGTTCCGTGTGCGTCGTCGGCGCCCATGGCGGTGCTACCAGGGTCTCTTGCCTCCGTCTGCGCATTTGCATCACTTGCCTTAGCCTGACGCTTCTCCTCGAACTTGCGTTTCCGTTGCTTCATTCTCTTCTTCTCTTTCCGCTCGGTTTCATCGTCGTCACCTTCACCATCACTTGATGAGCTACCACCCTCGCCTTCCACACCGTGGACACCGCTGCTCATGATCTCCTCTGCCTGGGCACGCTGTACCTCTTGGTATGTGACACCACTTTCCTCTTCCTGCTTCTTCAACGCAGGAGTCTTATTAAGTCTGTCATAACTGCGAAGGTTGAATACGAAGACGTGTTGTTCGGGGTCGACACCCGCAGCCCTGATCCTACCAAAAATAGAATGCTCGCCACGGTTGATGGACTTGTACTGGTAATCCATGATTGCACGGGTTCCAGCAGCTGCATTATCTCTGAGGTCGCCAGCGAATCCAGGAATGGCCGGGATCACGATGATGACTCTGAATTTCCTGCCTTCCTTACCAGCTCGAATACAGGCATCTGCGATTGCGGCACCGATTTGGTTGTGGACTGGTGCCTGGTCTTCACCAGTAGCGGTGATGAAGAACTGGTTCTCGATGTAGACGAAATGTTGTGCACCACGAATGACTTGACAATAAGCGTTCTGGATGCTCTGTTCGGTGAGGATACCGCTGGACCAGTCGGCCGAGCTGCGCACCAGCTGTGCGTGAAGCGATCCATAACCCCGACCCGGCATAGTAGACCCATCTGCATCCACTCTGTTGGACGTGTACATGGCAGTCTTTTCGGCCTTGCCGCCTGATGCCGTGATGACACCTTCTTTGTTGGCCTTGTTACCAGTGTGCTGTGGATTCTCTTGATGGTTGACTTCATGTTTCGCTATTTCTTCAGCAGTGGCGTCCTTGTGCAAACCAGGGATGTGCTGGGCTGTTTCTTCAAGCCTTTTCTTGTATCGCGTTCTTGTGTGCTGGTCTTCGGTGTAGCCATGCTCATCAACACCTGGAGTGGCATCATAGTACTCTCCCGGAGTAGATCCTCCTGACGCGTCGGGTGTAAAATCGAAAATGTTAGCTGCCTTGGTGTGGATGGGGCTGAAGGGGTGGTGGATGTAATCGCCAACCGGGTGCTTTGGTCTCTGAACACCGATCAGGTCCTCGTTTTCGCCAGTGCGTCCACTCATCGTCAGCCAGTCGTAGCGGTCGTCGCGCTTGTACTTGTCACGCTTGCAGAAGTTCCAGCGCAAGACAAAGTGCTCGGCAATGTCGTAAATACAAGGCCCGATGACTCCCATTGCAACATCGTGCCAAGGCATACGGCCGAATTCAGCCTTTGAAAGCTCGTTGGTCTTCCAGTCTTCCACAGATTGGAAGTCCATGATGCGGTTGTTGTTGAAGTCTTGTCCAGGGAACACTTCGTTCTGGACGCCAGCCGGGTGGGCATCAGACAGCGGGTGCTGCCTCGAGTCCCAGCGTCCGAAACACAAGTCTAGACCACCAATGAAAGCCATGTCGTAGTCAATCACAATAAACTTTTCGTGATGAGCCCAGTAGAAGGTCATGTCGCCAGCGTTCTCAAAAACATTGTGATCCGGGTGGCGCATAACGCGAATATTGCCGTAGCCGGGCTCTCCCTCCTTGATCAGGCTGTGGAAAGCATTCTTCGTGTGCGCGGAGTTACAAGTAAGTGCCGCCGACACTTCCTTGTAGACGATGATGTAGACCTTGACGCCGCGCTCGGCAGCGCGCTTCAAGACTTTGTCGAGACGCCATTGCTGCTGGAAGTATGGAGGACGCCTCAGGAAAAGCTCAGGGCTAATCCACCAGTCGGCCAGGTAGATAGATTCCTTGGCGCGCTCCAGAGCGACAGAGACAGCATGGAAGTAGTCACGGCCGTCAATGTACCACTTGATCAGGTTGCCATCACGCTCCGGCGCAAAAGACTGGAAACGGTGCTCCTCGGCGATAGCGGTCCTCTTAGCATCGGTGATCTTTTCGTGCTCCTCGTCATGGCGATGATTGGAATTGATCAGGTTTTGAAACTTGCCGATGCGATGCTTGAGGTGGATCGCTCCGACCTTGGCGTCGTACAAGTGAGTGTCTTTGAGCTTGTTCCTCAGCTTGCCCATGAACCCACTGTTCTCCTTCTCGGGGCTGTTGGCATCAGCGGCACGGTGTTCCGGAGTGACCTGGTCTTCCGGGCTGACATGACTGGTTCTTCCTAAGACCATGATTGCGGCGGCGTGAGGGTATCGAACCCGTCACGTGCTGCTGCTGCTTCTGCTGCTTCTTCCGATCTAACGCAGAGACAGGGATAAGGACAGAAACAGAGTGTGCGGACTCGGATACTGCGGAAGACACGTTTGCAAGGCGGCAGGAGTAAAGATGTAGTGAGGAGGTGCCAATGCTCTCGAAACTGGGTAGTGTACATCTCAGCCTTGCTCGCCTTGGAAGGCGCGGGGCCTGAGTGAAACGCGTCATTGAAGTGGGGCCCTAAGGCTGGTGGTGGCAGTCACCGGAAACGTACGCGAGATGGCGCTAGATTTGCCATTTCGAGAATCGATCGTGTCGAGAATTTGCCTGTTCCTGTTCCCAAACACTCGGCGTCTGTTCCATTTCCAGCCACGCTGTTCTGACACACGTGCTGCAGACGAATGAAGCCACGTTTGAATTGTGGCGCGTAGGTGGCTGGAAACAATGGTCTAAGCAGGGATTCGCAGGGCCTTATCGATTGCGCACCTCGTCTTCAGAATTAATGTCATCATCATCATCCTGTTCAGACTCGGCGGGCTTGCCCAGCAAGTCTTACAGCTTGCCCTCCTCGCCTGTGCAGTCCACACTTTCCATCTGGTCTCCACGGTCTTGCGCTCGCCGAGTTTAGTACGTTCATCGTATTGCTCACATAGAGCGTGACATTCATCGAAGTGCTGCTCGTAGAGTGTATGCACAGCTGTTGAACATGGGTTTGAAAGGGATCCTCTCGAGGCAGAGACAGAGAGAGAGAGGAAGAAAGAGAATATAGCGTGCAGAGAGTCTTCTGGGTGAAGTGCACGGAGAGCGAGTAAGGAAGGGACGAGCGAAGAGTTTGGAAGGCGCGTAAGCGTACAGGCGAAAGCGCCGCTCTCAAAAGCGATGTTCAAGGAGTACTGCCCGTCAGCTCGATTTGCGAACAGCCAACTCACGGTATATCTCAACCACGTTCCACAGCAAATAAGTTCATACTGATCTTTTCATGTCTCATTAATACTTGATGTGGACAGACAGCCTACATAAAGAACCCTGGCCATTGTGTGCACAAATCCTTCCACCGCGTTCTCCCAGCCGATGGCTTCACTCATCCACATCTCTGGGATCGTGCTTCTCCCAGAATTCCTTGTACTCCTTCTCGCTCTGGTACTGGAACTCCTCGGGCCAGGTGATGGGAGCGTAGGGACTGCCCGTCTGCTCAAACATCTTCATCTTCTCGGCCGTGCGAGCGCGTGTTGCATTGATGCTGTACACGTTGATCCTGTGCGCTGAACTGGTGACATGCAGACCCCAGTTCCACGCAGCACGTACGCTCAGCGGCTGAGTATTCAGCGAGTTGTCCCAGCAGCGGCACACGATTTCGATCCAGCCCTCGACATCGCACGGAAGCGCGAACTCCCAGGTGCGCCATGTCCACTTGTGCTTCGGCGATAGGTTTTCGAGCGGAACAGCATACCAGCTGAAGCCGCCATCGGCAGACAACTCGACACGTTCTGGCCAGCGACCACCACCAGAGTATGCCCAGCCTTTGCAGCGAATTGCTCCATTGTGGATGACGACCTGATTGGTCCAAGGCGACATGATGGCGGAGCTCACTGGCATCTCCTGGATCTGAATGCCGTCTGTTGGCTTCAGATTGTGCTTGCCAGTCTGCTGGTCGAAATACAGGTACTCCTTGCTCTGCACGGGTGCCAGACTGGGGTTCTTGATCGCCTTGACCCGGTACAACCACTTGACACTCCTCGCGCCGATATAGCCCAAGACGAGGACACGCAATGGGAATCCATGGATAGCCGGTAGAGGCTCGCCGTTCATCTCCCATACAAGCAGGACTTCGTTCGCTTTGACTTTGGACCATGGAACACTAACGACATAGTTCATGGCTTCGTGCGCCTTGAAGTAGGTGTCGGCGCCGTAGAACTCCAGGTGCTTGGCATTGTCTGTGAGGCCGCCGCAAGCCTTGATGACTTTCTTGAGGCTGATCCCAGTATAGGTAGCAGTTCCGATTGCTCCTTCGGCCCACGGAGCCTGAGGGACTGCGTCGCCCTGGCCAGCATACTTCTTGATCTGCTCGATTCTCCGTGTGCCAGAACACTGCATGGTCGCCATCTTGGTGACTCTTGGGAACCTCGATTCGTCTTTCAGATCAGCCATGGTGAATTTCTTCGGGTTGAAAACGCAACCGTCCATGTCGAAATAGTACTTTTCCTCGTCGATTATGGGAATGCCGCCGTGGTTCCTGACGAAGTGCAGATCGTTCGGCGTGATGGCTTTGGCAGTTGTCAAGCGCTTCGGCGGCTCGCCATTGTATGGGAATTGGAGAACGTGCAGCATCTCGGGATGCTTCTCTTCAAGGACCTTCTTCCAAGAGTTGTCGGCCACTGTGTTGAGCTCGCCTCCAATGGTCGCGTGGTACATCTTGTATTCGATGCCTTCCAGAACCGGGTTTGTGCCTGGAAGGGCCGCCATCTGGTACTCCGGGTTTGCTGGAAAGTCCTGAGATGTGAGAAGCTTGTGTGCCTTGGCCTTCTTCTCTGGGTATGCTTCCCACTCGACGAAGCTGTTCGCTCGTCAGTATCTGTGCGCGGAAGCTGTGAATCTGAGGGTCGTCGTCGGACTCACCCCTCCCATCCGTCTCTCTCGCGCTTGAACAGCTCATCGCGATCGCCGACAGAGTTAATAGCCGCGTCGTCTTTTTTCAGCTCTGTCAATTTTGGACGGGTGGCTGGATGGATCTCGGTTGTGACATCGCCAGTCTATGAATGTCAATGTGAGTTCAAAGCATTGACATGCACCAGCACAAACCTGAAACAGAAAGGGGAGTTGGTCGGCGTGTAATCCTTGTTCTATTTTGAACTCATCCGGCCGGTTTCGAACCGCCAATGGTACGGGCTGATTGCCTTCAGTAGCGACGGCGTTGGCCATTGCGGGTAGTTGAGTCGAGCTTGCAACGTAGTGTGATGGTATTGTAAGTCAGATGGGTCAATTCTTTCGGTAATGGGCAATATTCGATATTTGGAGTCGTGAGCAACAAAGTGAGCGGACTGTGATATTTGCAACAGGTGACAGCGCGAGGACACTCGCGTCTGCTCTTCACACAGGGGGTACGACACGAAACAAACAGCAGCGGTTCACTCGACAATTAAATGAAGCGTGCACGAGCGACCTGACAGGGTTTCCCCAGCTCTCAGTAAACAGTGACGATTCTGCGGATGTACGACGTCGTCCGTGACATCCGCTTGCATCATGACATGTGCAATGATTGGCTGTCGTGAAGAGAAATGGTCGGCAAAGGCAGGTATGGTATGCTGTCCGAGCGCCATCGCTTGACGGCACTTGCAAGTCTACAGGGTTAAGACGGTCGTGCTTTGTTGCGCGGCCGAGGTCAGCAATACGATACGACACGCAGTCAACCGCCAGAGCTCCGCGATCAGCCCACCGCTGCGCGAAATATCCCTCCCAGATGCCAAATGTATACTGGCGTTATCGTGGACGGCGTGCATGCCGACGTATTAAATGTCGAGACTTCGTCGCGGCAGCGTCGGGTTCTGCTTTGTAAGCATTAGACTCTGCGGTGACAATGCTGCAGGTGTTTGGCAACGTAGCACTGGTCTACCCGGGGCTCACACAAGCAGCTGCAAGCATCTCGTGTTGTTGCGCATTCTCGTGTTCAGCCTGCTGACATGGCATTGAAAGTCAATTATTGATAATGGGCCAACTGGCCGTGCGCAAAGCTTGATGATGCCGAAGGAGTTGGCTCCCGGTCTTGGCTGTTGCATGTGGAGGGCGCGAGGCATCTCTTTCCAAGAGATCCTTATCAGACTGTCTCTTTGTGAGATAATGACTACACTGTTGTGATCACACTTGGCATTGCCACATGTCTTGGGAAACTTCGTGTACGTTTGCTGTTGCCAAAACGGATGGATCTTAGAACCCTCCGAGTTTGCTGGGAGATGTTCGTGTTGGCTTTCTCTGTTTTTTTTTTTTTTTTTTTTAATCATACTGCATTCAAGCT